>CAMRHE010000011.1:1200000-1800000 GCA_947044405.1 Leptodactylus fallax | reverse complement strand
CTTTCTCAATATTGAGGGCTAGGAGTGAGATAGGTGTGTGTTGATATTGCAAAGTTTCCACACATTGAGGCTTGTCTGCCAGGAATGAATCCCACCTGGTCTAAATGAACCAAGGAAGGAAGCAAATGGTTAAGGCGGGAGGGTCTGTAATTAGCTGGTGTGGTGCTGTCCTTATTAGGTTTGGGGATGACCGTTATAGAAGCGGTGAGCATTTCTTGAGGAAACCGGCCTCCCTGTAGTACATAGTTGAACATTTGAAGAAGATGTGGCATGAGGATAGTTTTGTACTTCTTATAGTAAAGTGACAAGAAGTAGGGTTGTAGCCTAGGTGGATATTATAAAGGGTATGTGTAGGGAACGCAAAAGAAGGCAACCACTGATGGTTGGGTGGTAAACAGGGATGGAGTAAATTTCTGATAGAAGTGGTAGAAGGTAGGCATATTTATTGGCATATTTGTAGAATTTAGCCTGGGTCCAATAGAGTGCCTTCTCAATTTTGTGGGTAAGAGCTGCGTAAAGTTGCAACTGAACATCTTTAATACTTTAAGTCAAATAGTAAGACAGATGTTGTGGGTTGGCCAATTCCAGTTTAAGGAGTTTGGATTGTAAGTCAGCCTGTGCTTTAGTTAGCTCTTGCTTCAGTCTGGAGGCTTCTTTAATGATTAAGCCTCTAATAGTAGGCTTATGTGTGGTACTATTAACAGTGCAACTGGTATCTGAGGCTTTGTTATGTTGGAAATATTCTATCAGGGCCTCTGAGATACGTTGATGGATAATGGGATCAGTTAGTAAAGATTTGTTTAGGCACCATCAATAAGGGGTTGTAGTAGGAGCTTGTAAGTTAAGATCAGCTATCACTAGGTTGTGGTCTGACCAGATGCAGGGCACATGACAGGTATAAACAAGTAAAGGGAGCAATGAAGTAGACATACGTATCCAATCAATCCTAGTATAGTTATGGTGTGCATGTGAGAAGTGTAGCCTCTCTTATTTACATTAAATTCTCGCCAACAATCTGCCACTGTGAGGGACTGAAAAGCCTGTATAACCTCGCTCTTTGCCTTAGAGTATAGCTTGTCAACAGTGGGGGGGGGGAGCGATCCAGCATCACATTAAGGGAAAGGTTAAAATCTCCACACCAGACCAACCTAGAATAGCCTCTTAAGATTCGTTTCGTGTTTGGTTCGGCTGCTTGGGTCCTGATTCGTTTGTGGTCGAACAAGTTTGGATATGAACTACACCCTACATTGGCTTGAAACATAGTGTAGCATACTCTTAGGGCTCCTAGGAGCCTATCTATCCACTTTCTAGCTCCCTAAGGTAAACACTGCTGAAATTATGTCAAAGTGAAAAACGGGGGCACTGAGTCTGGGCCGAGGAGCAGATAAAGTCGTGCTGTTGTGATCGAATGGACCCTTAATTGTACCAGATTGGCATGGAGACCAGAAGAGTATGACAGGGTGTAGAGTCCGCTCTAGGTTTGCTTAAAAAGAATAAAAAAGAGACAACGCCGAGCGGCACATAGTATAATACTGTTTGATACTGTATGGTATCACGTGCTCTATTACTTCTAAGGTAAAATAGACAACTGTGATAGATATTGTCTTTGTTTTAATTCCACAGGATGAGGGGTCAATACACAACATAAAGTGATTGAATTTGTTTAAGTTTTACCCTCACCTGATTCAGTTGTGAGTAGTCACAACTGCTATATCCACTTTAGCTATAGGATGCTGCAGGACCTCTCAATACTAGGGTTCCAAGGATCTGGATACAATGTTTGTAGATTGGGTAGGATACAGAGGAGGATCCAAAAAAATAGAGGTACATATCCTGCGCTTTCCAGATATATTTTTTCCACAGTGTGTTGAGCTAAATAAAGAAAGAAATATATCTGGAAAGCGCAGGATATGTACCTCTATTTTTTTGGATCCTCCTCTGTATCCTACCCAATCTACAAACTCTCTAGGTTTGGGGAGTTTGGGTTTCTGAGAGTGAGTAGACATTATTAATTATATGCTGGAAGATGGCAGAAGGCAATGTCCTCACTGATAGCTAGTATGGGCCAAATAGCTGTGGTGGTCAGCCGGATCTCTATTCAGGCATATGTGATAGAAGCATAGTGCAGTCCGGAGTGCCGGAGGGCCAGTATTGTATTGCAGTCTTAGATGGTAGTAGAGAGGGAGGAGGTGGAATTCACAGTTAGCAGCAATATATGGAAATCCAGGGGAGAGATAGAAAAAGGCAGATTTATATTGGTCAATAGTAACAGCACTGGATAGTGAAGTGCACCTCAGGTGGGCTCACCGCAGGGCCTGTAAGTCTGCTGGTGCAGGATAATAATGGCCTCAGGGGAAGGGGTTCACAATCCCTGATTGAGAGGATCTCCAGCCTCAGTAAGTCATGTAGGCCTTTTGCAATATGGCACTCCGGGCAGTGCCTGCAAGATGATTCCCATCCCAGGATCCCGCTCAACAGCTCAAGCCAGGCTTCGGGGGCCTAGCAACAGAAGAGAAGAGGCCATGGGACTGGTCTGAACCTCTCAAGATGGAGCAGGAGTCGGAGCCGCAAGCAGTTCTAGGCCGCAAGTAAATATCAGGCAGCAGGCTTATATTCAACAGTGCAAAGGCTCTAGAAAATTCCGAAGTTGGCAGTGGTTGCTTGCAGTAGCGTGGCATCTCCTCACAGCAGCGAACACATGTATATTAGGCGTCAGTTGGGGAGCTCAGCACCTCTAGACATTACAGGTACAGATACCACTAAAAAACTGGACTGGCACTTGGGTCGAGTCCTGGTGTGATAATGAGCCCAGAAAAATGTGATGGCTGCCAGTAGATATGTGATTTTTGGGCTGAAGTCAAGGAGCCTTTGTGAAGCATGTCTGCTTTAGATACCGGCTAGCCACAAGCCCCGATGCAAGTAATTTAGAGGTGGTACACGTGGAGCTGAACACAATAGTAAGAATGAGGCATTGAACATAGGAAACCTCAGAAGCAAGTACTGGATTAGCCCTTTCAAAAAAAAATTAGTTATTGGTGTTATAGACAAATATCCTCCCTTCTTTTTCCTTCACAATAAATGATGCCATAAAGAAAATCTATTTTATGGACTAATATCAATAAACTACATTTATACCAATATTACATTAGGTAAAACTGTAGTTATTAGGAGTAATGTGAGTATATATAATGTAGAAAGATAGATGATATATACCATAAGAAAACAAGAAATAGCATACAGAACAAGACAAGTTGTATTGAACTAAAAAACAAAATAATGGCACTAAAAACAGCTTACTGAAAACTTATGTCATACTAATTATTAGCATGCATAATTTGTCATGTCAGTTTTGCTAGCTGAAAGTATGAGATCAGCAGCATATTGCTCCACAACAATATCAGACATCACATGGCAGAGACTGCCAGGAATCTGATACTAGCAACTGTTGCCATGACCTTTACATTTGGATGATGCAGACAGCCGAACAGCTGGAGCTGCTCATCAAAGTTTGGCCTCCTCCACTACACAAGAGGCAAGCTATTTATAAGAATGCACGTAGCCCATGATTATCAACAGAGCTCTACTGCTGAATCATCTTTCACCAAGTGCCTTGATAAGATCAGGATGCACATTTAACTACTGTATATCGACAAAACCGTGACATTAAACTTTGTCCCCCCCAAAAAAATATTTATCATCTTATAATGTAATAAATAATTAATCCTTGCAAGTGCAAAGATACGAACACAGCTTATAATTTAATTTAATAGAAATTAATATAACCATAAATCTCCCTTGGACAGTTGTGACATATCCCAATGCATACAGTACACTGGAATGTGTTATCCATAGGCTCCCGTTGTAAAAAAACATGCTGTACTGTGTGGTATACATTTTTTTACTGTATATAGTTGTATAGAATAACATAGCATACTACACTATTCCATACCAATTTTTCTTAAAATTTACAAGGGTATATTGTCTTACAGATGCAAAAAGGCCATTCTTTTGGCCTTTTGAAGTTGAATTAAGCTGTATGAATGTTTAGTGTCTACACTGGAGCTTTTACAAGCATATGCACAAAGCACACATTGCATGCTTTAATGTGATGTAAACAGGGGCTAATACATATCTTCTTTGAAAATAGCTGTTTTTTTTTTACAGGATTGATAATGCATGTATAATGGGTCGATGATGATCCGTCAAAGTCTGTATAGTGCACCATGTTGCCATATTCTGACTGTCAAAATACATTGAAATAATACAAGGGCCTAAGCCCTAAGCCTAAGGCTATTCAAAAATGTCATACAAATAAGTATGGAACATAGCATACAATAAATACTGAATTCCAAGAGTAAACTGATAAATGACAGAAGCTGGGTAACTAAACATTCAAATGTAGGTCATAAAAGCATAATTCTTGCCACCACTGTAGAGCACACAGCTGCTGACAGTTCATATGCACTGTCATGACTGTTAATTTATAAAAAGTCAGTATTACTCTTGGAATTCAGTATTCATTCTATGCTATATATGAATATATATGATATAGTTATTGTAGAAATCTTGGCCTAAGGCTTTATTTACCATTTGGAGCTATACAATTGACAAATTCATGTAAGGCAGGGTTCACACTACCGTTGGATTCCGTTATGAAGGTGTCCGTTAACAAAAAAAAAAAGAACGGACACCTATCACAACAAACATTAACGGACACTAACTGATGTTAATGTGTCCATTTTTTTAAATGATTCAATTAATGGATCAGTTAAAAAAACTGACACATTAGCATCAGTTGGTGTCCGTTTTTTAACACTGTCCGTTTTTTTTTGTTTCTGCTTTCTGAGCATGTGCAGAAAAAAAAAACGGACATAAAATGACGGACAGTAACTGATGGCTATCAGTTACTGTCCGTTATATGTCCGTTACCCATAGACTTCAATGTTAAAAAAATAACGGACACTTGTTGTCAGTCAAGAATCTGCTTTTCCGAACGGACAAAAAAGTCCTGCATGTGGAATTTTTTGTCCGTGGAAAAAAACTGACTTCTGACGGATTGGGTATAAACGGACACAAACGGACACTAACAGACACCAACGGACACAATATAAAAACTCATTGAAATGAATGGAAATTTTAACGGATATCTGACGATTTATCTAGTGTCCGATGCTAAAATCTTGTAACGGACAATAGAAACGGATACTACTGACGGTCACCAACGGTAGTGTGAACGCCCCCTAATAAAAAACATACTTTTAAAAATGCACCCAGATATCACAACATCTGCTTGTGACACCTGATACAAAATATGTATATTGTAAATAGCACGTTTTTGTGGCCTCTTATTTAGAAGTTTAAGTAATGTATAAAAATATATACAGACAACCATAAATATATACACGTGGACAAAATTGTTGGTACACCTCCTTTAATGAAAGAAAAACCCACAATGGTCACAGAAATAACTTGAACCTGACAAAAGTAATAATATATAAAAATTCTATGAAAATGAACAAATGAAAGTCAGACATTGCTTTTCACCCATGCTTCAACAGAATTTTAAAAAAAAGTAAACTCATGAAACAGGCCTGGACAGAAATGATGGTACCCTTAACTTGTTGCACAACCTTTTGAGACACTCACTGCAATCAAATGATTTCTGTAACTGTCAATGATACTTCTGCACCTCTCAACAGGTATTTTGGCCCACTCCTCATGAGCAAACTGCTCCAGTTGTCTGGGGTTTGAAGGTTTTTTCCAGACGGCATATTTCAGCTCCTTCCAAAGATGCTCAATAGGATTTAGGTCAGAGCTCATAGAAGGCCACTTGAGAATAGTCCAAAGTTTTCCTTTTAGCCATTCTTGGGTATTTTTAGCTGTGTGTTTTGGGTCATTATCCTGTTGCAAGACCCATGACCTGCAACTGAGACCAAGCTTTCTGACACTGAGTAGGACATTTCTCTCTAGAATCCCTTGATAGTCTTGAAATTTCATTGTACCCTACACAGATTCAAGACACCCTGTGCCATATGCAGCAAAGCAGCCCCAGAACATAACAGAAACTCCTCCATGTTTCACAGTAGGGACAGTGTTCTTTTCAAGATATGCTTTATTTTTGCGTCTGTGAACATAGAGCTGATGTGCCTTGCCAAAAATTTTGATTTTTGTCTCATCTGTCCATAGGACATTCTCCCAGAAGCTTTGTGGCTTGTCAACATGTAGTTTGGCAAATTCCAGTCTGGCTTTTTTATGATTTGTTTTCAACAATGGTGTCCTCCTTGGTCATCTCCCATGAAGTCCACTTTGGCTCAAACAATGACGGATGGTGCAATCTGAGACTGATGTTCCTTGAGCTTGAAGTTCACCTTTAATCTCTTTAGAAGTTTTTCTGGGCTCTTTTGTTACCATTCGTATTATACTTCTCTTTGATTTATCATCAATTTTCCTCCTGCAGCCATGTCCAGGGAGGTTGGCTACAGACCCATGGATCTTAAATTTCTGAATAATATGTGCAACTGTAGTCACAGGAATATCAAGCTGCTTGGAGATGGTCTTATAACCTTTACCTTTAACATGCTTGTCTATAATTTTCTTTCTAAGCTCCTGAGACAACTCTGTCCTTTGCTTCCTCTGGTCCATGTTGAGTGTGGTACTCACCATGTCACCAAACAGCACAGTGAGTATTTGTAGCCCTATATACAGGCCCACTGACTGATTACAAGATTGTAGACACCTGTGATGCTAATTAGTGTACACAACTTGATTTAACATGTCCCTTTGGTCACAATATTTTCTGTAATTTCTGTCCTGGCTTGTTTCATTTTTTTTTCTTTTAAAAAAAATTCTGTTGAAGCATGGTTGAAAAGCAATGTCTGACTTTCATTTGTTAATTTTCATATAATTTTTATATATGATTACTTTTGTCAGATTCAAGTTATTTCTGTGATCATTGTGGGTTTTTCTTTCATTAAACAAGGGTACCAACTATTTTGTCCATGTGTGTATACCATACATACAGTACAGACCAAAAGTTTGGACACACCTTCTCATTCCAAGAGTTTTCTGTATTTTCATGACTATAAAAATTGTAGATTCACACTGAAGGCATCAAAACTATGAATTAACACATGTGGAATTATATACTTAACAAAAAAGTGTGAAACAACTGAAAATATGTCTTATATTCTAGGTTCTTCAAAGTAGCCACCTTTTGCTTTGATTACTGCTTTGCACACTCTTGGCATTCTCTTGATGAGCTACAAGAGGTAGTCATCTGAAATGGTCTTCCAACAGTCTTGAAGGAGTTCCCAGAGATGCTTAGCACTTGTTGGCCCTTTTGCCTTCACTCTGCGGTCCAGCTCACCCCAAACCATCTCGATTGGGTTCAGGTCTGGTGACTGTGGAGGCCAGGTCATCTGGCGTAGCACCCCATCGCTCTCCTTCTTGGTCAAATAGCCCTTACACAGTCTGGAGGTGTGTTTGGGGTCTTTGTCCTGTTGAAAAATAAATGATGGTCCAACTAAACGCAAACCGGATGGAATAGCATGCCGCTGCAAGATGCTGTGGTAACCATGCTGGTTCAGTATTCCTTCAATTTTGAATAAATCCCCAACAGTGTCACCAGCAAAGCACCCCCACACCATCACACCTCCTCCTCCATGCTTCACGTGGGAACCAGGCATGTAGAGTCCATTCGTTCACCTTTTCGGCGTTGCACAAAGACACAGTGGTTGGAACCAAAGATCTCAAATTTGGAGTCATCAGACCAAAGCACAGATTTCCACAGGTCTAATGTCCACTCCTTATGTTTTTTTAGCCCAAACAAGTCTCTTCTGCTTGTTGCCTGTCCTTACCAGTGGTTTCCTAGCAGCTATTTTACCATGAAGCCCTGCTGCACACAGTCTCCTCTTAACAGTTATTGTAGAGATGTGTCTGCTGATAGAACTCTGTGTGGCGTTGACCTGGTCTCTAATCTGAGCTGCTGTTAACCTGCGATTTCTGAGGCTGGTGACTCGGATGAACTTATCCTCCGCAGCAGAGGTGACTCTTGGTCTTCCTTTCCTGGGGCGGTCCTCATGTGAGTCAGTTTCTTTGTAGCGCTTGATGGTTTTGGCCACTGCACTTGGGGACATTTTCAAAGTTTTCCCAATTTTTCGGACTGACTGACCTTCATTTCTTAAAGTAATGATGGCCACTCGTTTTTCTTTACTTAGCTGCTTTTTTTCTTGCCATAATACAAATTCTAACACTCTATTCAGTAGGACTATCAGCTGTGTATCCACCTGACTTCTGAACACCACAACTGATGGTCCCAACCCCATTTATAAGGCAAGAAATACCACTTATTAAACCTGACAGGGCAAACCTGTGAAGTGAAAACCATTTCAGGTGACTACCTCTTGAAGCTCATTAAGAGAATGCCAAGAGTGTGCAAAGCAGTAATCAAAGCAAAAGGTGGCTACTTTGAAGAACCTAGAATATAAGACATATTTTCAGTTGTTTCACACTTTTTGAAGTATATAATTCCACATGTGTTAATTCATAGTTTTGATGCCTTCAGTGTGAATCTACAATTTTTATAGTCATGAAAATACAGAAAACTCTTGGAATGAGAAGGTGTGTCCAAACTTTTGGTCTGTACTGTACAGTGCTGGCCAAAAGTATTGGCACCCCTGCAATTCTGTCAGATAATACTCAATTTCTTCTAGAAAATGATTGCAATCACAAATGCTTTGGTAATAATATCTTCATTTATTTTGCTTGCAATGAAAAAACACAAAAGAGAATGAAAAAAAAAAGTCAAATCATTGATCATTTTATACAAAACTCCAAAAATGGGCCGGACAAAAGTATTGGCACCCTCAGCCTAATACTTGATAGCACAACCTTTAGACAAAATAACTGCGAACAACCGCTTCCGGTAACCATCAATGAGTTTCTTACAATGCTCTGCTGGAATTTTAGACCATTCTTTGGCAAATTTCTCCAGGTCCCTGAGATTTGAAGGGTGCCTTCTCCAAACTGCCATTTTGAGATCTCTCCACAGGTGTTCTATGGGATTCAGGTCTGGACTCATTGCTGGCCACTTTAGAAGTCTCCAGTGCTTTCTCTCAAACCATTTTCTAGTGCTTTTTGAAGTGTGTTTTGGGTCATTGTCCTGCTGGAAGACCCATGAACTTTGAGGGAAACCCAGCTTTCTCACACTGGGCCCTACATTATGCTGCAAAATTTGTTGGTAGTCTTCAGACTTCATAATGCCATGCACACGGTGAAGCAGTCCAGTGTCAGAGGTAGCAAAGCAACCCCAAAACATCAGGGAACCTCCGCCATGTTTGACTGTAGGGACCGTGTTCTTTTCTTTGAAGGCCTCTTTTTTTTTCCTGTAAACTCTATGTTGATGCCTTTTCCCAAAAAGCTCTACTTTTGTCTCATCTGACCAGAGAACATTCTTCCAAAAAGTTTTTGGCTTTCTCAGGTAAGTTTTGGCAAACTCCAGCCTGGCTTTTTTATGTCTCTGGCTCAGAAGTGGGGTCTTCCTGGGTATCCTACCATAGAGTCCCTTTTCATTCAGACGCCGACGGATAGTACGGGTTGACACTGTTGTACCCTCGGACTGCAGGGCAGCTAGAACTTGTTTGGATGTTAGTCGAGGTTCTTTAGCCACCATCCGCACAATCTTTCGTTGAAATCTCTCGTCAATTTTTCTTTTCCGTCCATATCTAGGGAGGGTAGCCACAGTGCCATGGGCTTTAAACTTCTTGATGACACTGCGCACGGTAGACACAGGAACATTCAGGTCTTTGGAGATGGACTTGTAGCCTTGAGATTGCTCATGCTTCCTCACAATTTTGCTTCTCAAGTCCTCAGACAGTTCTTTGGTCTTCTTTCTTTTCTCCATGCTCAATGTGGTACACACAAGGACACAGGACAGAGGTTGAGTCAACTTTAATCCATTTCAACTGGCTGCAAGTGTGATTTAGTTATTGCCACCACCTGTTATGTGCCACAGGTAAGTAACAGGTGCTGTTAATTACACAAATTAGAGAAGCATCACATGATTTTTCAAAGGGTGCCAATACTTTTGTCCACCCCCTTTTTTATGTTTGGTGTGGAATTATATCCAATTTGGCTTTTTGACAATTCTTTTTGTGGTTTTCCATTGAAGACAAATTAAATGAAGATATTATTACCAAAGCATTTGTGATTGCAATCATTTTCTGGAAGAAATTGAGTATTATCTGACAGAATTGCAGGGGTGCCAATACTTTTGGCCAGCACTGTAGTACTCCATAAATTGAGAACAATGACAATGGCTCATGTGTCTTTCATTCCTGTTTTATCAGTTAGGGTATGTTCACATGGCGGAAAATGAAGAGGAATTCCTCTTCATTTTCCACTGCCGGCATTTTTGTCCTTGGTCTAGCTACGACGGGATGCTGATGCAGTGCATCTGCATTCCATCGCGGCTTCCCGCAGCTGATTAAGCCCAGATGAATGGGCCTAATCAGCAGGGAGTCTCAAGCCGCGGACTCCATGGCTGAATCAGCTGTGGAATCCGCGGCAAGATCGAGCAGGATGCTTTTTTTTTCAGCATCCTGCTGCGATCTCCCCCAAATCCGTGGCAAATTCCTCCATGTGAACATACCCTTAATAAGACACCTAGCCTCTTCAAGTTCAAATTTACACATATGCTCAGCTACCGGGTCTCTGTATGCTAAAAGTGAAAAGGGTTGTAAACAAATTTTGCAAATATTAGTAGGATCTAAATTCAGTTGGGCAGCGTAGACATTTAGTTTTACTCTTTTTTTTTTTAAACTGTAATTTTTATTAAGTTTTTAAAAATAGTTACAAATCAAATACAGAAAATTCTTCATCGCAAATAATCCGTTAAGTACACAAAAAACAGTAATATAGAGACAAGGTTTAGGAAATACATATGACAAGACAAAGGGAAGGAACAATAAGAAAAAAAAAAAAAAAAGGGGGGTCGGATCTCAGACACAGTGTGTGGCACAGTAGGTATCCCAGTGGGACCAAATTGCTTCGAATGCCTCCACCGTATGGTTAAGGGAGGCGGTCAATTATTCCAGGCTGAGGATGTCCTTCAATCGGGGTATCAATTCTGAGATTGCTGGAGGAAGAGCTTCCCTCCAATGGCGGGCTATGAGCGTTTTGGCCGCGGTGCACAGGTAGAGGAATAGCTTAGATGTACTTTTACTAAGACCTCTTGGGGGGAGATTCAGCAGATAAACCATGGGATCCAGGGGTATGCACTAGATAAAAAGAATGTTAGTCAGCTTCCTAACTTCGAACCAAAAAGGGCGGATTAGGGGGCATATCCAAAAGATATGGAACAATGTTCCTGGTGCTGTTTGGCATCGCCAGCAACTGGGAGGGATAGTGGGGTTGAGAGTATGAAGTAAAGCTGGAGTAGGATACCAGTGCATAAGTATTTTGTATTGCGTCTCCCTGAATGTTACACAGGAAGAGGATTTAGCTGCTCGGGACCAAATAACCCGCCACTGGTTGTGCGAGATGTGCTGGCCCAAGGCTCCAGACCACCGGGTAATATATTTGTGGACCACCGGAGTCTGCCCCCCCTGACAGGACAAAAGCCCATAAATATTAGAAATCAGGCCTCTAGTGGAGGTACCCGCCTGACATAGTCATTCAAAGGCCATAGGGAGGGAGATTCGGGTGGGCCCAAACTGGGAGACAACAAAATGAACTATCTGTCGATAGTGAAACCACTCTGAGGTAGGCAAGTTCTGTGTAGAGGTGAGGTAGTCAAAGGGCCTGAGCTCCAAGGTCGATGGGTCCACCAAATCAGCTACGTGGAATAGACCCAACCCACTCCAGGACCTGACCATAGCAGCCGTGAGTTCGCTTGGGAGAAGTGGGTTATTGTAACGTCCTTGCCTGTCCAGGCTTTGGCACCGTCCTCCGGGCGCACACTGCGGCGCAGGAGGCGTGCCCGGTTGTGATTCTTTTCTTTGGGTTTTTCTTGTACTGTCTGAACACTGTCCTATTCCCTCACCTCCTTAATTGATTTTCCACCACGCCCTTCTCCTTCACCTTGCTCTACCCCTGCTCCACTAAGAGTTAACTTTGGTCCTGCCTTGGTGATTGACAGCCTATCCTCCTATCAAGTCTGAGGCGGGTTCTTTCTCCCTATTTATTGTTTGCCCACTTTCCTATGGGCGCCTGCTATTGCTTTTTGCTTTCTGGCTTTACTTCTTGTTATTTGTTACCTGCTCTTCTTATTTTCTGACCACTGGCTTTGACTTTGACTATTCTCTTGGATCTCGATTCTGTGCTGCAATTGCTCGATTGTTACTGACCCCTTGGCTAGCTGACCTCCCTTTTTTGTTGTGCGTCTTGTCTGCGTTCTATGTGATCACTTATTATAAGGAGGGACTGTCGACGTGGTTGCTGGCTGTCACCTAGGACAGATCGGGCAAGTTAGCCAGGGACAGTGGGGGGGATTCAGCTTAGGGTCCACAGTCTCGTTGTGCCCCTCCCCCCTAGTTCTCCAGCAGCTTCTGGGGAATCGCTCCTCTAATGATTCCCTTACAGAATAGCAGGCCCTAAAAAAAAACCTTAACCCTTCTACTCATTACTGGCATGGCTTCTTTTCAGGACCTTGTGACTCGAATGGAGGGTTTGGCAGGTTTGGTGTCTGAGCTGGCCAACCAGGTACACACTCTCACCCAGAATCAAGCTGAGGCCGCTGCTACACCACCTGCTGTCATTTCCCTCCCTAGGGTTAAAATGTTACTCCCGGATAGGTTTTCAGGGGACCGAGGTAAATTTGAGACGTTCAGGGAATCATGTCTATTGTATTTTCAGGTCAACCCCCGTGCGTTGCAGTCTCAGATGGTGGGGGTGCTCATTTCCCTCTTACAGGGGGATCCACAGACTTGGGCCCTTAAACTCCCCCCTGAGGCAGAGGAGTGGACAGATTTAGAAAAAAAATTTAAGTCTTTGGTGGCCATTTATGCTGAGCCTGATCAAATTGGACTCGCCGAGTCCCAACTTCTTACCCTCCAGCAAGGTAAACTATCCGCTGAAACTTATTGCTCTGAGTTTCGGAAGTTGAGTATAACAGCAGGTTGGTGTGACTCCGCTTTGAAAGCTCTTTTTAAACAGAGCCTGAATGATTCAGTGAAGGATGTCTGGGTAGGTCACCCTGATCCCCCTACCTTAGAAAAGGCCATGACCTTAGCCGTCCGCATTGACAGGAGACTCCAGGACAGACGTAAAGAGAGGGTGGGGATTGGTCCCACTAAGTCTTCTGTCTATCCCTCTCTTTCTGTTAAAAAATCTGTTTCTCCTTCTGTCACCCCTGGAGATGAGCCTATGCAGTTGGGAGCACTGGATACCAAGGCTAGACGAGAATATCATCTCCGGAATCATCTCTGCCTGTATTGCGGCAAACCGGGTCATCTCATCCGAGACTGTTCCATCAAACCACGTACACCAGCGGAAAACTTCAGTTGGTGTGGAATTATATCCAATTTGGCTTTTTGACAATTCTTTTTGTGGTTTTCCATTGACGACAAATTAAATGAAGATATTATTACCAAAGCATTTGTGATTGCAATCATTTTCTGGAAGAAATTGAGTATTATCTGACAGAATTGCAGGGGTGCCAATACTTTTGGCCAGCACTGTATGTATAGTTTGAACTTCTATGTCAACCTCATAGATGTCTACACTATACCATATAGAAAGAATGAGTCGCCAGCACAGTAAAACATGTCCACTTTATTATGAAAGCATATAATGTGTTTCAGATGCTACTTGTGTCCTTAAGGCCAGGGCCCCACGTGGCATCTGCGGTGCAAAATGCCATGGCAAAAACCGCGGCGTTTTACAAACTAGTGAAATCCATCCACACATTGCAGAAAAATATGCGCAGCATATACCTATGGAAATGCTGGCAGTTTCTGTATAGGTACAGTGGGGAAAAAAAAGTATTTAGTCAGCCACCAATTGTGCAAGTTCTCCCACTTAAAAAGATGAGAGAGGCCTGTAATTGACATCATAGGTAGACCTCAACTATGAGAGATAAAATGAGAAAACAAATCCAGAAAATCACTTTGTCTGATTGTTAAAGAATTTATTTGCAAATTATGGTGGAAAATAAGTATTTAGTCAATAACAAAAGTTCATTTCAATACTTTGTTATATATCCTTTGTTGGCAATGATCTCCTCTAGAGCAGTGATGTTTTGGTGCTGTCGCTGGGCAACACAGACTTTCAACTCCCTTCAAAAGTTTTCTATGGGGTTGAGATCTGGAGACTGGCAAGGCCACTCCAGGACCTTGAAATGCTTCTTACGAAGCCATTCCTTCGTTGCGCTGGCGGTGTGCTTGGGATCATTGTCATGCTGAAAGACCCAGCCACGTTTCATCTGCAATGCCCTTGCTGATGGAAGAAGGTTTGCACTCAAAATCTCACGATACATGGACCCATTCATTCTTTCATGTACACAGATCAGTCCTCCTGGTCCCTTTGCAGAGAAACAGCCCCAAAGCATGATGTTTCCAACCCCATGCTTCACAGTAGGTATGGTGTTCTTTGGATGCAACTCAGCATTCACTCTCCTCCAAACACAACGAGTTGTGTTTCTACCAAACAGTTCTACTTTGGTTTCATCTGACCATATGACATTCTCCCAATACTCTTCTGGAACATCCAAACGCTCTCCAGCAAACTTCAGACGGGCCCAGATATGTACTAGTTTAAACAGGGGGACACGTCTGGCACTGCAGGATCTGAGTCCCTAGCGGCGTAATGTGTGGACGGTAGCCTTTGTTACTGTACGTTAGTCCCAGCTTTCTGCAAGTCATTCACTAGGTCCCCCGTGTGGTTCTGGGATTTTTGCTCACTGTTCTTGTGATCAGTTTGACCCCACGGGGTGAGATCTTGCGTGGAGCCCCTGATCGAGGGAGATTATCAGTGGTCTTATACAGTATGTCTTCCATTTTCTAATTATTGCTCCCACAGTTGATTTCTTCACACCAAGCTGCTTGCCTATTGCCGATTCAGTCTTTCCAGCCTGGTGCAGGTCTACAATTTTGTTTCTGGTGTCCTTCCACAGCTCTTTGGTCTTCACCTTAGTGGAGTTTGGAGTGTGACTGTTTGAGGTTGTCTTTTATACTGATAACAATTTCAAACAGGTACCATTACTACAGGTAATGAGTGGAGGACAGAGGAGCCTCTTAAAGAAGAAGTTACAGGTCTGTGAGAGCCAGAAATCTTGCTTGTTTGTAGATAAGCTACATTATGTGCTGTTTACAGCACAATACACATAATCTTTACACATTAGCCAACCTCTTTAACCGCTTAACGACATGCAACCAGTGACCCCAGGCTGCCAGAGCCACATACCTGGTTGATCCTTCCTGGAGAAGAGGAAGTCAGCCTACGCATCTGCATAGTGCTCATCAAAAAGTGTGGTTCCTATGGAACACATTTTATTACTCAACGCCTTCCAGATTTCCTTTCATTGCCCCTCTTAACCTCTCTTCTTCCCCTCCAGCCTACCTATCCTTCTCAATGGTCTGGCCCTCCACCTCTCCCAGGTCTACCTCCACCTTCACCCCCAACAGACGCTTTTTAAAATTTCTTTTGTCTGATGGGAGGTATGCTCTTTTCAATGTTAATTACTGTATTGCAAAATCTGTCACATTGTATTTGTTACTTGCCACTCAGCTGCACCAGAGCTGTACCCTCTCCCATCATTTCTTGCCCATTCCCCATGTGAAGTCATCCTACTCCCCTTACTCCCTTGTCCCTATCCCACCTATGTTATGGAAGCTCTTTGTACTTGTTCTGCTTCTGATTTCTATTGACTTGTAAAACCTTTAATAAAAGCTTTAATGGTAAAAAAAAAAATGATACTAATACCCTTTGATGAATTCTGTGGGGCTATAGTTTCCAAAATGGGGTCACTTTTTGGGGTTTCCATTGTACTGATACTGTAGGGGCTCTGCAAATGTGACATGGCACCTGAAAACTATTACCGCAAAATCTGCCCTTAAAAACCAAATAACGCTCTTTCTATTCCAAGCCCTTTCATGTACTCATACAAGAGTTTACAACCACATATGGGGTATTGCCATGTTCAGAAGAAATTGAGTAACAATGTTTATGGTGATTTTTTTCCTTTAACCCCTTGTGAAAATAAAAATAAAAATTGGGCCTAAATTGACAGTTAATTGGAAATAAAGTAATTTTTAATTTTCACGTCTCAACGTTAATAATACCTGTGAAAAAGCTGTGGGGTCAAAATGCTCACTGTACCCCTTGATAAATTCTGTGAGGGGTGTAGTTTCCAAAATGGGGTCACTTTTTGGGGTCTTCCACTGTATTGGTATGCCTGGCACTTGAAAACTATTCCAGCAAAATCTGCCATCCACAAGCAAAATATGTACCGTTACAGCAGTTTACAATCACATATGGGGTATTGCCGTGTTCAGGAAAATAATAATAATAACAGTAATATACTGTAGAATTAATATTGGGTTTAACTAATATAAAGATGGCAATTGAAGAGGATCTATCTTTGCATAAACCACAATTTAGAAGCCTTATGTTACAGTAAGATAAGCAGAGCTCATTGGTAAAATGAGACATTATGGAAAGCTTGTCTTAGAATAAGACTCTGGAAGTTTGTTAACCAATGGAGTGGTACTGTGGATACTTTGAGAAGTTACACTCGTTTTGCTCTATAAATAAAGGGCTTGACCCACCCCTAAGTGGGTATTTTGCTGGGTACCACACTTGCCGTTGCAATGCTGTTGACTGATTACATGAGACTGCCTCTTGGTTACACCAGTATTACTGCAACAGAATGCTTTTTCTCCTTTAACCATTTGTGAAAATGAAAAATTTGAGGATAACGTGACATTTTAGTAATTTTTCATTTTCACGTCTCAATGTTAATAAAATCTTTGAAACAGCTGTGGGGTCGAAATGTTCATTATATCCCTTAATACATTTTTTGAGGGGTGTTATTTTCAAAATAGCGTCCGTTTTGGCGGGTTTCCACTGCGAAGCTAGTTTAGAGGCTCTGCAAATGAGACATGACACCTGAAAACTATTCCAGCAAAATCTGCTTTTCACATGCACAGTGGCACTCCTTCTCTTTGGTGCTCTGCCATGTGCCCAAACATCAGTTTACATCCACATAAGGTGTATTTCCATGCTTGGGAGAAATTGCATAGCAAATTGTAAGATGCATTTTCTCCTTTAACACATTGTGAATGTGTAAATTTTATATTGTTTTAATTTACATGAAATGCTTAACCCTGCTGTTCTGCTCGGGTCTATATGATGAGAAATGAAATTTAAGACCCTGTAGATTATTTTTTATGCGGATCTGAAACTTGTGATTAATTGACTTTTCCTCATTTGGGGGGTTCTTACTATGAGTGTTTTTGTGGGTTTTTTTTGTTTACTTTTTGCTACACGCTGATTGTTACACTTATACTGTCAATATGACCGAACAGTTTTACAGGTCACTAATTATTTCTGCCTGCAAAATTTATTTGTTTTCCTGTGTACTTCATCTCATTATTCAAAAGGGTGCGTATTGTAAAGTCATTTTTGATTACTGTGCCATGAAGTAATCTAATGTGTGCCATTGTGACAAAGCAGAGTGAATGTTTGTTTAGGAGGGGGTGTATTCTCACTGCTGTGATATATTGATTGCATGGATGAGCATTGAGTACAGATTTGAACAGGGTCTGTTTCAGGGCCCCATCACACACATACAGGTGCACCGTGCGATTGTGATGCTGCAACATCACAAATGTGAGGCTCCAGCATTGCAAGCGTAGCAGTCACACTGCACTTTCTTCATCGCTGGGAGAGCGATGGGGCCCTTACTGTAATATATAAGCTCTTTTTGTTGTGAAACTGGTTATAGATCTTTTTCTCTTTTATTGTTATTTATTTATATAGTTAGTTTTTTATTTATTTCATAGTGTTGACTCAAGTTGTGACTGTGCATAATTTCAAAATTTGGATAAAAATGTCTCGAAGACGTCTATTGACTGACGCTGAATTGGAAGAGCTTGTCAACGCCTCTGATTCAGAAGCCACATGAGTGATGGGGAAAGCAATGCTGAAAATTATGATTCTGAAGTGGAATATATATGAAAAAGAACATGATGCCCAGACAACTAGTCAGATGCAAGAAATCCATTCTGAAAACAAGGATGTAATTTGGAACTTGCAGCCTAGTGATGCTGGTAGATTGCCCACTGAAAATATAACAGCTACTCCTGGTCCTACTAGGTACGCTGTATCAAGAATATCTGATATAGGATCAGCATTCGCATTGTTCCTAAATATGACTATCCTAAATATTCTAATACAAATGACAAACATTGAGGGACAACAAGTTTATGGTTATAAATGGCACAAATTAGATGTGACAGCTCTAAATGCTTATATTGGTTTACTTCTTTTAGCAGGAGTATACAAATCTTATGGTGAAGCTACTAAAAGTTTGTGGAATCCCGAAACTGGTCGCCACATATTTAGAGCTACAATGTCTCTTGAAAGGTTTCATGAGATTTCTAGAGTATTGAGGTTTGATAATAAAACAGATCGAAATGAAATAAGAGCTAAAGATAAACTAGCCCCTATTAGAAATGTTTGGAATAAATGAGTAGAGATTCTACCACAATTATATAATGTTGGTGAACCTGTAACTGTCGATGAACAACTGGTGGCATTCCGAGGTAAGTGCCTGTTCAGACAATACATACCGAGTAAGCCAGCAAAGTACAGCATCAAGGTATGGACACTTTGTGACAGCAAAAGTTCATACGTTCAAAATTCTCAAGTCTATACAGGAAGAAACCCTGGAGAAAGAGCTGAAAAAAATCAGGGTATGCAAGTTGTTCTCGATTTGACTCATGGACTAAAAGGACAAAATGTCACATGTGACAACTTTTCACATCCTACTAACTGGGCCAGATGTTGCGAAAAAGACAACTTACTATGCTGGGTACTATAAGGAAAAACAAGCCAGAACTGCCGCACGGTATCCTTAGTAAAAGAGAAGTGTATAGTTCTACTTTTTACTTTACTGGAGATACAACAGTTGTGTCTTATGTTCCCCAAAAAAATAAACAGGTAATTCTAATGAGCACAATGCACCATGACAATGCAATAAGTAAGAAGACAAAATGTCAGACACGATATTAGATTATAATGCCACAAAAGGGCAGTTGATACACTAGATCAAGCAATATCAACATACACATGCAAACGCAAAACTAATCGTTGGCCAATGATAATGTTTTACAACATTCTGGATGTTTCGGCATACAACGCATTTGTTTTATGGAGAGAAATCGACCCCAATTGGAACAGAAATAAGCTGCATAAAAGAAGAATGTTTATTGAAGAATTAGGAAAATCCCTAGTTAGGCCCCCCCCCCCCCCCGGCCCCCCCCCCCCCCCCCCCCCCCCCCCCCCCCCCCCCCCCCCCCCCCCCCCCCCCCCCCCCCCCCCCCCCGCGCCACCTGGCACCTGGTGGGTCCTTTTTATATCTTCGAAGCTTGTGTAGGTAATTTTTTTTTTTTTTTTTTTTTTTTTCCCCCTTTGGCTTCGAGACCCCAGGATTTAGTGAAGTTGTTTTTTAAATACAGTGAAACACATGTGGGCAGCAGCTGCCGGGGAGTTGTGAGAGAGTGTCCAGACAGCATGGGGGTTGGTCCTGTGGGCTTTCAGGGCAGTGATAGGTTAGGCTTCCGGGCCACTAGCAGTTAGGCAGCGGTGGCACGGTGCTGGCGGTTTGGCTCGGTGTTGGGTGTCGGCCTCTCACTCCACCAGCACAGCTACCAGCCAAGAACCCATCATCATCATCCCTGATCGGCTGTCTGTCATCTCCTGGACGAATGCCCCTCTCTCTCTGTGCCCCGAGCTTCTGTCCATCTGGTCTTGTGACAATAAATACCCGGGTAAATCCTGACACGGTTGAGGACTTGCTGGTTGTGTCGCTGTGTGATGAGTTACCGTATGGTTTACCCTCAGTTATTTATATCTTTCCTTGGTATCGTGTGTTTTTTTTTTTTTGTTATTTTATTATTTTTTTTTTTTTTAGTTTTTCTTTTTTTTTGGGGGGCGACGCGGGGGGAGCCCTCCCCCCTAAAAAGGGGGCCCTTCCTCGGGGGGGGGGGTGTTTTTTTTTTTTTTTTCCCCCCCCCCCCCCCCCCGCCGGCGGCCCCCCCCCCCACAAACCCCCCGGGCCCCCGCGCGGGTTGGGGGGGGGGGGAACACCCCCCCCCCCCCCCAAATAGGGCTACACTTGCTTAGGTCAGTCCTTCCCCCACTTGGAATGCGGTGCTTTAGTTGAGTCCACATTGCTTGACGATACGCTTCACTGGTTTTATGTGTGTTCATTGGAGATGGCTTGCTATAGCCAGGCACTTTTATTATCCCTGGCCAGATGGGATGGGGGATAGCAAGCCTTAACTTCACCCTTCTCTCCGAGGGTTCTGCAAAGGTGGGAGAAGGGGGGCTGCCTGGGAGCAAGGGGTGGGTGGAGCACTAGCCATATGCTGTGGGCAGACCTGGATTCTGGGGTCATTCAGCAAAGAGGCAGTAAGGAGCTCTGATCTGGGAGAAGATGAGAGGGCCTGCCCTACTGAGGAATGCTTTGAGGGCCTAGTTCTGGACAGCATGTAGAAGGATTGTTTTATGCAACTTGCTTAAGCTTGCACCCTAGGCCCAAAACTCTGCTGTGGCCTAGAGAAACGGACTACGAGCCTATGCCGGTATTTTCTCTATCTTTTAATTCCCCTGTTTATTTTTGTGTATTGTATCATCGCTCTTTTGCTTGTATGTTTATGCTTGATCATATTAATATTGTATATTTCTGTATATGCTATTAATTCATACCGACCCACTTGGGTTATTAAACATATAAAATTTATATCGCTCATTTCGTTTTATCCTATGACCCGGTCTACTCACGGTGTGTGAGTGGGAGGTTAAGAAAGAAGTTTGATCGCAGGCGTGCCAGGCCTTCACAGTGGTGGCAGCATTGTGGGATATTAGGGTAACAGTGTGTGGGTGTGGTATCACGCAGACACTGGGGATTGCGGCAATCCTATGGAACGAGCGCGGTATGAGATCAAGCTTAAAATACGGTGAAAGTTTGGTACAGTACTGTTCCCTCCCTTCTTCTTTTTTCTGTCCTATCTTTTATTTGGTAACGGCTTCCAGTGGATGGCTGGTGGGACCAGAAGCATAACCAAACGTCTGCAGGACTTGGTTGCTGCTGAACTCCAGGAGATGGCAGATATGGAAGCTACCATAGCCATGCAGGAGGCGGAGCAAAGTCCTGAGAGGCTGGCTCCAGAAAACATCACCATGCCAGACGGTTCCGCAGGTGCCCGGACCCCAGAGGTAACTGTGCCTGGAGGGACCAGTAACCCCAGTTCTGTGGGGGTAATGGACTTATACTTGCAAATGGCCTTACAGCAGATAGACGCCAGTGACTATAGCACCCGTCTGCAGGTGATTCTCCAGTATCGAGAAGCTGCAGAGCGCCGGGTGGAGAGAGAGGCCGCTGCTGCTGCTGCAGAGCGCCGGATGGAGAGAGAGGCCGCTGCTGCTGCTGCAGAGCGCCGGGCGGAGAGAGAGGCCGCTGCTGCAGAGCGTCGGGCGGAGTTGGAGCATCAGCTTGAGCTAAAAAAGCTGGAACTTTGCCAGCAGGCGCAACCTTCCCCTGCACCAACTCCAGGAGCCCGAGCACTAAAGATCCGATCCGAGGACTTTCCAATCTTGGAAGATAACGGGGACTTGGACTCGTTCTTGCGGGGATTTGAGAGGGTGTGTAAGCAGCATCATATTCCCCAGGCAGAATGGGCCCGTTACCTGTCTCCCCGGCTGAAGGGAAAAGGCCTGGATGTTTCCACGACCTTACCAGTGGACGCGGACTATGAGACCATCAAAGTGGCGCTGATCCGGAGATACCGGCTCACGCCGGAGGTGTACCGCAAAGAGTTCCGGAATATCCAGCGGGGTCCCACAGAGAGCTATGCGGATGTTCTGCACCACTTACAGGTTACATTCTGGCAGTGGATCAAAGGACTTACTGTCACCACGTTTGAGGGAATTGGGGATCTTATGATAAAGGAACAATTTCTCCAGGTGTGCCCTCTGGAGGTCCGCCAGTTCGTGTGTGATCGGAAACCCACAACAGCAGACAATGCTGCAGAGATTGCTGACGACTATGTGTCCACCAGGGAGCAAGGGATCAAGAGAGGAGCCACACTGCAGAGACCCCCAAGCGGGAAGGAGGGGCAAAGTTGGAGTTCACCACAGCCTGCGGTCTCCAAGTGGGGTAAGACAAACTCTGTCCCAGGTGCCCCCTCTACTTCCCCTGTCCCAAGAACTCTGGGTGCCCCGGGTATCCCCTCCAAATCCCAAGGAGAGGCCCGGCGGTGTCATGCCTGTAACCAGCCAGGACATTTCAAGGCGGAGTGCCCCAACCGCTCTAAGAACCCCCCTGTTTCCCCAGCCACGGCAGCTGGCCCATCTGTATACTTGGTGGGGAGGGAGGGGTTGCAATCCAATGCCAACAGTCAACAGGTCATTGTGGGGGGTAAAGTGGTCATGGGATTTCGGGACACTGGGGCGCAGATTACTCTGGTGCAACCTGACTTGGTCCCTGCGGACAGTATTATCCCTGGAAAAACTCTGACCCTGAAGGGTATTGGGCAAGAACGCGTAACTGTGCCCATGGCTTGCGTCCATTTGGACTGGGGTGCGGGAAAAGGGATGCGTGATGTGGGGCTAGTGTCTGATCTGCCTGCCAATGTACTATTGGGAAGAGATTTGGGGCCCTTGGTGTCCCAATACGGGGTGGGAGCAGCCCCACCTCGCTGTGACAAAATGTCTGTACTGAAGGATGATTTTAATGAGGTGTTGAAGCCTGTCACACAGGCAGAGGGAGGGGTTAGCCTTTTGTCTCCCCTTGCTGTGTGTCCAACTAAAGTAATCAGTGAGCATGTGAATGAGACATTGTGGAATGCTGACCTGGCTGTAGCCCCGCCCACATCTGCGGGTGATGAGAGCCCCCTCAGTGTGACCCTGGCTCAGCCATTCCCCCATGCAGTTCACTGTGAATCAATGAATGAATGCAATGTCAATGTAATTGCTAATTCTTGCCTTGCAGGTTTACAGGGTAGCTCTTCTGAGATGCTGGGGGCAACCCCAACTGAGGACAATGTGCCAGGTGGTCAGGTGGGTCACGGGGATCTCAGGGCCGATCCGGATGAGGAACGGACTGCTGGAGTTGCGGTGGTGACCCGCAGCCAGAGTGCTAGAGGGGTGGAAGGCGCTCCGACCCCTGAGCCGTTCCCTCTGTCACCCGGAGATGGCACTGAGACCGCCATGACTAACCTCCCCACACTGGAGCCGGAGGAGCCCGGCGGGTATATGACATGCACATCTCTTCTGTCTGGTTCCAGTCAGGAGTTCAGGGACGCTGTCCAAGCTGACCGCACTCTGGATGCATTGAAGGAGCGTGCTGATCAACCTCCCTTGGAGTCGGACAAGGACCGCGTGTACTGGGAGCAAGGGAGGTTGTACCGGGAAACGATCCCCACAAAGGGAAAAGAAAGTCGGCTCAGGGAGAAACATTTAGTGGTACCCCAACCCTATCGGGTGGAGTTGTTGCGGATTGCTCATGATATTCCACTGGCAGGCCACCTGGGGATCGCTAAGACCAAGGCTCGCCTCAGCCACTTATTCTACTGGCCTAAGATGGGGACAGATGTAGCTAAATACTGCCGTTCATGTGACACTTGTCAGAGGATGGGCAAGGCAGGGCAAGGCTCCAAAGCACCAATGATCCCTATGCCCATCATAACCAAACCTTTCCAGCGGGTGGCTGTGGATCTCATTGGACCCCTGTCCATTCCCAGTCGCACCGGGAAACGTTTCATATTAACGGTATTAGACTACGCTACTAGGTACCCGGAAGCTGTCGCTCTGTCTTCCACTCGGGCTGATGTAGTGGCCAAGGCTCTGGTAGGCATCTTCTCCCGTGTTGGATTTCCCAGAGAGATGCTCACAGACCAAGGTACCCAGTTCATGTCTGCCTTGATGCAAGGCCCGTGTAAGGTAACAGAGGTGCAACATCTGGTGTCCAGCCCGTATCACCCACAGACCAATGGCCTGTGTGAACGGTTCAATGGCACCCTGGAGCAGATGCTCAGGATGTTAGTCGAGTCCCACGGGCGCGACTGGGAGCCTTATCTCCCGCACTTGCTGTTCGCTTACCGGGAGGTGCCGCAAGCTTCAACGGGGTTCTTCCCCTTTGAGCTCTTGTACGGGAGACGTATACGTGGGCCCCTAACTTTTGTGAAAGAGTCCTGGGAAGGAGAAACAGCCATCCAAGGTGTGCCAGTCGTGCCCATGGCCCAAGTGCAGACGGCATGGGGTGCTGGAGGTGGGACCCAAGAAGGGTGTGTGTCAAATGTATTACCTATCAATGTATTGTGGAGGGATGGTTTGGGGAAGCATGATCTCAGTCATTTGCCCAAGGTATCACCATCACCCACCCAAGTACAGGAGGAACAGGGTGTAGGCCCAAAGGGGCAAGGCGTCTGGGAGGGAGGACAGGGTCCAAACATACCTGTGCCAGAACCAGAGGTGCCCCTAGGTTTGGAAGCAAAGGGGGAGGTGCAGAATCCCCTAGAACTCTCCCAACTAGCGGCTAGTGTGGGAGAGACCCTGAGAGACTGCCGGGAAGGGGTCTCTAAACTGGTATCACAAGGGCCTGGGGTTGCGAGTGTGGATCTGCGGGATGCCAGCACTCAGCATGAGGTCCCAGTGCAGGCCGGGGGTAGCCAGGTGGGCGGAGACTGCCGGGATGGGGTCTCAGCACCGGTACCACAAGGGCCTGGGGTTGCGAGTGTGGATCTACGGGATGCCAGCACTCACAACGAGGTCCCAGTGCAGGCCGGGGGTAGCCAGGTGGGCGGAGACTGCCGGGATGGGGTCTCAGCACCGGTACCACAAGGGCCTGGGGTTGTGAGTGTGGGTCTGAGGGACGCCAGCACTCGGGGGAGGGACCCAGAGCAAGCAGGAGGTAGCCAGGTCTACTTAATTCAGAGCCTGAACCTTAGAAGAGTCTCCATTCAGACAGGAGAGGAAGAGGGTATCAGTACGCCAGGAATATGGTCAGGGACCAGCGCAGGTCCCGGCGGGGTGAGGCCGCCAAGGTGTCCGCGGAAGGCGATCTTAGGATCGTCCTTCCTCCCGACACGCTCTAAAAGGGGGAGGTGTGATGAACCGACCCTCAGTTTTATATCTTTCTTGGAAGTGTGTTTTGCTTGCTTAGGTCAGTCCTTCCCCCACTTGGAATGCGGTGCTTTAGTTGAGTCCACATTGCTGGACGATACACTTCACTGGTTTTATGTGTGTTCATTGGAGATGGCTTGCTATAGCCAGGCACTTTTATTATCCCTGGCCAGATGGGATGGGGGATAGCAAGCCTTAACTTCACCCTTCTCTCCGAGGGTTCTGCCAAGGTGGGAGAAGGGGGGCTGCCTGGGAGCAAGGGGTGGGTGGAGCACTAGCCATATGCTGTGGGCAGACCTGGATTCTGGGGTCATTCAGCAAAGAGGCAGTAAGGAGCTCTGATCTGGGAGAAGATGAGAGGGCCTGCCCTACTGAGGAATGCTTTGAGGGCCTAGTTCTGGACAGCATGTAGAAGGATTGTTTTATGCAACTTGCTTAAGCTTGCACCCTAGGCCCAAAACTCTGCTGTGACCTAGAGAAACGGACTACGAGCCTATGCCGGTATTTTCTCTATCTTTTAATTCCCCTGTTTATTTTTGTGTATTGTATCATCGCCTTTTGCTTGTATGTTTATGCTTGATCATATTAATATTGTATATTTCTGTATATGCTATTAATTCACACCGACCCACTTGGGTTATTAAAAATATAAAATTTATATCGCTCATTTCGTTTTATCATATGACCCGGTCTACTCACGGTGTGTGAGTGGGAGGTTAAGAAAGAAGTTTGATCGCAGGCGTGCCAGGCGGCTGGGCGAGGCGATATTCTTCACACTGGGTGTGCAAAATATCTTTGTAAAGGACATGTGTTTTATTATTCTGCTCAATGTAAAAATGAATGAACCTGTTCAAACTTTTTATAGATAAAAAAGAAAAACATATAAAATATGTTAAGACAAAGTTATATTTAGTTAGATTTAAAGTTATAGTAAATTAAAATAAGCATGTTTGTTATTTGTGTGCAGAATGCTATAAAGCGAACATAATTGCAAACAGCCCGTGTAACCTTTTTTCTGAAAAAAATAAATAAAAGTTAAGTTTTAATTTCATTTTTCTTTTGTTTATGATCAACCATGTTCACATACAGTTTAATAATGAAATAGGTATTCAGAAAAAAACACAGTAGCTAAAATCAACATTTTAATAGGTTGGGTCATATTGACCCGAAACAGTACAAATGTATAGTAAATGTGTAAGAGACAGCCAATGTTGTCCTAAGCTTCATTTGTCTGTATAAACTGTTAATGTTGAATGTATTTCTGTGATTCTGTTCCTTTAAGACAGCAGCCATTGTAATTGTGACATGATGCTGGAGTGACTCCCCCCCCTTTTATGTCAGCTTGCCTGTTCTGCAGACAGAATGTGAGCAGAGAAGCAGGAAGTGACGAGACAAAGAGCAGCAGCCATCTTAGCAAGTGTTGTATTGAACTGGTGTGGAGATTTTTCTGTACAGCTAAGCTGTATCTTGGTCCAGAGACAAACAGAGTGTAAAGAGACAACAGGACTAGTGAGTCCACGTGAAAGGAACTGTGCTCAGTGGCTGATCAGTGAGACTGACATTGTGACTGTGTATATGGATACCACAGATAGAGACTCGCAGTGCTGTTGATGTACTGGACAGCACCTGCTAAACCCCGGCTTACATCCCAGCTCAATGTATGGATTCGGCAGGACTGTCAGTGTGCTGAGTGGAATCTGCTGTTGGATTACATTGCATTCATTGGGTTTCCCTGTTAAAGAGGACTTCATTTCTCCCAAGATCCTGATAACAGTGAGGAGAGGACGTTTCACTATAAAAGAAAGGAACGACTTTGGGCCCCACCGCGCGCTTCTACAGACTGTAAGCGGTCCACCTGGACCACTGGGGAAAAGGGGGTGCACCCAAATGTGATGTCAGGGTCAGTTAGGGATAGTTTTGAGTATATTGTTCATTCAGTGTCCAGACTGCAGAATTGGACAGAGTAAAAGTAGAAACCATTGCAGAATTTGCCTTGAAATTGTTCATGCTATATTGTATATTTTGCTTGTCTTTATCCCTGTCATTTTACCTTCAAATAGCCTTTATTAACTTATAGTAAATATATATTCTTTTCTTGAACTACCGCGTGTGCGTTCATTTCTGGTTGCGGAGACCAAACCACCTGCCTTGCTCTCGGTTCACAAATTGGCGTAGTCGGCAGGATCCGCTTACCAGAATGGACGGTGACGCACCCGTTCGGGAGAATGGTGCTGGAGGAAGAATGCCAGCAGGGGCTATAATGAGTCAGTTAGCTAAATTTGATGGCAATAATATGTCAGTGAGTATGTGGGTGGAACAGATACGAATGATACAGCGAATGTACCAGACCGCACCAGAAGTACTAGTAGAGCTAGCAATATTGACATTACAAGGGGATGCTAAGACCACGGTGATATTGAGGCCATTTGAACAAAGGCAGACATTTGAGCAAGTAGTCCAGATTCTAGAAACCATTTATGGAGAAACTGCATTGCTGGGGTCTCTGCAGGCTCGGTTCTTCCAGAGGGTACAACAGGAGAATGAAAGCCTTCCCCAATATGCAAATGCCCTACAAGAACTGCTCCGAGATATTCAAGTGAAGGAAAGAGGGGGCTCGCCAGCCTTCTGTAACCCTGATCGGACTCTCCGTGACCAGTTTGTCCTGGGGATACGTGACGGCAGTTTAACTGTGACTATGCAGGATTTTATACGACGAGAGACTGATGCTAAATTCCATGATGTACAGGTAGAGGCCATCTCCCGTGCCAATAGTATGGTCCCGAGGCCGCAGACCGCAGTTGGAGTTACTTTGTCACAGGGGGCTAGTTCTGGCTCAGAGACAGTAGAAAAGGGGACGGTTAAAGAAATTCTCACAGTAATGCAGAAACTGCAAGAGCAAATGGAACACTTGCACACCCGTTGTGATGAACATTCTATGAAAATTGCAGACTTCCAGAAAACTGGAGGTGAAAGGGTGAGCCGTCCATACCCAGAAAATCAGAATCACCCACCACCCCGCTGGAGGGATGAGGATAGGACCTACCGAAGGGGTCCAAATCAGTTAATGCAGTGCTCAGGAGAAATCGAAGGGGCTTACCGAAGGGGCCCAAACAGATGGCCAGAACGACGGGAGATACGCTGCTGGGAGTGTGGACGGATGGGCCACGTTGCTGCTAGATGTCCAGAGCAGCGACAAACTTATGAGAGACCGCCGTTAAACTGAAGTCCCCTGCTGCTGTAGGGCGTGTAGTAGGGGAGACTGACAAGGAGACTATGTGGGGAGAATGCCCTAATGATGACCTGATCGCTGCAAGTCCTGTTATACAGGTGGAAATGGAGGGTATTCCGGTTACCGGGATGATTGACACGGGTTCCCAAGTAACGACCTTGAGTAGAGACTGTTATGAACGGTACTTCCAGCAACATGTGAAATATGATCCCCATACATTCGTACGAGTGGTCGCAGCTAACCAGTTACCAGTTCCAGTCGTGGGAGTGGCCTGGATGAATGTCCGGGTATGTGGCCAAGATCTGGGTAGGAAAGGCATTGTGGTGGTACAGGAGTCACATGAAGTAAAGGTCCCTGTCATTTTGGGGATGAATGTGTTAAAAGAATTAGATCAGATCCTCTTTGAAAAGAAAGGTCACGGTTATTGGAAAGAAACCACCACCCATCGGCCTACTCAAACAGCTTTCCAGCGGCTGATCCGGACATGTGGCTTACAGAAAAGTTCGGATGCGCAGCGTCCTCTGGCTCGAATTTCAGTTCCTTTGCATACAAAAGTTACACTGCCACCCAGTCGGGAGACAATAGTGTCTATGCCCGTAGGCACCTGTCGGAAACTAGAGGGCATAGCTGTGTTGGTAGAACCACTGCAGGCAGCCGAAGGAGGTGTTGATCCGCTAGTGGCCCGTTCCTTGGCAATAGTTCGCAATGGAAGAGTACCACTTCGATGTGTAAACACTCAGGACCAGAGTGTGGACCTGACCCCAGGGAGGCAGCTGGCTAACATCTATGTGACTCCGGAGGAAGTAAGGAAAGTAACTCCAATGCAGCTGAAGCCGACTGAAAGGGATGAGTGGACCGTAACTGTGTCCATGGGAGAAGATGAGGAACCCACCTCTGAATGGAATGGCCGTGCAATTCGAGAACAGATGAAGATGGATGCAAGTTCATGTTCTCTGGAATGTGTGCAGAAGGTAGATGAACTGTTGTGGGAGAACCGAGCCGCCTTTTCACGGTATGCTGAAGATTTTGGATGTACCACAGGGATCTACCATGAGATTCCCACAGGAGACACCCCTCCAATTAGAGAGCGCTACCGACAAATTCCTCCACAGTTGTATCAGGAAGTAAAAGAACTGTTAGCTAAGATGCTACAGGGTGGGATCATCCAAGAAAGCCAGAGTCCCTGGGCAGCTCCTGTGGTGTTAGTAAGAAAATAAGATGGGTCCATCCGATTTTGCGTAGACTATCGGAAGTTAAACGCTTGCACCGTACGAGATTCCTACCCCTTGCCACGGATTGAGGAGTCCCTCTCAGCGCTGGGGAGAGCCCGGTACTTCTCCTCACTAGATCTGGCTAGTGGGTATTGGCAGGTGCCGATGGCCACAAAAGACAAGGAGAAGACGGCATTCATCTTGCCCATGGGACTATACGAATTTAACCGGATGCCCTTCGGGTTGACAAATGCACCCGGAACGTTTCAGCGGTTGATGGAGAAATGTCTCGGTGACTTCAACTTTGAGTTCACTCTCATCTACTTGGATGACATTATAGTGTATTCTGCGACCTTTGAAGACCATCTCCACCAGTTGGGGCAAGTATTTCGAAGATTGCGGGAACATGGGCTCAAATTGAAACCCAGTAAATGTCGGTTGTTCCAATCTGAAATTGATTACTTGGGTCACCGCGTATCAGGAGAAGGGGTGAGACCATCAAGAGACAAGATAGCGGCTGTTCAAGATTGGCCAATACCGACTACCCTGCGAGAAGTAAGGGCGTTCCTTGGAGTAGCCGGTTACTATCGACGGTTTATTAAGGATTTCGCCAAGGTAGCAGCACCACTTAATGCTCTCCTACGAGGCACATCCGGTGGTCCAAAGAACCGGTCCGTGAAGTGGGGACCTGAACAGGAACAAGCCTTCCAGGCATTAAAGGATGCACTGACAACAGCCCCAATCTTGGCATATGCTGATTACCACTTGCCGTTCCAGCTGTATACGGATGCAAGCCTGTATGGTCTTGGAGCAGTGCTTTCCCAGCTTCAGGATGGCCAGGAGAGGGTCATAGCGTACGGCAGCCGGTCTTTGAGAGATTCTGAAAGAAACCCCGAGAATTATAGTTCATTTAAGTTGGAGCTGTTGGCACTGGTATGGGCCATGACCGAGAAATTCTCTGAATATTTGACCGGTGCTGAAGTTTTAGTACTGACTGACAACAACCCACTAGCTCACCTGGAAAATGCCAAGCTCGGGGCGTTAGAGCAGAGGTGGATAGCCCGAATGACTAAGTTCAATTACCGCATTAAGTATCGGTCCAAGACAGAGAACCAGAATGCTGACGGGCTTTCTAGGGTAACCGCCCAGACCCCCACAGTAGACGTGGATCATGAGTTGGAGCATGTGGAGGTGCCCGACTTCAGCAGATTTTCACAGGCCTTGGCCGCCGCTAATCAGTTTGAGTTGGAGGGGACTGAAACGGCTCCTTTCTTTGGTCCCTCACGACAGGAATGGGCACAGATACAACAGACCCATGAGGGGCTGGCACAGATGATCAAGTGTGTTGAGAAAGGCCAGAAGCCCTGTAGAGAGGAAAGAGAACGACTGACACGTGAGATATTATCTGTTCTGAGTCAGTGGGAAAAGTTGGAGATGAAAAATGGAGTGCTATGCCGAAAGGTCTATTTACCTTCTGAGATCGACATTCGATACCAAATTGTGGTGCCTAGTGAACTGGCTCGCTCGTTGGCAGTTGAGGCTCATAATAAGAATGGACATTTTGGTCATGAGAAGACCTTTCGTTGGTTACAGCGACTGATTTACTGCCCTGGTCTTCGTCAAATGGTCGAAGAAGTATGCCGCAGCTGTCGAACTTGTGAGATCCATAAGGCAATAGAACAGAGAGCTCCCCTGCAAACCATCGTGACCCAGGAACCTTTAGAAATCGTCATGATAGACTATCTAATGGTGGGCCCATCCAATAGCGGACACCAGTATTGCCTCGTAATGGTGGATCACTTCACCAAATTTGCGGTGGTAACCGCCACCAAGGACCAGACAGCTGAGTCAGCAGCTCGTGCTCTGTGCCAAGATTTCATTCGAGTATATGGGTGCCCTAAACGCATCCACTCCGACCAGGGTGCCTGCTTTGAGGGACACGTAATGAAAGAAGTTCAACGTATCTACGGGATAAAGAAGTCGCACACGACTCCATACCACCCTCAGGGAAATGGGGCCTGTGAAAGATTCAACAGAACTCTGCTACAGATGCTGCGGACTCTGGAGGAAGACAAGAAGTTACAGTGGCCTCAGTTCTTGTCTGAAATGGTGTGGGCCTATAACAATCAGGTCCATTCTACAACGGGGTACTCTCCTTATACACTTCTCTTTGGGCGGTCTGGGCGAAGTGTAGGAGAATTACAGTTGGATGATGTGGATGGGTTCCCTCCGAGGGATCCAACCTCTTGGGTGCGGGCGCACCGGCAGAGACTTGAGACGATCCATCGATTGGTGCGGCAGCGCCTGCAAGAACATCCCCATCCTGATAAGACCCCAGTGCAAGAAGCACCATTGCAATCAGGCGACCTGGTGCTAGTTCGTGTCAAGAAACCCCAAGGGAAATTGGAAAGCCGATGGGAGGCTTTGCCGTATCGTGTTGTTGGCCGCAAGTATGCGAATGGGCCAGTGTACCAGGTCCAGAAAGAAGGAACTGATTGTGTTCGAGTACTTCACCGAAATATGTTGCGCCTGTGTCATTCTGAAGGGACAAATCATGATGGGCTTGCCAATGTGAATGAGCTCCCACAGTCAGAGAATGGAGGTGCGGAATGGGCCTCAGACGAGGAGGATGATTGTTGGCCGATCCCTGCTCCTGGGGATGTTCCACCTGTGACTACTGTATCTCCGGCCTGTGCCCCCTCTGGTGCGGAATCCGCTGGTCCTTCTCAGCCCATAGCTGCAGCACCCCATAATATACCACCGGTCCTCAGACGGACCACTAGGCCAAATGCTGGTATTCCCCCTGTTCGGTATGCGCAGGATGAGTTTGTTTGGCCTGCCATACATCGGTATACTACCACCCTGTGCATAAAAGTACAACCCTCTGGATATACAGTCATAGGCAGGGACTGCCAATCTTAAAGTGGGGGGGAATATGTAAGAGACAGCCAATGTTGTCCTAAGCTTCATTTGTCTGTATAAACTGTTAATGTTGAATGTATTTCTGTGATTCTGTTCCTTTAAGACAGCAGCCATTGTAATTGTGACATGATGCTGGAGTGACTCCCCCCCCCTTTTATGTCAGCTTGCCTGTTCTGCAGACAGAATGTGAGCAGAGAAGCAGGAAGTGACGAGACAAAGAGCAGCAGCCATCTTAGCAAGTGTTGTATTGAACTGGTGTGGAGATTTTTCTGTACAGCTAAGCTGTATCTTGGTCCAGAGACAAACAGAGTGTAAAGAGACAACAGGACTAGTGAGTCCACGTGAAAGGAACTGTGCTCAGTGGCTGATCAGTGAGACTGACATTGTGACTGTGTATATGGATACCACAGATAGAGACTCGCAGTGCTGTTGATGTACTGGACAGCACCTGCTAAACCCCGGCTTACATCCCAGCTCAATGTATGGATTCGGCAGGACTGTCAGTGTGCTGAGTGGAATCTGCTGTTGGATTACATTGCATTCATTGGGTTTCCTTGTTAAAGAGGACTTCATTTCTCCCAAGATCCTGATAACAGTGAGGAGAGGACGTTTCACTATAAAAGAAAGGAACGACTTTGGGCCCCACCGCGCGCTTCTACAGACTGTAAGCGGTCCACCTGGACCACTGGGGAAAAGGGGGTGCACCCAAATGTGATGTCAGGGTCAGTTAGGGATAGTTTTGAGTATATTGTTCATTCAGTGTCCAGACTGCAGAATTGGACAGAGTAAAAGTAGAAACCATTGCAGAATTTGCCTTGAAATTGTTCATGCTATATTGTATATTTTGCTTGTCTTTATCCCTGTCATTTTACCTTCAAATAGCCTTTATTAACTTATAGTAAATATATATTCTTTTCTTGAACTACCGCGTGTGCGTTCATTTCTGGTTGCGGAGACCAAACCACCTGCCTTGCTCTCGGTTCACAAATGCAAACAGTACAGCAGTGTTAAAGGGTTAACAAACTTCACAAATGTGGTTTTGAACTATTTGAGAGGTGAAGTTTTGAAAATGGGGTGATTTATTGGGGTTTTTAATATATAAGCCTTTGAAATCCCCTCCAGAACTGAAGTTGCCCTTAACAAATGGGTTTGGGAAATTTTCTTGTAAATCTGGAAAAATTGTTGTTAGGCTGAAGCCCCATGTTGTGAAAATGCACATTTTACTGTACCTGCAAGAGTGGATGAGATTCTGGTAACCCCACACTTTGCAGGAAAAAACTGCAGCAGAAAAGCTGCATTTCAAAAATTTCAATTAACTCTGCCGAAAATGCAATGAAAAACGTTGCGGAAAAAAAACCACGATGCGTTTCGGCCACATTTTTTCCGCTATGTGGGGCCTTAGCATTAGACTTGTAAGCTTTATAATGTCCAAACTAAATTAAAAGACAATTAAAAGATGGGGCCAATATAAAAGCAAAGATATGGTAGATAATATTTATTAACATATTTGGGTGGTATGACTCTTGCTGAAAAGCAAGTATCTCATGTTTTGAAAATTTCCATCAAATTTCCTATTTTTTTTATAAATATCAAAAAATATTGATCAGCCACCAACATGAAGTACAATGTGTCATAAAAAACCATTAAAGTGTCTCAGCTATTGACACATGTCGGATTTGAAAAATGCAGCCATGTCCTTAAGGTTGTTTTAAGTTGCGTACTTAAGGGGTTAAGTATTTTAAGAGTACTAGTTATGGGCGAACCTCGTAAGATTTGCCCATAAGTTTTCGTCTGAACTGGAAGTGCTGTTGTATTCTGGGGTCTCTTCAGAAGACAGCGTTTAATTTGCAGTGGCCCAGGGGAAGTGCAGAAAAAATAAAACAAATAGATACTTACATTTCCTCTCATCCCATCTTCTCCTACAGGCTCCTCCAGTCTTCTTTGATCTCACGCTCCTTGGGGTGACCACTGAGTGATTGGGTCTTAGTGGTCACGTGGGCTGCAACAATGTTATGAACTTGGGTCAAAGCTTCATACTGTTGGCATGCCCCACGTGACCATGGAGGCCCAATCACAGGCCTCAGTGGTGACCAAGGGTGTGTGACATCACAGAAGATGTTTCCCTATAGTTATGTTCCTATAGGCAATTATATTAAATTGTTGCTCAACCATCCATATGTTATGTCCTATTTGCTTTTGTGGTAAATAATACCATCATTTTAGTGAAACAACTCTGACCATTATTTACTGTTGGTAAGATCAATGTCAGACTGTCTCTGCATTGAGATTCAATAGATGGAATTATTTATTTTTACAGTTGCTTGCCTGTGGATAAAATATGCACTATATATACAGTACAGACCAAAAGTTTGGACACACCTTCTCATTCCAATAGTTTTCTGTATTTTCATGACTATAAAAATTGTAGATTCACACTGAAGGCATCAAAACTATGAATTAACACATGTGGAATTATATACTTAACAAAAAAGTGTGAAACAACTGAAAATGTGTCTTATATTCTAGGTTCTTAAAAGTAGCCACCTTTTGCTTTGATTACTGCTTTGCACACTCTTGGCATTCTCTTGATGAGCTTCAAGAGGTAGTCACCTGAAATGGTCTTCCAACAGTCTTGAAGGAGTTCCCAGAGATGCTTAGCACTTGTTGGCCCTTTTGCCTTCACTCTGCAGTCCAGCTCACCCCAAACCATCTCGATTGGGTTCAGGTCTGGTGACTGTGGAGGCCAGGTCATCTGGCGTAGCACCCCATCACGCTCCTTCTTGGTCAAATAGCCCTTACACAGTCTGGGGGTGTGTTTGGGGTCATTGTCCTGTTGAAAAATAAATGATGGTCCAACTAAACGTAAACCGGATGGAATAGCATGCCGCTGCAAGACGCTGTGGTAACCATGCTGGTTCAGTATTCCTTCAATTTTAAATAAATCCCCAACAGTGTCACCAGCAAAGCACCCCCACACCATCACACCTCCTCCTCCATGCTTCACAGTGGGAACCAGGCATGTAGAGTCCATTCGTTCACCTTTACTGCGTCGCACAAAGACACGGTGGTTGGAACCAAAGATCTCAAATTTCGACTCATCAGATCAAAGCACAGATTTCCACAGGTCTAATGTCCATTCCTTGTGTTCTTTAGCCCAAACAAGTCTCTTCTGCTTGTTGCCTGTCCTTACCAGTGGTTTCCTAGCAGCTATTTTACCATGAAGGCCTGCTGCACACAGTCTCCTCTTAACAGTTGTTGTAGAGATGTGTCTGCTGCTAGAACTCTGTGTGGCATTGACCTGGTCTCTAATCTGAGCTGCTGTTAACCTGCGATTTCTGAGGCTGGTGACTCGGATGAACTTATCCTCCGCAGCAGAGGTGACTCTTGGTCTTCCTTTCCTGGGGTGGTCCTCATGTGAGCCAGTTTCTTTGTAGCGCTTGATGGTTTTGGCCACTGCACTTGGGGACACTTTCAAAGTTTTCCCAATTTTTCGGACTGACTGACCTTCATTTCTTAAAGTAATGATGGCCACTCATTTTTCTTTACTTAGCTGCTTTTTTCTTGTCATAATACAAATTCTAACACTCCATTCAGTAGGACTATCAGCTGTGTATCCACCTGACTTCTGAACAACACAACTGATGGTCCCAACCCCATTTATATGGCAAGAAATCCCAATTATTAAACCTGACAGGGCACACCTGTGAAGTGAAAACCATTTCAGGTGACTACCTCTTGAAGCTCATCAAGAGAATGCCAAGAGTGTGCAAAGCAGTAATCAAAGCAAAAGGTGGCTACTTTGAAGAACCTAGAATATAAGACATATTTTCAGTTGTTTCACACTTTTTTGTTAAGTATATAATTCCACATGTGTTAATTCATAGTTTTGATGCCTTCAGTGTGAATCTACAATTTTTATAGTCATGAAAATACAGAAAACTCTTGGAATGAGAAGGTGTGTTCAAATTTTTGGTCTGTACTGTATAGTGCTATACATACTGTATCTAGACACTGTACGTATATTATACCATCTAATTTCTACATTTAAAGCAGCTGATGAAGTAACATGAAAACAGTAGATACTTTCATGTCTTGGTATATATTATTTTTTCTTTTATTACAAGCTGCTGATACACGCTTTAATGCACAGTTGTTCTGTGAAATGCTTTTTAAAAGTATAATAATCTACAAAAGATATCATCTATCAAAAGCTATGCAGTGTAAACTATCAGTCCATCTAAAGCACACAGAACACAGCTTCAAGTTCCAAAGCTTGCAAAACTCAGTCAAATAAAATATTGCAACCAATCTGCTGCCTATCCTAAAATAAACACTGAAACAGCCTCCTTGCTTCTATGGGTTATAAAGTGATCCTATTTTGCATTTCAAATAAACTACTTAAGGCTAAGGCCCCACGTTGCAGAAAAGCCATTTTTTTTTGTTGCAGATTATATTGCGGTTTTTTCAGCCAAAGCCAAGAGTCAGAGGCGTAGCTAGCGGGGGGGGGCAGAGGGGGCGACAGCCCCGGGCCCAGTGAGAAGGTGGGGGCCCACTAACGGTATCAAAAGATTTCTATCTACATCAGCTGCTCAGCGCTACACATCCTAGACTGGTTCCTCACTCCCTGTCTGAGGAAGACATATTAACCGAGTGAGGAACCAGCCCAAGATGTGTAGCGCTGAGCAGCGCACGTTGCTGACTTTTACAGCGCTTACTTATCCTGCTCACCGCTTACTGGCTGACTGAGGTTGAGCAGGGAACGATACCTGCAACTAATTAGAGCAGAGCGTCGGCACGTGATGCGCAGCGTGCCGAAACTCCTCCCCCTGGTCCCTGCCTGTGCTCTATGTGCTAACAGATTCTGCAGAAAGTAGCAACATGTCGTCTGCTGTCCTCCACATCAGGGTCCTTCTAGGCCAAGCTGCAGTTTCAAAAGTGGTCAGTACTAAGTTTAATAGGCTGTATTTGTGTGATCTTAACAGTGTCCCTTTTCAGCACTTTTAAAAGAGTTGTTTAGTTTTGAAGATATTTGATACTGATGACCTCATCAGGTCATCAGGTCATCAGTATCAGATAGGTCAGGTGACAGTGAATCCCAAAACTGAACCCTACAGTGATCAGTTGATGTGGCCGCTGAAAGTAGCCCTGCTCCTATTTTTGTATGGGAGCGGGGTTGCAGCTCCAGACACCTCCGCTACAGACTAGTGTATGTAGCGGCGCCAGAGGCGTAGCTAGTGGGGGGGGCAGGGGGGGCGGTGGCCCCGGGCCAACTGATTCTCGGGGGTCCACTTCGGGGCCGCCGCAACACAGGTTACCCTCACATATTAACTGCATTGGCGTCTGCATGACACCGATGCAGTTAAAATACATTCTCTGTTTGTACGTAGCTCGTAAACCACAAGCCAATTCAGGCCTGTGGCCTACGAGCTGCCCTAAGACGTCTGAGTCCTGGCACAGACGTTTGCGCGATGATGTCATTGTCCTGCGCCGTCCGCGCCAGGACACAGGTCCTGCGTCTTCAGTAAGCAGCGGCAGTGGCGGCGGTGGAGACTCCTCCTCGGGGGATCGGAGGTAGGTGAGTAGCATTGTCTTTTTTTTTTAACTCACTTTGGGCATTGTAATTGGGGGTGGGGGGGAATACATATAAGAGGTCAGTTGGGAGCATTGGGAACTTAGATAAGAGGCCATAACTAATATAAGGGATATTAGGGGGCTTTAGTAAAAGAGGATATAAATTATAGTGAAAGGTCATTGGGGGCTGAATGAATGTAAGAGGAGATAATATTAGGGGGCATTAAGACAGTATTAAAGGGGTTTTCTAGGGAATAATAAAGTTTACTGGTAAAGATTGTATTGGGCAAATTGGAGAGGAGGCGGGGAAGGTGAAACATAAAAAAAATACTCACCTGTCCCCGGGCTACCGATGTCCTCAGCCCTCTGCTGCTGTCAGTCCAGGCACACGCACGCCGCTTCCCTGCCACAGGTCCTGCACTGCACGTGATTGGCCTCAGCAGTGGCTGGAAAGGACTCGGTGATGTCACTCCTATACATGACTGGGTCCTTTCCAGCCATCACTGACACCACTGATTGCCTCAGCAGTCATGTATGGCACATGTCTGAACAGACAGTGGTGGCAGACACCAGAGCACTGGGGACAGGTAAGGCTGAGTTCACACTAGCGCTCGGTTTCTAATTTGCTTGTAAAGCGGTTACCTGCGGACTATAATGGGGTCTGCTGGGTTTCTGTCTGGATTCTGCCTGAAAAATGCAGAGAAAAAAGGTCTGCTTGCAGGACTTTTCTTTCCGCATTTTTCAAACGGAAAGGGGGACAGAATCCCTCAACCGGGTTCACGTGCTGGTGTGGACCCAGCCTGAGCATGATTTTTTTATATCACCTACTCCACCTCCACTGTGATTTGTCCACTTCCTGGACAACCCCTTAAAAGAGGACCTTTCATGTCCTCATGAACCTGTGATTTTATATACCGCTAGAAAGCAGACAGTCGGCTTTCCCATTATGTGCCCCGATGGAGGAGAGATCGGTGCCGTTAGTTTAGGCACATACCTGTCCCCACTGTCAGAAAGGCGTTCCTGACAGTCTAGCGTCATCGCTGGGCTGTGAGGAAAGTTCCCCCTGTACTCTAACATAGCCTTGTACTGTCAGAGGGGGCGTTCCTTACCGCCCTGTGATGACGCTGAGCTTTGAGTAAGGCCCCCCTCCCCCAGTACAAGTCTTGAGGGGGACGTTCCTCACAGACCAGCGATGACGCTAGACTGTCAGGAACGCCCTTCTAACGGTGGAGAGAGATCAGTGCCAAAACTAACGGCATTGATATCTCCTCCACCGGGGCACATAACGGGAAAGCGGACAGTGTGCTGAATTCAGCGCACTGTCAGCTTTCTAGTGGTATATAAAACCGCATATGAATGAGGACATGAAAGGTCGTCTTTAATACAAAGGGGTTATTAATAGGCATTATTAATACAAGAGGGGCATTTATGTAAGAGGGCATAATTTATACAAGGGGACATAAGAGGGTATAATTAATAATAGGGGAATTGGGCAATATTAATTTTAGGTGGCACTCGGGCATTAAATTGATTTAAGGGGGTACACAGGGCATTATTAATTAGGGGGAATTATTAATTGAGGGGCAGTATTAAATAAATGGGGCACATAGGAGCATTATTAAATTAAAAAGGCACATGGGGTTATTATTCATTTCCAGGGGATTTTATATCATATATTTTATAATTGGGGTAGCAGAAGGATGGAGAGGTTATGTAATTGAGGACAATGTGGGTCAGGAGCCTGGAAAAGTGAGGAGCCAAAGATGTCTGTGTTACAAACTTTACAGTCACAGCTGGAAGAAGTGGTCATGGCGGTCCAGATGGAAGAGACGATAAATGTAAACCGTCAGAGATGTCACCTGTAAGTCACAACAGTGTTCCTGTACTGTATTTACGTAACTGGTCTTCACAGCGCTGTGTAGAACCACTATCTACCACTATACAGTCACCGTATAGTGATAGTGTTGGTATACCTGAGTTGGGGGGCCCACTTGGACGTGTTCGCCCCCCCTGTGCTGAACCCCTAGCTACGCCTCTGCCAAGAGTGTATTGAGCAGAAGGTAGAAGTGCTTCCTTTATATTTCCCATTCCTTTTGTAGCCATTGTTGGCTTTGGCTCAAAAAATCGCAACAAAATCTGCAACAAAAAAAGCTGCGTTTCCGCAATGAGGGACCTTAGCCTAAGGCTAAGGCCCGACATTGCAGAAACACAGCTTTTTTTGTTGTTGCAGATTTTGCTGTATTTTTGGATCCAAAGTCAGGAATAGATTTAGCAGAAAGTAGAAGTTTAATTACTTCCTATATATTCCCCATTTCTTTGGTAGGCATTATTGGCTTTGGCTCAAAAAAGTGCTGCAAAATCTGCAACAAAAAAAGCTGCATTTCCGCAACGTGGGGCCTCAGCTTAAAGAGGTGGCTTGATACTGAGTTTCCTGGTGACAGATTCACTTTAAATTTAAAAGAATTCAAATCCCAATTTTAAAGCATATTTAAACTTTCAAACAACTTTAGATTTTCTGGTGGCATTTGTGACATTAATAAATATTGTAAAAGCCTGCACTGAAATCTACATCATATTCAGGATTCTTTTCCTTGTTTCTCTCAGTGCTTTTCACTGGAGTAGTGGTGTTAGCCAAACAGTTATATCGTTGGTGTCATTTGTCATAACTGTATTATTTCTATAGATGTAATCAGTTGAAAACATAGTCCGGATTGGCATATTTACATAACTGCTCCCAATCCCAACTGTGTTTTCAACAGATTGTAGCTCTGGAAATAATACAGGTACAACTGAAACCCATCTTTCATATGACACTAAAAGCATTGTTCTGTGTTTTATAAAGCCCAAGATATAGCTGTTTGAAGTGATCTTTCCCCCCGACCTTGTATATTTTTGCATTATTAGAGCTTTATGCCCCTAATACATGTAAAAGAAGTGAGAGCAACAAGTGAAAGAATTCAGAATAGAAAGTGGATTTCAGCTCAGGATTTCACAGGTAGAAGTCAAAATCCATTAATAAAGTATATTACAAAATGTAATAATTTCACAAATGATGGAAAGTTAAAATTTGTTTAAAGGTCTAAATACTAAAGATGGGTGAACATCAAAAGATTTGTTTCATTCAGTGTATGGAAAAAGCAAACCCCTGGTTCAGTCCGAACTTGTTTGGGAAATTATTATACTCTTGGGTCTCTTCAGACCCCAGAATATAATAGTTGGAGGCCAACGGTAGATTACAAAAAAAAAAACATTTATACTTACGTTTTGTTACCACTTCTGGGCCTCCTCATGGTGTCCGGCGCTCTGTGTCTTCTTCTTTCGCAGCGTCTAGCACTCTTCTCTGATGTCATGTGCCCAGAGTCACCACTGAGGCCTGTAATTGTGCCTCAGCTTAGACATGGGCATGGAAAGGGAATATAATTTTTTTTATTTTTGTTACTTCCCCTGGGATTCCAGTTACTTTACTCTGGAGTCCGAAAAAAACGCAGAGTATAATAACTGGAATCCAAGGGGAAGTAACAAAAATAAAAAGAATCCAAATTCTTCGGTTTAATTAAAAACCAAACATTTTGTAATATTTGGGTCGATTCAGTTTGTTGCGAACCAATTCGCTCATGTCTAATAGGTACGATTTAAAAAGCAAGAAACATTACCAATTCAGACAGCTGCACAGTGAGATAGATAGATAGTTTCAGCGTATTATCCTTTCCCCATGCTATTGTAGTGTAAGAACAGTTTATAGCTAGTCGTCATTTTTTACAGTGTCATTTCACTTGTCAATCTTGACTTGGTCTGGCATGTATGTCTTCTCAATGGGTGGAGGGAAAAGGGCTTCAACAAGCAACAAGAGAGGGTTAACAATACATTTTATGGATGAAAATGTTAGTGCATGCTATGGAAACAAATTAACTTTGCATTGTATAACTGATTTCAGTCAATATCATCCAACAAGTTGACTGGCAAAGCACAGGAAATTATATGTATTACTGCAGAGGCAGCGGCAGTAATATGGAACTGTTGCTCGGGATGAATTGAACTCTAGCTTCACCACATTCTACCACAGTTGACCAAAATATCTATTGTTGGGATATTTAAAATCCAACTATATACTCAGTATTTGGTGTTAAGATGGTTTAGTATACTTCCCTTCAGATCCAATATCCATTACTGGTAATTCAGCATCTTGGTAATCCATTGGTATCACTAGTTGATTCAACACTGGTGAATATCATAGACAACCAAGTCCCTATGCAAGAGCTTATGATATTCACCTGCACATCTGGTGTTTTCCTGTTTTCATAGTTAAACATTGTTTTCAAGCAAAGACGAATCTGGAAAGAAGCAAATTAGCAGATTTTCAGTTTCCAGTCATACAGCATTAAAAAAGTCATATATTAGGTGGCTTTGCATTCAAGAGGGTTATGGTGCAGAGTGCTGTTCATTAAAATGTTCTTATTTACGGATTTATTGGATATTTGTTAAGGAAGCGCATGACCTTTACCCCTAGCTTAACTTTATATGCAACAATGAAACAGAACTAGAAAATGAATAACAGAAAAATATAAAATTAATGTAACCCCTCTTATTGTGGTGTGCGTAATCTTCTTGAGCTTCAAGAAATTCTTATAAAAGTGTGAAGTCTGCCACAAAAAACCAACACCCAAGACCTCTACTGAGATTTGTATCACTCAGCAACCAATAAGGATGTGTTCACACATGGGAAATTCTTTACAATTAAAGATAGGCGAAGCAATTTGTTATGAACCAGATTCGACCTGAATATTTGAAATTGCTCAGTTTTTAACCTAACCGAATACTTTGCAATATGCCTTAGGCAAACTAAAATGACCACCGCAACATGCATTGTGCAATGAAAATATACGTGTGTGACTTTGGCTGTGCTTCTGGCATCACCTAACAGCCTCTCAGTCATTAATGAGTGGTAGGTGGAGACCTTACAGTTCTGATGTTATGGACAGAAGATAAGATTTTAGACAGAGCCATTTTTGGATGTGTTCAAGCTGAGACACACATGTCATAGCATCCTCACTGCATTATCCAATGCAATAGCTCAATTTTCTACTGGAAAACAACAGTAGCAGTGCAATAATAGGAGTAGGAGAAGTGGAAAGAAGTTTAGTTAGATTTAATCAATTACAGGCAGATATTCAGAGTAATCACAGGAGTGGGGGAGGGACAAGTTCTGCACTGTGCTGTGAGCCTGCGATTTCTGCAGTTTGCACAGAGTTCTACAGACACTGGACATTTAACCCTCTCATTGCCAATAATCTAATTTTGTTAAGTCTTTTTTGCAATAGAGCTGTTTTTTTTGGAATACAGTGTCAAATTAATTTGTGACTGTCCACAGAGTACAGGAATATCTCAATAAATTAGAATATTTTTGAAATGTTCATTCATTTCAGTAATTCAATTCATAATCAGCAGTCTTCCATGAGTGTATGTCCTACTGAACCATACTGAGGGACCATTTAAAGGCTTAGGAAATCTTGGCAGATGACACACTGAATTTACAATACTGAACTTTTTCACAATATTCTAATTTTCTTAGATTTGGGTTTTCATTAGCTGTAATCCATAATCAACATTTACAGAAATAGAACACTTGAAATAGATGACTCTGTGTGTAAAGAATCTAGAAAATATAGGAGGTCACTTTTTTAATTTAATTACTGAAATAAATAAATGTTTCAAAAATATTCTAATTTATTGAGATGCACCTGTATCTTTGTATATTGTTTTTACTAAGAAAGTTAGTCCAGTTAATAAAAAAAAAATTAAGTGACTGACACAGTGTGTTCTAGTCTAATGGTCACTGACCAGGTCATCCTTTTAGTGTTTTTTTTTCTTGTTAGAAAGAAAGGACATACACAATTACACACAGTGTGTCAGGATCTTAATCGATGAACTCTTTGTTTTGCCAGTACCAGTCCCATAGTAAGATGTCGTTTTGTATGTTTCCTGTCCGTGGATATCTTGGTACCTGCCTGTTGATTATTTGAACTCCTGCACCTGATCACTCAGTGGCTGAGTGTTTGAAGCCTGCTTCTTACAATCCTTGAGCTGGGGCCTACTGATCTCAGTTGGGTCTATACTACTGCTGTACTACAAGTTCCAGCATACTACCTGTTGCACTACAGATCCCAGCCATTGATCTTCGGAAGCCCAGTATGAGAGTCTTGACAGAATAGTTAAGCCATGATGACAAAGATTGCTAGATCAGAGAGTTTGGAGGTGCGTTTTAAGAAATTATACAATCTTACCACCACTATGCACGCTGAGATGCAGTCCTTAAAAGCAAGAATTGTCGCAATAGATGGACAATCTAACCATAACGCCCAGGTGTTTGGTCAAGCAATTCGAGAACTATGTAACCGGGCTACGCAATTGGAGACGCAGGTAACCGTTCCCGTTGCTATTCCTATTCCCAAGTTACCACCTTTTAGATTTGGCAGTGAACATGACAAGTTCTGTGGCTTCATAAATCAATGCTGGTTGTATTTTGACACCCATGCAAGCCAGTTTCCAACTGATAGGTCCAAGGTATTGTGTATCATCATGCTTCTGACTCACAAAGTCTTAGCTTGGGCCAACCCGTTAACTGAGACTGATGATCCTCTCTTAAACAATCTGACAAATTTCCTTACAGCTATGAGTCAAATGTTTGCTGATTCTAATCGGCATGCTACTTCTGAAGCAACTATATTAACTTTACGCCAGGGCAGGCGTTCCGTCACAAACTATGCTATGGAGTTCCAAAGATGAGCTATTGATACGAACTGGAACAGTAATGCTCAGCTTCCACTTTTCCATAAAGGATTATCCAGTACTGTTAAAGATGAGGTTGCCCAAGCTGAGGCTCCCTCCGGCTTGGATAATTTTATTAACCATTATATCTGTATTGATACTTGTATTACTGAATGCATACAAGAGAGATGGGTCTTCTTGAATGGGAGTAACAGTTTTTCTCCTTCCTCCTGTTAACGGTCCTCTGAGCAATCCTCCCCGGGAGGCCGAGCCCGAACCTATGCAGATAGATTCCTTACAGAGGCGTCAGAGTAAGGACCATAAGGAACACAGGCTTCGAGAAGGCTTGTGCCTGTACTGTGGTTTATCGGGTCGCTTCCTTATGAATTGTCCTAATCATCCACTTAGAGCTGCTGCAGCAGTTGCTGAATGTGACTTCTCTGACTCTGGGTCAGTTGTTTCAGAACCAACTCTACCTCTGAATGCTGCCATATCCTCTGTTGTTCCTCGCATTGAAAGAAGAAAGAAGGGATCACACTGCTTTCTCCCTATTCAGATCTTCATCAATTCTCAGTGGGTTTCTAGTACAGCAATGATAGATTCAGGAGACAGTGGGAACTTTATAGACTTTTTGTTTGCTAAGAAGCCTGGGATAAGATTCCGAATGAGGACTTCTCCTATGGTGTTGGAGACAGTGAATGGATCTCCACTAGTCTCAGGACCTTTGGATCAAGAGACACCGTACCCCCGAGTAACCTTTTGAAACCAGATCATCAAGAGATACTTACTTTTATGCTGATCACCTCTCCGCATTTTCCTATTTTTTTGGGTTTCCCCTGGTTACAGATCCAGAACCCTGTTATCAACTGGGAAACAAAGGAGATACATTTTCCAGGGAAACACATTTCTGCTACAATAGAGACTCAAGATCCAGCTCCAGTTCTGAGCCTACCCCCTACTACTATGGAGACTCAAGGTCCAACTCCAGTTCCGAGCCTACCTCCTGCTACTATGGAGACACAAGATCCAGCTCCAATTCTGAGCCTACCTCCTATTTATGAGAGCTTTGCTGTTGTCTGTGATAAGAAGAAAGCAGATGAACTTCCTCCACATTGTCCGTATGATTTCACCATAGAGCTTCAGCCAGGTGCGGCTATACCCTTTGGCAGCATTTATCCGCTAGCAGGACCAGAATTGAAAACTCAAAACATACATCCATGAGAATTTGGCTAAAGGATTCATTTATCCCCAGCAGGGTCTCCTATATTGTTTGTTAAGAAAAAGGATGGTTCTCTCCGATCCTGCATAGACTATTGATAACTTAACAAAGTTACAATTGGAAACCGTTATCCTTTGCCATTAATTCCAGAACTGCTGGAGAGAGCAAAGCAGGCCAAGATCTTCATGAAATTAGATCTTCGCGGAGCATATAATTTATTCCGCATCAGGTCTGGGGATGAATGGAAAACTGCCTTCAGATCTCATTATGGACACTTTGAATACCTGGTCATGCCGTTTGGGCTTTGTAATGCCCCAGCCAACTTCCAACACCTAGTAAATGATATTTTCAGGGATCTTCTAGACCTCTTTGTGGTGATCTATCTGGATGACATTTTGATTTTTTCTAATTCTCCCGAAGAACATCAACAGCATGTGAAAACTTTTTTGGGACGTTTGAGGGAGAATCATCTCTATATAAAGCTTGAAAAGTGCGAGTTCCATAGATCGGAAATTCAATTCTTGTGGTACATGATTACACCACAAGGGCTGAGCATGGACTCTAGTAAAATGCTGGCAATCCTTGATTGGCCCGTACCTGGGTCTGTTAAACAAGTTCAGCGCTTTATTGGATTTGGCAATTTTTATCGACGCTTCATTAAGAATTTTTCAGGAATTGTCTCCCCTATCACTCAACTGACAAAGAAGACGACATCTTTTACCTGGTTATCCTAGGCACAGGAAGCCTTTGACCGCTTAAAGACAAAGTTTACTACAGCTCCAGTCTTAATTCATCCTGATCCTGAACGAGCCTTCATTGTTGAGGTGGACGCTTCTGACTGTGCTATTGGGGCCATCCTCTCACAGAGAACGTCCTTGTGCCTACTTTTCTCAAAGACTGTCTCCTACAGAGTGAAATTATGATGTAGGGAACAAGGAGTTATTGGCTATCATCTCTGTCTTTAAAGAATGGAGGCATCATATTCAGGGAGCTTCACAACAAATTATCATCCTCATTGATCATAGTAACCTGGAGTTTATTAGATCAGCAAGATGTCTATCTCCACGACAGGCTCGCTGGAGTTTGTTTTCTTAACCAATTTAATTTTGTAATTTCTTATAGGCCGGGCTCCCGTAATAGTAAAGCTGATGTTCTATGCAGAATTTATTCCGTGGACCCTACTCCTGATACTCCACCCAAGACGATACTGTCGAATTCCAACTTTTTAGGAGTAATCCACAACCAATATTTGTTGAGTGACATTAAGGGAGCTTATGATTCAGATCCATTCCTATCACCACCCACAATGATGTACACCTAAGTCTGAGGAACGGAGTATGGGTTCATGGTCAATGTCTGTATATTCCTGAAGGGATGAGGGTGAAGATTTTGAAGTTGATGCATGACTCCAAGATGGCAGGTCACAGGGAAAGACCCAAGACTTTTTATCTCGTTTTTTCTGGTAGCCTGGCTATCGGAAAGATGTCAAGATTTATGTTCGCTCTTGTGACATTTTTGACAGATGTAAGACACCACGTTCTTCACCAACAGGATTGTTACAACCTCTTCCCATTCCAACTTGCCCCTCGGGGTCCTTCTCTATGGACTTCATTGTGGAATTACCAACCTCCAAGGGGAATAATACAATATTAGTCATAGTCGATCATCTGATGAAGGCTGCTCACTTCATTCTCTGTGCGGGTCTACCCTCGGCTAAGGACACTGTTGATTTAATAGTTCAGAATGTCTTTCATCTACATGGAGTTTCAGATGAGGTTGTATCGGACCAGGGGGTCCAATTTACGGCAAAGTTTTGATGGGAGTTTTGTTCTGCATTGGACATAAATGTCTGTTTTCCTCTGCCTTTCATCCGCAATCCAATGGACAGAACAATATCTTCAGTGTTATGTCTGTCATCTACAGGATGATTGGGTCGATTTGCTTCCCATAGCAGAATTCTCCTATAACAATTTGCAGAGTGCTTCCATGAAAGTAAAACCTTTCTATGCTAACCTAGGTTATCATCCAAAGATCTTTCCCAGATTTCCTGTGATTGCTTCTGTGCCAGCAGTTACAGAAAGAATTACCACCTTACAATAAGATCTCGCAATTTTGAAGGAGACATTGAGCGCAGCTCAGGAAAGTTTTAAAAAGACAACTGACAGGTTTCGTAAAGCAGCACCAACATTTAAGTAAGGGGATACAGTCTGGCTATCTACTACAAAGAACCTGAAATTGAAGATCCCCTCACAAAAACTGGGACAGAAATACATCGATCCCTTACATCGGCCTGGTAAATTCAGTAACTTGTCGATTGGACCTTCTGAGAACCTTGAGAATCCATCCTGTCTTTCATGTCTCTTTGCTGAAGACTGCAGTTCTCATCCTTTTCCTGGACGTTCACCTCCTCCATCTGGTCTTGTCATAGTGGATGATCAAGAGCAATTTGTTGTTTAGGATCTGCAGGGGTCTGTTGCAATGCCTTATCAAATGACAGGGCTACCTTCAGAAGAGAATTCCTGGGAACCCCTGGACAACATCAATGCCCCTCGATTAATTAATCAATTTCATTGCAAATACCACGAGAAGCCTGGTCTGGGAACGTCCAGAGGCCGTTCCTGAGGTGGGAGTAATGTCAGGATCTTAATTGATGAACTCTTTGTTTTGCCAGTACCAGTCCCTTAGTAAGATGATGTTTTGTGTGTTTCCTGTCCGTGGTCATCTTGGTTACTGCCTGTTGATTATTTGAACTCCTGCACATGATCACTCAGTGCCTGAGTATTGTGTTTGAAGCCTGCTTCTGACAATCCTTGAGCTGGGGCCTACTGATCTCAGTTGGTTCTATACCTCTGCTGTACTACAAGTACCAGCATACTACCTGCTGCATTGTGGATACCTGCTACAACCAGTGCACTACAAGTTCCAGCATACTACCTGTTGCAATACAGATCCCAACCATTGGTCTCCAGAAGCCCGGTAAGAGAGTCTTGACAGTGTCAGAATTGTTGCCAGTCACTATTAAAATTAAACAGTGTGCAGTAAAATTAATGGAAAAAAATAGGACGGGGGACAGGCTAAAGGAGGGAAGGAGGAAACATTCAAGCAAGTACTAACAATTATTATTGTACTTCCTGAAAATGAAGATTAATTTTTTTGATTACTTTGTTTGCTCATCTCAGTCACAGGAGAACATTGCATCTGAGAGTGAGGTTTGCATCTTGAGTCAGGCTTCTGTGCGCTCCTCCTCTAATGTTGTAACGTAATTTACTACAAGGCCTTTTTGGACTGCTAACCATGTCTCCGTAATCTTTTTCATGAACACAGATCCCTAGTAGTGATGTGGCAGCCACTACAAAAGCTATTTCTCCTAGTCAGAGCAGTCTTCCTCCTCTTTTTGAATTGTTGGATAAGAACAGTCAGCAGATTTTACAAGTAGAAGAGGCTGAGGTGGAAGACGAAGACATGACTGTTGGTGGTAGTAGTGGTACTGTTAATCATTCTGGTAGGGGCACTAGGGGGAAATCTGGAAGTGGAAATTATGAGGTTGTGCAAGAATCCCATTGCCATGATGAGTCAGAAAAAAAGTGTGGAAGATGATTCCCAACGATGATTTTTGATATGACCTGGCTACTAGGTTAGGATGACAGGGTGACATCAAAGGAAAAGTGTGGTTGCAGTGGTGACAGTAAAGTGATATTCCAGCCAATGCACAGCGTCAACACCCAAAAAGCCTGCCTGGGGCAGACCTAGGCATAGCAGTGCAGACCCCAGAGTATAATAGGAGTAGGCCCAAGGGAGGTGTACGAAATAAAAAACATTTATACTCACTGTCCCTCTTTGGGCCTCCTTGCAGTGTCTGGTGATCTATTTCTTCCTCCCCCGGGGAGACAACATGCTCCCGGAGGAGGAAGAAACAGATCTCCAGATGCAGCAAGGAGGCCCGAAAGAGGTGAGCGACAGAGAATATAAATGTTTTTTATTTCGTACACCTCCCTTGGGCCTACTCCTATTATACTCTGGGGTCTGAAGAGACTCCACAGCATAATAATTTACCACAAATCATGTTGCGGCAGCCATTTTAGTTTGCTTAAGACAAACCCCATATTGTTCGGTTTTAGTAAAAACTGAACAATTTCGAATATTCAGAACGAGTGAGCCAATTCGCTCAACACTAGTTTATTAATTAGTTAATTTAATCTTTTAAAAGAGGTTTGGTAAACTTTTATAACAAAAATTTGTAATGCATGCTTTTCTCACCAAGTGGCTCAAAGCACAGGTAGCATTGAGGAGTAGGGGACTTAGTAGCTGCCATACAGACACTCATCCCCAACACCCATAAGGGTAAGTTGTTTTACAGGAAGCCAATTTATCTATCACTATGTTTTTAGCATATGGGAGGAAAGCAGAGTAACCGGAGAAGAGAATGTATAAACTCCATGAAGATGTTGGTCTGATTCAAACCCCAGGGCAACAAGGCAATAGTGCTAACCACTGAGCACTATGTTGCTCATATTGCCAAATGCATCAAGTTCATGCAAAGACACAGTATTTACAGTGTTATCCCTCATTTTTCAAGACTTCTGGGGAGTTTTATGGTCATGGACCTAAATGTTTCAATGTTTTGTTCACCAAACCACTTAATTATCACTTTTGCCTTGTGACATGGTACTCCACTATTTGGGGAGTTATTTGGCACGTTCCATGGTATGACTCCACACTATCTGTGCTGTGATGTTTACGTTACGTCAAGGCAAGGGCTTGTTATACATAGAGGAGCCTTTGCATCTTTTCAGTAGATCGTTTGGTGGTATGTGTCTACTCAGGAAGTAATCTGCTGTATCGTGAAACACTGGAGGCCTAAGTCTGTGACCACGGGAGGGAGCAATGCCTTGTAGAGTTGCCCATCACCTCACACAATATCTGGTAACTTGAAGGTGTTGTATTTGATGGCTTGTGAAGTTTTGCATGCCAACTATGCCTTTTATTCTACAATCACATTTAGTAGAATCTCAGTTCCGGTATTTGAGTTGCTGGGTAGTTCTTGCCATTACAACTACACCACTGCGCTACAACACCACCAACTAGTATTGACATCACAGACATAGGCCACACAGGTCAGATCCACTTCAGGATGTCTGCAGGGGCCATCCTGTGGTAGATCCAGCCACAGAAAAAAAAAACTGTCAGAATCGGCTAGTTTTACCACACCTTTCAGCCTTGATGCGGCTGGCCTGGCCTTCATGGCTGAACATGGAGAGTGTTCAAAACCTGCAGTGCAAGATACTGTGCCCTGCAATTTCTTTCTGCAGTGTGTGGAGAGGATTTGCTATTGACAGTTTCGCAGTAGTGAGTATGCCTCCTGTGTCCCGAACCTTAATTTGAGTCTAATTAAAAAACTTTAGGTCCAAGCCTGTAACACTAATAATGTTATTCAACTCTAATTTATGGGCAAAAAAGCAAAGTACTTCAAATGTTATTCATGATGAAATCTAAATTTGTGAAAGACAAATAAAAAAGAAAAAGAAAACAAAACAAATGATACAACCACAACCATATCATATCAAATCTGCACGCATTCCTAGTGCAAATAAAAAACACTACCATGTTTATTTCAGGTATTATATTAGGTAGTGTAAATTATATAAGTATTACTGAATGACCTTTCTCTATGCTTACACATTTCCCACCTTAGGTTCTGACTTGCTCACATATAAGTAGTTTTTTTTTGCAGCTAGATCAAACTGTATTTACTTCTCAGGAGCCCTTTAAATATGAAAAGGTCACTTGTAACCATATGTTGGTGACAATTCTGTATACTTTGCTAAAAATATACATTAAGTGATTGACATTCCATGACAGCGCCTGTCAGCTTTCCAGCTTGCATACAAGATTCCCCCAGTATGAAATGTCATGTATATTTGTAAATAGTGCCCCTGCACACAAGTGACTGTGTCTTTATAATCTGCCTAACTAAAACTTCATGACTGTAGAAAAGATTAAAATAGAGGATATGTTACAAATCCCATTAGCATTATTTTCTTCTTTATCCTACAATGCTTATAACCTAACAGACATTTCCTGTATTATTTTCCCCTAAAATAGTGCAGTGTAACTTTCGTTAGGTACTAATCAATCTGTGTCAGTAAAAGGCAACTGTAAATGTATATCCGTACTAGTGTTGAAACAGAAATAACAAAGAACTCTGATGTGAAGCTAATTTAGGTCAAGCAGTGCAGCTGCCTTCCAATGGATATTTAAGTTGCACCTATGTACAGTATGCATGCTTTGAGATAAAAGTGATTTATTGATCAGAATTATATCATTAACAGGTGTCAAGCTGACCTTCAATGTCATTGGTCTCTTCTTTGGCTATAAGTCTACAGTAGGTTCACACTTTGCAGTTTTTCATCACACAGCAAAACCTTATACAGTAAAACCTCTTTGAGACAAACACTTAAAATTGCATTAAAAAGTGGTCTACTAGGGGAATGGTCTTCTCAAAGAAATGGTTAACATGGAAAACAGAAAATCCGTCACAGAAAATGTGGTCTGGATAAGGAGGTGGTCTTTTGGAGACAATTTACAATTGCTTTTTAAAGAAATGGTGTTTAAGAAATGCTCCTATCAAGAGTTCTGTTAAAAAGCACCCCAGCCATCCACAGTAGCAACGGCCTATTTACAACAAAGTGGCCATGAGACATTCACAACACAATAGCCACGGGCTATTTGCAATACTTTTAGCTTTCCATTGAGGAATACATTTGTAAACACTTGACCATGTTTTTTTTTTTTAAAACATATTCCTTTTAGGGGTCCATTCACTTGACTGGAGAGAAATAAAGTACTTAAACTTATTCAACTTTGGACTCACATACTTTTCATATCTTTATGTTTTGTTTCTTGTGTTGTGCATATAAAAGACAAAAATACAAAGGTGGAAAGCAAGTCAAATGAAGAACAAAGTTTAACCTTTTAGGCTAAAACGCTGCAGAAAGAAGCACAGCAAAAAGGCATCATTTTTTTTTCGCATCTTTCTTCATTGCGTTTTTGCTGCATTTTTCTCCCCTTGTTAAATCTATAGGTAAAATGCTTGCATTTCTGATACTTGGCCCCTGCCATGTTGCTACCACAATATATGTTACCACCATGTGGCCCACAAAGCATGTGTTCATGTGCATGTGGTCTACTTTGTCCCCCTGCATATTCTTCATAGTTTATTCTTGCTGTGTGTTTGTGGTCCCCACAACATAATTAGCCCTTGCAATGTTGCTAGCAATGTATGTTAATCACTGAATCTGATGGACTAATAAAATATAACTTTTAATGATATCCTTTAAAAATCAAGTTCATAAACTCCCCCAAAAAAATAACTTATACAAAGTGTACAGTAAAACGGGGATCCCTGACATACAAAAAGAGATATTCAATTCATATGATATGACCTCCAATACAGAGGGAATATTGTATTATACCACGTTATCTACCTCTTTTTGTATGTCAGGGATCCCCGTTTTACTGCACACTTTGTGAAAGTTAAAACAAGGGGTGGACAACGGGGTGGAAACAAACTTCTCTACCACTACCACTTTTTTATATCAGGGTCCACCCATTACTCTGCTAATGATCTGCTAAGGGGAAGGGCAGAGAGAGGAGGTCCAGACAAAGGAAGGTCCTACATACAGGGCTGGCTTTGGGGGGGGGGGGGGCAGACTGGGCAATTTTCCAGGGCCCCTGTCTCCAAAGGGGCCCTCAGTCAAGTTTGGCCACATCGATAACGGAAAGGGGCCCAGCGCCATGTGCCGCAGGGCCCTTTTCCAATAGAAGCCTGTCCAGGGGAGGTCTGTAAAAACAACAAACATTTTTACTCAACTGTCCTGGTCGTCCAGAGATCTGGAGACATCTTCTAGACATTTCTGGCCTGTAGCTGATGTCACACGTTCCAGACATCACTTATGAGGCCTGTGATTGGGCCGCAGCAATCACGTAGGACGTACTAGCTAATAACTTCAGCATGCCCCATAAGACTGATGAAGCCCAATTAAAGGAACACAATGGACCTCCTGAGACATCTGGAGGAACTGTCTCTTCCCCCTGGCACCTAGGTGGCAAGTTTAGATTTTTAGGCGCTGTACAGCTCCATACCCTATGATTTAGGGTGTGGGGCTGTGCGACATTACCTCAACATTCAGGGGAACTGCACGAGCACAATGAGTTAGTGCTAGATTTAATGGAATTTGTCCTGAAGAGAAATTATTTTCTTTTCAACTGGTGTTTCTTCCACCAGCTACAGGGTACTGCTATGGGGAGTCCCACAGCACCCACCTATGCAAATCTGTTCCTGGGCTGTTGGGAGAACAGCCTGGTATTCTCGAAGGACATGGAAACATATATATCATCAATTCTTATATGGCTTAGATACATCAACGTCATTCTGATTTTCTGGAACGACACGTCTGATGCTTTTTGGTCCTTTGTGGAGATTATTCATAAAAAATAATATTAGTCGCAAATTTACAGCAGAAATCAGTTGAAAGAAAATTTCTTTCCTTGATCGTCTGATCAGGATGGAGTACAATGGTACTATTAGTACCACTGTATACAGGAAGGCTACATCTACCAACAGCCTTCTCAGATGAAATAGTTTCCATCCAGAAACCCTGAAAAAAGGTATCACCAAGGCACATATTCTTCGGATGCGGAGAAACTGCTCTGGGATTAGGGACTTTGAAGCCAAGGCTTTGGACCTGGAAATTAGATTACAATAGTGGGGGTACCCATCTGAGTTGTTAAAAACGTACATGTTCATGCTCTGGCCAGCAATAGAAAGGATCTGATTGTTCCTAAAGTCCAAAAAAATGAAGAAAAGTGAGTGCGTTAGAGGAATCGTTTAGGATCCATCCTACAGGGCCATGTGGCCCGCTCCCCGACTATTACATTTCATAGGGGAACGTTGCCTCAGTCACTGGGAGAAGAGGACCGAAGAGGATGCTGGAGAGAGCCAAAGTGTTTGTTCTTTTAACTCAGCTACCCTGTGCTTTCACTCATACTCTAGTATACTCATATAATCTGATACCCCAGAGTATAATAATATTAACAATTAAACGAACCGGATAGCGAAATGAATTTCATGAAGTTCGCATAAAGCAGCTCAAGGGGGGCTCGTGGGAACATTTTATACTGTGTGGGGACCATTGTGGAGCAGATTGTACAGTGTGGGGGCCACTGTGGAGCAGATTGTACTGTGTGGGGGCCACTGTGGTTTGTATAATTGAAAGCTCTGTAATGCCCAATTCACACGACCGTATTTTGCGGGCCCGTAACTGTCTGCAATTGTAGATCTGCAACTGCGGACAGTTACAAACACATTAATTTCATTGGGACTGTGTACAAATCCTGTTTTTTAGCGGTCTGAAACACCAGACGGCAAAAAAATAGTACATGTCATTATACGGACTGCATTTTTGGACCTGCAAATATGGCTATGATTGCGTGAATAGGGCCTTATTGTGTTTTTCTTTTAAGACAAAAGATCTTAATGTATGAGTTGTTTTTTCTAAAATAAAACCTCAGTATTGAGGTTAAATTGCGGTGTTGGTAGTTTGTGATAAATTAGTAAGTTTTGGGTTGCAGTTTGAGTACTCGGTCTCTAAAAGATTCGCCATCACTGCCCTAGTCACTGCTAGGACACGGATACAATGTTCAGTGTGCCTAAGCTAAACTGGGGATGGTGAACCTGCCCTTAAAATACCCTATATTGCATAGATCGTTCTTCATTATGTTACATCACATTTACTGTTTGCTATGTGAAAGTGCTGCAGTGCTTTCCCAGGTATATCGACACACCTCCTTTCTAGCTAAGGAGGACACTGGAAGCTTCCAGTTACTATTGCAATGCGCCTCAATCCAGCTCACCAATCAGGAACTAGTGGACAGACCATAAGACATGACTACTCGTTTGAGCAAGCAGGGATGCTGGAGGCAGATGTAGGTAAGATATTAAAGCACCCTCTTTTGTGCATGCTGGTAGCTTAACATTCTAGTGCTAGTGCCCACCATTAGGGCCTCAAGAACTGCAGTTTTCACTTCATATTTGTATGTGAGGGCCACATATTTACTATTTATCAGTCTCTTGAGGAACCTGTATATTTTACAGATGGGTGAAACACATAGAGATTACTAAGGAGTGCTATTATAGTCAGGCTTAGTTGGAAGCATGGACATTTCACCTGTTGCCTATGTGTCTCACTAGGCTTGGCAGGATAACTTGTTATATAAGTGGGAATTGAAGGCAATACTGCTTTGTAGCCTCCAGTCCATGTTTAAATGGTAAATCAGCCAGATATTAGTGTGGGTTCCTGACCATATTATATCACTATATCAGGGTGGTATTTGTCTAGTGGCATCAAACACTGTGGGTAGTAGATGGGGGAACTCCTTTAAAATAGGGGTATCTGCTACTGTAGAGTGAACTTGATTTTTAAAGGATATCATTAAACGTTATATTTTATTAGTCCATCAGATTCATTGATTTATGTAGATATATCGGTCCTTCAGTGGCCCACACAGCATGTGTTCCTGTGTATGTGGGCATTTTAGCTGTTATCTACTTTGTCTCCCTGCATGTTCTTCATAGTTTATTCTTACTTTGTTTTTGTGCCCCCCAATATAATTTGCCCTTAAAAAAAAAAAAAAATTCAAGGACTGTCCTGTCCTTTGAGATAAGAGGACTGATGATTATTGTGACTGTGTTCGAAAACCTGTGCCTGGGACAAGGTCGCAAAGGATCTCCACCCAAGAATGGGAACAGTGCTCCAAAGCATTTTGAAAAAAACTTGGTAAATACTCAATGTTTTTTCAAGCTAATTGTAGTATTGCTTGCTTATCATCATGTCACATGCCTTTTGGCATTTTTTAATGTGTCAATAAAATCCTTTTTCAGTTCATGACACCAAGACCTGCTGGTACACTTGTTGTGACCAGTTTCAGCAGGAACTCAAAGAGAAGGAAGATCAGTGGATCAGGATGTCTGCGAATGCAGCCGTATATCTACACCCAGCAGGTGCTTTTCTTATGTTGCATCATGGATTTAGGGCCATAAGTACATTTATTTAATTTGAATAAATATTTTTATGGCCCCTTGCTCAGTAGTGTTGAATGGGGATATGCTAGGGTGCATTGTTGGACTAAGATGTCTAGGGTCCATCAGTGGAATTGATTCAAGGGGCCCACCCTACTGCTCCTGGCATACAAGGCATAAAAAAAGTCATGCCACTTTCCTGGCTGGGTCACATTTTTAATCATTTATGCCAGTTGTTTAGCAAAAATGAATTCTCCGTCAGCAAGGAGCTGTTGAAGAGTTCTATTTAGGTGCATGGACCCCAGAGGATGTGCCTAATTCATGAAGAGGTGTGAACTATATTATAAAGCTAGTTGCTAGCTCCGGCAAGTTGAAAACATTGTTCTGAATAAATCAGCCCTTTTATATTTTTTTAATTTCCTTTTTCATTTTCCATATTATTACTCATAGGTGTTTCAGTATTGGGAGGGGTTACATGACTGAGATTGTTTTAGCTATTATAATAGGAATATCATTGCAGAATAACAACTATCTGTAGGTCCTGAAGATCTGGGGATGCTGGGGGATTTGTAGTTCTCAGCAGGTATGGGAAAGAGTAAGAGATCTGTTTAGATAGTAAAAATTGACAAGGAATTGAGATAGACTTCTGCCTCAGATTCCCCATATTTTTACTGCCCTTCAGTTCCTTGTGGCAGAAAGCAGAAGAAAAGCTTCAACATTTGATCAGCCCTCCTTAAGATATGCCATCAATATAACATTTACAGGGGTCTGACATCCACACACCCTGCAGATCAGCCCCATGTGGCGTCCCGCAACAAAAAAGAGCTGCGGGAAAAACCACGGCGGCGACGCATCGCGGTTTTTCATGCAGCACTAGAAAATCACATTGTCTGATTTTTTAAGAATTTATATGCAAATTATGGTGGAAAAAAATAAGTACTTGGTCACCTACAAACAAGCAAGATTTCTGGCTCTCACAGACCTGTAACTTCTTCTTTAAGAAGCTCCTCTGTCCTCCACTCATTATCTGAAGTAATGGCACCTGTTTGAAATTGTTATCAGTATAAAAGACAACCTCAAACAGTCACACTCCGAACTCCACTATGGTGAAGACCAAAGAGCTGTGGAAGGACACCAGAAACAAAATTGTAGACCTGCACCAGGCTGGGAAGACTGAATCTGCAATAGGCAAGCAGCTTGGTGTGAAGAAATCAAGTGTGGGAGCAATAATTAGAAAATGGAAGACATAAAAGACCATTGATAATTTCCCTCGATCAGGGGCTCCACGCAAGATCTCACCCTGTGGGGTCAAAATGATCACAAGAACGGTGAGCAAAAATCCCAGAACCACACGGGGGGGACCTAGTGAATGACCTGCAGAAAGCTGAGACTAACATAACAAAGGCTACCGTCAGTAACACACTATGCTGCCAGGGACTCAGATCCTGCAGTGCCAGACATGTCGACCTGCTTAAGCCAGTACATATCCGGGCCTGTCTGAAGTTTGCTAGAGAGCATTTGGATGTTCCAGAAGAGTATTGGGAGAATGTCATATGGTCAGATAAAACCAAAGTAGAACTGTTTGGTAGAAACACAACTCGTCGTGTTTGGAGGAGAGTGAATACTGAGTTGCATCCAAAGAACACCATACCTACTGTGAAGCATGGGGTGGCAACATCATACTTTGGGGCTGTTTCTCTGCAAAGGGACCAGGACGACTGATCCGTGTACATGAAAGAATGAATGAGGCCATGTATCAAAACATCACTAGAGGAGATCTGCATGGAGGAATGGGCCAACATACCAGCAGCAGTGTGTGCCAACTTTGTGAAGACTTACAGAAAACGTTTGACCTCTGTCATTGCCAACAAAGGATATATGGATGAACTTTTGTTATTGAACAAATACTTATTTTCCACCATAATTTGCAAATAAATTCTTTAAAAATCAGACAATGTGATTTTCTGGATTTGTTTTCTCATTTTGTCTCTCATAGTTGAGGTCTACCTATGATGTCAATTACAGGCCTCTCTCATCTTTTTAAGTGCGAGAACTTGCACAATTGGTGGCTGACTAAATACTTTTTTTCCCCACTGTAGGTGTATTGAAAACAGAAAGTCCACAGAGGAAACTTCTGCGGACCTTCTGTGAAAAGCGCTGCGAGAAAAACCACAATGTTACCGCCGTGGTTTTTCCTCTAGCGCTTTTTTTTGCTGCAGCCCGGGACGTGGGGCCTTAGCCTTAATAAAGCCCAAGTGCCACTTTAATTAAATTAATTGACCCTCATATTATGCCCCTGATTCCCCCTGACATAAATACTGCACCTCTAATGGCTCCTTACATCAATGACCACCCCTTATGTTTATAATGCCTCCTAATATAAATGATGCTCCCTAATGGCTCCTTATATAAATAACCTCGCCCTTGTATTCATAATACCCCCTAATAACCATTATATAAATGACCCACCATCGTCATAATGCCCCCTAATGAATACTCCCTTTATAGTTATATTTCCCCCTCTTAACCACCCCTTACACTATTAATATACCCAAAATTGCGCTAAAAAAAACCAAACAAAAGTTCTACTCACCTACTTGCGATGCTGATGAATGGAGCCGCCGCTTCCTCCCTGTCCACGCACTGTATGTCTGTGTCTGAGCGCAGGCGGCGCGATGTTGTGACATCATCGCGCCACCCGTGCTGACAAGCAGACATCCGTTTGTGGTCTCGGTATCTTGTAAACTGCAAGCCTGTATCTCCCCCCCTTCCCCGCTAGCTACGCCTCTGCCCCAAAGTTTTCATTTTCACAAGGGGTTAAAGGAGAAAAAGCACCCCATAGTTTGTTAAACAATTGCTCATGAAATCGGCAATACCCCTTATGTGATCATAATCTGCTGTATGGGTACATGGTGGGGCCTGGAATGGAAAGAGCGTTATTTGGCTTTTGGAGGGCAGATTTTGCTGGAATATTTTTTGGGTGCCAAGTCGCATTTGCAGAGCTCCTAAAGTACCCATACAGTGGAAACCCCCTAAAAGTGACCCCATTTTGGAAACTACATCCCTCACAGAACATATCAAGGGATATAATGAGCAGTTTGACCCTACAGCTGTTTCACAGATTTTATTAACATTGGGATGCAAAAATGAAAAATTACTTTTTTTTCCAATAAAACATCAATTTAGTCCCAAATTTTTTATTTTCACAAAAGGATAAAGGAGAAAAAGCTCCTCAAAGTTTGTTACACAATTTCTCCTAAACACGGCAATACCCCATACAGTATCTGGTTATAATCTGCTCTATGAGTACATGGCGGGGTTCGGAATGGAGAAAGCGCTATTTGGCTTTTGGAGGGCAAATTTTGCTGGATTAGATTTTGGGTGTCATGTCATATTTGCAGAACCCCTTAAGTACCAATACAATGGAAACCTCCAAAAGTGACCCTGTTTTGGAAACTACACCCCTCACAGAACATATCAAGGGGTATAGAGAGCAGTTTGACCCTACAGTCATGGCCAAAAGTTTTGAGAATGACACAAATATATTTTCACATGATCTGCTGCCCTCTGGTTTTTATGTGTGTTTGTCAGATGTTTTTATCACATACAGAAATATAATTGCATTCATATTATGAGTAGCAGAAGCTTATATTGACAGTTAGAATGAGTTAATGCAGCAAGTCAATATTTGCAGTGTTGACCCTTCTTCTTCAGGACCTCTGCAATTCTCCCTGGCATGCTCTCAATCAACTTCTGGACCAAATCCTGACTGATAGCAGGCCATTCTTGCAGAATCAATGCTTTAATTTTGTCTGAATTTGTTGGTTTTTGTTTGTCCACCCGTCTCTTGATGATTGACCACAAGTTCTCAATGGGATTAAGATCTGGGGAGTTTCCAGGCCATGGACCCAAAATCTCTATGTTTTGTTCCCTGAGCCATTTAGTTATCACCTTTGCTTTATGGCAAGGTGCTCCATCATGCTGGAAAAGGCATTGTTGAGCGCCAAACTGCTCTTGGACGGTTGGGAGAAGTTGCTCTTGGAGGACATTCTGGTACCATTCTTTATTCATGGCTGTGTTTTTAGGCAAGACTGTGAGAGATCCGATTCCCTTGGCTGAGAAGCAACCCCACACATGAATGGTTTCAGGATGCTTTACAGTTGGCATGAGACAAGACTGGTGGTAGCGCTCACCTCTTCTTCTCCGAATAAGCTGTTTTCCAGATGTTCCAAACAATCGAAAAGGGGATTCATCAGAGAAAATGACTTTACCCCAGTCCTCAGCAGTCCACTCCCTGTACCTTTTGCAGAATATCAGTCTGTCCCTGATGTTTTTTCTGGAGAGAAGTGGCTTCTTTGCTGCCCTCCTTGAGACCAGGCCTTGCTCCAAGAGTCTCCGCCTCACAGTGCGTGCAGATGCACTCACACCTGCCTGCTGCCATTCCTCAGCAAGCTCTGCACTGCTGGTAGCCCGATCCCGCAGCTGAAACACTTTTAAGAGGCGGTCCTGCCGCTTGCTGGTCTTTCTTGGGCGTCCTGGAGCCTTTTTGGCACCAATGGAACCTCTCTCCTTGAAGTTCTTGATGATGCGATAGATTGTTGACTGAGGTGCAATCTTCCTAGCTGCAATACTCTTCCCAGTTAGGCCATTTTTGTGCAGTGCAATGATGACTGCACGTGTTTCTTTAGAGATAACCATGGTTAACAGAAGAGAAACAATGATGGCAAGCACCAGCCTCCTTTTAAAGTGTCCAGTGGTGTCATTCTTACTTAATCATGACAGATTGATCTCCAGCCCTGTCCTCATCAACACCCACACCTGTGTTAATGGAGCAATCACTGAAACGATGTTAGGTGGTCCTTTTAAGGCAGGGCTGCAATGATGTTGAAATGTGTTTTGGGGGATAAAGTTCATTTTCTAGGCAAATATTGACTTTGCAAGTAATTGCTGTTAAGCTGATCACTCTTTATAACATTCTGGGGTATATGCAAATTGCCATTAGAAAAACTGAAGCAGTAGACGTTGTAAAAATTAATATTTGTATCATTCTCAAAACTTTTGGCCATGACTGTACAGCTGTTTCATAGATTTTATTAACATTGGGACATGAAAATGAAAAATTACTTTTTTTTTCCAATAAACCGTCAATTTAGCCCCAAATTTTTTATTTTTACAAGAGGATAAAGGAGGAAAAAGTTCCCCAATGTTTGTTACACAATATCTCCTGAACATGGCAATACCCCATATGTGGTTGTAAACTGCTGTATGGGTACATAGTGGGGCATGGAATGGAAAGAGCGCTATTTGGTTTTTGGAGGGCAGATTTTGCTGGAATAGTTTTCAGGTGCCATGTCACATTTGCAGAGCCCCTAAAGTACTAATACAATGGAAACTCCCAAAAAGTGACCCCATTTTAGAAACTACACCCCTCAAGGAATTTATTAAAGGGTATTATCATTTTGAGCCCAAGAGTGCTTCCCAAAAATTAATGTACAAAGGGAAAATTTTGTTTTTAAAGTAATATGCCATTTCGGTACCCAATACGTTGCGCCCAGTTTTTGTCATCAGAGACATACACTCCTAAAACTAATAAGTGGGATATCCGAGGCAGAAAGAAGTTCTATATGTGGGTGTAAACTGCTGCTTGGGCACACAGTAGGGCTCAGAAGGGAAGGAGCACTGCACTTATCAGTTTTTGGAGTTCAGATTTTCTGGACGCCATGTTGTTTTTGCAGAGACCTGGAGATGCCAGTAAATTGGAATTCTCCAAGAAGTGACCCCATTTTGTAGGGGCCATTTTAGAGTCTCTACATATGTGACATGGTGTCCAAAAACCAACAATCTAAATCAGCTGTCCAAAAGCACATAGCGCTCCTTGACATCTGTGCTCTCCTGTGTGCCCAAGCGGCAGTTTATACCCAAATGTAGGACACTGCTGTACCCAGGATAACGTACTTAACAGTGTCATATGTGGGTATAAACTGCTGTTTGGCAACAGCCGGGCACAGAAGGGAAGGAGTGCTATTTTGGTTTTTGGAGCACAGTTTGGTTTTTGGACGTCATGCCACTTTTGCAGAGTCCCTGAATTGGCAGTAAAGTAGAACCCGCAGTCACATAATCCCACTTTGGAAGGTACACCCCTCAAGTGATTTATCAAGTGAGGTAGCGAGCATTTTTAACCCTTGAGCGTTGCATTCATTTAATTTCCAGAAATAAATGTACAGCTGATGATGAAAAGTGAAAATTGCAATTTTTCCATAGATTCGCCATTTCAGTGCCCAATATGTTGTGCCCAACTTGTGTCAGCAGAGACACACACTCTAAAAACTGTTAAACGGGTATCCCAGACACAACAGCTTTTGGGGCGTTCATCTCTGATACAAGCAGGGCACAACATATTACACACTGAAATGACATATTCCTGGAAAAATTGTCATTTTCACCATCATATTCATTTCAGGAAAATTAATTAATGCAACACTTGGGGGTTAAAAATGCTCACTGTACCCCGGAATACCTTCAGTGGTGTAGTTTCCAAAATGTGGTCACGTGTCAGGGGATTCCACTTTACTGGCATTTCAGGGTTCTGCAAAAGTTTAATGGCATCCAAAGACCAAACCGTCTAAATCTGTGCTCCAAAAACCACATAGCGTTCCTTCCCTTCTGTGCCCGGCTGCGCCCAAACAGCAGTTTATGCTCACATATGACATTAAGTACATTATCCTGGGTACACCTGTATCATACATGTGGGCATAAACTGCAGATTGGGCATACAGCAGGGCACAGATGTTAAGGAGCACTATGTGGCTTTTGGAGCGCAGATGTAGATGTTTGGTATCTGGACGCCATGTCATGTTTGCAGAGCCTGTAAAGTACCAGTAAAGTGGAATCCCCTAGGGAATGACCCCATTTTGAAAACTGCACCCCTCAAAGAATTTATCACGGGTTGTAGTGAGCATTAGTATCCCAGACGTGACTTCACAGCGGATGATGAACAGTTAATATGTAAGCTGTGCAAAACACATTGGTAACACCAAATTCTCTACTATATCCCCAGTAGCTCCTATGATTGGGGGGGTCACTCTGGGGGTCACTTCTGGTGTCTTTTTCCTTGTAAGCTCTAAATTTGGGGTGTCCCCTGATATACACTCGCACAGCTTATACATTCCCTTCCTGCTGCAGCCAGTTGTGTTCTAATGATTTGTCGATTTTTGAAATTTTTGTCTTCATATTGTACAAGCTATATTTTCTTTATTTTACTGGTGATTTAGCCATATGAGTGCATGTTGTTTGCGGGGTGAGGTGTATTTTGTAATGATATAATTTTTGTGTGCCTCTAACTTATTGTCTAAATTTTATTAACTCTTTCTTGGTGGAGTAAAAAATCCCCATCAATTCTGGTATTGCTTTATACCTTTTAATTTTTTTTTCTGCACAGTGTACAGCATAAGTAACATGTTACCTTTATTTTGCAGTCTATAAAGGAAGTTAGCCTATGCAGATGCATAGGCTGACTTCCAGAGGTCCCGGCAGGATCAACCAGGTACTGGGGGCTCCAGGCAGCCTGGGGTCACTGGCCAGACCCCAGGCTGCAGAAAATAGAAAATGGCACCTCCCAATCTCGCCGCGGGGGGTGCCAGGGTGGGGGCAGCAACATGGCGGAACCCCTTGGATGCCGTGGTCAAACATGAAGGGGTTAAGAAGCAGGGTGTTAGCTGTCAGTTACATCTAACACCCGCTCCCGATGCCTCCCGCAGGCAGGCGGCAGCTAATATCAGGGACAGTTTGTTTCTTCAACAAACTTTGCCTGTTATGGAGACTACATGTCTCCGTGGACACCAACATCTATTAGCGCTGTGTTCACGGAGTTCCTGACCTTTGGGGAGACCCAATGCCCAATTTAGCAGGGTCAGTATATATATAAACAAAAAACAAAACATACTTACATGTCCCTGGCGCTCCATTGTCCACCACCAGTGTCCATTCAGTATTGTGCGAGACACTTTTTGCTGGAAGTCCTGCTCTTCATGTGGCCACCCAGACCAACTAGTGGCCGCTGGTGACATATGTAAGTCATGTCACTGGTCCTTCTCCAACGACCCCTGAGCCCACTGTGGAGTTGGCACGAGACTGAACAGACACTGGCGGTGGACAACAGAGCGCCAGGGACAGGGGAGTATTTTTTTTTTTTTAATCCCCATAAAATATAATGACACCATTGGTTACCCACATACAGAATGGGGAACCAGTGAGGTGATCACTGTATGGGCCATACAGTGGCCCCCATACAGCATATTTAGCTCATTACTTACCTGTCTGCTTTTCCCTTAATTTCATCATCATAGATTTCAGGACAATCTGGAGGAGCAGAGGCAGGAATCTGAAGAGATATAGGAGGAGATTCCTGGATCTCCTTCTGAAACAGCAGAGTGTTAGGTTCTAGCTTCTAGTGATCCGGTCCTGACTGGTAGGGGCTCGGATTGCCCCTACCAGAGCTCCAGAACCCTCATTCATGCCTAGGTTCTGGCACATCTAAACAGGCTGCCTAAAAGGCTATGCTGCCAGTCAACCATTCTGGGGGTGTTGGAGGTGTTTACCTCTGGTATGGACACCAGGGAGTGATACTACTACATCTAGCAGTAATGGCTGAGGCTTCATGGTCCATCACCAGCTACTGCAGCTCTTCCTGGGCCACCACCTGATTAAGGTCAACCTCCTAGGCCACCACCATCAATATATGCACTCTCAGCAGCCCATATTTGCATCAGAGCCAACACCATACCCTTCCTCCTCTGGTCCTTCCTACTCTGGCCATCAATATGGTGTCTATATGCACTATGGTCATGAGCAGATGCCTGAACGAGAGAAGATTTTTAGAGGGCCATCTTAAGGTCCTGTCTCTTCCAGCTCTTCCATGCTGTTTAATTTGTTTGGTTGTTGTTTTACTTTCTCTGTTTTATATGTGTTGTTACTGTTTCTGATTATATATCTTTATATCCTTATCTTATATGTCTTATCTTTATGTAAATACATATATATTTTTTTGCACAGTTATTGCAGTGTGTTGTTTTTTTTCACATTTTGTTTGAAGTTGAAAAAAAAGAAAAAGTAGTAGTAGAAGTCCAAAGGGATTTTCAACAAGCACAATATGAGGTATTTTTTGTATTTCTGCATGGCAACCTTTTTTTTGGATAAAATGAAGGATTTAAAAATGATGACAATCACACTAACAAAAAAAGGGGAAAAAAAAGAAACATGCATAAATACTTACGCTTGCAAGCCACGTCATGGGTCTTCATTTTCTTTCGACTTCCTAACATAAACTACAACAGGAACAACTAAACTAAAAAAAAAATAAAAAATTAATGCACACCATGAATTGCATCCACCTGCCATGGAACTGCTCCACAAGGTGGAACAAAGTAGTCTGCATAGAGATCCCATACAGACAGCCCAGCTGCTCCAGGATGTCCATGCATGGTGTGATCCAGATGAATGTCAGAAATAGGATCTAAATGCTCCTGCTCACTGCCAAGCATAGTGTCATGAATCCTCACAAAGTTCTGTAGAATGACACTGGCTTGGACAACCAGCATCACATGAGGACTCAATTGAAGAGGCCTTGGAAGCACCCGCCACTTGCTGCTTAGAATCCCAAAGGCACACCCAACAAACCACCTATCTCTAAGAAGGGACTATTTAAATACACACCTCCGGAATGGGCGCAATAAATGAGGTGGAAATCCCAAGCTGTCAACAGCAACTATGACAAATGGTGCAGGAGGACCAAATGAACCAGGCAGTTGTCTAGGTTCAGGAAGGGCAAGCTGATGGGCCCAAAGCCATTCACCTATTCTGTAAGCTGATGCCAGCATCAGCTGATCTTCCAAAGGCCCATATATCCACAAAGGCCCAACAACACCACAAAGAAAAACAGTTTATAATTGAAATATAAGGACCCTGAATGAGACAGCTTTTTTTCACAAATGTGTTTCCCATTCAGCGCACCCACACAGTAGGGAATCTGTGCCAAGTTGTAGAAGCCCTCAGCAATCTAAACCAGTCTTCTTCCAATGGTTCTGGCATCACTAATGGTCTCAGATGCTGCCAATTCACTTCACAGGGGTGGCTTATGATGAATAAAATGGTTAAGCACCAAACAAAAACAGAAACCTGTTTGTAATCAGTAAAGGAATACAACACACCTGTCAAACAATCACACATGCTAAAAGAAATAGAGTCAGGAGTATCATTGTGGCCTATTTCAGAAAGTTGGGACTATCAAGTGACTACTAGCCTTCTGTTGTTTTTGCGGATCCACAAATACATAAGACTACAGAGGACTATGGACCGTATTTGCAGACAATGGACCACAGAGGATGACATACTGAACAACTATGGATGAACTTGCAGATCAGTTTTGTAAGCAAATTGCAGACAATATTTTTAAACTATGATCATGTGAAGGAGGCCTTAACATGAGACTCTGTTTGACCCATTAAAGTGTATGAATCAGCATTCTATACCAGGTATTTAAATTAACTTCCAAAGGAACACTCAGAAGTGAGCTAAGAAGTGATATCATTGGTGCTAGCAAAAAGGCCATTGACATGCAGCACTGAGGTCAAAGGTGTAAATCGGGCCAAGAGCAACAGCTGCATGGAGCTTGTACATTCTCTTTGTGTTTGGAAGGAAACCAGAGTGTCCAGAAGAAATCTGTGCAAACATAAAACTCATTGGTATATTCATTGGCTTCCCATGAAATTAGTGTACATGAAAGACAGAGACTGATCATAACCAATATGTACAGCACAACGAAATCAATGATGCTATGTAAATAATAGTGAATAAATGTAAAAATATAAACTTTGGGAAAGACTTTTATTATCTTACATGATTGGACCTGATCCATTTTTGTATCAATGAAAAAGAGTCAACATTTAACTTATATTGACAGAATCAATGGTTCACAGGATGCAAACAGACTCAAGTAGTATATGTAGTATATAGTGGAGGCTGCACAGGTACAAAAAACACATTCACTCACACACTTACAACCCATGAGGGGGGAGGATACCCAGTATTCCAAATGCACACAGATAAAACTTATATATGGTGTCAGTCATATAATGCAAAGCACACAATGCTGACTGGCAACCTATTAGTGATATACTTTTCAATTATCTGTTGTGCATATATTTACAGAGAGGATTCCTGTTAGCTATAAGACAGTGGCACATTACACTTCCCTTTGTTTCTATAACATTTCAAAAACTGTTAATTGCTCTCCATAATCAACTTATAGGTAAACAAACTGAACATTATTTTCCAGACTTAGCAAGTCTTAATGTAGAGGTTTGATAAAAAGCATGTAAAATAATATTATCTAGGCAATAATATACGCATATGGACAGGGGCGCACCACTAATTAGGCGAAGTGAGGCGGCCTCCTCAGGCGGCACTGTCCATCACTGTCTGGGGGGGGGGGGGGCGGCGGCATTTTTACCATTTATTTAATGTAAACTAGCCCAGGACAGGCAGCTTTACGGGCTGGTTTCCGAGACCTCTGCATGTCAGCGCAAGCGGCGATATAATGACGTCATCGCGCCTCCTACGCTGACACGCAGACTTCGCGACAAGAAGAGGAGGCGGCGGCGGCTCCATCATAGGATTGCAGGTAGGAGACAATAACTTTTTTTTTATATATAAATAGGCCGTAACCTGCTGGAATAACCCCAGCAGGTAACGGCCTACTTACTTATCGATCCCCACGCCAACTGCGGCCGCCTCCGCTTCCCCTTCTGCTATCGGACGCAGAAGCGGCTGTGAGCGGCTGCGGGGATCGATAAGTGAGGCCAAATACTACTATTATTATACTCCGGGAAAGACCCCGGAGTATAATAATCGGAGACCCAGGGGAGGTGATAAACATAAAAACCAGTGTTACTCACCTCTCCGGCGATCCGATGTTCTCCCAGCAGGCTTCGGCCTTCTTTGGTGACGTCCCAGGTGTCACATGATCCAGCCCGACGTCATTATGTTGCGACGCCGGTCTGTGCAACATTGAAGAGGGCCGAAAGCAGGGAGTGCACCGGAGCCCAGGTAAGTAACACTGGTTTTTATGTTTGTCACCACCTGGGTCTCCGATCATTATATTCTGGGGTCTTTTAGACCCCAGAGTATAATAATAGTTCATGGGTGGGTTACTATGGAGCAGAATGCTGTGTGCAGGGGCCACTATGGGGCATAATTACGTGTGCAGGGGCCACTATGGAGTATAATACCGAGTGCAGAGGCCACTATGGGACATAATACCGAGTGAAGGGGCCACTATGGAGCATAATACCGTGTGCAGGGGTCACTGCGGGGCATAATATTGTGTGCAGGGGCCACTATAGAGCATAATACCAAGTGCAGGGGCCACTATGGAGCATAATACCGTGTGCAGGGGCGGCTATGGGACATAATACCATGTGCAGGGGCCACTATGGGACATAATACCTTGTGCAGGGGCCACTATGAGGCATAATACCGTGTGCAGGAGCCACTATGAGGCATAATACTGTGTGCAGGGGCCACTATGAGGCTTAATACCGTGTGCAGAGGCCGCTGCTGGGCATAATACTATATAATACTGTGTGCAGGGGCCGCTGTGGGCCATAATACCGTGTAAAACTGTATGAAAAAAAAAAAAAAACACCTACTCATCTGTCCCTTGTGCTCCGATGTCTCCCACTGCAGTCTGGTTCTGCTGTGCTCTGGTGTTCTCTTCTGATGGAAGTCCCCACCACACATGACCGCTGAGGGGAAGAAAACACTGAAGCAGCAGGACTGAAACGCGCTGGTAGACACAAGAGCACCTTCCCCAGCCTCAAATTAAAAAAGTTGTTATCCTGGACATCCCCTTTAAGATGGCACTTTCCAGATCATTTTTATTGATGTTCTATCCTTAGGACAGATTATCAATAAGAGATCAGTTAACACCTCCTCTGATCAGCTGTATGAAGGAGCTATGGTGCCTGTTTATATCACACGCTGTCTGTTTATAGTGACCGTGTGATGAAATTACAGTCTTGTCACATAGGACGAGGCTGTAGTTACATGACATGGCCGCTATGAGATGAATGACACTATGTAAACAGAGAAGCGGTCACGGTGCTTACACAGGTACCACGGTTCATTCAAACAGCTGATCAGCGAGGGTCCTGGGTTTTTGAGCCCCACTGATTAGTTTATTAATGACCTGGAAAACCTTTTAATTAGTTAGCACCTGGGGCATTATTAATAAGGGGCACTATTTATGGGGGTACACACAGACATTATTAATATAAAGATGCACTTGGGAGTTATTCATTATGGGGGGGTCATATCATATATTTTATAATTGGGAGTAGCAGCAGGATGGGTGTGCAGGTGAGGACGAAGTGGGTTGGATGCCTGGAAAAGTGAGGAGCCAAAGATGTCTGTGTTGTAAACTTTACAGAGACAAGTCACAGCTGGAAGAAGTGGTCATGGCGGTCCAAAAGGAAGAGAAGTGAAACGTGACCGATTAGTCAGAGACATCACCTGTAAGTTACAAAATGTTACTGCACTGTATTCACCTAAATGATAGACGATAAATACCTGATTGATGGGGGTTTGTCTGCTGAGACCCCCACTGAGCCTGAGAATTGGGTTTTTTCCCCCCACTGGGTGGGAATCCAGCCTGGCTGTAGCCATATATAGGTGTGTCACTTGGTGGATGGACGAACCCGCGTGGCTCTCATTCACTTCGATGGGAGTGCCGAAGATACCTGAAGTACAGTACTCAGCTATCTGCGGCGCTCCTATTATAGAGAATGGGGGCCACGTGGGCTCGTTCATCCACCAAGCAGAAGATGTGTGAAGTTACTTTCATTGTTAATGCCGTGTTGTTGATTTCTGATACTGAAGTAATGCAGTAAGAAGAATTCTTAAAAACTGTTTCATAAGTTTGTGTATGTTTATTGTACGACAATAACAGCTTGTGATGCTAACAGCATGTAAACGCAATTTTATAATTTTTTTTTTGGGGGGGGGGCGTCTTTCGATAGTCCGCCTCAGGCAGCAAAGAGGCTAGGTTCACCACTGCATATGGAGAGTACATGACACCTATCAATCCCTAAGGTTAGATTCACATGTCCTTGTGTTATCTGGATTTACCAGCTTGAACTTCATGCTGGGAGCGGGACTCTTAGCAGTACAGTTATTTATGATGCTCGGAGTCCCTGCTTCCCAGTGACATACTGTCCCATACTTTAATTGGTAAGGGACAGTAAGTTGCTGAAAGGCAGGGACTTCTACCATCAAAGGTAACTAGGATGCTAGGAGTCCCGCTACCAGCATGAAGTTCAAGCCGGTAAATCTGGCTAACACACGGACTGAGTTTCACAGGTGTGCTGGTAGCCTAAGTGTGTAGCACTATTGGTAAAGTAACTACTAAGAATATTATATATAACCACAATCATCTTCAATGTTCATTCTTTTTATTCTGGTCTTCAAATGTAGATATCTAAGGATCCTTGTACATTATAGGTCCTTAAACACAATAATAAATGTTACTGAACTTTACTAGAGAAGTTGGCAAAATGCAGCTATTGGCTAAGACCTAACAGACCTCGTGTTCTGTCTGAACCCTACCTTTACTCTGCACATAATACTGGTAACTCTGTTCCATTTTGTCTGTTTTCTCCTGTATTTTGAATAGAAAATACTGTATTTTCAGTGAGTCTTATAAAGGGAAGGTGCAGGAAAAAAAAGCCAGCACTATTGCATGATCACCACCCACGAACCTGATTGGATACTCCAGGGAGGTGATTAAACATAATAAACACTTATACTCACCTTTACTGGGCTCCCACGCGGGTCTTACAGCATCTTCTGTTCACAGCAACATCTCTGAATGATGTCAGAGACTGCAGAGGTCTTAAACTCATTTAAGCTGGTCTTGGGTGCACACTGCATTGTGCAGCCCGAGAGCCACAAATTTCTACTGGGGGGAGGTAGAACGACAAGCCAGTCTTAAGTACAGTGTAAGGCATGGGAAAAGGGCCAGAATCACCGAGAGAGGGAGAGAGGCATCAGCGCACTGTGGGAGTTTCCACAGGGCCAAGACAAATAGAAAAGCGCTAGGAGTCAAAGGGGGCAACCAATACAGGGAACACTAATAAGATAGAGTGTCCCGCAGATAGAAGGGACAGAGAGCTGGAGATGCCACATTAGGGGTAGTTACTAAACAGCGGAGCATCAAGGCAGAGGGAACTGCGCCAATGGAGACCTGCGCAGATCTGTGTTCACAGTGGGCCATCAATGGGGCAGGGCAACCAAAATGCTAAAATTAAAACTAAAACTGAGGAGGCTAGATGGAAAGTCTCAGCAAAAAAGAACCAGCGTAGAGGTTAATTAAAGCTACAGGAAGGGCATTGCAGGAGTTATCATACGAATGAAATGAAAGTCTCCTTATGAAACATTACGGAAAAAGGGCAAGACATCTCAGGGAAGCCATGATAAGGCACCCTCTTCCGGACAACGATGACGAGGCACAGCTGAGATGGAAGGACACTCTGGAGCTGCAGTAGACAGCATAGGAAAGTCTAGCCAGTCTGATAGAGCCAAGTCTGGCAAGTCTAGAAATTTCGCCAAGGAGGCCACCTGATCAGGGAAATGGAGAGAAAATGTTGCGCCATTACGGCGGATCGGGAGATGAAAAGGATGGCCACATCTGTATGTGGCTCCGGTTTCTATAATGGTCTGCAAAAACGGTTTGAGGATTCTGGACATCAGGAAGGAGGTGTACGTGAATGTTCATGAACGGAACTGGACCTTTCTGCCAGGCTGCACTTTGAAGAAGTGAACATCTCTGGGTTCTGCGGAGTTGTTTCGCCTGGGGCCCAGCACTCGGTGAACTCTGTCAATGTTAATTTCAGTATCAGTGGGATGATAGAGAACGGAATTGAAGATAGAAGTTGCCACAGAATGGAGCTCAGCTGGAGGAACATCTTCAGGAATACCCCGCAGTTTGACATTATTACGATGACCTCTATTTTCCTGGTCGTCCACCTGCAGAAAAAGGGACTTGTTGAGAGCCTGTTGAGTAGTCAGAAAGTGCTCCACTGTAGTAAGCCATTGATTGAGTGAAGTGGTCTGCTGCTGTTGAGTAGAAACCTGCGTAGCCAGGGAGTTAAGTTCTGACTTGAACTCTGATATGATATGCTCCTGCTTGGCCTCAATACTATGTACAATATTTTCCAGGTCTGCCTTGGTGGGAAGGGCATTGAGAAGATTCCAAATGTCCACAAGCTTGGGACGCTTCGATCTGCAGCCAGGTGAGGTGGAGTCAGGCTGAGAGGAGTCAGAGAGATCCGATAAGGATGGTGTGCAGAGAGCAGCTGGTGTGGATGACACATAACTGCAGGTGGTATTAGGGCCAGCGCAGGTAACAGGGGGCAAGGCAGCATGACAGCCCAGTTGGGCATCTGCACCCATTACAAGGCCTGTAGCAGAGGTAGCGGGGTATGTGGGTAGGTTGAAGGCAGATGGGGCCTTGGACCATGAGGACCCAGGCCCACCGGTGTCCACCCTGCCTAGGCCAGGGGGACCGGACAACCCCCAGACACAGGTGAAATCTTGAGAAGCAGGGCTCCTTGTGCAAGGATGACAAGCTGCTGTGGGAGCAGTACATCAGAAGAGGCAGCCCCCAGAGACTGGTTGTAATCCCCCAGGGGTGTGAGAGGCAGGGGTTGGTATTCTGTGAAGGCTTAGGAAGTACCAGCAGGGAGGCTTCTGAGGGGCCATGGCCACCATCATGTGCTTGGGCGGGCAGAGGAACCGCGCTTAGCTGGAGGGCGGGTGCGGGTGAGTCTGTCAGTTCCAGCCTGTGAGCCACCCGGAGGAGTGGTATGGCCTCTTCCGGTGTTCCAGGAACCTCATGGAGGAGCGTTGAGGCCGGCAGGACAGAGTGCAGGGGAGCCGGCAGTACAGAACAGGAGGAGGAAGCGCGCGCTGGCAGTGAAAAATATTGGTGACTCAGACCCAGATAGGAGAAAATGAGCGGCTCGAGGACGGGGAGCTACTGAAAGGTATGTCTGCTCACCGATATGTTCAGGCCACGCCCCCGAGAGGTGATGTTTCATCACCTTCCCGAAGCATCCAATCCAGCATTAAGAATTATTCATTAAGAATAATGTTCCATAGTGGCCCCTCCACACACTATAATACCCTATAGTGGCCCCTCCACACACAATATAATGTCTCATAGAGACCCCTCCACACAGTATAATGTGCCATAGTGCTCCCTCCACACAGTATAATGCCCTATAGTGGCTCATATGATTTTCCAAAAATTTTGGGTTCAGAAAAAATAAAATTCTTGGGGTTCGCCACCCATTATCCATTATTATGCTCAAGGGTCTCTTCAGAGAATGACGTGTCCGCTGCGCATATTTTACCGCTCTGTGGGGATGGGATTGACTAGAAAACCATCCACTACACAGTGATTGTAAAACCCTGCATTTTTTAAGCCACGTGGGGCCCCAGCCTTAGGCCCCTTTTTGCGGAAGCACAGCGTTTTTTTTGTTCAGATTTTTCTGCGTTTTTTTGAGCCACAGTCAGGAGTAGCTTGAAAAGGAGTAGAAAATATAAAGGAAGCACTTAAACATTTCCCTTCTGTTAAATCCACTCCTGACTTTGGCCTGAAAAACCACAGCAAAATCTACAACAAAAAACGCTGCATTTCTGCAACATGGGTCCTCATCCTTAAAGGGGTATTCCCATCTCAAGGATCCTATCTATACTTCTAGCTTATGTAAATTCAAGAGTTTTCCTAGATACATTGCTTTAGCAATGATGCTTTGTTTGCCTGCTATGTGAAATTATTCCTCCCATTGTTTACACATTGTTTCCATGGAGTAAAGCCTATGTGATAAGACAGGACAGATGACATGAGTCACTGCTCTCTGGGGGGGCTGAGTGCTATCACTGCTCTGTGGTCAGGACAATCACCTAATTACAGTTTGGTGATAAAGGCTTAGACATTGTCAGTTATCTGTCTATGTAAACAAAAAGATAACACAGAGTTCATTCTCTATAGAAGCATGGTACAAACCTGTGTAATGTAATATACATTTACTGTGCATATTATTTGATCTGTATTTATACTTGCATTTTTTGTATTGCACTTGCTGTATGTACAATCTTAAAATTTGATTTTTTTATTTATTTTGTTTTGTATTTAGATTATGCACTTTATTAGATTTGTACCTTTTTTTTTATTTTCATTATTCTATATGATTCATTCACGCTCCTTAATTTATATTTGGAGCATTACTTCACTGCATAAATTAACATAAATATCACACTTTCATTTGCACTAGCACTTTCTTTATTCATCTACATCTCATTGATGCATTCTTTATAGTGGTTTCTGGTTGTATATATATATACTGTACCTGTTTACACATTATCTATTTGCTTCCCTTCCCCTTTGTAATGCGTTTTTGTCCTCTTTATATCTTTTTACATTTGCCATGGTGCGCATGCCTGGGATCATGTTCAGACTTCTGCATCCTGAAGGCTGGACTAACTATGGGCGGTGTTTGGAGTGAAGGCATGTACGTCACATGACGTTATGCCTTCAACTGTCACTTCCTGCAGTCCGGCCATGTTTTTTCAGGTGCAGTCTATTTGATTTTATCTGACTTCATTCTAGTTCCTATATAAGGCCTTGCCCTATCTAATGACACCACTCCCTGACGAAGGCATATGCCCAAACGCGCATCGGGTGAAGATGTCTGGCGTTGTCCTTTCAGTATCTGTATCCATATGGGTAATGTTTCCTGCTATTACTTTATAGTTATTAAGGTGTCTTTTGCAGTGATTTAAGTACCATTTGTGGAATTATTGAACATGCATTCTTTTAATGACGCACACATATGCGCATACACATGCTACAGGTGCATCTCAATAAATGAGAATATCTTTGAAACGTTTATTTCTTTCAGTAATTCGTTTAAAAAAGTGACCTCCTATATTTTCTAGATTCTTTACACACAGAGGGTTCTATTTAAAGTGTTTTATTTCTGTAAATGTTGATTATGGATTACAGGTAATGAAAACCAAAATCTAAGAAAATTTGAATATTGCAAAAATGTTCAGTATTGTAAATTCAGTGTGTCACCTGCCAAGGTTTCCTAAGCCTTTAAATGGTCCCTCAGTCTGGTTCAGTAGGACACACAATCATGGAAGACGCTGATTATGAATTGTATTACTGAATCACTGAAATGAATGAAGGTTTCAAAAATATTCTAATTTATTGAGATGCATCTGTACTATATAGATGCAGCATTATCACTTTTCCTCATTAAATATATATCCTGAGGTTACAAATACCACATTGCTGTGCTTATATACAAGATATATATGGTGGTTTTTTATGACCTCATTTCATTTATGCTATGTACCATGAATTCATTGTTGTGGACAGCCAGACTCTTTTTTCAACACTATTGGTCTTTGTCTATGTATATTATATGTAATTTTTTTATTAATAAACATTTGTTATATTTTTGCTATAGATATTGTGTAGTACATTTTTTGTCTTTTGGCGTACATTTTTTCTTTTTTTCGGTTTTGCACTCGCTTTCTTTATGTAGCCAAATATGTATCATATTTGGGGTACTTTATTTTGTTATTACTAGACTTCATGGATATTTTTCCATTTCCTTTTCAAGTCTTATGTTCCTTTAAATATTTTAGTGTTATATTGTTTGTTTATAGATTTTTAGTAATCATAATAAATAATCTCTCATGGTAAAGGCAAAGTCTATATTGTGAAACTTCATAGAGTCCTGTTCATCAAACAGTCAAAGTCTCCCCCCTCCCCCCCACTAGCTTGTTGAATACAGGAAGTGAGAAGAAGAGACAGCAGGCAAAGCTGCTAAGACAAGGAAATGGGATCACGTTGTTAATGGAAACAATTCTTTAAAGCCCTTCATAAATGTAGGTTAGAAGGTTAGAAATATATGCCAAAGAAAGTAGCTTGCTCAACCAAAAGGTACATTTAATGGAAACTTGTACTATAGTTGCTGTAGAAACATACTATCAAAGTGAAATTGTCACTCAGGCTGCATTTAGCAAGGTTGAAACAGGTAGTCTTTAAGAAGCTGCAATATCAATGATAGCACCTGGTAGAGTAGAAATATTACATAGACAGAGCATTGTTTTACATTAAAACTAACATTATAAACTATTACTTTTATATAAGCAGTTTCATTATCTGATTCAAATTTTTACATTTTTTCCATTCCTTAACCCTTTAGTGACCGACCTGTGTTTTTCTGCCTTCACATACCACGCCCTACAGCTTTTTTATTTTTCTCTCAATGCAAAATAAGTGGTAGTGTGGCTAATGGCACTATTTTGGGGTAGATATTTCATTAATTTACTTTCATTAACTCTTTCTGAGAAGCAATAGAAAAAAAACAGCAATTTTGTCATTGCCTTTTTATGCTATAAATTTTGCGCCATTCGCTGTGAGGCTTAAATAACCTGATAAATTTATTCACCGGGTGAATATGATTACATAAATACCAAATTTGTATAGTTTTTAAAAGTTTTACTACTTTTGCAAAGTAAAAAATCTTCTAGTAATAATTTTTTCACCATTTCCCTAATTTTTCAAGAGGCATAACCTAATTTTTTTTCTGATAGTTTTTGCACAAAAATTGTGACTTTTCAATTTGTGCCTCACTCACCACATTTTTTTTTAGCACACAGAACCTCTCGCGTTACACCTTAAATTATTAAGAGGCCGTAGCCTCTTAATTCTGGCTAATCTTGTGTCAACACAAAAAAAAAGTGGTTAAGGCTAAGACCCCACGTGGCGAGCCACAGCCAAAAAGTAGTGCGAAAAAGACCATAGCAGAAACACATGGCATTTTTTTCCGCAGTGTTTTTCGCAGAAAGTCTGCATAGTTTTCCGCTGCAGAATTTGCTTCTATTATACCTATATGGAAAACGCCAGTATTTCTGTAAGTATAATTGACATGCTGCGATTTGCAAAAACGCTTGCATTTTTGAAATTGCAGCATTTCCGCTCTGGATTCAATCTGCAATTTGTGGATGGGATTAGCAAGTATCCCATCCATGCGTTTTTTGCAATGTGGGGCCCCTAAGATTGGCACACAAAGTTCTGGTCTTAATATATCGGTTCCATTTAGCTTGGTAAATTTTCCCAATATTCTCTATTGGAGAAGTATCTAAACATTCTGAAATAAAGCTTTTAATTGTCATAGTAAAACTTTAAGAACAACTAGAACACGTATTAATAAATTGAATCAATTGAATTCATAAAGAGAAAGCCTTTGGGTTTATCATGTCCAAATAATTATTATGAATACACAAATGACCTTCTCAAAATATTATGATTTTTTTTTAGAATTCATCTACATATAAATGATAAAACATTAAGCCGTTGTGATTTTTTTGCATAAAGAAATAGTATTAAATCATAATTTAGTCATAAATGTCAATACAATGTACAATAAAAGCCTTTCATCACACTTAGTACAAAAGGGACATACATTCTTAGAAATGGTGTTGTCTAATTAGTGAAACACACGTGTCGATTTTTTTTTCCACATTTCACATGAAATGTCGCACATCAACATCTGCATATAAGTGCTAATTATATCATTAACATTTTTCAATGTGTGACATTGATACACTCTGCTTAATAGTTGACTGAGCTCATGCTCCTGTTTTTTGCTATTTGAGTTGAGCAAATGAAACAGTAGGATGTGGTGCTAACATTCTATTATAGGTTTGAATGTCAGAATTGAGTCACTTTTGCTATAAAAATGAATATTGTTGCAATATATTGCTAAAAAAAAAAAAAAAAAGAATAAAAAATATTTACATCTCTCAGTTTAAGATTTTCAAGTGTCCAATACTTGCTTTTATTAGAGTGTCCATTCTTGAAGAAAAAAAAAAAAAGTATCTCAAAGAAATCTGCAGGAATATATTTCAGGCTTCTTGTAAACACATCAAGTTTAGTCCTATAAATTGGTGCACAAACCAAATCAGTATAATCACTTATTGGATTATCAATAAAGAAATCAGGTTTTAGGTTTATCAATTTTTATTGAAATTTTATATAGAATACAACAAATACAAAGTATATAATGGAAAAAAGTACATAAACTAAAGCAACAAACCAGTGCATATGTAAGCCATCAGGTCCGAAGATAGGCTTGGAAAGGGGAGAACAAGCATGGTAACAATTGAGAAATTAAAAATGACGGTGAAAGGTAGCAAAACAAGAACCCACACAGGTCTCCCAAGTAGATGAGAAACAAGGAATCCTAAGAGAACCATGGTATAAGGGAGAAGGGCAAGAAAGTAAGACCAGTAGGAAGTACAACAGAAAACGACTGGGAGAATAAAGACACAAGGGGGGGGGGGAAGACAACAAAGAAAGGGGAGTGACAAGGGGGGGGGGGGTCAGGGGGAGATGTAGAAATTGCCAAGGCAGTAGAGGGGAATCTCACATGGCCAGGGAAGCTTATGAGAAAAGGTTGATAAACTCAGAGGATTCCTGGACCACCACCTACGGCCGCCAGAGGGCATCAAACTTAGAGGAGTCTGTAGAATCCTCCACAACCTAAACCTCCATTCTCCTAATGAGAAAGAACTCCTAGAACCACTCCATCAAGGATGGGGTAGTAGTGCTTCGCCAGTACCGAGGAATAAACGTCCTGGTGGCCGTGAGGAAGTGATTCAGGAGGTCTCTCTTAACCTTGGATATCTTGCCTGGGATGAGGGAGAGGAGAGCCAGTTGAGGAGTAGGAACCACTGGGCAGCCACTGACTTTTGTGTATAGAAAGAACATGGAGGACCAAAAAGTCTGGATCTCCAGGCACTCCCACCAAATGTGGAAGAGAGCGCCCACAGCGGAACCACAGCGCCAAAAATTAATCAGAGACAGTAGGATATATCTTGTAAAGGAGGTCTGAGCAATGGTACCAGGAAATCAGGTTTTACAGTGGGGAAAAAAAAGTATTTAGTCAGCCACCAATTGTGCAAGTTCTCCCACTTAAAAAGATGAGAGAGGCCTGTAATTGACATCATAGGTAGACCTCAACTATGAGAGACAAAATGAGAAAACATATCTAGAAAATCACATTGTCTGATTTTTAAAGAATTTATTTGAAAGTTATGGTGGAAAATAAGTATTTGGTCACCTACAAACAAGCAAGATTTCTGGCTCTCACAGACCTGTAACTACTTCTTTAAGAGGCTCCTCTGTCCTCCACTCATTACCTGTAGTAATGGCACCTGTTTGACATTGTTATCAGTATAAAAGACACCTGTCCACAACCTCAAACAGTCACACTCCAAACTCCACAATGGTGAAGGCCAAAGAGCTGTGAAAGGACACCAGAAACAAAATTGTAGACCTGCACCAGGCTGGGAAGACTGAATCTGCAATAGGCATGCAGCTTGGTGTGAAGAAATCAACTATGGGAGCAATAATTAGAAAATGGAAGACATACAAGACCACTGATAATATCCCTCGATGAGGGGCTCCACGCAAGATCTCACCCCGTGGAGTCAAAATGATCACAAGAACGGTGAGCAAAAATCCCAGAACCACACGGGGGGACCTAGTGAATTACCTGCAGAAAACTGGGACTAATGTAACAAAGGCTACCATCAGTAACACACTACTCCGCCAAGGACTCAGATCCTGCAGTGCTAGACATGTCCCCCTGCTTAAGCCAGAACATATCCGGGCCCGTCTGAATTTTGCTAGAGAGCATTTGGATGTTCCAGAAGAGTATTGGGAGAATGTCATATGGTCAGATGAAACCAAAGTATAACTGTTTGGTAGAAACACAACTCGTGTTTGGAGGAGAGTGAATACTGAGTTGCATCCAATGAACACCATACCTACTGTGAAGCATGGGGGTGCCAACAACATGCTTTGGGGTTGTTTCTCTGCAAAGGGACCAGGACGACTGATCCGTGTACATGAAAGAATGAATGAGGCCATGTATAAAAACATAACTAGAGGAGATCTGCATGAAGGAATGGGCCAACATATCAGCAACAGTGTGTGCCAACCTTGTGAAGACTTACAGAAAACTTTTGACTTCTGTCATTGCCAACAAAGGATATATAACAAAGTATTGAGATGAACTTTTGTTATTGATCAAATTGATGTCAATTACAGGCCTCTCTCATCTTTTTAACCCTGCTGTTCTGTTCGGTTCTACTATACACATATAATGTTCCGGTCATTTTTGACCGGGCCTATTAAAGTCTGGATTTTTAACTAATTTAAGTGTTTTATTTGAATTTCTTTTGCATTATTATACTGTATGTGAACATGGTTGTTCATAAACAAATGAAAAATGAAATCAAAAACTTAATTTTTATTTTTTTTGTGTCAAAAAATGTTACATGGCCTTATTGCATTATTCATATATATTTTACATTTGCACAAAAAAAATCTTTAGAAAACTGTAAACTATAACTAATAACATCAAACTGTATGTAAATATATTTTTTTCAAAAAAAAAAAACAAACAAACAAAAAAATAAAAAGTTTAGTTTTTTCTATATAAAATGTGAAATAAGGTTCAAGGTGCTAAATTTACTGTTTGCATTCGTCACAAGTATAATTTACATGTCTTTTGCATAAGTACTTTGCACATTTGCAACATATCACATTTGATTTGTGATTACTTGATGTTGGACAGAAGGCGCATCATTTCCGTTTTAGGCTGGTTGCACTGCTGGTGGAGGCCGTGGGTATCGTCGCAGTGCTAGCGAAAGCCCTTGGTTCACTTTCTTCAGCATGCTGTTGGATCCTGTGGACAATGGCTGCAGCTCCATCATCTCTGGGTGTTACTTTTCTTTGTTCAATATATGTGCTAACCAGTGATTTTCCCAACTCCTCTAAAAAAAATTCTTCTTTTATGTAGTTTATTTTTGTTCCAATTTGGGTCTATTTCACGCCATAACACAAATGCATTGTACGCCGACACATCAAGAATGTTGTAAAAAAACAACCATTAGCCACCGATTAGTTTTGCGTTTACAGGTGTCCATCTACAGTATCATAATTTGAAAATGTATGTATGTGTAACTCTGCATGGACCAAAAGGACCTAGATAAATTGATAAATAGTAGTAGATGAACTATATAGACCAAAATGAGATTATAACTCCTTTATTTAAAAAAAAAATGGCTGGAGATTAGTATAAAAGGCTATCGGTCATTTTTGACCGAACAGTACAAGTGTAAAAAGTAAACAAAAAATAAATAAATAAAAACTGCTATTAGTAAGAACCCCTCAAATGAGGAAAAGTCAATGAACCACAAGTTTCAGAACCGCATAATGAATATTTTAAAAAATATCAAATTTCAAATTCGGTCATTTTTGACCGAACAGAACAGCAGGTTTAAGTGGGAGAACTTGCACAATTGGTGGCTGACTAAATACTTTTTTTCCCCACTGTATGTCCAGTGCAGACACAATATTCCTTCGGATTTGTTGGCAGAATGTGCCATTAACTCTTTTTTGTGTTTGTCCGTCGGCAGTACATCATTGGGATATTATCCCCCTAGGTACAATTAGAAGAGACAGGGTAGCAAGCAATAATCATTAATTAAATACTTAGGTTTCTCCTATAAACAGGCCTACTGACTCACTCACACTAAGTATTTTTTATATCTCTAGAAACTCTCACAAGAGTACAGGTGAAAAACTCTTGAAGTTTTGTTTCTTTCTTATTTTGTTTTTTCTATAGCAGATCTTTTATTTTTGGGAAGCCAGAACATCCTTTTTTTCTCTTTCCAGTGGATAAGAAGATCCCCTGGAGGATTCAGGATTCATGGTGATAAACGCCCAGAAAGCCTGCACGTGGTAGTTGCTTCTGGGTTATCTCTTGGTTGCTATACAAACAAGACAGCAGACTAGAGGATCATGCTGGAGGAGCCTCCACAAAAAAAAAAAAAAAAACCTGCAGTGGCAGTCGCTTAGCGGTGATGGAGATCACAGTATCCACTGAGACATGGTATTGGTGAGTTAGCGCAATGAGCGTGTGCACCTCACTCCATGAGGTCGCACCATCTTGGAAAAGGTAAGGTCATCTGCACATGAGGAAAGCCGCAGGGCCAGATGACATCAGCGCAAGGCTAATTAAGACTTGTGGGGACCAGCTGTGTGGTATAATTACATATATGTATAATATGAGCCTGAGGCAGGAAATAGTCCCTGAATTATGGAAATCTTCTTGTGTGGTTCCAGTTCCAAAGAAACCTCACCCTATGAACCTCAACGACTACAGACCTGTAGCACTGACATCCCACCTGATGAAGATCTTAGAGAGATTGGTTCTCACACATCTCCGCCCTCTAGTGAGCCCCGCTATGGACCCTCTCCAGTTTGCTTATCGGCCGGGCATTGGGGTAGATGATGCCATCATCCATCTTCTGCACAGGGCTCTGTCTCACCTGGAGAAACCAGGGAACACGGTGAGAATAATGTTCTTTGATTTCTCCAGTGCTTTTAACACCATACAGCCCAGGTTACTGAGAGACAAGCTGGGCCTCGCTGGAGTGGACCACCACCTCTCCAACTGGATCCTAGACTACCTCACAAATCGACCTCAATACGTGAGAGCCCAAGAATGTGTGTCAGATACCCTGATCTGTAATACGGGGGGCACCTCAGGGTACGGTTCTCGCCCCTTTCCTCTTCACACTGTACACTGCAGATTTTAGGTGCAACTCATCTAGCTGCTACCTACAGAAGTATTCTGACGACTCTGCAATAGTAGGTCTCATCACAGACGATGATGACAGGGAGTACAGAGAACTGAACCAGGATTTTGTGGACTGGTGCCAGCGGAACCACCTGAAGATCAACGCGGGGAAGACCAAGGAGATGGTGGTGGACTTCCGTAAAAGAAGATGCCCTCCTAAACCAGTGGACATCCTGGGGACGGGCATCGAGATTGTGAACACCTATAAGTACCTGGGTTTGCTCCTTAATAATAAGCTGGACTGGGCAGATCATATGGAGGTCCTGTACAGGAAGGGCCACAGCAGGCTCTACCTGCTTAGGAAGCTGAGAGCCTTTGGAATCCGGGGGGCACTTCTTAGGACTTTCTTCAACTCGGTAGTGGCATCAGCCATCTTCTTTGAAGTGGCCTGCTGGGGGAGCAGTATATCAACCAGGGACAGAAATAAACTTGACAAGCTGATTAGAAGGGCTAGCTCTGTCCTGGGGAGCCCCCTGGACCCAGTGCAGGTGGTGGGTGACAAAAGGATACTGTCCGTGGTGAGCTCCATGCAGAAGAAGAAGTCCCATCCCATGCGTGAGACTTTGATCGCGCTGGGCAGTACTGTCAGTGACCGACTGCTCCACCCTAAGTGTGAGAAGGAGCGCTATCGAAAGTCTTTCCTCCCCACCGCGGTTAGGCTGTACAACCAACACCGACCTAAGCGGTGATCAATACACACAGAGAACTGAAATATCTTTCTGCCTGTTAAATCCCCCCCTCCTCTGCTACGTCCTATCTGTCTGTCTACCATCAATGTAATGCATCTTACCTTGGAACATTCCTGTACATGTTGTATTTGTATTTGAATCTGCTTATCTTTGCTGCTGTAACACACTGAATTTCCCCATTGTGGGACTATTAAAGGACTATTATTATAATTATTATTATTACATGAGACCACAATACCATTATAAAAGTTTCCGGCATTCAGCATGGTGCGAGCACCACCTGCTGACACAAGTCGGACCATCAGACAGGCACTGTAAGTACAGATTATTTTCTGTTTTGGCCCATACTCAATACCTGATATATTGGCTTGGGTTCTCATTAGAGATGAGTGAATCGATTCTGCAGAAGTGGAATTCGATCCGAATTTCAGGAAATCTTCGATTCGCCACGATTCTGTATTTCCTCACACTTCGATGCATCGAATCACATTTTTTTATAAAATGGTCGCCACACATGTTAGGACAAGGGGGAAGGGACACTGGGAGCGCGGGATCACCCACAATGCCAAGCGTGCATCTAATCAGCAGCCAGCAGGACCTGTGATGTTACAGCCCTATAAAAACCCTCGGCCATTTTAGGTACAGTCATTCCACATCGCTCTTACTGTAGGGACAGACGTCGGCAGGAGCTAGGGAAAGACTTAGAAAACATATAGAAGTTCAGGGAAAGAGGCTAAGCCTTAGAACTGTAGGGAAAGCATAGGGAGGAATTGAGAAAATAATTTGGGGTGGTTGCAGGGTCATTTACAGGAAGAATTTGCAGCATAATTCACATTGCATCACTCACTGCTGTTATCGAAACCCAAACTGGGTTCAAAATTCTGATTGTCAAGTGGTGTCAAATTACTTGTAATCCATATCTATCTATCTATCTATCTATCTATCTATCTATGGTGAGCTCACAGAGAAAAGAACTAGCCTGACAAACGCAGTCGGTGTTAAGCAAGTTGTGTTTATTAAAAACATAGTATAAGATTTTATACAGAAAAGGGAAGGGTCATGTCAATCATAACAGAGGATGCGTAAAAACTGGTAAACCTGATTGATCATTTGCAGGAGTGTCTTGACACACCCCCTTGCTCATCTCAATATCAAAGCAAATTAGTCCTAAGAGGTACATATTGCAAAGCTTGCTGGGACCTTTTGTTCTACATAGGCAGAGGTTGATTCTAAGTAGCGCAGCTACATGCTGGGGGCTGTTTGCGTAAGCAGTGTTAATTTCCAGTCTCTCTACAGAAAGTTTATAAAACAAACAAGTCTACTAGGACATGTTGCCCTAGACTGGGTGTCTGGCCTTGCTCTCAGTATATCCTTATCAAAAGCTGTACGCTTCTTCTACTAAATGCATTTCTATAATTTTTAAGAATAGCAAGCTAAAATTAAAGAGACATCACATTTCTATAACAATTTACCACCTTTTGCGATTTTTAACGCAATACATGCGTGTACTTCAGTTTCTAGAACTGCTGGAGTTTAATTCTCTTCACCAGATTCCAGGTCATGTGAATATACTATTGTGTCAAACATCACAACATCCTGACTTCCTGCACACGTTGAGTGGGATATACACTTCCGCAATGGGGGTCATATTCACTTATGTCTTCTTCTTACAGGTAGTACATATCTCTACAATACATATGATCAGTCTGTACATTGCATAGAAGCATAACAGGATTATGGGTGCAAATCCATCAGTCCAACAGTTTTTTAGGTTTCCTTCTGAGGATCCATATTCTTTAACAGTATATTGTCCCATTTGTCTTTAAGAACTTCATCCAGTGGGGACATCACCACGACAACAAGGTTTTCCTTGTAATTTTACAGCTGTACTGGTTATCAACAGGACCTGGAAGGGACCGTCGAATTGAGGCCCTTCTCATGTGTCTCTTTATCAACATCCAATCTTTGGGGTGTAGCTGATAGGTTCCTTCCACTAACTCAGGATCTGGAAGGAAGGAGGAAACTCTAGAGTGTACATTAGTCAAATGTTTTTGGCAATCCATCATATAGTCGGTCAGCATACCATACTACTTCTGGAACAATTGTGAAAAATACAATCCAAATACTCTAGGGGCTGAGGCCAATCGTTTTTTCAGGAGTGTACCTTACAGAAAGACAAATACAAGTGACAATATTCTCTACTACTCGGGGACAGTATGGGGTATGGAACACTTGCTGTATCCCCACGGCCTCCATTATTTCTCTCATTACCTGTCCTGTATAGAGTGAGTTCCATTATCACTTTGATGGTCTTGGGGATCCCATACCTGCACACTACTTCTTTCAGTAGTTTATCTGCAGTTCCTTTTGTGGTGGCTTTCTGCACCAGAAATGTCTCAGAAGACCATCCTGAAAAGAGATCAATACACACAAGCACGTACTCATACCCTCCCACCTTTGGTAACTATATATAGTTAACCCGCAATCTCTGAAACAGGTACAAGGGCTTCGGGGTGTGTTTCTGAGAAACCTTTCACCCTCTGGCCTACATTGTGTTTGACACATGTTATGCAGGCTTACACGAATCTGACTGCAGTGATGCTAAAACCTGCAGCTACCCATCATCTGTTCACCAGGTCACACATGGCTACTTTCGAGTGGTGCACTTGAGCTGCTTGCGCCATCCTTGGGAACAATGCTCTCGGTAAACATACTCTCTTACCACTGGCCATCAGGACTTGTTCATCCTTTTTCCCTTTCCTTGCTGTTCCCAAATCTTCTTTTCTTCTGGGCCGTTTTGGTCCTGCAGTATTTTTAGAACCTGAAAAGAGAGCTGAGAGTTTTGGTCCAGTATGGTGACCACCTGTGTTGAGGCATGTTCCCTAGGCTTTTCTGCAGTTTGGTGGCAGCATCTGCCCACACGTTACCTCTACTTCCCTTTGTATCAGTCTTGGTGTGTGCCTTGACTTTGACTATACCCAACTGTTTGGGTAGCAGAAGCATCACCTCCTGAATAGCCTGAAAATCCTTCTTTTAGGCTTAACATTAAATGCACAGATCGGAAGATAGTCCTGTGCTAAAGCAAAAGCCCTCAGCCATTTTATACCATTTCAGTGAGAGCTTTCAGTTCAGCTTCTTGAGCTGAGACGACAGGTGGGGTTTCTGCTTGTTTTATCTTGTGTTCAGTGGTTATGGCATACCTAGTGCAGAATTTACCACCCTTCCCAAATCAAGAACCATCTATAAAAGAACTCAAAATCAGGGTTAGCAATAGGTTAATCATTTAGATGACCAAACCCAATAATTTATTGTGGCATACAATCATGTTCTATATTGTCAGCAGAAAATACTTGTGTATATACGAAAAACAAGTGGATCCAAATGCATATATATCAAGATTCACTGAAAATAATGTATAAACTATGTCAATAAGTTTATAAAATGTAAATCCATTGGCAACAGGGTAAAGGGATTGTCATTAGCAGACATATGTAAGGCACACTATAGTCTAGGTTATTTTCTAGACCGTGTTATAAACAATCTCTAAAGATTACTGAAGGCGATTCCTCAAAAACAGAACCAGAAAGTCCAACAGTGTTTTTTTTCATGCAAGCAGAACCTGTAACACAAAAACACTTAGTTTTTAAAGTGCCAGTGGCCTATTTATACAGTTTCATAGTAATTCCAAGTAAATTCAGTATTCTACATCTTCTACACACTCCATAATTACAAACAATTCAATGAGGTTAGTAAATACTCAGAATATATCCAGATCCAGTCTATTTCCTGATCACTATAGCAAAAGTTATATATAAAAGACATTACAGCATAGCATATATGTGAGTGACTTCTAATTCACTTAGCGCTGAAACACAAGAAATTGTCTCTCTTCTCTTTTTTTCCCTTAAAAAAAACATTGTCACAGACAGTCTTTTGATTAAACAACGTACACATATAGTACAGACCAAAAGTTTGGACACACCTTCTCATTCCAAGAGTTTTCTGTATTTTCATGACTATAAAAATTGTAGATTCACACTGAACGCATCAAAACTATGAATTAACACATGTGGGATTATATACTTAACAAAAAAGTGTGAAACAACTGAAAATATATCTTATATTCTAGGTTCTTCAAAGTAGCCACCTTTTGCTTTGATTACTACTTTGCACACTCTTGGCATTCTCTGGATGAGCTTCAAGAGGTAGTCACCTGAAATGGTTTTCACTTCACAGGTGTGCCCTGTGGGATTTCTTGCCTTATAAATGGGGTTGGGACCATCAGTTGTGTTGTTCAGAAGTCAGGTGGATACACAGCTGATAGTCCTACTGAATGGAGTGTTAGAATTTGTATTATGGCAAGAAAAAAAGCAGCTAAGTAAAGAAAAACGAGTGGCCATCATTACTTTAAGAAATGAAGGTCAGTCAGTCTGAAAAATTGGGAAAACTTTGAAAGTGTCCCCAAATGCAGTGGCCAAAACCATCAAACGCTACAAGGAAACTGGCTAACATGAGAACCGCCCCAGGAAAGGAAGACCAAGAGTCACCTCTGCTGCGGAGGATAAGTTCATCCGTCACCAGCCTCAGAAACCGCAGGTTAACAGCAGCTCAGATTAGAGACCAGGTCAATGCCACACAGAGTTCTAGCAGCAGACACATCTCTACAACAACTGTTAAGAGGAGACTGTGTGCAGCAGGCCTTCATGGTAAAATAGCTGCTAGGAAACCACTGCTAAGGACAGGCAACAAGCAGAAGAGACTTGTTTGGGCTAAAGAACACAAGGAATGGACATTAGACCTGTGGAAATCTGTGCTTTGGTCTGATGAGTCCAAATTTGAGATCTTTGGTTCCAACCACCGTGTCTTTGTGCGACACAGAAAAGGTGAACGAATGGACTCTACATGCCTGGTTCCCACCGTGAAGCATGGAGGAGGAGGTGTGATGGTGTGGGGGTGCTTTGCTGGTGACACTGTTGGGGATTTATTCAAAATTGAAGGAATACTGAACCAGCATGGTTACCACAGCATCTTGCAGCGGCATTCTATTCCATCCGGTTTGCGTTTAGTTGGACCATCATTTAATTTTCAACAGGACAATGACCCCAAACACACCTCCAGACTGTGTAAGGGCTATCTGACCAAGAAGGAGAGCGATGGGGTGCTACGCCAGATGACCTGGCCTCCACAATCACCAGACCTGAACCCAATCGAGATGGTTTGGTGTGAGCTGGACCGCAGCGTGAAGGCAAAAGGGCCAACAAGTGCTAAGCATCTCTGGGAACTCCTTCAAGACTGTTGGAAGACCATTTCAGGTGACTACCTCTTGAAGCTCATCAAGAGAATGCCAAGAGTGTGCAAAGCAGTAATCAAAGCAAAAGGTGGCTACTTTGAAGAACCTAGAATATAAGACATATTTTCAGTTGTTTCACACTTTTTTGTTAAGTATATAATTCCACATGTGTTAATTCATAGTTTTGATGCCTTCAGTGTGAATCTACAATTTTTATAGTCATGAAAATACAGAAAACTCTTGGAATGAGAAGGTGTGTCCAAACTTTTGGTCTGTACTGTACATGTTCACAAATTTGGAAATATGGGACACGTTATTCATTTTCTAAGTTTTTCTACAATGGGGGACAATTGGGGCATGGTTCATAACAAAATAACACAAAATGAAACAGATTTTACTGTCTACATCTACCTTTGTCTATTTAAACAAAAGATGACGCCGAAGCACTTCCTCTTGCATACCATAGCAAACATTGGCACCAAATCCTTTTTGCGTTCTCAATTGACTTAAATCGACCCTTGTTCACTTGAGGGACCACAGCGGGGTTGTCCATGTTACCACAGGATAAAGACCAGCTCTTGGAGGATGCGGGCGTGATTGGGGAGCTCCACATGCCGCACAGAATTCTCTCCATTCAGGGTTTTGTTGACCGCAATCTTTGCAGCTCCAACCTCCTAGACTGCTGTTTGCTGGTGTTTTCTCTGGGTACTTAGGAGATCTTACTACTTTCCGTTGCTCTTTCTGAATCGCTTACTTCGACGCCTTCTCCTTAGAATCACTTTCCTATTTTTCCCTACTATTCTCACCATCGAAGCACTCATAATAGTACTTATTACCTAATTCTGTCTCTCTACACCTTTCTTTCTGCACTATATCAGATTCTCCGAGTATTTTGGTAAGGTAAGTATATCTGGTGGGAATGCGGTATGTAATATTTCACACAGATCTGGGAGGATTGTATCATAATGTCTTCCCATGTAAAATGGATTATATTAAACAATACTACTGAGGAGGGTGAAGTCCACCTTCAGGCCTGACTCAGAGAGGTGGGGATGATTCATTATTGTCAACCCCTTTGACCTTCCTTCTTGGAGCTCTGCACTGCCTTCTCACATGTCCTGGTTCCCCACAATTGAAGCAGAAGATACCTTTCAATTACCCATCCCATAACAGGGGTCAATGCCAGCCACTGCAGGTTTGTGGGGTCTACTATTCAATTCTACCCCCTGAGCAATTTTACACAAAGTGGCTGGATCCATTGTCCTCCATTCTGGTCTGGATTTTTGTATTGCATTTACTTGCCTTCCAAGCCCCTCCATGAAGGCAGAGGCTAACAACCTCAAATGCATCTTGTATCTGTTTCATATCCCATATCTTTCCAAACAGTGTACATTCTGTTGTAGAATTTTTCTACACTTTCCCCTCTGTCCTGTGTCAGGTTTGTCAAATTGACTGATAATTCACTTTGTCTGTTTTTCGCCCATTTCTCCAATCGAGCAACATAATCTTGTTCAGAAACTTTATTTGTCAAATAATCCTTTTCCATTAACATAGTATCACATTCTGGGGCTAAATCACATAACATGGTACTAGCCATTTTAGCTTCAACCAACAGTTTCATATCACTCCATGTGGCCCCATAACTTGTCTGTATTTGAGACAGTACTTTTACGAAGGGCAGGGGTCTAATTTCTGGGTCTGGCAAGGTTTTGAGCAACCACATCATGTCAGTCGGGGACCATTTGTACACCTGATATTGTCTCACTGGAGGCTGAACTATTTTATGCGAAGAGTCTGCAACCACATGTTTCATGTCCTCACTTTCCCCTCCCCTCCCTGCTTCTATCAATTATTTCAGGTGACCCCGCTGACTCTTGAATCTCTCTGTTGTTATCCATATTAGTTAGTTCACCTCCCAGTAGAGTATACTGAGGGAAATCAGAGAACCTAGGTGACACGTGTCTTTACTCTCTCTTTTTCAGTCTCTTGTGGAGGAACATCAGAGGGTATTTTAGGGGCGTCAGAGAAATCAACTGTAGTCCAGTCTGTCTGTCTTGGTGAGCTGTTCGGTCGATTTTCCTCATGTCTGTCACAAATGTTACAGTTGGGAACTTCTGTCACTACAATTTTCCCGTCTTTATCAGTTCCAGACTTTGATTTAGTTCTGGCTGTCACTGTGGCCACTACACCTGGGGCTGTTTGCTGAGAAGTCACAATAGGATTATTGGGCAAATTTCCCGTCTGCGACAGGATGACTGAATTTATTCAATTATCCCTCTAACTGGGATTCTGATTCTGCTGTCCACACGCCAGACACACCCAACCTTCTGAATTACTTATTGAGGATGGTACATCAATATCTACCTCTGATTCTTTGAACACTTTAGACCACATCCTGGCTTGCCCACTCAAGCCACTGTCTTTCAACCACCCCTTGTATTGCTTCTAAATTTGCTCCCATCTCTCCGGGTAAAGTCTACCATCTTTTGGCATACCAACCCCTTCTGTGAGCTTATACATACTCTTTATGGCTTTTTTTCCTTCCCTCTGCAGGGGTTAAGCCTGGTTTGAGCTCACTACTGCAGGAACCCCCCCCCCCCCCCTCTTTGCTGCTTTGTGTTTCTATACACAACCACACTCTTGCCAGATAATTTTTCCAGCAAAAGATGCACCTTTGGGCCAGACCCAGGACCTAGATTACTGAACCTTTAACTTTTGTCCAACCCAATATGGGGGTTCTCCCCCTCTCCTACTCTCTCCCAAGCCCAATACCACAAGATATGCAAAGTAAAATCAATTTTGACACTTCTTCCCAATATCTAAGGGTGTTTTCACACAAATAAATCCCTTTCTGGTTGTTTGGGTACATCCTGTTTACCGATTTCTCAAATGATGTTTCCTTCCAGTGTTCTGGGTGTGGTACAAAAGTATCAGCATTTAAAACTACAAATATGATAAGTCCAATCATCAAAATGAGTTACTCCATCAGCTTAGGCATGGTACATATACAATTCATACATGACATTTATCCAAAACAAGGAACAAGGATTTTTAACAACCATTTGTTACACTCATGACCTTTTCCGACCAAAACAAACCAACTGACAATCACCTTTTTTATATCTGAGGGAAAAAACTGAATTCTTTTTACAAAGGACCAACCAAATGTAACTTCCCTTTTACTTACCACCAACACCCAACATCTTGAACTGACAACGGAAGGGACAGAAATTTATGCAAGAAAAACTCTTACCGTTTTGCAGCACTGCTATTCTGTCTGTTCAGATGTGCCAATAATCTCATGATAGATCTCGGGCTTAGTGGTTTAATGGATTGGTCCTTGATCTCAGCAGTGCCTCCAACTGTTATCGAAACCCAAACTGGGTTCAAAATTCCGATTGTCAAGTGGTGCCAAATTACTTGTAATCCATATATCTGGTGAGCTCACAGAGAAAGAACCAGCCTGACACACGTAGTCAGTGTTAAGCAAGTTGTGTTTATTAAAAACATAGCATAAGATTTTATACAGAAAAGGGAAGGGTCATGTCAATCATAACAGAGGATGCGTAAAAACTGGTAAACCTGATTGATCATTTGCAGGAGTGTCTTGACACACCCCCTTGCTCATCTCAATAATCAAAGCAAATTAGTCCTAAGAGCTACATATTGCAAAGCTTGCTGGGACCTTTTGTTCTACATAGGGAGAGGTTGATTCTAAGTAGCGCAGCTACATGCTGGGGGCTGTTTGCAAAACAGTGTTAATTTCCAGTCTCTCTGAAGGACAAGTTACAGAAAGTTTAAGCAAAACAAGTCTACTAGGACATGTTGCCCTAGACTGGGTGTCTGGCCTTGCTCTCAGTGTATATCCTTATCATCGAAAGCTGTACGCTTCTTCTACTAAATGCATTTCTATAATTTTTAAGAATAGCAAGCTAAAAATTAAAGAGACATCACATTTCTATAGAACTGTAGGGAAAGCATAGGGAGAAATTGAGAGAAGAATTTGGGGTGGTTGCAGGCTCATTTACAGCAAGAATTTGCAACATAATTCACATTGCAGCACTCACTGCTGTTATACTGCTGCTCATTACTCATATCTGTGTCTTCAAGGTGGAACACAACAAGCCTTTTGCAGTGCAGTACAGCAAAAAACAGAGAATATCATACACTAATATCTGCACAAAACTGTAAAAAACGCCTTTTTAAAGGCGTTTATTATAACTGGCTTAGTCACTGTTCTTCCAAAGCATAACATTAGTCAGTACTATTGTGCCAAAGAAAACTGAATTATCATCCAATAATATCTGCACGTATCTGTAAAAAAAAAAGCCTTTAACATGGGGAAAGACATAACAACCATATTCGCCATTGTGTTACCAGTATAAAGTTGCAGGCCATTTTTAAAACAGTATTGTCAATAATTCAATAATTCTTAGCAGTTATTATCACTTAAAGGTGTTTATTAGTGTCTAAACACATAAGGAGGACCATATTCGCCATTATGTTTCCATTGTGCTGATGGAGTCAATACTGCTCCTGCCACCCCCACCCCCTCCCACAGCTGCCATGCCAGTGTAAGTTGAGCTCTCAGGGCCCCCCGGTCAGACATGAAGATGGACGATGGCGCAGATAGGCAGCGGCCAACTTGCTACATAGCATGTCTCTATAATGTGTAGGTAGCAACAGCCTTAGGAGGCTATACAATGAACCAGTGGCAGAGTGTGGTGAGGCAGCATGGATCATTTAATCTGATGCATCAGGCATTGGTGGGTGGAAATCCTGATTTAGTCACACCTGATTCATCTTCACAAAGGTCAGTCTCTCCAAATTTTGAGTGGACAGGCGAGTTCTCCTTGGGCTAACTATGGCCCCCGCCGCACTAAACACCTGCTCTGATACCACACTACTGGCCAGGCAGGACAGCTTTTCCAGGGCAAACTCGGCCAGTTGCGGCCACAAATCCAGGTAGGCTGCCCAGTAGTCCAGCAGATCTTCGATGACGGGTGGCAGGGTGCACTCTAAGTATGCCACCACCTGCTGGTTCAGGTTCTTCTCTGTGTCTAGCTGCTGATGAGCAGTTTCTTCACTATGCGGGTGAAGAAAGCTGCTCATCATCGACTCTAGGCTCAGGCTGCTGCTGATGGAGCCAATACTGCTCCTGCCACCCCCCTCCACAGCTGCCATGACAGTGCAAGGTGAGTGCTCAGGGTCCAGTTGGACCTGCGAGAGGATGGACAATGGCGCAGATAGGCAGAAGCCAACTTACAACATAGGATATCTCTATAGTAGTTCAGTTTGTCCTCCCTCTCAGCGGGTGTAAAAAAGGCCACCATTTTTCCCCTGTAGCAAGGGTTTAACAGGGTGGAGAGCCAGTAGTCATCCCTCTGCCGAATGGTGACAATTTGGCTGTCACTGCACAAGGAAGTCAGCATGTTTCAGGCCATTTGTGCCAGTGATTCCGAGGGACTCCCTGCATCCATCTCCATTGCATACTGCCACTGTGTGTCTGGGTCATCTGCCTCATCATCCTCATCTCCCATTGGCTGTTCTAGGTGCTCCTGCTCCTCTTCTCCACCCCTTTGGTTACACTTTGTTTGTGCTCCAATGTCCTCCTCATCCTCCTCCTCCTCCAGTTCAGCCCCCACAGGGCTCATGTGGCTTTGAGATGTAGACACCACATCTCCAGTCCCCTGACCAGCCAGATTGAAAAGCATCTTTTCCAGGATGTGAATGAGTGGAATGACATTGTTCATCCCGTAGTCCTGGCGACTGACTAACAAAGTGGTCTCCTCAAAGGGAACGAGCAAATAGCAGGTGTCGCGCATGAGCTGCCACTGGCTAATGTTAAAGTTACAGTTGTGCTAAAGGCACAGGAAACATGGTCAAAGTTAAAGGAAAGATGAATGCAGCACGTTATCAGCAAATACTGGAGACAAATTTGCACTCATCAGCTAGGAAGTTGTGCATGGGACGTACTTGGACGTTCCAACATGACAACGATCCAAAACACAAGGCCAAGTCAACCTGTCATTGGCTACAGCAGAAGAAAGTGAAGGTTCTGGAGTGGTCATCTCAGTTTCCTGACCTCAATATTATTGAGCTACTCTGCGGAGATCTCAAGCCCGCAGTACATGCAAGACATCCCAGGAATTTACAGGAACTGGAGACTTTTTGTCAAGAAGAATGGGCAGTTTTACCATCTGAGAAAATAAAGAGCCTCATCCACAACTACCACAAAAGACTTCAAGCTGTCATTGATGTTAGAGGGGGCAATACACGGTATTAAGAACTGGAGTATGTGAACTTTTGAACAGGGTCATTTTGATGTTTTTGGTTGTCATTATGATTTAAAAAGAGAAAACACAGAAGTTTGACAATAAATGGCTTCAACCAACCACTAACCATGAGTGGAGAAAAAGTTTTTGGAGTTGTCATTCATATTCTCTGAAAAAAGGCCAAAAAAACAAAACTGTACACAGGGGAGTACCTCTGTCCGTTTGGATCATAAAGAAATTGTTTATGGCTTTTCTCTGTTCATATAGTCGATCCAACATATGGAGGGTGGAATTCCAAAGGGTGGAAACATCAGCCTATGTTATGGGAGGTCCTTCTGCCGCTGCAGCTCAAGGAGGGTGTGCTTGGCAGTGTACGAGTGGCTGAAGTGCCTGCAAAGTTTCCTTGACATTTTTAGGATGTCTTTCAGATGGGCGGAATACTTAAGGAAACGCTTGACAACCAGATCGAAGACGTGCGTCATGCAGGGTGCATGGCTTAGCCCTCCTTGATGAAGAGTCAAAACCATGTTCTTCCCGTTGTCGGTCACCATGGTTCCGATTTTGAGATGTCGTGGAGAAAGCAAGAATTCGATTTCTTGAGGAAGGACACAGAGCAGTTCCTCCCCTGTGTGACTCTGTTCGCCCAGGCAAACGAAGTGTAGAACAGCGTGACACCGCAGTGCCCTGCACATGTGATATGCTGGAGGAGCACTGTGAATTGTCCCTGCAGTGGAGGCTGAGGCTGACATTGTTGCAGGACCAACGGTGTGAGAACGTGGGGGCTGAAGCTGCGTCACCTGTCCAAGTTGCTGGTGTGTCTGGGCAGACACCACATTAACCCAGTGGGCCGTAAATGACTTATATTGTCCTTGACCATAGTTACAGCTCCACATGTCGGCGCTGCTGTGAACTTTGGCAGACACTGACAGGCTCAAGGACTGGCCCACCTTCTCTTCTAGATATTTGTGCAGGGCTAGTACTGCCTTTTTGGCAAAGAAATGACAGCTTGGGACTCTCCACCTTGGCTCGGCACAAGCCATGAGTTCTCTGAAAGGTGCAGACCATTTGGAAATGGAGGAACTGCAGCACCAGCAACTTGGACATGAGCACGTTCAGCTTCTGCACTGTTGGATGATTGCATGCATACTGTTGTCTCCTTGAAATCGCTTCTGTGATGGATTGCTGACGGAATGACTGACTAGGAGGAGGAGGAGCAGCATGAGCATCATGACCAGCAGATGATGGGAAGGACACACAACTTCCTTTGGCTGAGGTGGTGGAGCCTTGACTGCCTGAAATGGCGTTCATGACTCAGGGTGCTGCAGCGGTTGCTGTGGCAGGCTGGACCACCACATTGGAGCCACAGCTCTCCCAGGCCACTTTATGGTGACTCTGCATATGTTGATGCAGGGCTGTGGTGCCTCATGCGCAAGCTGCAACTCTCTTCTCCTGATGACGAAGCCCCTCCCAATTATTATCGACTAAATCGTAATCCGCTACTGTCTGCAGTTCACTGATGTTCTCCTCAACACCAGCTCCCACGCCACTCTCCTCATCACTACTTGCCCACCTACCGGAGGAAACGGTGGATGTCTCCTCCAGATCTTAGCTGAGCAGTAGCTGCTGATTTTCCTCTACACTTACCCCAGTCCCATGGGTCCACTGCCTTGGGATAACCTTGGACTCTGACCTATCCTTCAACCCGCACATCCAAACCCTCAAAACCTCCTGCTGCCTCCAACTCAAGAATATCCATCAAATCCGCTCCTTCCTGACCCCAGAAACTACAAAGATGCTAGTCCATGCACTCATAATCTCCCGCTTAGACTACTGTAACACCCTTCTCCATGGCCTCCCAGCAAATACTCTTGCTCCCCTCCAGTCCACCTTAAATTGCGCCGCTTGCTTGATACACCTCTCCCCCCATTCTTCATCGGCCGCTCCCCTCTGCTAATAATACCTCTTCCTCACTGTACAGTGGATCTGAGCCCACAGCACAGAGTACTTCTCTAGCTGAGGGAACAGAAAAAGGACAGAGGCAAGTTGAGGACATGTGAGGGCACGGGGCCTGCTGCCGGGCCATGCCAACTAAGGGTTGTGTCTAACGAACCCACCGACTCTTGGCTGGGGGTGTCTGTTGACTTGGCATGAATTGGATGACCGAGTCAACCAGTCTACAACCGTTGGGTTGCTGGTCAAGAGCTCAGGCCTCTGTAACTGACCCCTTCTGCCACGCCCCCTTACTCTGTTGTGACCTGTGCCTGCATCAGAAACATTTAGGCCTGTGGCCCTCCCCTGTGCATGGCTTCTCGCTTTTCTGTCTGACATACTGTTCGATGAAAAAACGTAATTATAAATGGCAAAAAGGCCTGTTATTTTCTACTTTGAAGAGAATGGCAAATATGCCGCTTATTTCTTTCCCTACTAATGAACACTTATAACAAAAGCGTGATAAAGGAAGAGATTTGTGGCTCCGAATTATTGAATTATTGACAATACTGTATTGATAAATGGCCTGCAACTTTATACTGGGAAAAAAAATGGCGAATATGGTCCTCCTTATGGGTTTCCACACTAATAAACAACTTTAAATAAGGTGTATGCTCCTCCAGCATACCACATGTGCAGGGCACAGCGGTGTCACGCTGTTCTACACCTCGTTTGCCTGGGCGAACAAAGTCACACAGGGGAGGAACTGGGTCACTGTATGTCCTCCTCATGCTGCTTCCCACTGGGTCATTGTATGCCCTCCTCATGCTACAGCCAGTGGGTCACTGTATGCCCTCCTAAGGCCGCTACTACCTCCACCTCTGCCACTGGGTCACTGTATGTCCTCCTCATGCCGCAGCTAATGCTGGGTCACTGTATGTCCTCCTAATGCTGCTGCCACTGGGTCACTGAATGGCATCCTCATGCTGCTGCCAACTCTACATTATGTCGCCTTGCCACTCTGTAGACATCTATGTGTAATCTGCAAACGAGGGTGTAAAAGGAGTGCGCTCTTTCACTCTACAGTAGGATGCTGAGCCTCTGCATAATTTTACCTGGCACTAACATGGACCTGTAAGGCTGGGTTCACACTTGAGAGTTGGACAGTTTTGGCCCCGTAACTGTCCAAATAATTGAAGTGTGCATGGATTCTAAGAGCGACGCCTGTTATGTGCATGTCATTCGGACTCACAGTATTGTTTGACTACCACAGTAGGCTCCCTACACACCAGGCAGGTCCGTGATACTGTTGTGGAGAAGTTTAAAGCCGGATTTGGATACAAAAAGATTTCCCAAACTTTAAACATCCCAAGGAGCACTGTGCAAGCGATCATATTGAAATGGAAGGAGTATCAGACCACTGCAAATCTACCAAGACCTGGCCGTCCCTCTAAACTTTCATCTCAAACAAGGAGAAGACTGATCAGAGATGCAGCCAAGAGGCCCATGATCACTCTGGATGAACTGCAGAGATCTATAGCTGAGGTGGGAGAGTCTGTCCATAGGACAACAATCAGTCGTACACTGCACAAATCTGGCCTTTATGGAAGAGTGGTGTGAAAGATCCTCAGTGCGCCAACACCGCTTTGGCTCACACCTGAGTCTTCTTTCATAAAAAACCACACTCACCGCCAGTGAGTGCCGGGTTCACAAGATAAATACAAGACAAGCTTTCTAAATTTTATATATTTATTAACCCCTAAATGGGTCGGTATTAACATCTAACACATGCAGTTCAGAACAGATATGCAGATATATGCAAGCATTAACAGTTACTAGTTACAAGATACAGTGCAATGAAATAAAAAGGGCATAAAAGTGAAATAGTTACTTTACCACACATCTCCTGGATGTGGCTCTATAGTCCAACACTCACACATGGCATGTGGAGATCACCAGTGGAGGCAGCGGCATTAACTCCTAGCATGTGGCATCAATACAATAATCCAGCCTGCATGCTCTTCACAGTGGTCTGTCTGTAATATCCTGTAGTCTGTCTCTAAAACTCCTCATAGTGTTCTCTTGTAGTCCCAGCACAATCTCCCCCCACTGACCTCTTATCTCATCTTATATACCCTTTATGACACCACCCAGAATGAGGTCATCAGCAACAGCAAGTCTGATGGGTTAATGCACTCAAGTCCAGATTCTTTGTAAAGAGCTGAGACCAAGTGAAATGATACAATGTTATCAACCATGTCTGATCTACCAGTGCAATGCATGTTTGTTTGATCAGCCAGGACTGTGTAGAAATTCAATGGAGTCCTGCTGGGATGGATACAAAGCCCTATTGTTCCAGTCCGGCCACTATTGGCAATATACCTATGATTATGGCTGCGCACCTTATGAGTAAAGAGATACACTACCCAGAGACCAAAATACAGCTTTGAGTTATAGCCATATTTAAGCAGAATCATCACAAGTGGCAAGAAGAAAGCCATTTCTCAAAGATATCCATAAAAAGTCTCGTTTAAAGTTTGCCACAAGCCACCTGGGAGACACACCAAAACATGTGGAAGAAGGTGCTCTGGTCAGACGAAACCAAAATCGAATTTTTTGGCCACAATGCAAAACGATATGTTAGGCTTAAAAGCAACACAGCTCATCACATTGAACACACCATCCCCACTGTCAAACATGGTGGTGGCAGCATCATGGTTTGGGCCTGCTTTTCTTCAGCAGGGACAGGGAAGATGGTTAAAATTGATGGGAAGATGGATGGAGCCAAATACAGGACCATTCTGGAAGAAAACCTGTTGGAGTCTGAAAAAGACCTGAGACTGGGACGTAGATTTATCTTCCAACAAGACAATGATCCCAAACATAAAGCAAAATCTACAATGGAATGGTTCACAAATAAACGTATCCAGGTGTTAGAATGGCCAAGTCAAAGTCCAGACCTGAATCCAATCGAGAATCTGTGGAAAGAGCTGAAAACTGCTGTTCACAAACACTCTCCATCCAACCTCACTGAGTTCGAGCTGTTTTCCAAGGAAGAATGGGCAAGAATTTCAGTCTCTCAATGTGCAAAACTGATCGAGACATACCCCAAGCGAATTGCAGCTGTAATTGCCGCAAAAGGTGGCACTACAAAGTATTAACTTAAGGGGGCCGAATAATTTGGCATGCCCCACTTTTCAGTTTTTTACAAAAGTTTAAAATATCCAATAAATTTCGTTCCACTTCACGATTGTGTCCCACTTGTTGATTCTTCACCAAAAAATTCAAATTTTATATCCTTGTTTGAAGCCTGAAATGTGGTAAAAGGTTGAAAAGTTCAAGGGGGCTCAATACTTTCGCAAGGCACTGTGTATATATATATATATATATATATATATATATATATATATAATATACACACATACATACACACACACACAGTCATATGAAAAAGTTTGGGCACCCCTATTAATCTTAATCATTTTTAGTTCTAAATATTTGGGTGTTTGCAACAGCCATTTCAATTTGATATATCTAATAACTGATGGACACAGTAATATTTCAGGATTGAAATGAGGTTTATTGTACTAACAGAAAATGTGCAATATGCATTAAACCAAAATTTGACCGGTGCAAAAATTTGCAGCTCTGCGGCTTCAGGGGATCGCAATTATACCATACCTGGATGACTGGCTGCTTATAGCCCCTTCAAGGGAATTTTGTCTTATTCATCTTCGGATGACCCTGAAGATTTTGGAGGAGCATGGTTTCTGGGTGAACAGCAAAAAAAAAAAAATATATATATCACAACTTTGTCATCAACTCTCAGGTCATGACGGTGAAACTAGAGCCAGAAAGGATCCAGAGGATCATACAAGAGGTATTACACAATCTCTGCCCGCAAAGTCTCTATCAGAAGTACCATGAGGATGCTAGCTATGTTGACCTCGTCAATAGATGCAGTCCCCTGGGCCAAAGCCCACATAATATGCCTGCAATCAGTCATGTTATCGGTATGGAACAAGGATCCAGATCATTTGGACAGCAACTTCTCGCTAATCCTTCCATGCAAAATAGTTTTGAAATGGTGGCTGAATCTCCACAATTTGGAGGTAGGGAAGACTATGCTTCCACATACTCACAATTCTCACCACGGACGCGTCCTCCTGGGGCTGGGATGCCCATGTACAAAATCAGTGGGTTCAACATCCATGGTAACCCAAAGAAACTCTTCTATCTTTCAATATGAGGGAATTGAGAGCAATCAAATTATCAATTTATCATTTCCAACTACTACTGGTGAATCGCCGGGATTTGGTTCAGACAGAAAATCTAGTTTCGGTTTACTACATAAATAAACAAGGGGGCACCAAAAGTCAACACCTGTCAGCAGAGTGCAAGAAAATAGTGAGATGGGCTGAAGTCAATCTAAGAGACATAACAGCAGTCCATATCTGAGGGAAACACAACCAAAGGCTGATTCATTGAGCAGACGAGCATTATACCCCGACGAATGGAGCTTGAATCCAGAGATCTTTGAAGAAATTTCTCAGAGGATGGGGCATCCACAAATAGATGTCTTAGAGTCATGGGAGAATGCGCAAATCAAAAGATTCTGCTCTCTTTCTCAGAAAGGAAATCCAGTGGCCATAGATGAGCTGTCAATAAGCTGGACCAGCAGTCTAGTTTACATGTTCCCTCAATCCCTCTCATTCTAAAGCTCTGAGGAAGATCTTGAAGGACAAATCAGAAGCAATTGTAATAATACCATACTGGCCCCATCGTGCATGGTTCTTTCTCATATTATATCTTTCGAAAGGCAAATATTGGAAACTTCCACTTCGGGAGGATTTACTTCTACAGAACGGGTTATTCCATCCACAAATCCAGTGTCTACAGTTGACAGCCTGGAGACCGACAGGGAGGCCTTAAAAAAATTCTGGACTTGCACATGAGGTAATTTCGACTCTTAGGTCTGTGTTGGTATATAATCAAATATGGAACATTTATAAAACATGGTGCTCCTCTAACGATGTAAGACCAGATGTTATCACCATCTGTCCTACAATTCCTTCAAGATAGCTTCAATAAAGGTCTAAGATATAAACACATTGAAAGTTCATTTTACAGCCATTAATGCATAACTTCAGTCTGTTTTTTTCAAAGATTTTTAAGACAATAAGGAATACTAATCCAATGGTGCACAAACCAGTACCAGCCTGGGATTTACTGTTAGTGTTGAATGCCTTGATGGGTTCCCCATTTGAACCCATTTTTCAAGCAGATCTTAAACACTTATCTCTTAAAGTTTTGTTTCTAGTGGCAATTACCTCAGCCGGGAGGATCAGTGAACTACAAGCTCTTTCCTGTAAGGACCCTTGTCTTCGAATAAGAGAGGATTGTGTCATCATGAGGACCTTACCAGGGTTCATTCCTAAAGTTTCATCCACTTCTAATACCAATCAGGAGATATCCTTACTGGTCTTCTGGCCTAATCCTGAAAATGAGCAGCAGCAAGAACTACATACATTGGATGTAAGAAGAATAATTTTGGCCTATCTAGAAATATCACAAAAATATAGGAAATCAGAATCTCTATTCATTCAGTTTCATGGGGTTTCCAAGGGCTGTAAATCCAGCAAGTTAACATTAGCGAGATGGAACTAGGACACTTAAAATAGGTTATGACGCTTTGAAACCACCATTCATAGATTGTAAGCCCTTGCTCATAGATTGTAGGCCCTCGCGGGCAGGGCCCTCTATCCCACTGTGCCAGTTGGTCTCTGTTAGCATTATCTGCTTTGTATATCTGGTGTACTGTATGTAAATCCGCAAGTGTAAAGCACCATGGAATTAATGGTGCTATATAAATAAACAATAATAAAAATAATAATTGCCAGGATTCCTGAGAGCGCAGTCAACACGAGCCATTTCAACATCCTGGGTGGAAGTTGGTATAGTTCCTTTGGACAAACTATTCAAAGCAGCTACATGCTCATCGCCTATTACATTTATTAAACACTACAGGTTGGATGTAATGGCCTCTGAGGGTTCGGCCTTCGGTCAGGTGGTGCTAAAAATGATAACAGAATTCCCACCCAAGCAGTATTGCTTTGTAAGTTCCCAATGGTGTAAAGCCAAAGGACAAACACTAAAACTGAAATTTACTTTGTGAAATTTGCATTTCCTGGAGTCCGGAGGTAGTGCAACTTACACACCCTGTTGGTTATTTATTCCTTGAGTATGATACTGAGTGTGAGTGGGTCAGTAAGCATCTTATCGGAGGAACCTAATTGTTTAATTAATAATTATTGCTTGTTAACCTGTCTCTTCTAATTGTATCTAGGGGGATAATATCCCAATGTTGTACTGCCTCCGAACTCCAGGAAATGCAAGTTTCACAAGGTAAATTTCAGCTATTGTCAACTTTAAATTAAAATCTTTGATAAAAAAAACAAAAACACACACGCACACACACACACTACAAACTTTGCAAAAAAAATTATTCTCAGAGTTGCCATATTCTGACACTCCTAACTTTATGTGTACGGAGATGTATAAGTCGTCTTTTATTGCGGGGCCAGATGTACTTTTTATTTAGGCCAATTTGAAGAATATCTATTGCTTTTTATCCAAACTTTTATGGAAGGTGAAACAGCAAAAAAAAAAAAACATTGGTTTGGCTCTGGTAGGGTTTTTTTTGTTTGTTTGTTTTAGATGGGGAACAACAGACAATAAGAGTATAGACTGGAGTTGCTTTGAAGTACAAGAATACTTCAGACATTCGTGAGCTCAACACATCAGAACCAACAATGAGGCTCCATGCCTAGGGGTATTCCAACCAGATTTCTCAACCCAAACCTTGTCAGGACTCCTTGCATAGATATCGACAAGTAATTAATCAGCTATCCATGTAAAATGAGAACACATACACAATATAAATTAACAAATTGTAAGAAAACAATGTAAATGCCAAGTGAGGATTTTGAAACATTCCATTGTGATTTGTTTCCACAGACAACATAATTAGCACGCAACTATTGTTAAATAAATAAATGTTTTAGAAATAAAACAAGGCATATATGTGTTAAAATAACAGCTACTTATAGAAATTAAATTTGCACATTTATACTATAAATATTATAACTACTGTGGGGAACCGCTCAGGTAGATGCTTGGTAGCAGTGCAGGAAACAGGGACACAGAGACTGGATCACACTCAAGTTTAGTATTTATTCACTTGCAAGTGTATAAACAGGTTTGCCTTTACAAAGGCACAAACAAAAACAAAACCTTCTCGGCTGAGAAATAACTAATACAATAAAATGGTCCCTCTCTATACAAGAGCCTGGCTGCCAGACTCTCGCTCTGGTTACTTCAAACGGGTGGCACAGATTTACCTTGATGCAGGTTCAGCTACACAGCTCACACTTTTTCTTAGTGTAGTGCCACAGCTACTAGTTCTGACACACAGCCTATATCAGGCCTTAATTGGTCAGGTGACCTTCCTGCTGTGGGCTTCTACCACACACCCTTTAACTGCCTGGCTGGAACATACCTGTTTTCCCAAACCACACCCTTCACTTTCTCACACTACACAATAACAAAAAAAATACAAAAGTCCAAAAACCCACCAACCTCCCAAACAAACCTATTCCATTATCGTTTACTCATTTCCCACCCACCCTAAAAATATTTCATCAACCTACACCCATCCATTGGAAATCATTTTGGAATTATGAGACAAAAAAAATAGAAAACAGTCCCTGCAAAGTGGATGGTATTCTAGCAAATCCCATCCACACACTTTGGAAAAATACACACAGTGGACATGCTGAAATTTCCAAAACACCGGTGATTTTCCAGCAGCTCAGAGACGTGGCTATGGGGAGCCCATGTGCCCCCCACTTACACAACTTTATATCTGGGCTGGTGGGAGAAGGAGGTGGTCTTCTCGGATGTCATGGACCACTGGTCATCGATGGTCTTGCTGTGGGTAAGATTCATCGACAACATGCTGATCCTATGGAATGGCACTATGGATCAATATCTGGTATTTGTCAAATTCCTAAATGTGAATGATCTTGGTCTTTATTTCACGGCAGATATACAAAAACGTCTATAACATTTTTGGACTTTACAATCCGCAAATCCCTGGCGGCGAAATTGACCACCACCATTTTTCAGAAGGAGACAGTCACCAACTGTCTCCTACAGTGGGACAGTTTGGGACAGTTGACACCCCAGCTCTTTGCGCAGAGGCATCCCAAAGGGACAATTTTTGCATTTGTGTGCATACTAACACAACATCATCTGAGAGAAGTGGGTTGCTGCAATTGAAAAAGAAAAAAGTGGAAACTAATGAATTACGCATTGTGATAGGGCCCATCAGGAAGTTAGACAAACTGCAGCAATTTTGGAGCATCCTGAGATCGGATCCAGACATTGGACCATCTTTGAGTATTAATCCAGCTATCTCTTATCGTAGGGGACCGAATGTCCGAGATAGACTGGTGCATAGTCACCTTAAACCAGCTAATCCAAGTAATTTGCTGCAAAAACAGACAAGGGATTTGGTGGGTACTCATTGCTGTGGTAGTTGCCGGGGATGTGACTTTATATTAAACACTAAGTCATTTAGGAGTACCAGCACAAAAAGGAAATATTGTAATAAAAACGTAATTAACCGCAGATCCCAAGGGATACTCCAATTGCGAGATATATTTGGGCCAAACATGATGGGGAGTTGTTTAACATCAAATTCCAGGGGGTGGAACTTGTTTTTCCATCCCCCCGCGGAGGGGATTTTAGTAACGTGAGGCGAGGTAGACCTTTATCTTACAAACAGTGAAACCCTTTGGCTTAAATGAGTTTATCTCATATACATGTTTTATTTAGGAGAACTATTTACCTCTACTCCCTTTTCTTCTTGACTGACATCTATCATTATTTTGTGTCACTCGTGATTTACCTCCCTTTGGACTGATTTATGATGCCACCTAAAATCATTTACCTGCGATATTTTGTAACAAGTTTCCCGATGGTACTCATAATTAAGTCTGTTATGTACTCCCTGGCCCTTTCTATTTTGTTGCATTGAGTGTGCCTCTTTAACCAATGGGCAGAGATATATTTCATTGGTTTCTACATTAGTTTACACTTTTTTTTCCCCATGTTCCAGCGTTATGCTAAACAATGCTGATTTTTCTGAATGTCTAGTGATATTTTTTTGATGCCTTTTGATGTGTCTTTGCCACTGATGATGTGAGGATGGTATGTATTGAGGTAGATTTACCTGTTACTATGATCCCCTGTATATGATGCGCGACATGCACAGTTTTTGTTTGGAAGCGATAGCAAGGCGGGGCCTGTTGACGTCATAGTCGGGACACCGCGCTATAGGCTACTGAGTGCGCATGCGTGAGGCAGCGACCTCTGTAAAGACTGACTGTCTTCCTTGTTCCTAATGATGACGTGGGACCTCTTGATTGGTTTATTTTCAATCTTGGAGGTGGAGTCTGGGATTTCAAATATTGGCACCTGTGCCCCTCTGTGCGGCCATGTATCAGTGCCAGCGGGGAGCAGCGGGGGGAAAATATAGCTCTTCCTTCTAAAAGCAATTTGCTAGTAGATATTAACATTTAGCGATATCAGTTATCAAATATTTTTACCTCTGATGACAGGGCAGCTATTTTGTGCGCCCTAGAAACGTGTCAGGTGTTACTAACAGAAGATGAGACATGCTCCTGATTTGATGTAGCTGGGGTGTTATGCAATCCACACCCTGTTAACCTCAGGACAGATTAGGCTATTATTGTATGCTATCCATCAGCACGTAAATGTGCTGGATGGCATTATTAGCCTATTTATGCATAGTCATTTGTATTCTACCCTGAGTCTCTTTTATTAGTTTGAGATATCCTGGGTTGATTAACATTGAGATTCAACAAATTTACCTCTACGCCATTTTGGAGGGGGGGGGGTCACCTCTGTTAATATCACCCTCCCCTTATTGAGAGGGGTATGTCCTATTGAGGGGGAAGTAGTACTCTTACTACATTATTTGGGAAGATAGATCACTGATTATACCACTTGGTCATCTTCTTATGTGGTGAGCAAGCGGATGCATGATGGTGGTGGTAGTGCAGGACTGATGGGGGTAGTAGTCACAGTTGTGTCACTTGCCTGAGTGGTCTACAACCCTGTTCCCCTGTCACACACATGGACCTCTTTCAATTCAGCTATTACCTTTCTGCAGAGCACAGGCTGGAATGACTTCTGTGACAAAGAGTCCAGTAACAACGGTTTTAAAGAACTTTACTAGGAATACCTCTTGTAAGGCAAAGTACATATATCACAGTCTCTTTGGTAGTAAATGGCAGTACAGCTTTTACACTTCTTACAAGTAGTGCAGTACTTCAGTTACAGTCCAGTATATACTCTGTAATAGCAGGTATGCAGATTCTGAGCACGTAATAGTTAATGTGTACAGTCATGGCCAAAAGTTTTGAGAATGACACAAATATTATATTTTCACATGATTTGCTGCCCTCTGGTTTTTATGTGTGTTTGTCAGATGTTTTTATCACATACAGAAATATAATTGCATTCATATTATGAGTAGCAGAAGCTTATATTGACAGAATGAGTTAATGCAGCAAGTCAATATTTGCAGTGTTGACCCTTCTTCTTCAGGACCTCTGCAATTCTCCCTGGCATGCTCTCAATCAACTTCTGGACCAAATCCTGACTGATAGCAGGCCATTCTTGCAGAATCAATGCTTTAATTTTGTCTGAATTTGTTGGTTTTTGTTTGTCCACCCGTCTCTTGATGATTGACCACAAGTTCTCAATGGGATTAAGATCTGGGGAGTTTCCAGGCCATGGACCCAAAATCTCTATGTTTTGTTCCCTGAGCCATTTAGTTATCACCTTTGCTTTATGGCAAGGTGCTCCATCATGCTGGAAAAGGCATTGTTGAGCGCCAAACTGCTCTTGGACGGTTGGGAGAAGTTGCTCTTGGAGGACATTCTGGTACCATTCTTTATTCATGGCTGTGTTTTTAGGCAAGACTGTGAGAGAGCCGATTCCCTTGGCTGAGAAGCAACCCCACACATGAATGGTTTCAGGATGCTTTACAGTTGGCATGAGACAAGACTGGTGGTAGCGCTCACCTCTTCTTCTCCGAATAAGCTGTTTTCCAGATGTTCCAAACAATCGAAAAGGGGATTCATCAGAGAAAATGACTTTACCCCAGTCCTCAGCAGTCCACTCCCTGTACCTTTTGCAGAATATCAGTCTGTCCCTGATGTTTTTTCTGGAGAGAAGTGGCTTCTTTGCTGCCCTCCTTGAGACCAGGCCTTGCTCCAAGAGTCTCCGCCTCACAGTGCGTGCAGATGCACTCACACCTGCCTGCTGCCATTCCTCAGCAAGCTCTGCACTGCTGGTAGCCCGATCCCGCAGCTGAAACACTTTTAAGAGGCGGTCCTGCCGCTTGCTGGTCTTTCTTGGGCGCCCTGGAGCCTTTTTGGCACCAATGGAACCTCTCTCCTTGAAGTTCTTGATGATGCGATAGATTGTTGACTGAGGTGCAATCTTTCTAGCTGCAATACTCTTCCCAGTTAGGCCATTTTTGTGCAGTGCAATGATGACTGCACGTGTTTCTTTAGAGATAACCATGGTTAACAGAAGAGAAACAATGATGGCAAGCACCAGCCTCCTTTTAAAGTGTCCAGTGGTGTCATTCTTACTTAATCATGACAGATTGATCTCCAGCCCTGTCCTCATCAACACCCACACCTGTGTTAATGGAGCAATCACTGAAACGATGTTAGGTGGTCCTTTTAAGGCAGGGCTGCAATGATGTTGAAATGTGTTTTGGGGGATAAAGTTCATTTTCTAGGCAAATATTGACTTTGCAAGTAATTGCTGTTAAGCTGATCACTCTTTATAACATTCTGGAGTATATGCAAATTGCCATTAGAAAAACTGAAGCAGTAGACTTTGTAAAAATTAATATTTGTATAATTCTCAAAACTTTTGGCCATGACTGTACACAGTCCTGTGCAGCTTTAGCTCTACCTTGGGAGATATAACACAGCTCGGCTATTGTAACGTCTCTGCCTGTTCGGGTCTTGGCGCCACCCTCCGCTCGCACGCTGTGGCGAAGGAGGAGTGTTCGGTTTGATTCCTTGCGTAGGTTTCTTGTTGCTCAGTCTGAACATGGACCTAGATCCCTTGCTGTGTAAAGCCACACCCGTGTTCTGAGCATTGTTTCTCTTTGGACTGCATAGAGTTAATCTCTTCCTGGCCTGTGTGATTGACAGCCTGTGTACCTATCAGGTCTGGGGCTGGTCCCAGACTTTCTATAAACAGGTTGTCAGCCCTCACATGGTGGCCGGTTATTGCTCTGACTTTGCCTGCTCTCTTTGTGCCCTTGATATTTACTATACTATTTCTCTGACCTCTGGCTTGCCTTTTGACTATTCTCTTGGATTTTGATTTTGTACTGCATTGCTCGTTTGTTACCGACCCCTTGGCTTGCTCACTCTGCTTCTGTGTTGTTTTTGTCTTGTCCTGTTCTCTGTGTCACTTACTCAGTATAGGGCTTGTCTTCAGGTTGTCTTTTTACTGTTTAGGGTAACTGAGACAATAGGAAGGGACAGTGGCTGGGGTGAGATTAGGGCTCACTTGTCTCTGTCCTTCCTCCCAGACCCCTGCAGTAGTGTCAGGGTATTGCTACGTTTGGCAAGACCCTAACAGCTATACTGTGCAATGTGGTGCAAGAGAGTACCTATAGGGTAGGTGCTAGAACAATGCCCTATCACAGGGTGCTAAAGCGCTGATTCAACGACGTGGAAGCCGCTTAGGTTAGATCCAGCTGGGAAACCCATGAAAAGCATGGATCCAGGCAGAGGACTTCTTTATCCAACAGGTTATTCCTCTGGCTTAGGCCAATAGAACAGGGATAGGTTTTTAGATGATCTCTCAGGTGTGGACCGGCAGGAGTTCAGTAGTTGGAATGGACTGGTAGCTGTATATAGCCCATGTGAGGGTCTTACCAGCTTGGAGCAATGCTGGCAGACATGTGCACTTGCTGGAGGCCAGGCTGAGACTCTTTGCAACAACCTTCCCCTGTGCAGGCAGGGGCTGGACTAGGGAATTGTCTCTGTTTGCCCCAGAAGCAACATGTGCTTCTATAGGCCAAGAGAAAAACATGTAACTGAAGCGGCACGAGACTAGACATGTGAGTTTGCAGAGCTAAGACAAGGTGCAAAGCTAGTTAACCCTTACACTGTTGCAGACAATCCTCAGTGTATGCTAAGTAATGCAGTAGAATAGTATTATAGTATTAATAGTAGAATATAATATACAGCACACAAAAAAAGGCTGACATGAGAAATCACCACCTGACAAAATGCAAGATATTATGGCGGCATAATGACGATTTAAATAGAACGTTAACATCCCGTTCTGGGACACTGCACTTATATCTCTGCAAATATCTACAATTTTGGTTATAAGAAATTGTTTATCTTATTTGGGATCTTTTGTAGAAGAATATTAATAAAGATTTGGTAACTTTTAGATACTTTATTTTGAACCATCACACGTTTTTTCTCGATTTCCCTATAGGTGTAATGGAAGCAGAAAATACACAGGGGAAACCTCTGCGGACTTTCTGTGAAAAGTGCTGCGGGAAAAGCTGCGATTCTTTGCTGCCGCGGTTTTCCTGAGTGGGACCTTAGCCTTATAGTTCTCTGTACAAAACTCTGTAAGGGGTCTTTTTTGCAAGATGGGATGTAGCTTTTCTTGGTACGTTTTGATCACCCTTTGTAAATCTTTTTCCGACCAAAAGGCAAATTTTGATTTGCTTACCCATTGCGGAGTTCAGTGAAAAGAATAAATATTTTTATATTTTAATAGTGTGGGCAATTTCAGATGTAGGGATAACCGGTTTATTTTTTTATTTACTATTACATGTAATCTAGGAAAGAGGGGACAATTTGAATTTTTATGTGTTTTTTAAATATCTGAAAAAAACTTTTTAAAATATTTGTTTATTTTTTTAGCCTCCCCACTTAGGGGACTTAAACTAGCAATTATTAGATTTCTAATACCATAGACTGCAATGCTACAGTATTGCATTCTTTGATAAAATCCTTGTGTTACTATTCTGCTCTGCCACAGGCTGGTCTGAGAAGTTATATAGCATTGGCAGGCCTGGGAAGCATCTCCTGTGGGAGAGCTGTTCCATAAGCAAACAGGAAACTAAAAGTGAAGTGAAAGTAACATCTCAGGTGCCATGGTCACATTTGACCACAGCATTTAAGGGGTTAATTGTCCATGATTAGAACTGTCTCCAATCATGGACTCTGCTGCCAGGTCTCTACTGTATAAAACAGCAAAGACTTGGTGGCTAAGGAGATCTGAAGCAAAACACCATGCAAAGGTTTAAAGCCTCTTAGTGAGGGGTCTATATATACGTATTGTGGTCAGATTGAAAGTAAGTCAGTGATGTGACTCACTATCAGTATCACCAGGGCTAACCTGATCAAAATGAAGTGTTTAGGTAGGGGTGGCAATTCTAAGGAATAGGGAACAGCAAGACTTAAAATTGCAGGCAGATGACATTAGCTCAATCTACCTGTAATTCTTAACTCTGGTACATCTGTTCAGTAAGCCAGTAATGACCTATCATTGGTGGATTTAATGTACATCAGCTGGCTGAGGTTACTAGAGTTCCATCTCTTTGCTTTGGTGCACAGATGACCGAGATGTAGCAGTGTGTAGTGAATCTTGGGTTTTATGTGAACCAGAGTGCAGGGACTCCTTCTGATTCAGGAAGAGTCAGAAAGGGCGCCGCCATTTTGGGTAGGATCACTGGCGCCTGAAATGAGATCCTGGGCCAGCAATCTGTTGCCATGACAGCTAGGAGCATATTGAACTCTCTCAGGCTTGTCTGGCTATGATTTGCATGATAGGCTGCTCTGTGCAGTCTGTCATTCAAATGCTGATATTTTGCAATGCATTAGCATTGCAATGCATTGCACTGGTGTTCAGACCCCTGTGTTTCAAGACTCCTAGGGGGTCTAATAAATGCAATTCAAAAAACAATAAAAAAATGTAGTAAAAATTCAAATCACCCCCCCCCCCTTTCCCTAGAATACATATAAAAGTAAAAAAAAATACAATGAAACACATACACATTAAGTATCCTTGTGTCCGAAAAAACCTGGTCTACAAACTCAAAAAGAATTTTTCCCGTACGGTGAACGCCTCTGATAAAAATTTTAATAAAAAGCGATCAAAGCAATAGAAAATCCCCAAAATGGTATAACTAAAAAGTACACCTGGCCCTGCAAAAAAATACGCTGTATGGATTTCTGGTCATGGAAATATAGAAAAGTTATGGTTTCAGAATATGGGGACTAAGAAAAATATTTTTTGTAATGTTTTGGATTTGTGTTAAGGGTTTAAAATATGTAAATTTGGTATCCCCAGAGACGTACCGAAACATAGAATACGGGTGATATGTCATCTTGGTTGCACAGTGAACGTCATAAAAACGAAGCCTATAAAGTTGCACAGATGTAGAGGATGTCCCCTTGTCACTGTCACTGGCCTAGGAGTAAAAAGATCATTAGAAAGTTCTTTGTGCTGTCCCTTCATGTATTTGTACATTGTTATTAGATGTCCCCATAGACTTTTTTTTTTTTTTAAACTGAATAACCCCAAGTTTGTTAATCTATCATTGTACTCCAATCCACCCATTCCCCTAATAATTTTGGCTGCCCTTGCTTGTACTCTTTCTAGTTTGATTATGTCTTTCTTGTATACTGGGGCCCAAAATTTTGCACAATAGTCTAAGTGTGGCCATACCAGTGATTTGTATAGAAGCATAACTATGTCATGGGAATCTACAGTACTGGCCAAAAGTATTGGCACCCCTGCAATTCTGTCAGATAATACTCAATTTCTTCTAGAAAATGATTGCAATCACAAATGCTTTGGTAATAATATCTTCATTTATTTTGCTTGCAATGAAAAAACACAAAAGAGAATGAAAATAAAGTCAAATCATTGATCATTTTACACAAAACTCCAAAAATGGGCCGGACAAAAGTATTGGCACCCTCAGCCTAATACTTGGTAGCACAACCTTTAGACAAAATAACTGCGAACAACCGCTTCCGGTAACCATCAATGAGTTTCTTACAATGCTCTGCTGGAATTTTAGACCATTCTTCTTTGGCAAATTTCTCCAGGTCCCTGAGATTTGAAGGGTGCCTTCTCCAAACTGCCATTTTGAGATCTCTCCACAGGTGTTCTATGGGATTCAGGTCTGGACTCATTGCCAGCCACTTTAGAAGTCTCCAGTGCTTTCTCTCAAACCATTTTCTAGTGCTTTTTGAAGTGTGTTTTGGGTCATTGTCCTGCTGGAAGACCCATGAACTTTGAGGGAAACCCAGCTTTCTCACACTGGGCCCTACATTATGCTGCAAAATTTGTTGGTAGTCTTCAGACTTCATAATGCCATGCACACGGTGAAGCAGTCCAGTGTCAGAGGTAGCAAAGCAACCCCAAAACATCAGGGAACCTCCGCCATGTTTGACTGTAGGGACCGTGTTCTTTTCTTTGAAGGCCTCTTTTTTTTTCCTGTAAACTCTATGTTGATGCCTTTTCCCAAAAAGCTCTACTTTTGTCTCATCTGACCAGAGAACATTCTTCCAAAAAGTTTTTGGCTTTCTCAGGTAAGTTTTGGCAAACTCCAGCCTGGCTTTTTTATGTCTCTGGGTCAGAAGTGGGGTCTTCCTGGGTATCCTACCATAGAGTCCCTTTTCATTCAGACGCTGACGGATAGTACGGGTTGACACTGTTGTACCCTCGGATTGCAGGGCAGCTAGAACTTGTTTGGATGTTAGTCGAGGTTCTTTAGCCACCATTTGCACAATCTTTCGTTGAAATCTCTCGTCAATTTTTCTTTTCCGTCCACATCTAGGGAGGTTAGCCACAGTGCCATGGGCTTTAAACTTCTTGATGACACTGCGCACGGTAGACACAGGAACATTCAGGTCTTTGGAGATGGACTTGTAGCCTTGAGATTGCTCATGCTTCCTCACAATTTTGCTTCTCAAGTCCTCAGACAGTTCTTTGGTCTTCTTTCTTTTCTCCATGCTCAATGTGGTACACACAAGGACACAGGACAGAGGTTGAGCCAACTTTAATCCATTTCAACTGGCTGCAAGTGTGATTTAGTTATTGCCATCACCTGTTATGTGCCACAGGTAAGTAACAGGTGCTGTTAATTACACAAATTAGAGAAGCATCACCTGATTTTTCAAAGGGTGCCAATACTTTTGTCCACCCCCTTTTTTATGTTTGGTGTGGAATTATATCCAATTTGGCTTTTTGACAATTCTTTTTGTGGTTTTCCATTGAAGACAAATTAAATGAAGATATTATTACCAAAGCATTTGTGATTGCAATCATTTTCTGGAAGAAATTGAGTATTATCTGACAGAATTGCAGGGGTGCCAATACTTTTGGCCAGCACTGTACATAAAACACTGATTAAGATGACAATGGGGCTTCAAAGCTGAATAACAGAGGCACATTTGGAAACTGTAGTATCACCTCTACAAAGTATAACCAATTTACTGCTGACAGACTACCTTTAGTGTATCTGGCTCATCTAGGAAATATTACTGTGACATATTTATCAGTTTCCTGATGCTGCTGCATTGAAAATTATGCTCATACCATACCCTATATTTTTGAAGCCATAAATCTTTCCCTACTTTGCTATGGAGCCTCATGATCTGTGGTTATACTCCTGTATTATATTTACATGCTCAGTCCAAAAAAATGTATTGTGTATGTATTGATAGAGTATACTTTAGGATTCTCTTCTCATTGTTTATTTTTAAGCATTGCCCGATTACAGCTTTTCTCTTTACAGCCGCTATCAGCAGAGGTTTACCTTATTTTTTAAATAAAATAATTAAAAAGTCAAATTATTAGTATTGGTGATGTGGTTTTCATTCAATAGTTCAAGTAAAAATAAAAGTACTTGTAAATAAAGTGAGTATAATGTGCTCTGTATGCATTAACCTTGCTGTCTGCATACTATTGTTCTGTAAATAGTCACATTATGTAGAATTGTTTGCTCGCTTTGTTGTCTTTCCTCATACCAAATCAAAGTGTGAATAAAACAACATTGTGGACACTTTTCAACATTTATATTTATACTATGTGAAAAAGTAATTAGTATTAAAACAAGAGCTGAAGGGTTAATTCATTAGAAAACATTAATTTGCATTCAGAACAGCATGCCTACAGACCACAACTTGTATATGGCTTTTCATAGATCTAACAATAGCTTGAGAGGTCTTTTAATCTCTTTCTGTTTATAACTGTATTGTTTGACCTTTTTTTGCAGCAAGGTCTCTTGTATATAAAATGCCAGGGAGCAGATTAAATATGTGGGACAAAGAAATGGTTTAATTAAAAGGAGTCTTTAGAGAATAAGAATAGCCAACTGGTTCAGACAAATATTTAACAATAGATCAGTATTTATGGGAGTAGAAGAACAAATGTAAGTTAATGAAGGGGCAAACATTGCATTATGAGTGTTCACCTATTTTACATTTCTTGTAATAGAACACTATGGCCGAACAAACATTTCATCATGTAGGGGCCAGTACATTTATTTTTAATGACTAACTTAATATTGCTTAAACACTTTTATCTGATAACTAACACATAGGTATTAAAACTTAGTATTATTAACACCTTCAGGATCAACAATGAGTATGTTCATGATGAGTATCAGGAAATTGGCGCATCATGACAAGCATATGTGGATGATAGAGTAGGCGCTCTTTAACTGTGGAGATCAAAAAACCTCTAATTTCCTCTGTGAGGCTAAGGGCCCACATAGCAAGCCGCAGCCAAAAAGTGCTGCGGGAAAACCGTGGTGAAAACGCATTGTGGTTTTTCCTACATCACTTTTCACAGAAAGTCTGCAGAGTTTTCCTCTGCGGACTTTCTGCTTCTATTATACCTATACGCCAGCATTTCCGTAGGCATAATTGTCATGCTGCGATTTACAAAAATGCAAGTGTTTTTGAAATAGCAGCATTTCTACTGCAGACTTTTTTCTGCAATGTGTGGATGGGATTAGCCAGAATTAGAAATCAGAGGAATTATGGGGTGCAAGGGGGAACAATCTAGCACAAGTAACCTAGATGGCCCTAGTAAAGCGATTCACAGCAGACTACTGTATTCTATTCCATACAACAGAAAAATACAGTGGTGAAAAAAGTATTCAGTCAGCCACCAATTGTGCAAGTTCTCCCACTTAAAAAGATGAGAGGCCTGTAATTGACATCATAGGTAGACCTCAACTATGAGAGACAAAATGAGAAAACAAATCCAGAAAATCACATTTCTCACAGAAAATAAATGGTTTCAAACGATAAAACTTAACTTTTAATATTTTAAAATAAAAATTGCACAAAGGACGTCCACTAATCTACTAAAAGACAGATCAATATGGTCTGTGCCTGCCTATTCAAAGTTTATTCAGGATTTAAATGTTAGACAGTATTCACACTCTCCAACTTTCCACTGGACCTAGGGTGTAATAAGATACTTTCACCACCCTTAGACTAAGGTTATAGTATCACGGCTGCATCATACAACAGGTCAGTATTTTGTCAGTTGCTCTTAGTGCTAGGAAAACCCAAACACCTGGTCCCCACACACATAATTTGTAAAGCCTCACTGACTAGACTCCTGCACAGCCATGATATACCTCCACAACCCTAGTCTGTAGTATGTACATATGCCAGTAATCTAGGTACAGGTCACAGTAACTTCATTTCCTGTCATTAAAATGTTATGAACATAAGGGAAACTATGATATTCTGACCCTTATACTCAATAAACCCTTATATTGCAGCCATTACTGATATCCCCTATGTTGACTCCAGGGATATACAGCTACCATTTCCATTAGTGACTCAAGTTCCACCAACTAATCTCCAGGCTAATCAGACTGCCCCAGTCTCCTGTCAGTCCTTCATGCCCCCAAGTGGTATGGCTTGTGGTCAACTAACTCAAAAATAGAAAATAGAAAATAAACTTGCTCTACGCGTTTCCCCTGTGTTATCTATATCAGGTTCATCAGGAGCCAATGCTAATAAACTAATCAGTTGGTCTAAGCTGCTATAAATATTTATCAAAAATGCAGTTACAACTGCAGTTCCTGGAGCACTGATGGTGTGCTCCAGTGTATAGAGTAGCCGACGCCACACTGAGCCTTGCCTGCTTTATAAAGGTCAGCCCATTCATTCGGTGCCACCCCCTTTCCTAATGCTGTCTGCAGTGAGCCAATAGAAATCACTAGCTCACTCCACCAATCATCCTCCTAGGGGGTGTGTCCACCTCAGTCCTCTACTGTGTTCATGTGACTGCCGATCATGTGACCACTGAATGTAAACAATTACAGTGATCCAGCGCTAGACGGTGAATCTACTGATTCACATTTGATTTTCACCTCATCTACACAGGCTGCTGATCATCTGGCTGCTGCATCTGCAGACAGCATTAGGAAAGGGGGTGGCACCGAATGAATGGGCTGACCTTTATAAAGCAGGCAAGGCTCAGTGTGGCGTCGGCTACTCTATACACTGGAGCACACCATCAGTGCTCCAGGAACTGCAGTTGTAACTGCATTTTTGATAAATATTTATAGCAGCTTAGACCAACTGATTAGTTTATTAGCATTGGCTCCTGATGAACCTGATATAGATAACACAGGGGAAACGCGTAGAGCAAGTTTATTTTCTATTTTCTATTTTTGAGTTAGTTGACCACAAGCCATACCACTTGGGGGCATGAAGGACTGACAGGAGACTGGGGCAGTCTGATTAGCCTGGAGATTAGTTGGTGGAACTTGAGTCACTAATGGAAATGGTAGCTGTATATCCCTGGAGTCAACATAGGGGATATCAGTAATGGCTGCAATATAAGGGTTTATTGAGTATAAGGGTCAGAATATCATAGTTTCCCTTATGTTCATAACATTTTAATGACAGGAAATGAAGTTACTGTGACCTGTACCTAGATTACTGGCATATGTACATACTACAGACTAGGGTTGTGGAGGTATATCATGGCTGTGCAGGAGTCTAGTCAGTGAGGCTTTACAAATTATGTGTGTGGGGACCAGGTGTTTGGGTTTTCCTAGCACTAAGAGCAACTGACAAAATACTGACCTGTTGTATGATGCAGCCGTGATACTATAACCTTAGTCTAAGGGTGGTGAAAGTATCTTATTACACCCTAGGTCCAGTGGAAAGTTGGAGAGTGTGAATACTGTCTAACATTTAAATCCTGAATAAACTTTGAATAGGCAGGCACAGACCATATTGATCTGTCTTTTAGTAGATTAGTGGACGTCCTTTGTGCAATTTTTATTTTAAAATATTAAAAGTTAAGTTTTATCGTTTGAAACCATTTATTTTCTATGAGATATGAAGTAATAGGGAATGGTGTAGAACCCTCTGTGAGATTGCAGAAAATCACATTGTCTGATTTTTAAAGAATTTATTTGCAAATTATGGTGTAAAACAAGTATTTGGTCAATAACAAAAGTTCATCTCAATACTTATATATATCCTTTGTTGGCAATGACAGAAGTCAAACGTTTTCACAAGGTTGACACACACTGTGGCTGGTATGTTGGCCCATTCCTCCATGCAGATCTCCCCTAGAGCAGTGATGTTTTGGGGCTGTCGCTGGGCAACACGGACTTTCAACTCCCTCCAAAGGTTTTTTATGGGGTTGAGATCTGAAGACTGGCTAGGCCACTCTAGGACCTTGAAATGCTTCTTACGAAGCCACTCCTTAGTTGCCCTGGCGGTGTGCTTGGGATCATTGTCATGCTGAAAGACCCAGCCACGTTTCATCTTCAATGCACTTGCTGATGGAAGGAGGTTTGCACTCAAAATCTCACGATACATGGCCCCATTCATTCTTTCATGTACACGGATCAGTCGTCCTCGTCCCTTTGCAGAGAAACAGCCCCAAAGCATGATGTTGCCACCCCCATGCTTCACAGTATGTATGGTGTTCTTTGGATGCAACTCAGCATTCACTCTCCTCCAAACACGACGAGTTGTGTTTCGACCAAACAGTTATACTTTGGTTTCATCTGACCATATGACATTCTCCCAATACCCTTCTGGAACATTCAAATGCTCTCTAGCAAACTTCAGATGGGCCCGGATATGTACTGGCTTAAGCAGGGGGACACGTCTGGCACTGCAGGATCTGAGTCCCTGGCGGCGTAGTGTGTTACTGATGGTAGCCTTTGTTACATTAGTCCCAGCTTTCTGCAGCTCATTCACTAGGTCCCCCCGTGTGGTTCTGGGATTTTTGCTCACCATTCTTGTGATCAGTTTCACCCCACGGGGTGAGATCTTGCGTGGAGACCCTGATCCAGGGAGATTATCAGTGGTCTTGTATGTCTTCCATTTTCTAATTATTACTCCCACAGTTGATTTTTTCACACCAAGCTGCTTGCCTATTGCAGATTCAGTCTTCCCAGCCTGGTGCAGGTCTACAATTTTGTTTCTGGTGTCCTTCCACAGCTCTTTGGTCTTCACCATAGTGGAGTTTGGAGTGTGACTGTTTGAGGTTGTGGACAGGTGTCTAGTATACTGATAACAATGTCAAACAGGTGACATTACTACAGGTAATGAGTGAAGGACAAAGGAGCCTCTTAAAGAAGAAGTTAAAGGTCTGTGAGAGCCAGAAATCTTGCTTGTTTGTAGGTGACCAAATACTTATTTTCCACCATGATTAGCAAATAAATTCTTAAAAAATCAGACAATGTGATTTTCTAGATATGTTTTCTCATTTTGTGTCTCATAGCTGAGGTCTACCTATGATGTCAATTACAGGCCTCTCTCATCTTTTTAAGTGGAAGAACTTGCACAATTGGTGGCTGACTAAATACTTTTTTCCCCACTGTATATACTAGTGTATACCAGTCTGTTGAAGGCCAAAGGCCTATGTTGAATGAATAAGGACCTGTGGTAAGGCAATTTGCCTTATTGCCAAGGGCACCAGAAGAGCTTATCCTGTCACTGATTGTATGCTGTATACAATATAGATTAATAAAGAGTAGACTATGTATCCTGGAAAGTCTATGCCATCAATTGGTACATACTGCACTAATCTTTGGGACTCATTTCACACCATATAAAATAAATGGAGACTGCAACAAATCTACGTATGGTACAGATGTGAATTTTACACAGTGAAAGAAAGGTCTGCCAGAAAACCAAAACAGTTAGGATATGATGTGGATTTGAGAATCTGCAGCACGTCTACAGTAGAATGCACAGTAAATTTTTACATTAAAAATTATTAGAGTTTGTTAAAAGCACATTGCCCTACATTGTACTGTACTTTGTTGTAGAATCTCAGTGAGGATTACATAACTAACTTACCATTACTTGTATACTGACTGTTTATGCATTTGATTTTGGTTTTATTAATTAGATGTAATTCCATACTATACAAATAATGTTTTTTTGTTTTTTTTTAGTGTTTGGAGCTATTTTTTAAACATAATTCAGATGGACATATTGGAGACACCTACATCTTTCTCTCTCTATTGATGAACAGGACAGTGGGCATATGCGCTTTATAGCAGATAACATTAATAGGACTTACCGTATTTTTCGGACTATAAGACGGACCGGACCATAAGACGCACCTAGGTTTTAGGAGAGGAAAATAGGGAAAAAAAAATTTGAAGCAAAAAAATGTTGTAAAATTTTTAATATATGGGAGTTTTAGTTTTGCAACAGCTGCAAGGCCACATTGACAGGTGGCCCTGCCGCTGTACGGGGAAGCATAGGGCATCTTTTTTGCGGGGCCAGGTGTACTTTTTAGTTATATCATTTTGGGGAATGTCTATTGCTTTGATCACTTTTTATTCAAATCAGAAACGAAAAAGAGAAAAAAACGGCGGTCCAGCACTTTTGATTTTTTTCCCCCCCGCTATGACGTTCACCCTACGGGAAAAATGTTTTTATAAGTTTGTAGACCGGGCATTTTCGGACACAGGGATACTTAATCTGCATGCGTTTCACAGTAATTTTCTACTTTTATATGTATACTAGGCAGTGGCGTAACTAGGAATGGCTGGGCCCCAAGGCGAACATTTGACATGGCCCCCCCCCGAACCGCTGCCCCAACCCCCTCCGGACCGCCCCCTCCAACCCCCCCCCCCCCCCAAAAAAACGCATTCCTGCGCACACTATTATGTGCCATAGTGGCTCCTGCACACAGTATTATGCCCCATAGTGGCCCCTGCACACAGTATTATGCCCCATAGTGGCCCCTGCACACAGTATCATGTCCCATAGTGGCCCCTGCACACAGTATCATGCCCCATAGTGGCCCCTGCACACAGTATCATGTGCCATATTGGCTCCTGCACACAGTATCATGTCCCATAGTGGCCCCTGCACACAGTATTATATCCCATAGTGGCCCCTGCACACAGTATTATATCCCATTGTGGCCCCTGCACACAGTATTATGCCCCATAGTGGCCCCTGCACACAGTAGCATGTCCCATAGTGGCCCCTGCACACAGTATCATGTGCCATAGTGGCCCCTGCACACAGTATCATGTCCCATAGTGGCCCCTGCATACAGTATTATATCCCATAGTGGCCCCTGCACACAGTATCATGTCCCATAGTGGCCCCTGCACACAGTATTATATCCCATAGTGGCCCCTGCACACAGTATTATATCCCATAGTGGCCCCTGCACACAGTATTATGCCCCATAGTGGCCCCTGCACACAGTATCATGTCCCATAGTGGCCCCTGCACACAATATATATAGTATATAGGGCCCGTTACCTACTGGGGTTACTCCAGCAGGTAACGGCCTATTAAAAAAAAAAAGCATCGGGGGCCCACGGGGCCCCGTAATGTCCTGGGCCCTGTGGCAGCTGCTACCACTGCTACCCCGATAGTTATGCCCCTGATTCTAGGGAAAGGGGGTGATTTAGAACTTTTATTTATTTATTTATTTATTTATTTTTAACTCTTTTTTTTTTTTTTTTTTTTTTTTTATTTTGATTGCAAGTCCCATAGACTGCAATACACTTGTTGAGATTCTGAACATTATTATTGCGGCTGGTCAAAGACCTCACTCCTCTGCCCCCCCCCCTGCATTAACACCCCACATTCAGACTATAAGATGCACCCCCATTTTCCTCCCAAATTTGGGGGGAAAAAGTGCGTCTTATAGTCTGAAAAATATGGTAAGTTCCAGTGATGATGTGCAGTCCCCTCCCTCAGAGGATAGGCAGCTGGTAGACAAGTGGCCCTCTTGATTGAATTCTATGAGGATAGTCCTAAGGCATGTCCTGTGAATTTGCCAGAAATAAGATGGCAATAGTTTTTTGCCCTTGTTTTTGTGAACTACCAGATGCTAATTTTCTAAAGGTAACACAAACCAATACAGTGCAGACAATGGTTGCAACCTAGCTTTCTTCCGACCTAGAAGCATAGTATGATAACCTTGGCTCTTTTTTTTTGTCTTGACTAGTCCTCGAAGTTCTATAATTTTATTTCACATTATGTTCATGAACCAGGCAGTCCAGGAAGAACACATAGCTCCTTGCAAGAAAACTAAAGGCTGTGTCCAGAATGTAATGGTCTGGTGAACAGTAATTAGTAATCATTGTTACATCTAAATCCGCAATCTGCAAGTCCCTAACGAATATTAATGGTCATAATTAGCCATTTTATTTACATAAAAGGATAACTGGCAACAACTATAATTATAGTTTTAGAAAACATTTCTATACTCTGTATTCTACATTAAATTAGAGGCTTCTTACATATGTAACAATGGCCATTCCTATATAGGGACAGTACTTTCCTTATTACAGCATATTCCTGTAATTACAGCATATATTACAGCACTTGCTACATAGACTCCGTGAGTACAAGAGAATCCCACTCGTATATAAAAATCACACATTTTATTAATACATGGTAAAATACATAAATAAGTCATAGATGAGAATATAAATATGGGTGTAAAGACAACAAATACTCAGAAGAACCGGATTGCCAGCAAAATGTAGTACAGCATATATACACATATACTGGTAGAATGCTATAATAGCATTAACAGCCAATGGCCAATAATAAATAAGCGACATATAGACACTAATAAGCACATGCAGCCCTAAAGTGAAAAAATAGCAAAATAGCTACCATAATAACCAGAAATGAAATAGTGACAAATACCATACCACAATGCTGCACGTCTGTCCGACACACGTTTCACCTACTAAGAGGCTTTGTCAGGGGACAAAAGGGGTAGATTATATATACATAGCTGACCAATGTAAAAGTGTGGATATTAGGGCTGAAATAAACGCTTACCTAATGCAGCCAAATACAAAGTGTATTTTCCGGACGCCATTAAGGTGCACACCATTACATTAGAGGCTTCTTACAGTAACAATGACCATTCCTATATAGGGATAGTACTTTCCTTAAACAATTACAGCAGATATTACGGCACTTGCTACATAGACTCAATAAGGCTAAATAGAACTAAATAGCAGAGTATTGTATGTGGTTTAAACTTTTTAACAGACATAATACAATCACGTAATTTTCCTTATACTGCAGAATTACAGCATCAGGGCTATGTATAGATTTGCAGTCAAATGGGAATCCTGCCAATGGAATTGTCTAAGAGGTTTATATTTCGTCTAAATATTATAATTAAATAACTTCACCTAAAAAGCAGAGGGGAACAGATGACATCGGTTGAGCCGCTTTCCCCCTCCCGCATCATTTTACTGTTATTTTATTACATTCCATCCATTAGCTATTCACCTCACATTTACTGTGTGCTGAAAAATATTGTTAAAAGAGAGTTAACAGTTCAGATCCAACAATTTTATATGTGTTTATTTTAATGAAAAAATAATGAATAATAAGCAGGGGAAATGAAGATAAGGGAAGCCAATTAATAATTGTTTGCTAATAAAATAATCGGAAATGCTTAATATTGATAGAATGTCTGTTTACTTGACTAGCTCTAAAGACAGATAAATTAGTTGATGAATCAGTCATGGCTGTCCACAATTTGTCAGATTTTGCCTATTCTTGAAAATGAAATGTGTTCAGTATTATAAGTATGGACATATGGATGGATATATTTTTGCTTTCTTCACACATTAAATTAAAGCACGGTGTGGTGGATGTCACATTGCAGGCAAAACCAGCACTCTATAATGGTATAACAGTGACATCCAGTGGACGAAGTAGAGCTCACCTACGGTTCATGCACAGCATTACATTTTCCACATACACATTCAGTAATTAATGGATGCTGTTGATAATCTAATTATTGTCAATGGCTAAAATCAATTATTTTTAATAATAGTAAAAAGTGCATAAGAAGTAGCCTCAACAAGACTGACACTTTCTAAGTGGAAGCTGGGCTTCTGAAAACCCAGTTAATTGAGAATCATCAGGGGTGTCCATACCTCTCCACCTTTAGGACTGTCAAAGAGGGACATTTATAGTATACTGACTGAAAATTTAAAATTTGCTTGCAGATATGCTTGAATAGGTTTTTATTTAAAATATTAGAAGAGACTATCTGGATATAGACATTTTAAAAAATTTTTAAGGTTTAAAATACACCAAATTATGACATTAAATAAAAGTCTAATATGCAGTTATTGCAGTTATCAGATCATTTCTACAACAATATAGTTAAGCTTATTAATGTACTTCTATTTCCAATATCAAAAAGAGGAACATTCAAGGAGCAAAGGGGACAGAGAGCCCGTTCCTTGAAAATAGGGGTACTTGAACAGTATGGCATGGGACTTTCAGGTCAGCAGCACACAAATGTAGCAATGCATGTCAGCAGGTCCACTAGAGAGGGGAGCACTTTTCCTTAGTGCTCTCTTCTCTGAGGAAAAGAGGGGACCTGAGAGTGAGACGACCTCAACGTCATCCATATGCATCTAATTAGGAGTATGAGCACAAGTTGTTTTCTAGAGACCATCTGTTAAAGAGTTAAAGGCATTATCACACTTAAAAAAAAAAACAACTGACCAGGCTGGAGGCTGCAAATAAAAGCTACCACACTTATACTTTTTGATGCATGTCATGTTCCCACCATATGTTTTTGCTTACACACACACACACACACACACACACACACAACACACACCATGACCACTTTGACCAGAGATTGACTGTCTTACACACACACACAAACACACACACACACACACACACACACACACACACCATGACCACTTTGACCAGAGATTGACTGTGGTGGCAAGTAATGCACACTGCACTGTGCTCAAAGGATTGGGGTATAGAGAGGGGTTTAAGTAGAAAACCATGTGAGATGTCAGTGGAATGATGTCCAGCAGGTATCTGCACTTGACTGAAAAAGCGTATCCTAACAACCAATAAACAAAGGGCTGAGAGCTGACTTCCAGTTGCGGAATGTGTCACACTTGAAGTCAGAAAAACTAAGTAATGGAGTAAGAGAGGCAGAGGAAGCAAGGGGAGTGGCCGTGGGATATTCCCAAGTGCTGTGACATCCGAAAGGCTGTCCAAGTAACATATAGTAACTGGAAAACCCTGGACCAAATTCTAGTTGTGGAATATGCTGTGCCAGAAATAAGGAAGACAGAACAAAGATATGGGACAAGAAAAGGGAAGAGGACTAAAGGAGTAGCCCAAGGATATACCGAAAAACACTATATAAACCCTGGGATTGGACAGTGATCCCAATAGGTGGGTAACACAATAACTGGGAAGTGTGTGTCAAGCAACAGCAGTCATGAAGGAAGAAGGGGGGAGAGATGGGAGAGTGGCCAAGTAGTAATCCCCTAAAATTGTCACCACAGTAACTAGAAAACTCTGATGCTTAAGTTTCCTCCATCAGCAGCTACCATGAATAATACTGGTTCCTTGCCATGTCACATAACCCTCCATCAGTCGCAATATATGCAGCATACACAGAATACTGATGAAAAGCTTGCAGCTGAGAGATGGCACGGTGACTCAGTGGTTAGCACTGCAGCCTTGCAGCACTGGAGTCCTGGGTTCGAATCCTGCCAGGGACAACATCTGCAAGGAGTTTGTATGTTCTCCCCATGTTTGCGTGGGTTTTCTCCAGGTACTCCGGTTTTCTCCCACACTCCAAAGACATACTGATAGGGAATGTAGATTGTGAGCCCTATATGGGACAGTGACTGTCAATGTCTGTAAAGCGCTGTGGAATATGATGGCACTATATAAGTAAGCATAATAAATAAATAAATGCAACCCATCCAAGGCTGAGGTCCCACGTTGCGGAAAAGTAGCTATTTTGCTGCAACAAGGAATGGGAAATATCTAGGAAGCTCTTATACTTCTCCTTTCTGTTTAATCCACTTTTGGCTTTGGTTCAAAAAACAAAACAAAACAAAAAAAGCTGTGTTTCCTCAACATGGGGCCCCAGCCTAAATCCTCTGACAAATCTTTACAGCTCTTTAAAGGACTCCCCGGGGGTAACAAACCACACTATGGGAACCACTGCTGTAAAAAAGTATTTTCACATTGGTAACTTTTTATATTTCCATCTACAGAGCCATATAAGATTTTATTGATATTTTGAGGAATGTGATTTTTCAGTACTTTTATATTTTGTAAGCTCAGAGACAGTGATAGATAGCAATTTATTGCTTCAGTATTTTAAAAAATATTTTACCCCCTAGAGGGTTTGAACATGCGATCATTAGATCACTTATGCCATAAACTGTAATACTATGGTACTATGGTATTATAGTCCATGGTAAAATTGCATGTTCTAATGTTTTTTTTTGTCCTTGCTAAGCTCTTCTCTTGCTGTTTGTTACTTGTATTCATATTCCTGACCTCTGGCTTACCCTTTGACTATTCTCTTGGATTTCGATATGGTACTGTTTGTCTATCTGGTTTGACCGTGGCATGCTGACTCTGTTTCTGTGATTGTCTTGTCTTGTTCTGTGTCCACTTATTCAGAGAAGGGATCGCTGCCCAGTTGCCCCTGTCATTAGAACAGTTGTGGCAATTAGGTAGGGACAGGGGCTGGGTCGAGTTTAGGACTCACTGTCTCTGTCTTTCCCTTCTTCCCTTGTTTCAGCAGCAGCACTAGGGAACTGCTCAATTAGCAATTCGCTTACAACAGAGTCAATAATAAAAAAAAAAAATCATATAAAAGTGTACATAGCCTTTAAGATTCATAACAGCATATATGTACATTGTAGAGTGAATATTAAAAGGCTGATGAAAATTGCAGGTTATCCTAAATCATCATAGGATGCAGCTAACAAGTTATTTAGTGGTAGTATTACTGCATATATAGTGAATTTAATCAGATGTATAATTACTAATTATTAAACAAAAGACCTGTGAGAGAAGACAAAAAAAAGTGCTTGAAAATGGAAGAACACATTGTATGGTATTCTCATATCAAGTATCATTAAATCTGCATTGCGTGAAAAAAAACAAGGAAGAATATTTGTTATTTTAGTAAAAGGATTTAAATTAAAAGATGAAGAGCAATCCTGAAAATATTGTATCTATAATTTTAGAAAGATTGCACTGGCTTTGTATGGTGACCAACAATCCACACTACCTGGATATTTTACACATAATTGAAACTGCTGTAAATTAAGATCATGTGAATGAACTTAAAGCTAAAATTACAGAACAAAATGGATTAGCAGTCAGACTTAAAGGGGTTCTCTGGGAATAGACAAAAAAAAAATAAAAAAAAAAAAATTGTCAAGGTACCTGTCCTGATATTTACCGGCATTCTTTCAGTAAAATGCAGGAACTTGTTTTGCTTCTATGAAAAAAGATGGTCGTCACTGCTCTTCTCTATGTAAAACCTCAACTGGATGGATTCCTTGCTGCTGGAGGGGCAGCATTGTCAGGATCAAGGGCAGGGCTTAATGTGGTTTCTGTTCAGGCTGTGTATCAGTGCACTGCACTAATACCAGAGAATCATGGAGCAACACAACCTCTCTTCTCAGCTGCTGCATTATATTCTGGTGATAAAGCAGTCATGGTCATTTCCCAGAAGAGATGTCAGGCTAAAACACAGCCTGAACAGAAACCACAGTGTTGAGCTCTGCCCTTACATCAAGCCCCACCCCCTTCAATTAAGCAGCAGGGAACCATTCTGGATGGGTTTTACAGTGTCAGACCTTTTTTTTTTGTCACAATCAAATCGCTGAATAAAAAAAAAAAACAAGCCCTGCAGGTTGGTATCAGAACATGTACCTTAATATTTTTTTAGTTTTTAGTTGTTTGCATATTCCCAGAGAACCCCTTTAAATCAGTTAAAATAAAGTAATTTTATAAATGATCGTAAAAGAAAATTTAGCTCTCTAATATTTTTTCATTGAACTATTACATATTTTAGTATCATCTTGCAAAATTTGGTATCTTAACTATAACACTAATATATGCCTTCTTTAAGTGATGCAGTTTTCAAAATGGGGTCACTTCTTTGGGGATTCCACTTCACTGGTACTTTAGACGCTCTGCAAATATGACATGGCGTCCAGATACCAAACATCTAAATATACACTTCAAAAGCCACATAGCGCTCCTTCCCTTCTCTGCTCTGCTGTGTGCCCAAACTGCAGTTTATGCCCACATGTACAGTGCCTTGCAAAAGTATTCGGCCCCCTTGAACTTTTCAACCTTTTGCCACATTTCAGGCTTCAAACATAAGGATATAAAATTTTAATTTTTTGGTGAAGAATCAACAACAAGTGGGACACAATCGTGAAGTGGAACGAAATTTATTGGTTATTTTAAACTTTTGTAAAAAATAAAAACCTGAAAAGTGTGCTAAATTATTCGGCCCCCTTAAGTTAATACTTTGTAGCGCCACCTTTTGCTGCGATTACAGTTGCAAGTTGCTTGGGGCATGTCTCTATCAGTTTTGCACATCGAGAGACTGAAATTCTTGCCTATTCTTCCTTGGAAAACAGCTTGAGCTCAGTTAGGTTGGATGGAGAGCGTTTGTGAACAGCAGTTTTCAGCTCTTTCCACAGATTCTCGATTGGATTCAGGTCTGGACTTTGACTTGGCCATTCTAACACCTGGATACGTTTATTTGTGAACCATTCCATTGTAGATTTTGCTTTATGTTTGGAATCATTGTCTTGTTGGAAGATAAATCTCCGTCCCAGTCTCAGGTCTTTTTCAGACTCCAACAGGTTTTCTTCCAGAATGGTCCTGTATTTGGCTCCATCCATCTTCCCATCAATTTTAACCATCTTCCCTGTCCCTGCTGAAGAAAAGCAGACCCAAACCATGATGCTGCCACCACCATGTTTGACAGTGGGGATGGTGTGTTCAGGGTGATGAGCTGTGTTGCTTTTACGCCAAACATATCGTTTTGCATTGTGGCCAAAAAGTTCGATTTTGGTTTCATCTGACCAGAGCACCTTCTTCCACATGTTTGGTGTGTCTCCCAGGTGGCTTGTGGCAAACTTTAAAGGAGACTTTTTATGGATATCCTTGAGAAATGGCTTTCTTCTTGCCACTCTTCCATAAAGGCCAGATTTGTGCAGTGTACGACTGATTGTTGTCCTTTGGACAGACTCTCCCACCTCAGCTGTAGATCTCTGAAGTTCATCCAGAGTGAACATGGACCTCTTGGCTGCATCTCTGATCAGTCTTCTCCTTGTTTGAGATGAAAGTTTAGAGGGATGGCCGGGTCTTGGTAGATTTGCAGTGGTCTGATACTCCTTCCATTTCAATATGATCGCTTGCACAGTGCTCCTTGGGATGTTTACAGTTTGGGAAATCTTTTTGTATCCAAATCCGGCTTTAAACATCTCCACAACAGTATCACGGACCTGCCTGGTGTGTTCCTTGGTCTTCATGATGCTCTCTGTGCTTTAAACAGAATCCTGAGACTATCACAGAGCAGGTGCATTTATACAGAGACTTGATTACACACAGGTGGATTATATTTATCATCATTAGTCATTTAGGACAACATTGGATCATGCAGAGATCCTCACTGAACTTCTGGAGTGAGTTTGCTGCACTGAAAGTAAAGGGGCCGAATAATATTGCACGCCCTACTTTTCAGTTTTTTATTTTTTACAAAAGTTTAAAATAACCAATAAATTTTGTTCCACTTCACAATTGTGTCCCACTTGTTGTTGATTCTTCACCAAAAAATTAAAATTTTATATCCTTATGTTTGAAGCCTGAAATGTGGCAAAAGGTTGAAATGTTCAAGGGGGCCGAATACTTTCGCAAGGCACTGTATGACACTGGTGTACCCAGGATAACGTACTTAATATTATATGTGGGTATAAACTGCTGTTTGGGCACAGCCGGGCACAGAATGGAAGGAGAGCTATTTTGGTTTTTGGAGCACAGATTTAGATGGTTTGGTTTTTGGACACCATTACACTATTGCAGAACCCTGAAATGCACTCCTTGGCTCAAAATGATAATACCCCTTGATAAATTCCTTGAGGGGTGTAGTTTCTAAATTTGCCGCAACCCAGTCGGATGAGACCGGAGGATGGGAGTAGTAGTGGCGGATGCTGTGCCACCTAGCAGGCTGAGCACGCTCCCAAACAAATCCAATCCCACTCCTAGGCCGGACAAAGTCGAGGGGGGTCCTGCAGCACTACCGGATGGTGGTGGTAGTAGTTCTTTTCCCCGGGGTACTTCTAGTTGAAGAGGGAACCTCTCCTACCTGAGCCGGTGTGGTGTTGGTTGGAAGAGCCCTGATGGTAAAGCAGGAACGACTCAGGATTCAGCGATGCAGGTAAACCAAACAGACGTTTATTAAGGCAACTGGAACAGTGTGTTAACAGCAGCTTCCAGATGGGGGTAGTAGTCCTGCAGTGTCCAATCCCCAGCCTTGGTTCTAGGAGGGCGCCCAAAGGTGGTATAGGCTCAACAGGATGGCTTTCTGTACTCCTCCTCTCTGCCTCTCCCAGCTAGGTACACTGGGGATGGAGTTACAGGGAGCCCTGACAGGGATCTGGTTACCTGTGTGCTAGGCCCAAGTACGACTCTCCTGTCAGGGTCCTCTCCTGCTCCTCCTGGCACAGCACCAAATGAATACAGCCACTTGGTAATCATTACTCCCTTGCTCTGGGCTGTCTTCAGGTGAGCCTGGGGCTGATGATGTCCCTCCTGGGGCTGTAGAAGCGCCAGTTGGCCCTCAGTCCAGAGTCTGGTGGCAGGTCAGCTCTGCACACCTAGTCTGGTTTGCTGCATGCACTGAACTAACTTGACCAACCGTCGCTGGGGAGATAATATCTCCCTACAACCCCGCCCAGTGGCCTGTGATAGGCCAGGGCTGAACCAAGTCTGGGTTTGAACACTGCAGGGGGAAAATGCCGAGGGGAAAGCTGCACAACAATGACACTTAACATGGAACAAAACATACAAATGTGAAATCCAGAGGCACAATGACAAACACACAAAAGCAGTAGCATTCTGGGATGCTGCAAATTGGGATCACTTTTTTGGGGTTTCCATGGTACTGGTACTTTAGGGGCTCTGCAAATGCAATATGGCACTTGAAAACTATTCCAGCAAAATCTGCCCTCCAAAAGCGAAATAACGCTCTTTCCATTCTGAGCCCCACCATTTACCCATACAGCAAATTACAACCACATATGGGATATTGCCATGTTTAGGAGAAATTGTGTAACAAACTTTGGGGAGTTTTTTTCTCTTTTATCCTCTTGTGAAAATAAAAAATTTGGGACTAAATTGACGGTTTATTGGAAAAAAAGTAATTTTTCATTTTCACGTCCCAATATTAATAAAATCTGTGAAACAGCTGTAGGGTCAAACTGCTCATTATATCCCTTGACATGTTCTGTGAGGAGTGTAGTTTTCAAAATGGGGTCACTTTTGGGGGTTTCTATTGTATTGGCACTCTAGGGGCTACAAATGCAACATGGCACCCGAAAACTATTCCAGCAAAATCTGCCCTCCAAAATCCAAATAGCGCTCTTTCCATTCCAAGCCCTGCCATGTACCCATACAGCAGATTATGACCACATATGGGGTACTGCCATGTTCAGGAGCAATTGTTTAACAAACTGTGGGGTGCTTTTTCTCTTTTAACCCCTTGTGAAAATGAAAACTTTGGGGATAAAGTGACATTTTAGTAATTTTTCATTTACACATTCCAATGTTAATAAAATTTGTGAAAAGGCTGTTGGGTCAAAATTAGAGATGAGCGAATTTCTCAAACGTTCGATTCGGCAGTTTGATTTGAAGTTCCAAAAAAATTTGATTCAATCCGAATTACTTCGTGGCGAATAAACAGCTATTTCCGGGCTGCAGAGAGCCTGGGTGGGCAGCAAAATGGTAGAAGCCCTTGCATGCCACGGTCATGTCTCTCTCTCGCTCCAGCACGGGCAACTTTTATTCATGAGGAAGGATCTGCTAACAAGCAAAGACACGCCTATCCATTCACTAGAGAATCTCATATGGCCGTCTGATGTCACAAAGGTCCTTACTAAATATTCGATACTGCGAAGCATCAGGAAATCCGGAATCGTGGTGAATCGAAGATTTCCTGAAATTCAGATCGAATTCCACTTCTGCAGAATCGATTCACTCATCTCTAGTCAAAATGTTCACTATACCCCTTGATGAATTCTGTCAGGGGAGTAGTTTCCAAAATGGGGTCACTTTTGGGGGGTTCCTTTGTATTGGTACTCTAGGGGCTCTGCAAATGAGACATGGCACTGAAAACTATCCCAGCAAAATCTGCTTTTCAAACACCCAGTGTCTCTCCTTCCCTTCCGTGAACTGCTGTGTGCCCAAACATCAGTTTACACCTATATGTGGGGTATTTCTGTGCTCTGGAGAAATTGTATAACAAACTGTGAGATGTATTTTCTCCTTTAATCTTTTGGGAATGTGTTCATTTTAGGGCTAAATGAATGTATTATAGAAAAAAAAATAAAATGTCTAAATTTCACCTCCATATTGTTTTAATTTCCGTGAAATGCTTAAAGGGTTAACAAACTTCCCAAATTCTGTTTTGAATTATTTGAGGGGTGAAGTTTTTAAAATGGGGTGATTTATGGGGGTTTCTAATATATAGGCCTTTATAATCCCCTTCAGAACTGAAGTGGTCCCTAAAAAATTAGTTTGGGAAATTTTCTTGTAAATCTGGAAAATCGCTGTTACACTTCAAAGCCTTGTAACGTCCACAATAAATGAAATAACAATTAAAAGATGATGCCAATATAAAGCAGAGATATGGTATTTATTAATGTATTTCAGTGGTATGACTATCTGTTTGAAAAGCAGAGCATTTCACATTTTGAAAATTGCGATTTTTTCCAAATTTCTATCAAATTTCCTATTTTTATAAATAAATGCAAAAATATTGATTAATGTTTACCACTAACATGAAGTACAATGCGTCACGAAAAAACAATCTCAAAATCACTTGTGAAAGTTAAAGCGTCTCAAAGTTATTGCCATATAAAGTGACACATGTCATTTTTGAAAAATGAGGCCTGGTCCTTAATGCACATTTGGGCTGTGTCCTTAAGGGGTTAAAGGGGTTTTCCGGGCAAAAAAAAACTTTAAAAAAAAAAAAAAGGTATTTTAGTGCTATTAATGGGTTAATAATTGCACCAAAATACTTTTAGCAGTGTTTTGAGTGATTTCTTTCTCTGGGAGCTCCTGGCATCCTCTGCATTTGTTTACATGTTGTCCCTAGCTTCCTGCTGTCTTAGCCTACAACTCCCATGATCCCTCTCTCACACCCCCTCCTTGTTTCCCTAGCTAGCCCATGGACTTCTAGCCCTATCTATCTACCTACCTACCTATCTAACTAATTCAGCCCACCACACCCCCTCATACTTACCTGTCTTCTGTGTCCTGGAGATCAGTTTCTTCTTTCCCGCTGGCATCTTCTTCTGTGGACTTCTTGCGCATGCGTGGTATGCGCTCTTCAGTTCCTGCCGGCGAGTGTACAATAAAGCTCTACTGCGCATAAGCTGGCAGAAGTGGAGGAAGTGACGCTTCATACCAGAAGACTGGTAAGTATGATGGGAATGGTGGGGGGAGTATTGATGATACTTTGTTTCCAGAAATGCGGAAACGGAATGTCACCAGATCATCAGAAAATGTGCCTGGGGCAGTCACATGACCGGTCCAGCTATATAGGTAAATATAGATTTTTTTTTTTATTAAGTCAATTAGAAGTTAGGCGGGGGGAGGGGGTTTAGTTTAGGGAATCATTTTGAATTTAACCTGGACAACCCTTTTAATGAAAGAAACGAATGGCCAGTGATTGAAGAAGAGAAACATGGAAGCTGTTAGGGATCCAGACATCTGGTAACAGTTTTAAGCATAAGGTGAATGAATTTGTGTGTTAATGAACATGAAAAGGACAAATCTAGTAAGTTGCAAATTAATTGCTTACAACTTTAAGATGAATGTTTTTAAGAGAGATCCAAAACCTGTCTCCAGAAAGAATCTCAGAGTACTAGTTTGTCAGCATTTGTCTTTGTTTTAGCATTAGTAATGGTTAAGTTATCTTGGACCTTCATATTTGGATCAAAATATCTGAATGTTATGAAAGACCTCATCAATGGAATGGTACCTGGGGAATAATAGAATGGGTAGATCTGAGGTAACTGCCAAAGACAGCAAATCAGGACAACTGTCTTGGTGGACATTTAAATAGATTTCTAGAAATTTGCAGATCAGTTTGGCTATTGTTTTGTTGATGAAAGCTTATAAGCAGTCTAGAGAAATCTTCATAGACCTGGTCTATCGTCTGAACTGTTGATAGACAACTCATGGAAGCAGAAAATAACACATCCCCTAGCCATGATGGGTATGGATTCTAGGTGTTCCAAATGCACACAGATAAGGCTTATAAAAGGTACCTTGATATCTCAAGGTCACTTGTATTATGTCCTTGATAATGCAAGGTGCTCAATGTTGGCTTACAACCTATTAGTGACGCCCATATTTTCAGCTCCTATATACCTAAACCCCCCAAGCACCATCACCCCATTTTCCCACAACATTACAGGGACTTCCTGCATCCTGCAAAAGATAAGTTTATAATCATGAGATATTTGGGTAGTTTGCATATGTCAGTTGGATCAGTATCAGTTTTTTTTGTCCCATGAGTCTTTCCAACTGATGCCAAAACTAATAGCAAAATGTATCAGTTGTCATTGGGCTTTTTCACATATTACTACTCCAAAACCGTCAGTTGTCATTAGTTGGCATCAGTGTTTACCATTAGTTTTTACTTTCACTTTTTACCCTAAAAGGTAGTCTAGTCTCTAAAAATGAGACAACTTCATCAAAATGGTGTATGCTTTGTACAGGGAAAGTATACTGTATGGGGGTCAATAAAGGAGGCAATATATTGTATGGGGGCCGATAATGGGGCAATATACCATGTGTGCGGGCCAGTAAAGTGGGTGTTATACCAATACCATGTGGGGGCCACTAATTGAGGCATTATACCGGGGGAGCCCCAGTTAAAAGCCTGTTATGGGTCCCAGTCTTTCCTACTTACATCCCTGTGTATGGGTACTGTTTAACCCACAAACACCTATACAGTAATTGCCATACTTTACCCACTTTTGGCTAGCTATGCCCAATGTATGACACAGTGGTACAGATTTATTAAGACCAGTGTAGCCTCTTCATAAATCAATCACTGAATTAAATGGCAAGATATAGAAAATAAAACTAATATTTTATTGATATACATTAAAAGTCCTATGGACGTCCCAGGTCAAAAATAATCTAAAACAATCATAACACCACCCTGCTTAGGTGTAAGAATATATTGCCCCACCCTGAAGAGTTCCAACCTAAACCTGGGAGGGGACCACCTAATAGAGCTGAAGTAGCATACCTTTTCAATCTATCTCAAAGATTTTATTTTCAGATAAATAGCAAACAAACAGCTCATCCCAGGGTGTATATATGGCAGTAGCTGTTGATAAATCCTTTCCAGCTGCAGTGCTTACTATTAGTCTTGTAGTCAACACTCTTTGACCACCCAGACTTAAACAATAACTGCTAAAGGGGTCTAAAGGTAGATCTTCCCCAACTGCAACATGTTTATTCTATATACGAGAATTACTCATGTGTTCAGGCGCCACAACTAAAGTGTAATCCAGGCTCAAGTTCCCTCAATAGTTGTGAACTAGATGCGCCTTGCATAGAGACTAACTCAAACTCAGCAGTCTCATAGCTATATGACAGAATCTCCTTAACATCTCTGCTGACAATAGGCTCACAGCATCCAGTATTGAAAATAGTGGTGGCGTCTCATTAGTTTTCTGCTTATGCTTGGAAGACTCACACTAGGATAACTGTTGCACTAACACTGATAGCGTCCAACACAAATAACGGCAGATTACTGCTTTATAGATAGACATGCAGTATACAGCCCCAAGGTAAGTTATATGGCAGTGTTTAAGATACTCTATGCATCCTGTATATATAGCGATTGTAACACTGTGTTGCTGCTTTCCATAAAGCACACAGCATACAGCCCCTAAAGATAATCCAATTACAATGATTAGGGGTCCCCTGCTATATAAGGGTTCATCAGGAGACCAAGGTAGCGTTATAAGTGTGCTAAATAAATAAATGACCCAATAAATAAATCAATATGGGTGGTAAAAACCGCCATTCCCTACGCCCTAGGGAAAGTACCTATGGTGGACATAGGTACTTTCAAAGATCAGCCACTGACCAAATGTTCTAGCAGATCTTCTTACACCCTGGACTCCAGGTAATACTCACCTATCCTCGTGCTCGTCTCTCCCGATATGGGGGCGTGTTCTTCTAAATCCGCACCCAACACCCTGATTGGATGACGAGAACGAGGTAGGTTACCATGGTTACGGAACGCTGAAGAGCATCTCGTAAGTTAGAGGAGGCTATTAGGAACTAGATGGTCACAACCCAGCCATGTAGATGATATTTAGATGTCCATAAAACGCATCATTACATACTACAATACCTAAATCATGTTATGTGTATATCGTAGTTGCCCAAATTGCATTATTATTGGATAACATTGTATGCCGATTTAATCCCAATTTATCCAAGTATTACAATTTGGTCTACCACAAGTCCCTGCATGTCCATCGCTCTATATCAATGCTCTAATACTTCCGATAGCATGCTTTCAGTATATAGCAATACAAATCATCCTGCATTTGCTTATGAATATCAGACCCATAGCCAAGGCATGAGCCATATATAAAATGCAGATGGAATGTGTCTGGACCTTATTAACACATTATATATGAATCAGTGTCATATTTAGTATATCAATGATATTGCTAGGTGTAGTCACTAAACCCCAAGATGTCCATATAAAATGAACATGAGAATCATCTCAATATATCTAATTATACTGTATCCTATCCCCATAAAGCATTGATACTAATAACCGAATAAATATAAAATCCCAAAGTATAAAAGGGGCAAGAACAAAAGAGTAGAGGAGACAAGGAGATTGCGGAGAGCTACAGCTAAACAAAGGAAGAAAACTATGCCACCGTAATATAAACCAGAGTATGCCTAGAATTATCATAGAAGGGAGGATAAGTAATTCTATCATTCCCAGCCAAATGAGCCCATAGTGACCCAAATAGCCAACGTCAGACATCATATCGGTATACGATCAGATGACGTCTGGCATATGTGCCAAATGGAACCAACGGTAGGGTGGAGAGATCCATTCCCACTGCATATGTCATAATGGCACACCAAAACCTAACCCTCTTCCTAATACCATATCCAAACAAAGAAAGAGCATAGTATCCCATCTGTCCTACCAGATACGAGATAAGATAGGAAACAACGAAAGCAGAGTCAGACCTACTAAATAAATGAAGTAAAAGATACTCTCATTGAGCCCCAATGGTTTGACACTTTGCATTCGATAGATCCATTTGGCCTCTTTTTGTAAAAGTCTTTTGTCTATATCTCCCCTTCTAACAGAGGGTCTGATTACTTCAATGCCCTGAAAACCAATTGTAGTACAGATTCATAATGATGCGGGTGCCATGTTCACCATCCCAAGCAGTGATCATAGCCAGTCCTGGCATGCCAGACATGGCACCCGAATCACTGTATGCTACTCCATCCCCTTTTACTATCTCTTTTAATGCCGCTGGGTTCAGCACAAGGTTTTACTGTTACGGCATTGGACCTCTGTGAGAGCCAGACAGAAACACACTGTTGGGAACAGTTTTTGACCCGGCACCTGCAGCTATATGCTATACAGTGTCTTGCACAAGAACAGATCCCATAGAAAACTTTGGAGTCCATTCTAGCATCAGCTTCCCTCCGGCTTCAACATATGTGAATGCACCCTTAGTAGAAATTTTGGCCAAAATACACAAACTCACAACCTGCATCAAGGATCAAAAATCTTGAGTCTCTAAGTTAAAACAATTTACATTATTATAAATCACTTAAAGATAAGCCACTTTTATCTGATCTGAAGCAATGGTTCACAGCAGGATGCAGACAGGCCCGAGTAGTATATAGTGGAGGCTGCTCAGGTATAAAATACTCACACACCTAGAATCCCTGAAAGAGGTGGATGCCTTGTATTCTAAATGCACGCAGATAAGACTTCTATAAATTTCCTCTAACTTCTTTAAGGCTTCTACAAGGAACTCATAGTAACATCCCACGTGTTGAATGTGTTCTTCAAGTGTCTACCTAGTTAATCTGGATTAGGTTATTGGCATCTGAAAGATCTAGTTTTAAGAAATGGAGAAAAAACGTTTACCTTCCTTTCATTCACTCCTTAATAATCAATGCATGATCTAAAAAAAACATCTTAGTTTGTTAGGCTAAGTTCAGACAGTGGAAAATGAAGGGGAAATTGAGGAGGACATCCAGCTGATATTTGTCTTTATTTTCCTGCCCCCACGGCTCCCTGCAGCGGAATGCAGAACTTTGTCTTTGTGCTGCAGCTTTCCTCTGCTGATTAAGCACAGATGAATGAGTCTTCAGACTCTGCTGTAGAATTCATCACAAAATTGAGAAGGACACTTTTTTTTTTTCCACCATCCTGCTTTGATCTCTGCCTTCCATTGAAAACAATGGGAGGTAGAATCTGGTGTTGACTTTGACTTGGAATCTGCTTCAAAACAGATTCCACCGTATGGAATAAAGCGAAAACCTACGCAAACAGGAATGGGGATTTATGAATAAACTCTCTCTCCCTGTTCTCCTTGCTGTTGGTAGACATGGCCTTTGATTCAACAGAAGGTAGACTCTACTCCATGGGGGCTGTAACAATGCTGACTAGACACAGGATAACAGAACTGAACTTCACATATAGCAATACCATTTCCCAGGTATTAACAGTGTCTCCATGTACTCAGATATACCTAAAATTTACTGAATTATGCAACAACTTCATAGTCAAATAAGCATGCATCACTACTTTAAAGCTAGACTCAGATCAGTGGTAATGATTATTTTTTCTTCTTTCATCATAGGAACAGAAAAACAGATTCATCTGATGATGGAAACCAATAGCGCCCAACTGATTCTATCGATTACAGTGGGGTCTATAAATATCCAAGACATGCACAATTTCATTGAAGAGTGGAACAAAATAAAGGCTAAGGCTAAAAACACAACATCTCCGATTCCAGAAAAATCATCAGAGCTGGACTCTGCAATATGAAATATACATGACCTTATTGAGTCCCATGACTTAACACTTAATACTGAAACATGGCTAAATGGAAATTCAGGCCCCATACTAGAAGCTGCAATAACAAATAACTACCTGGTGCTGCGTTCATGAGAGACAGGAAAGAAAGGGAGTCAGGGTAGCCATTAGCTTCAAATCCACCTTAATGGGGTTGTCCGGGATAAATGGAAATCCCTACACTAATCTAAACACCCTCCTACTTTCTAAATAACATAATTAATCAAAAATTTATATTTACCCACATCCCTGGGGCAGTCCCAGGGACATTTTCTGATTATCTGGTGACGATCCATTTCCCCATTTCCGGAAATGGATCATCACTACTACCAGGGCCGGCGTTAGGGGGGGACAAACTGGGCAATTGCCCAGGGCCCCGGCCCCAAAGGGGCCCCCGGGATCCGGAGACTTATGACTCCGGATCCCGGAGTCAGGACCGGCCATATCGATAACAGAAAGGGACCCAGCGTCATGTGCCGCAGGGCCCCTTTCCGAGGTGAGTAAAAATAACAAACATTTTTACTCACCTGTCCTTGCGTCTGACGTCATCTTGTGGCGTTCCGGACATCACCGCTGAGGCACTGAGGCCTGACCTCAGTGGTCACGTGGGGCGTGCCTCACGTAACCGCTGAGGCCCAATCACAGGCTTCAGCGGTGACGTCCACAACGCGTGACATCAGCCGCATCGAAGAGGAAGCCGGCGGCGGCAGTGACAGCGGAGCAGCGCGAGGAGGCCCAGCAGAGGTAAGGCAAGGTGAGTGTAACTGTTTATTTTCCCTTACCTCCCCCGGGCCTTCGATAATTATACTCTGGGGTCTGAAGAGACCCCAGAGTATAAGGTAATACTAGCACTTAGGGAATCTGTAGGGCCACTGTGGAGCATTATACTGGGGGGCCCCCTCTGGATAGCATATTATACTTTGTAGGGCCCCTGTGGAGCATTATACTGGGGAGGGGGGCCTTCTGTATAGCATATTATATGGTGTGGGGCCCCTGTGGAGCATTATACCTTGGGGGGGTCCCTTTTGATAGCATATTATACTTTGTAGGGCCCCTGTAGAGCATTATACTGGGGGGTGCTCTGGATAGCATATTATACTTTGTAGGGCCCCTGTGGAGCATTATACTGGGGAGGGGGCCCTCTGTATAGCATATTATATGGTGTGGGGCCCCTGTGGAGCATTATACTGGGGAGCGGGCCCTCTGGATAGCATATTATACTGTGTGGGGTCCCTGTGGAGCATTATACTGGGTAGGGGTCCCTCTGGGTAGCATATTATATTGTGTGGGGCCACCGTGGAGCATTATACTGTGGGGCGGGGCCCTCTGGAGAGCATATTATGCTGTTTTGGGCCACTGAGGAGCATTATATTGGGGGAACCTTTCTGGGAAGTATATTACACTGTGTGGAGGCCATTCTGGAGCATGTTATACAGTGTGGGGTCACTGTGGAGCATTATTCTGGTGGGGGCCATCTGCAGAGCATATTATATTGCGTGGCACCACTGTGGGGCATTATTCGGGGGGGATCTAAGGAGCATTGTACTAGGGTGCCCTCGGGGGAGTATATTATACTGTGTGGGGCCTACTGTGGAGCATTATAGTGGGGGGACACTCTGGGGAGCATAATATATTTTTGTGGAGCCACTGTGGAGCAAAATACTGGGGGGGGCACTGTGGAGAATTATACTAGTGGGGGCCCTCTGGGGAGCATATTATACTATGGGCCACTGTGGAGCTTTATACTGGGGGGAAGGGGCAGTGTGGGGAGTCTGTTATACTGTATGGGGCCACTGTGGAGTTTATTATATTGTGTGGGGCTTCTCGGGAGCATATTATACTCTGTGGGGCCATTGTAGAGCATTATACTGGGGGGGACTGTGGGGAGCATATTATACTGTGGAGGACCACTGTGGAGCATTATACTGGGGGAACCCCTCTGGGCAGTATATTATACTGTGTGGAGGCCATTGTGGAGCATGTTATACTGTGTTAGGCCACTGTGGAGGATTATACTGGGGGGGCACTGTGGGATGCATATTATACTGTATGGAGCATATTATATTGTGTGGGGCTGCTGGGGAGCATATTGTACTGTCTGGGGCCACTAAGAGGTAGTATACAGGTAGTATACTGTGTGGAGCCTTATATACCATGTGGGGCCACTATTGGGGGCTCAGAGGAGCATTTTATATTGTGTGGGTCCACTGTGGCGCATTATATACCATGTGGGGAAACTGTGGAGGGCTCAGGGGAGCATTTTATACCATGGAGCATTATATACCATGTGGAGCATTATACTGTGTGTGTGTGTGGGGGGGGTTAAAATTCCTGCTGGCAACCCTGTGTGCTATGTCTGCATCATAGCTCCTCACTATAATCTTGCACATACGTGTAGTGCTCCATGGCCATGTCATTCCCCATACAGTAACTGTGCATGAACCGGCCATGGAGTTATTGGGGCCTGCACAGTACTATAGGGGCTGACTATACTGGGAACATACACAGTAACACCAGATAGTCAGCACATATGTAAGACTTCCGTCAAGGAGCCGTGGTGTAGGCTATTATCAGGAAGCTGTTGGGTGGGGCCCCAGAACAAGTTCCTCTGGTGGGCCTAAGGCCCTTCAGACCGACACTGTATAATGGAGAACTATTATATACAGATGCATCTCAATAAATTAGAATATCTTTGAAACATTTATTTATTTCAGTAATTAAATTAAAAAAAAGTGCCCTCCTATATTTTCTAGATTCTTTACACAGAGTGTTCTATTTCAAGTGTTTTATTTCTGTAAATGTTGATTATGGATTACAGGTAATGAAAACCAAAATCTAAGAAAATTAGAATATTGTAAAAAAAAAGTTCAGAACTGTAAATTCAGTGTGTCACCTGCCAAGGTTTCCATGCCTTTAAATGGTCCCTCAGTCTGGTTCAGTAGGACACACATTCATGGAAGACGCTGATAATGAATTGTATTACTGAATTACTGAAATGAATGAACGTTTCACAGATATTCTAATTTATTGAGATGCGCCTGTATAAGGGTGGGTTACTATATATCATTGGGAAACTTAAATATGAGGGGGCTATTATAAGGGGGAGCTATTATTTATAAGAGGGGAACTATTTATAAATGGGGGTATAATTGTTAAGTGGGGCTTATTTATAAAGGGGGCTATTAATGATAATGGGGATTATTATTTATAAGAGTAACTATTATTTATGAGGGGGCTATTATTTATAAGGGAGCAGTATTATTTTTACAGGGTGACTGTTACTGATAAGGGGGAATATTACTGATACTATTTATCATTTATAAGGGAGCAATTACTGATAGAGATGTAATTTATAAGCAGGGACTATTATTTATAAGGAGGCGCTATAACTGATTACTGGGTGCAAAAATCTATTAGGCGGTACAAAGGTGCTCATTTGAATTGTGTGTGGTAAATGGGGATTGTTATTACTTTTTTTGTTGGCAGAAAGGAGGTGTTATTATAGTGGTTGCCACTGCAAGACGATGGTGTTGTTTGCATATCAGCATTTGGGGCCCTGCTTTTAATTTTGCCCAGGGCCCCACTTTGTCTAAAACCGGCCCTGACTACTACTCCCCCCATCCCCTCCATCATAATTGATAGGCTGCCAAAGGAAATCAAGGCACTGTTTGTCACAAGTCCCAGACCACAGAAAGTTCCAGTATTCATAGTCATATCCATTGGCAACTACACCGCATTGTAAAATATTATGCAAATCAGATTTAAGTGTTGTAAAGATTTTTTTTTTTTGTTTTTCAAGTAAACTCATGGCTGGTATTGTGTCTCAGGGCTCTTTGGATCATGGAAATCAATGTCAAACAAGTGAGATACTTAGTTTTCCAGGTGCGCCCATTCAAAGAAAACCTACTTTAGGCTATGGACCCACATTGCGAAAACGCAGTAATTTTTTTTGTTGCAGATTTTGATTTTTTTTTTGAGTCAAAGTCAGAAGTGGCTTGAAAAGGAATGGAAAATATAAAGGAAGCTCTTAGACGTTTCCCTTCTGTTAAATCCACTCTTGATTTTGGTTGAAAAAAATGCAACAAAATCTGCAACATAAAACGCTGTGTATCCGCAACGTGAGTCTGTAGCCTTAGGCTAAGGCCTCACGTAGTAAAATGCAGCGGAAATTTTTTCATTGCATTTTCACAGAGCTTTTCTCTGTGAACTTTCTGCCCCTATTATATCTATATGGAAAACACCAGCATTTCCGTAGGTATAATTGACATTGTGCAAACTGACACACAGCTTTTCCACTGCAGATTTTTTTCTGCAATGTGTGGATGGGATTAACCAGTATCCCATCCACTTTGCAGGTACTGTAGAATGCAGCGTTTTTGCAATGTGGGGCTTCAGCCTAAGAAGGACGTTCCACATTCTTAAACAAGCCACAGGTTTCAAGTGATATGAGATAGAAAAAGGATATCAATTTAGTGTATTCTAGAAATACATACTAAAACTAAGACCTTGAAATTACAAATATATTATTCATCAAGCCCATTTCAACTGAGCAATATTGCTACAAGAACTTAATCTGTATAATCTTGAGGAAACAGGATGGGGGTATAAACAAAACTTAAGTATGTGAAAGGTATAAATAAAGTTTGGGGAAGGGCGTGTTTTAACAAAAACTACACACAGCAATGAACAGACTTCCAGCAGATTTAGTTGGGGAAGATACAGTAAGTAAATTTCAGCATGTCTTCTGCCATCAGTCAACTGTGTTTCTATGGTATGGCTTATTTTTGCCCCAGAACAGAGGGCTCATTCTCTTCTAAGAGTAGCAAATATTCTAATGACTCTATTTAGGAACTTGTTGAACGGTTTAGTCAACTAAGGGCTGGTTCACATCTGCGTTCGGCTTTCCATTCGGGATGTCCACTTGGGGAACCCCAAATGGAAACCTATAAGCATAGAAAAGTGGTTACCTAAGGGTCCGTGTGGTTTCTGCTTGGTTTCCGCACAAAACATGTGGAAACATGCGGAGAGAAAAGTGCTGCTTGCAGGTAACCGCTTTTCTTTATGTATAGGTTTCCGTTCAGGGGGTCCCTAAGCAGACTCCACGAACGGAAAGCCGAACACAGATGTGAACCGGCCCTAACATAGTAAAATCTAAATCTAAATTGCATTTATTATTGTTTGTATCTTTTGCATTGTAACTTGTTATTTAAGATTCTGGGAAATATAAATTTAATTAATATACTGAAGCTCTAAACAAGCTGACAAGCTGTAGAAATAGACTTTATGTAAAGAAAGTAAAAACATAAGCTGCAATAAATCAAACATACAAGAATACTTAAGGTAGTAGTAATTAAAAAATAAAGTGCATAAATGTTAGGTTATAAAATCGTTGGCTTGAACTTTTTACAGCAGCTACAGTGGAATGAATATAATTTGCAAGCAGCTATCAACTTTAATATTACTGGAAATGTAAAACAGGAAGGGATTATAATACACAAAAGTATACACTCTAGAGATCCATAAGAATAATTAATTTAATTGTATTGGTCTCTCTCCACAGTGTGTTACATTATTACAAGGAGATGAAATGGAATAAAAAAGAACTCTAATGAATCAAACTGAATAGGAATATAGATATGTTTAGGAATCTATATCAGGTAGAGTTTTATTTGGAAATATAATGTTGCAAAGTTCATGTGACCCTAAAGGGATTTTCCAGTGCAACTAAACTTGGCTGAAACTGGGTTAAAAATATAAAAGAAACTACAGTCACCTCACTTTTCCTCCGATTCTGTTCTGCTGCTGTTCGGGTCTCTACTTCATCTTACCATCTTGCCAGTGATTGACTGAGTAGAATTTCCTGCTGTGTTGAGAATGATGAAGGAAGTAGAGAGCAGCAGGGACTCGGAGTGGTGGAATGGTGGCTGTGCAGGATCAGTGAATATAGGTTCTTTTAACCCATTTTCAGCCCAATGCCACCACTTTTCTTTATAGGCCTTTAGGCAAAAAAAAAAAAAAGATCAAAACCAAGATAAAAAGTGGGGCAGTTTTACTTAAATATATTATTAATATATTTTGTGGAAAGTTAATCATGACTTTTGGATATGGGATGGACCCTCACTTTATTTTGGGTGTCAAAATGGCCACTGCTTTATTTAAATCACAGAACTAAAATAATCACAGAAGGAGTCAGGTGAAGTGCTAGACCATTGGGATTCACGAATACTGTGAGATCCCCAGTTGTCTGACATAGAGCACCAGGCCAGACAGCAATAAAGGGGCAGCACGCTCCGGTCTGCAATTCTAGCAGAGCCAGTGCACTTTAAGGGCCCCAACGACCCTGTGCTTAACCGCTCTGCCCGCCCCTGGATGACGTTACTATTACGACATCCTTCAGGCTGGCCATTTCCAAAGCTCAGCCTGTTCACCACTATGAGGTTTAACCTCCTCTATTAGTTAAAATAAGTCCACAATAACTTTCCTGCAACTTCCACCTGACTACTTAAACGCCACAGAAGAGGCCATTTAACACCTTAAATGGACTTGACCACCTCCAAACTGATTAGAAATGCAATAGCCCTCAAGAAACTTTATACACTACAAGTCCCATACGATCTTCTCTACTATATACCTTAGCCAGTGATGGATAAAAAAAATTATTAATTCAGTTCAACCTGTGAATGTTGCTGAAAATGCAACTAAAGTGATATGGCTGTACTTAGAAATTACAGAAGAGAAATAGACTATGATACTGAAATTACCATAAACCAGTATACATGGGGGATTCTTCCATACCACAAACAAGTAATTGCCAACCATTTATGCATATAAGGATATACTTGCCACTTATGTGATGTGGGGTCCCACTTATGGTGGTATCTATAAACAAATTATATAGATGTATATAGTATGTATGTGATAACACCTCTTCAAGGAATACCTCTGCCACTAAAAAACTAGAACTGTCCATTTATATTCATTGGCAACCCTATATCCACTTATACTGCCAGAAAATACATAGAGAGTATAAAGAAGGGAAAAGAAAAGTACTTGCTGTGTGTCAGCTTCTCCAGATACTACAGCAACCACAGAGAACTTATGGTAGTGAAAAATCTAAAAAACACACCTCCAGACTGTGTAAGGGCTATTTGACCAAGAAGGAGAGTGATGGGGTGCTACGCCAGATGACCTGGCCTCCACAGTCACCAGACCTGAACCCAATCGAGATGGTTTGGGGTGAGCTGGACCGCAGAGTGAAGGCAAAAGGGCCAACAAGTGCTAAACATCTCTGGGAATTCCTTCAAGACTGTTGGAAGACCATTTCAGGTGACTACCTCTTGAAGCTCATCAAGAGAATGCCAAGAGTGTGCAAAGCAGTAATCAAAGCAAAAGGTGGCTACTTTGAAGAACCTAGAATATAAGACATATTTTCAGTTGTTTCACACTTTTTTGTTAAGTATATAATTCCACATGTGTTAATTCATATTTTTGATGCCTTCAGTGTGAATCTACAATTTTTATAGTCATGAAAATACAGAAAACTCTTGGAATGAGAAGGTGTGTCCAAACTTTTGGTCTGTACTGTATGTAAATACCTTGATATATATATATATATATATATATATATATATATATATAACTGCACCATGGAAGGAAAGGTGCTCTAAAAGAAATAATAATAACTTAGATGGCTCACCCTAAATACTGTATAAGCAATAATATTAAAATATACCAGCTCCAGAATTATCCAGAGCCATGAAGGTAATAAGGACAGACTTGAGCAGCTGTCAGTGGGTACAAAATTCTACTATTATAGGACACCACTGAGAAATAACCCATCACATATTATATATCATAGTCAGGGATGGGAGCTGCTGCATTATATGAAGCCATAGTAACATATAATAATAGTAATCCATATACTTTTCCGGGTACAGACTATAAATGCTCCTAAGTCACCGGCTACACATGAAGAGTAAGAAATGCAATAATCCGATGCAGTATTTGTCTGGTAAATTTATCTACATGTGGTGGAGACTCAGAGGCCAGCCTACAACATGGTGGTCGGGATATCACCATATACACATGGATATAAAACTATACAAATCTGTGTATCCTACAGAGCAAGGTGCACCTGAGCCACCCACATCCCCACCACGTGCTGAGCCCGCCATGAACACCTGTCAGAGCTATATACAGATATAATAGATTCTTCTAGAAGACTGTGAAAAAACGTCTAGATAAGGTTCCACGTAATCTACACAGTCTTATACCATCCACCATTTTAGGTAATAGATGAATTTCCAAATGGAAAATGAAATAGCTACATGAGGTAAGGGCGGACATTTTATAGGCAGCAGCAGGACAGCATGTATAAAGTGACAGAAGGCTGCCATATATCCACACAGGACTCAGTATACAGCCCTGATATGGAGGTCACATATACACACATGGACAAAATTGTTGGTACCCCTCGTTTAATGAAAGAAAAACCCACAATGGTCACAGAAATAACTTGAATCTGACAAAAGTAATTTGCCAAACTACATGTTGACAAGCCACAAAGCTTCTGGCAGAATGTCTTATGGACAGATGAGACAAAAATCTAAATTTTTGGCAAGGAACATCAGCTCTATGTTCACAGACGTAAAAATGAAGCATATCTTGAAAAGAACACTGTCCCTGCTGTGAAACATGGAGGAGGCTCTGTAATGTTCTGGGGCTGCATTGCTGCATCTGGAACAGGGTGGCTTGAATCTGTGCAGGGTACAATGAAATCTCAAGACTATCAAGGGATTCTAGAGAGAAATGTGCTAACAAGTGTCAGAAAGCTTGGGCTCAGTCGCAGGTCATGGGTCTTGCAACAGGATAATGACCCAAAACACACAGCTAAAAACACCCAAGAATGGCTAAGAGGAAAACATTGGACTATTCTGAAGTGGCCTTCTATGAGCCCTGACCTAAATGGAGTACATGCATATGGGGCACACTACACTGCACTTAAAAGAGATACAGATACAGATCTGTGAATAGAGAGTTATAAACTATTATAACTCAAAACCAATACTGAGTGCTATATCTGTTGCACAAGATATACAGTGGGGAAAAAAGTATTTAGTCAGCCGCCAATTGTGCAAGTTCTCCCACTTAAAAAGATGAGAGAAGCCTGTAAATGACCTCATAGGTAGACCTCAACCATGAGAGACAAAATGAGAAAACAAATCCAGAAAGTCACATTGTCTGATTTTTTAAGAATTTATTTGCAAATTATGGTGGAAAATAAGTATTTGGTCACCTACAAACAAGCAAGATTTCTGGCTCTCACAGACCTGTAACTTCTTCTTTAAGAGGCTCCTTTGTTCTCCACTCATTGCCTGTAGTAATGGCACCTGTTTGAAATTGTTATCAGTATAAAAGACACCTGTCCACAACCTCAAACAGTCACACTACAAACTCCACTATGGTGAAGACCAAAGAGCTGTGGAAGGACACCAGAAACAAAATTGTAGACCTGCACCAGGCTGGGAAGACTGAATCTGCAATAGGGAAGCAGCTTGGTGTGAAGAAATCAACTGTGGGAGCAATAATTAGAAAATGGAAGACATACAAGACCACTGATAATCTCCCTCGATCAGGGGCTCCACGCAAGATCTCACCCCGTGGGGTCAAAATGATCACAAGAATGGTGAGCAAAAATCCCAGAACCACACGGGGGGACCTAGTGAATGACCTTCAGAAAGCTGGGACTAACGTAACAAAGGCTACCGTCAGTAACACACTACACCGCCATGGACTCAGATCCTGCAGTGCCAGACGTGTCCCCCTGCTTAAGCCAGTACATATCCGGGCCCGTCTGAAGTTTGGTAGAGAGCATTTGGATGTTCCATAAGAGTATTGGGAGAATGTCATATGGTCAGATGAAACCAAAGTAGAATTGTTTGGTAGAAACACAACTCGTCGTGTTTGGAGGAGAGAGGATGCTGAGTTGCATCCAAAGAACACCATACCTACTGTGAAGCATGGGGGTGGCAACATCATGCTTTGGGGCTGTTTCTCTGCAAAGGGACCAGGACGACTGATCCGTGTACATGAAAGAATGAATGGGGCCTTGTATCGTGAGATTTTGAGTGCAAACCTACTTCCATCAGCAAAGGCATTGCAGATGAAACGTGGCTGGGTCTTTCAGCATGACAATGATCCCAAGCATACTGCCAGGGCAACGAAGGAGTGGCTTTGTAAGAAGCATTTCAAGGTCCTGGAGTGGCCTAGCCAGTCTCCAGATCTCAACCCCATAGAAAACCTTTGGAGGGAGTTGAAAGTACATGTTGCCCAGCGACAGCCCCAAAACATCACTGCTCTAGAGGAGATCTGCATGGAGGAATGGGCCAACATACCAGCAACAGTGTGTGCCAACCTTGTGAAGACTTACAGAAAACATTTGACCTCTGTCATTGCCAACAAAGGATATATAACAAAGTATTGACATGAACTTTTGTTATTGACCAAATACTTATTTTCCACCATAATTTGCAAATAAATTCTTAAAAAATCAGACAATGTGATTTTCTGGATTTGTTTTCTCATTTTGTCTCTCATAGTTGAGGTCTACTTATGATGTCAAATACAGGCCTCTCTTATCTTTTTAAGTGGGAGAACTTGCACAATTGGTGGCTGACTAAATATTTTTTTCCCCACTGTATCAGATATGCCTGACGGACCCCAGTGACTTACAATGGAGGCTGTTGGGTTCTGCTAAAGTGTCCATCATTCTGTCTTATAGATGTAGCAAAATTTCAACTGACATTTAATGAATTACCATGCAATGATGCAGCAAACTATATTGACATTGATTTTCGGATAGCATTTGTATTAGTAATACATTTTGTAATATACTATATTACAAATGTTGGCTCCTTTCTGAGAAATCCTACTTTTTCTTATTCTTTCCCTTCCTTCTCTATTAACAGCTGTACTGTGCTTCTCATTGTGTATGGTGTATAGACTTGTGTGTTTAATGAAAAGGAAATGAGGGTAAGGAAAGGTCACTTCAAACAGTTATATCTCAGGCACTATAAAACGTTGCAGTTCTAACTATACTACTTCCAGAGATATCACTGGTTGAAAATGCAATCCCAATCCCGACTGTGTTTTCAACCAGCGATATCACCGGAAATAATAAAGGTGGAACTGCAACCTTACATTTTATAATGCCCGAGATAATAAAATCGTATGTTAAAAATTTATTAATGACACAAATACTGCCAGAAAATCCAAAGTTGCTCAAAAGTTATGCTTTAACACATTACTTGCCATTGAAAGTGTCAATTTATTGGTTTCTGCTTCTGTACATATTATAACATGTTCAGTCATAACATTATAATAAAAATGGTACAACTGTAATTGTACCTAGTAATTATATACATGGCATTAGAAAAAGATACTATCTCAAATGAATAAAGTTTAATTTATTAAAGCTAGTAAAGCAACTTTTAATTGAATTAGACATTTCAATGTGAGGCCAGGAGAGGGCAGCAAAAGATTTACTATTGTAGGACATTTAACCACTGTATTGCAAGGTTTAAGGGATCTGCCAGAGGTAGAAATTCACAGTAATGCTACAGAAGAAAAATACTTAAACTATAGTTTGAAAAAGTAATTTTAAAAATTGATTTATGTAACTTTTTGTGAAAATTATGTGAATTTATTGTAATTAAACGTAAAAAAAACAAGTTCTAAGAGAACAAAACAGTCTACACAATACAAGAATAATACATTAGTTCAACTGTAGTTGTACTAGGTAGTACTACTATTTTAAAATTATAATGATTCATTTACCATCAATACACCTGTGCCCTTCCCATAGACATTGCATATTATCAAGGTAATCCCTTGTTTGCAGGTTTGGAACTATCAATAAGCCAAAGTGAAGAGGAGCAACAATGAATATCTTTTTCTGAAGTATCTGACACACCCACACATTACACAGAAATGATAGACTGATCATTCATTTTAACGGGCTTAGTGTTATACATCAACTTTCCCTTGATGTGTTGAAGGGTATTGTATGGTTACTGCTATGCTCTCCTGAAATTTACAATTAATCTCTGGAGGTCTCATCCGCAAAAACAGTTTATATCAAGAGACCCTGACAAAATGAATTGTCTACAGTCAATACATCAAGGTGTTTATACAGGCAGCGGATTGCCCTTCCCCAAACTAAAATAAATATTCTAACATAGTATTCCCAATAAACAGTTTAAGCAGTATAACGCCCAAAGAATATTGGCAGAAAAGCACTCCAAATAAACAGTGCCAGCTGAGCTTTATGGAAGACTTGACCGCTCTGTCAAATGTACAGATCTCTCAGATAATTCTAAATAGTGCAGCACCCCAGAGCGCTACTGCTTTAAGTGTTTGTCTATTGTGCCTCTGGGTTGTGTTGGTATGTCCCGTCCTCTGTGTTCTATGTTCTATGTCACCTGTATGTACTGTTTTGCAGCTTTCCCTGTGGTTTTCCCCCAAGTTGTTCAAACTTTGCCCTTGGTTCAACCCTGGCCACTCACAGGCCACTGGGAGGGGTTGTAGGAGACCTTAGTCTCCACCCTGACCATTGAGCCTTCAGTCTAGCCTAGAGTTCAGTGAGAGCAGTCATCCTGTGCAGTTCATGCTGTGCAGTGAGAACACCAGCACTGGAGCTCAACGGCTGCCTATACAGCCTCTACGAGGTTAGTTATTTGCCCCAGGCTCAACTAGAGACAGCCCTGAGCAATGGAGAATTGCTGTCTGGATTATTGGACATATTCTGTGCCGTGCCAGGAGGAGCAGGAGAGGACCCTGACAGGAGGAACATGTTCAGGCCTAGTCTACAGGTAACCAGATCCCTGTCAGGACTCCCTGTATCACCATTCCAAGTATCCATACCTGGGAGAGACCTACTATAACCTAGGCTGGGGGATTGGACATTGTGCTACTACTACCCCATTTGGAAGCTGCCGTTTACTTCTGTCCCAGTTGCTGAATAAACTGTTACATGGTTCAACTGTATCTCTGGCGTCCTGAGTCATGCCTGCCTTACCATCAGGGTCCTTCCGAATAACATCACACCGGCTCAGAGAGGAGAGGTCCCCACTCCAGCTGGAAGCGCCCCGGGGAAAACTACTACCACCACCATCAAATAATGCTGCAGGACCCCCCCTCGACAGTTTCTGGCCCAGGAGTGCTGGAGTGCTTGGTGGAGTGTACTCGGGATAGCAGGTGGTATATCATCCGCCACTACAACTCCCATCCTCCGGTCTCCTCCATCTGGGTTGCGGCAATAGTAGGAAAAGAATGCACTGTAGGTATTTGGTAATCTATCAGAGCTGAGTTTGTCATTTGGCATAATGAGGCCAGATGTGGCCATTCAAGTGTGTCAGAGTATACTACAGCAAGACGTGCTGCTTTGTATCAACTCTCTGCTCCGATAATAGAGGTTGTCCCCCTCTAATGATGTTTATATGACCCAATATGGAAAGGGATTATCAAGAGAAGACAACCACTTAAAGAGGACTTTTCACCACCTCTAGCTCCATTTCTTTCATCCACTAAAATACACAGCTCCACAGATTCTGGTGAAGTTGGAATTTTTTTTCTAGCCCACAACGTTCCTGAGCAATTAGTGTAGTTAGTTTTGGTTTCCCATATATTATATGAGGATTTCTGCTGTCAAGTGGGTGGTCTTAGGCCCAGGAGACACAAGGGGGCATAATTCCAAGCTCCAATCATAGGCTGTCTACTTCCTGTTGGCCCTGATCCTCACCACTACTCTACTGCTCCTGTATACCGAATCCTGCATACATCTGACCACAACGGATCCACTGCTCCTGTGTACTGAATTCAGTATTGCCCCGTACATTGGATTGAGCAAATTTATATAGAGTATGACTGCTTGGATTGGCAAGTGATGAGTGTGCTGGTGCATATATTGATGCTTTAAAAGGCAGAAAGGGCCAGTGTACAACCTAAGGGAGCATTGGAAAAAGAGGAGGAAGGAGAGACAAACAGAGTGTGGCAAGGCACATAAAATCATCAGGTGCAGAGAAAGATAAGCAGGTAGCCATGACTGCTGTGCAGGGTAAAACTCGGTCCATCATGAGCCACCACCGAGAGGTTATCCCCCCCCCCCCCCCCTTATGCTCTTTCTCTTGGGTCCAGAATGAAAAAGAAACTTTTGGAGAAGGGCTCCAGCATACATGTTTTCTGCACCAAATCCATACAGTTCAGTAAATAAAATGTTTTCCAACCCACTTCTTGCAGTCAAGGATCTTTTTGACCTCAAATTTATTTTGAGGTCCAACAGGATCAGGGGTATAGGATTCAGGACCAGCAGTTTGACCAAAAAGACATGGATTTCGTTTGGAATATGAAGAGTGGGAGACAGACACTGGATTGGTCTGTTTTAAATCCTCAAATGGTCCAAGGAACAATGGACCAATTTATAGGCAGAAATCTTTGTCATAATATTTTTTTTTAAAACAGCCAGACTATTTCACTGAAGAAAACTGAAGAAGATACTTGCATCTTCTGCCTGTATATTTGTTCATGTGAGTAGTAGCTTGGACAATTGCAGTTTTGGTCTGCTTCCTGATGGGAAGAAAGTTCCCATATGTGGAATTGGTTGCAGAAGCCTCAAATGAAGCAAGAACTGGGACTGATACCTGAGGATGTTGGCTGTACGCAACGGAAAAAGAAGAGGAGCCAATAGATTCATTGGAATGATTAGTGAAAAAAATTCAGCCCAAGGGAGAACATCTGCCCAGTCCTCATGCAGAGAAGAAACAAAATGGCACAGATAATTTTAAAGGATCTTATTGACTCGCCATCAGGTGGAGTGGACTTCCCAATAACGCACGTGTTGAAATACCTAATGAGTTCAGTTGGACAGTAGGCTGAGAAGAAAAATGTATTGCAGACAGACAGAACCCTACCATAGAACTTGCCCAGTGTCCCAGTGAACAAAAGTAGAGTTCAAGCGAATTGAAGGTAACCCTCTATCGTTAATGGATTTATGCAAGACATACAGTAGATATTCTCTAATTGCAGAGACCCCATTTGCATCTCAATTATTCCAAACTGTTTACTTTTTAATGAAACAGCCACATATTTTGCACAAGAAAAATACAGAAGAGACACGTCTTGTGAGTCATCGTGACGTTCTGGTGTCACCTGACATCAGCTGACAGTCAATATTCAGCGGTAGGTGGACACCTTACAGTGCTGATGCCATACACCCTATTTACACACGTAGACAAAATTGTTGGTACCCCTCGTTTAATGAAAGAAAAACCCACAATGGTCACAGAAATAACTTAAAAAAGCCAGACTGGAATTTGCCAAACTACATGTTGACAAGCTACAAAGCTTCTGGGAGAATGTCCTATGGAGAGATGAGACAAAAATTGAAATTTTTGGCAAGGCACATCAGCTCTATGTTGATAGATGGAAAAATGAAACATCTTGAAAAGAACACTGTCCCTACTGTGAAACATGGAGGAGGCTCTGTTATGTTCTGGGGCTGCTTTGCTGCATCTGGCACAGGGTGGCTTGAATCTGTGCAGGGTACAATGAAATCTCAAGACTATCAAGGGATTCTAGAGAGAAATGTGCTGCCAAGTGTCAGAAAGCTTGGGCTCAGTCGCAGGTCATGGGTCTTGCAACAGGATAATGACCCAAAACACACAGCTAAAAACACCCAAGAATGGCTAAGAGGAAAACATTGGACTATTCTGAAGTGGCCTTTTATGAGCCCTGACCTAAATCCTATTGAGCATCTTTGGAAGGAGCTGAAACATGCCGTCTGGAAAAGGCACCCTTCAAACCCGAGACAACTGGAGCAGTTTGCTCATGAGGAGTGGGCCAAAATACCTGTTGAGAGGTGTAGAAGTCTCATTGACAGTTACAGGAATCGTTTGATTGCAATGATTGCCTCAAAAGGTTGTGTAACAAAATATTAAGTTAAGGGTACCATCATTTCTGTCCAGGCCTGTTTCATGAGTTTTCTTTTTTTAAAAATTCTGTTGAAGCATGGTTGAAAAGCAATGTCTGACTTTCATTTGTTCATTTTCATAGAATTTTTATATATTACTTTTGTCAGATTCAAGTTATTTCTGTGACCATTGTGGGTTTTTCATTCATTAAACGAGGGGTACCAACAATTTTGTCCACGTATGTATGATACTGTGGGCTTGAACACAACGCATTTCAGTGATGGTGGTTGTAGGAATGAATGTGTTATTCATCTCACTGCATGATAGAGAGTACTGAGTGTTGCAAAGCTTGCAAATTGCAATAGAGCAGAGAATCTTTGGAGTAGGAGAGTTTAGTCAGATTTAATCAATTACAGGCAGATTAGTGATAGAAATCATAGGTAAGAGTGAGGGTGAATATCTGTGCTGTGTGAGCCTGACTGCAATAGTAATACAGACTGACAAAGGACAGTTAATCCTTTCATTGCAAATAATCTAATTCTGTCTAAGTCGGTTTTGCAATAGAGCAGTTTAATTTGTCTACGGAGTGATTAAACATTGTTTATACAGACAATCAGTCCGGTTATTGAGAAATCTTTTCATAAAAAGAGTTTACATTTTTTTTTCATTAACATATACAAAGTGCTGTTCTTACAGCTGATTCTACCTGTGCTAATTTGAAAAAATCTCTATTACTTAAGGGGGGGTTGTCTCACCCAACAAACAGGGTGACAACGCCTGCTAATCTGAAAAAATATCCATTTATTGAGCGTATTTTGTTGCTCACGCAATACATAGTCTCAAATAATATCTGTTATTTACAGGCTTTTTTTGATCACCCAATAAACAGTGATGTGGCTTTCTAAACTAAAACAAAATTCAGTCAGAATTGTTGCCAATCACTGTTGTAATAAAGCAGTGTGTAGTAAAATGAATGGAAGATAAAAACAGGTCAGGGGACAGGCAAAAGGAGGGGGAAGAGTAAACACTTGTGCAAGTACTAACAATAAGAATGTGGGTAGCAATAGCAACACTACTTCTGATTTGGGGGCACTGCCAGTAGTCAAAGGAATGACCATGAGAAGTTGAGTATGAAGATGAAGTTTTTGATTACTTAGCTCACTCCTCTCAGTCACAGGAGGATATTGCATCTGAGAGTGATTTGATCTTGAGTCAGGATTCTGTGTGTTCCTCCTCCTCTATAACATGTAATTTACCGCAGGGCCTTTCTGGACTGTCAACCGTGTCTCCTTCATCTTCACTGACACAGATCACTGGTAGTCATGTGGTATCTGCTGAGAAATCTATTTCTCCTTGTCAAATCAGTCTTCCTCCTCTTTTTGAGAACAGTCAACATTGTGGCATTAGTGACAGGGGGTGTGGTACTACTACTGGTAATCATTCTGGCAGGGAAACTTAGAGGAAATCTGGAGGTGGAAATTATGAGGATGTGCAAGAATCCCATGGCCATGATGAGTCTGAAAAAAGCTGGGAAGACGATGACGTTGCAGTTGATGATTCCTTTGCGGATAGGACCTGTCACCCGGGTCAGAGTGACAAGGTGACATCAGATGAAGAGGGTGGTGGCAGCGTTGATAGTAATGATTCCAGCCAATGTCCAAGCCCAACAGTCAAAAAGCCTACCCAGAGCAGACCTAGAGGAGGCTTGCAGGAAGGGGGTTATGGCACTGATGGTGATAGAGGAAGACAAGTTTCCACTGCTGCTTTTTCTCTACATCGCCAAACAATAAATCCATGGCAATGTGCAACATCTGCAAGCAGAAACTTAGCCGTGGCCATGCAGGAATAAATGTAGGAACTACATCTCTATATAATCACATGAAAAGGCATCACCATTTTACTTGGCAAGACAGACTAGGGAGTGGCACTGGAAGGGGAAGTTAACAAGACTGTTCTACTCCTCCCCTTGACCTTCCTTCTAGGCAGGCCACACCTACACCTAGAACATGGTCGTCATTGTCATCATCATCACCAACTGTTTCTCCTACTCCTCCTCTTTCACACCAATGTCAGTCATCCATAAGGGAATGTGTGTCCAAGAAACAGCAGCATACACCCAGTCATCTGGCAGTTCTGCAACTTGACTCGCACCTGGGAAGCTGCTGGTAGTGTACTTGCTGCCATACTACTTAGCGGTTTTCTCTGCGTTTCGCCAACTGATGGCATGGGCTCAACTTTGATGGAGGATACCTAGCTGCCAATATTTCTCTAGGAAGACTGTCCCTGCTTTATATTGCTATGTGTCAGAGAATGTGGGCCTTTTCCTGGATATGTTAGTCTGGGGAAAGTTGCACAAGTTGTTCAAATAAAGAGTCAAGTCATGAAAAGAGAACAATGGTCAATGTACAGAATAGAGTAAAACAAAGTAAAATAAAATACAATTTAATCCCACCCCCTACCCTCTCCCCTGTCGCTATAAAGATGAGTTAATAACCCCAGTAAAATAGGGTATCGCCCATGTAGAATTTCCAAGGAATACCATGCTGTATACATGAAACAGTCATATAGTAACCTCTTAGTACATAACAGTCTCATAGACCCCATGTTTGGAAAAACTGCACTGTCAGATTATCTTTGTGCAGGATCATGTTCAACAAATTTATACAAAATAAATATTCTAGTTTTGCAATAATTAGCGCAAGGGGAACAGGAATTGGGTTTGCTTAGGGTTGTAAAATGCTCTTTCTAGTAACACCAATCCATATTTGTCTGTAATAGAAGAGTGTCTTTTGTCAGCTTCCGTAATAATGTTAAAAATTGCCCACTCAGGTGTCAGATTCATGTGGATGTTAAAGTTATGAGCAAGGTGGTTACACATGAGAAGTGTGGAATTTAGTTAGTAAATACAATCCCAAAAATTATGATAAATGATAGAAAGAATGCTGTAGGACAAAATAGATATAAGACACAGATAGGGTAAAGGATAGGAATCTAAACCAATTTGCTTCATAGCGGAGATGGGAGGCCAAGGAATAAAATCTTAAATTGGGGAGAATAACTCCACCATCTGACTTATATTGTTGTGGTTTATAAATGCTTTTGTGATTAGACCAGCTCCCTTCCCATATGAACAGTCTAAAATGTTTAAGCAGTAACTTCTCATCAAATGGTTTTAACAGAACCAGGACAGTTTGGAAGACAAAGAGGAGTTTGTGTAATAGTATTATTTTAATAAAGTGACAACGGTCGGAAAAAGAAAGAAAGAAGTGTGGGCCATTAATATAAGATAGCCTGTCCAATAACAGGGGTGAGATTTACGGGAACTAGTGTAAATTAGATGGTAGTCTAATTTCTAAGAATTTCTAAGTAAATTAAGGAGGTTGTTTGGAAAGGTGTCATGCTACCCTCTTCTGGCAGAACCAAATATCGGCAATGCTTTAGACTTATCATAGTTAATTAGTAAATAGTTAATTCAAGTATCTCCTACTGTATGTAAGCTTCCAAGGTTGAGTGAAGCAAAGATAAAGGAAGGAGTCTTTATTGATCCTCAGATTCATGCGCTTCTTCAAGATGATGAGTTTCACCGTTTGATGCGTGGCAAGGAAAAGGCTGCATGGGAAGCATTTCGGTTAGTAGTAACAAATTTCCTGGGAAACACCAAAGCAGATAACTATGAAGAGTTGGTGGAAAATCTCCTCAAGGCATATAAAAACCTGGGATGTAACATATCTTTAAAGGGCTTTTCCCATCTCCCTGTTTCAGCAGGTTTGCCTGATGTCTCTTCTTCTCACTTCCTGTATCCCCCCCTCCAGTTTGCTGAACATGACACTATGAATATGCACATGCTTCTAAAGAACGGACTCAGTGTTATCTGTGTGTTTACATAGAGAGATAACAGACAGCAAAACTGCAATTAGCTGAACTGATTGCCCTGCCGGCAGAGCTGTACATAACAGTGAGAGTAGTGAGTGACGTCACTTGTCCTATCACACAGGTCCATGGTTATGGAAACGCTGTGTAAACAATGGGAGATATAATTTCACATAGCAGGAAAACAAAGCAGCATTTCTAAAGTAATATATTTAGGAAAAGTCTTCAATTTACATAAGTTAGCAGTATATACAGGATCCTTGAGATGGGAATACCCCTTTAAAGATTAATTTCTTGCAGTCTCATCTAGACTTCTTTGCACAAAACTGTGGAGCGGTGAGCGATGAACATGGTGAGCGATTTCACCAGGAAATTGTGACTATGGAAAATAGATATCAGGGTAAATGGAACCCACCAATGCTTTCAGACTACTGCTGGACCAGAGACAATCCGATACCTGTGAAAAAGAGCTGAGTAGCCAATGAATGAGGACCTATGTTCCAGAGTTCAATAACATATTAGCCTAAATATAAATATAATTTGTAAAAGTGCTTAGAAATGTCTGTAAATTATAGTTGATTTTAAATACAGCTAAGTTTTCTCAGAATATATTTCAAAATTTTATGAATAAACTTGCACCTATAGGATTGCAGAAGTCACAATTATATATTATAATCTATACAAATTACATAACAGTAAAATTAGAATTCTTCGATATCATAGAAACTAGAGTCCATTGACAGTTTTCCTTGTGATATTTGAATTCAGCACATGAAAATCATTAAGAAATGGCTCATTTTATTTCTCAACCAAACAACTTTTGAAAATGTTTAGACTTGTGTTTCCCATGGACAAACCCTATCTGTGAAGGAGTGAGAATATCTGAGAGAAGTAATTGTAGGTGAGAGGCCAATATCTTGGTAAACAACTTAAAATTCGAATTAAGAAGAAATATATTAATTTAAGATCTTTAAAGTGCTTTAAAAGCAGGGAGATACAACTGTTACTAAAACTGTCAGGGGTGCATTTAGTAGTAAGGAAGCTATTGAATAAAGTATGTAAAAGTGGGAGTATTTGTGGGGAAAGAAGTTCATAATATTCATTAGAAAAGCTTGGGAGTTTAGTCAATTTTAACGATTTAATGATTTGTACAACCTCCTTTGTTAAAGGAGAATCGTAGGAGAATATGCCTGCTCATTTTTTTCCAGATCATCCAGAGTGGCCTCATATAGGTCTGTATAAAATTTGTGGCATTCTTCTAATATCAAGGTCTGATCAGTTAACAAGTCACCTTAACCTGTCTAAATTTTTCAGTTTTCCAGAAGGGTTTAGCTAACATAGCCATTTAATCACCTAAAATAGCTAATTTTTAATATAATCTAATTGAAAAGAAGCTTTCTCATGAGAAAGCAAATGCAGATTTTGCTTCCAGACAATTCTATTAGTAGGAGAATAATCTAGGAGATATTTACCAATAGGCGGCTGTGAGACATGAGCTGGTTATATCCCAAGATTCTAAAAAGGCTTTCCTTTTCCTGCTAACATAGGCAGTTAGCTTTCAGCTATAACTAGCCTTTCCATTATAACTACTATAGTGTTATAACTGTTATAGTGTATTATTGCCCGGAGTGCCCTGAAGGCCCCAACTGAAAATGGCACCTCACCTTGCCTGCAAAACAGGTGTAAGACCTGCAGGCACATCCACACCGCTGACAGTGTATCTGTCCCACAGTCACAACAGGTGCACAGAATTAGGGGGACATTTTCCTGCAGGTCTTCCAATGTGGTGTATCTCATAATGTGTGTGCAATGTCCCACCACAGGTCTCTATGTGGGGGAAACGTGGGAGAAACTTAGTGCATGAACTCACACAGATTCAACTTTAATAACAGCAGAACAGATCTCCCAGTGGCCGCACATTTCTCCGGAGAAGCCCACTCTATTGAAGATGTGCAGGTTGTGGTTTTAATGGGACATTTTAAGACGCAGAGGGAGAGAAAGGAATGGGAATACAAGTTAATGCAAAAATTTCAAACTCTGCAATTTGGATTTAATATTCATGCCAGTTTCATGTCACACTATGTATGAACTGTGAGGGTCACAAATCACCACCTGACAGCAAACAGATAACAGATCCCTCCGTCACGGCCCACAAAGTTTCCCAGACTGTATATTTTCTGACCTGTTGTAAATAACTTCCCTACTTATATTGCATTTTGTTATTCCAAGATCCTTTTGAAGATCCATGTATTGTGTGTGTATAAAGAGTGTGAATTTTCAGCTTCTTGCATTACACCATGTCTGAAGAAGAGAGCTAGCACTCTTGAAAGCTTACTATCAAATATACTCTGTTAGCCTCTAAAAGGTATCGCCTGATTTCTTCACTCTTCCACTACTTTCTATGGCTAACATGGTACAACATTATACTACTAACGCTTTGTGTTATTGAATCGCATTTTGTTCAAAATGGCTGCTGTACATGTTAGGATATGGGGTAAGGAACTCTGGGAAGCCAGAATCATCCACAATGCCATGCGTGCAGCCAATCAGCAGCCAGCCCTGTGAGGTCACAGCCCTTTAACCACTTCGCGAGCACCCATGGCATGTTTGACCGCTGCATCCAAGGTTTTAAAACCCCCGATCGGTTATAGAGCAGGGAGTTAGCTGTAACTGACAGCTAACACCCTGCTCCATAATCGATCGGGGGTTTTAACACCTTGAATGCCCCGATCAAACATGACCACGGCATCCAAGGGTTCCGCCATTTTGCCGCCCACCCCGGCTCTCTGCAGACAGGAAATAGCTGTTTATTCGCCGCAATTTATTTTGGATCGAATAGAATCCTATCGGAAAATTCGGCGAGGTTGCCGAATCAAATTTTTGAAAACTTTGCATATCTCTAGTTCTAGCATAACCAAGTCAAACATCTGCATAGAGTTTGCATATTCTTCCCATGACTGTATGGGCTTACTCTGGTCTCCTCCCATATTCAAAAACTATACTAAGAGCAGGCTATGTAAAATGATTAGTGTACCAACAATGGATTTATACTATGCACAGACTTGCTATACTGGTTTGCAATGTTATTTTTTATTCAAAACTAAAAGATTTTGAAAAAATATACTGAGATGTTAACTGGCTGCCAGTGAATTTGTCTGTAGTGTGTATGTGTCTGAAATACCATCATTAAAGCTATATTCACGTTTGGCCTTTACATTTAGCATATATTAAGAGGAAACATTCCTGGTGTATGCATCTTATGACACCATAGATAGCTATTGGCAGATACATTTATCCTTATTTTGGTCTCTGTATGTCAGCATATTTTTTCAGCTGTATTAAAAAGTGTTGCTATCTACACTTTTCAATGCAACTCAATGCTATTAAAGTGTATGATAAACATCTGGGGCATATGTTCAAACAGAAGGGGTAAACTTTTAGCATACTCTTTACTCCAATTTTTGTCTTGTGTGCCTATTTACCTACACAGGCATGAATATAGTAGATAACTGGGTGACGTACTGCAAAAAGCAGTCATCTTTAAAAAAAAAAAAAAAAGGAAGAAGTGAAGTGATTCAATGTATTTTCTAAATCCATGTTTAAAAATATTAGCCAGGATTAATGTCTGTGTTTAGGCATATGGACCATTTATCATCTGCTTAGCATTTACTACTCCATTTAGAAGCAGAAATTATAATTTATACTGATGGTTTGGGTACATCATTTGGTTTATTAATATACTAAGTAATGACAAATATGTTTTCATGATCAAATCTGACTGTTTAATATTTGAGATGAGTCATGCTTTAATTGAAGACATAAAATTACAATTCTTAGCTTTATTTTGTAATTTGCAATTAATATATTAACAAGTTTAACATAACTTTAACCTATAAGTCCTTCACAGTGTAACTAGATGCTTAATGATGAGCAAAGAATAAATAACACAGGCTGTGTGTCATGTCATTATTCTCATGTTACTTTTCATTTGTTTTATTTTTTAAATAAATTGTAATACTAAAGCAGATAATATGAATTATATGTCATAATGGATCTGTTTTGTATTCAGTGTTGTAGTAGTGATTTTTCAAGCACATTTCTTGCATTGTAAATAAAAAGAAGCATAATTGAAAATATACAATACTTAAGCTGTGTATTGGCATTTTACTGTAATGGATTGCATTACTGCAATCAGTGATGTGGAATTCTGAGCTGCAGTCTTCATTTATCAGCAAGTGATATGGAAAGGAATTGAGTAATTATCCCAGAAACTCATTTGTCACGGATTCCACAATTCTTTAAGTAGAATTCTGCGGCAAGGAATAATTACTATTCAAGAAAGTGAACCTGATTTGCTTGCCTTCATAAAGATTTCTCTTTTTCAATTTAGTGCAGCACCATGTAAAAGCCAAAAGTATCTAATCAGAAGAGACGTAACTATTGGATTGGATTAATTACAGGTCACTATACACCAGTCAGATTATCATCTGTAATCAGTGTTTTAGAGTAACGACAGCTCAGCGCAATTACATTTTGATTTGTCATGATCCCAAGTCATGTAACTTAAGATAGACCCTGGATAGCAAAAGATAACAAGACATCCTTACACTTTCATATGTTATTTCCTTGTGTAGGACAGTAACAGCTTCAAAGACAAAGATTAAATATACAGTAAAATGAACAGGTAAATTTACTCTCAGGATACTGTCTAAAATGGTTGAAAGATTGTACTGCAGACCCCTTCTGCTGCCAAAACAGCTTTGGCTCATCAAAGAATGAATCCTCAAGACCTCTGAAGGTGTCCTATGGCACATGGCACCAAGACGTTAACAGCATATGCTTTTTGTCCTGTAAGGTGCAAGGTGTAACCTTCGTAAAACAGATGTAAGGGAATCGATAGAGGAGCGATTCCCCAGTAGCTGCTGGAGAACCCTGGGGGCAGGGGCACAACAAGACAGTGAGCCCTAAAGCTGAAAACCCCCAACTGGCCCTGCCTCTTGCCTGACTGTCCTAGGTGACAGCCGACAACTCAGAGCCTATACCTACACTGAATAAGTGACAACACAGAACGCAGACAGAACAAACGACAAAAAGGGAGGTCAGCTAGCCAAGGGGTCGGTAACAGACGAGCAATGCAGTACAGAATCAAAATCCAAGAGAATAGTCAAAAGTCAAGGCCAGAGGTCAGGAACAGGAATACAGGTGACAAAAAAAGCAAGGAGTAAAAGCCAGAACACTAGAAGCAATAACCAGCGCCAATATGAATGTGAGTAAAGAATAAATAGGAAGAGAGAACCCGCCCCAGACTTGATAGGATCCAGATGCAGGTAAAAAATAGGAGGCAGATGAGCGCTGGTCCAGAATAAATGTAGTCTTTAATCCAATAAAACACACATACAGACTTGATAGGAGGAAAGGCTGTCAATCACACAGGCAAGGCCAAAATGAACTATTAGTGGAGCAGAGGAAAACCAAGGAGAAGTAGACGGGCGTGGCAGAAAATCAATTACATAGTATAGGACAGCGTTCAGACTGAGCAACAAGAATCTTAAACAAGGAATCAAACTGAGCACGTGTCCTGCGCCGCTGCGTGCGGGCGGAGGGTGGTGCAGAGACCCGAACAGGCAGAGACGTTACAACAGACTTATCTTTTTAGGACAGTTGTGGAGTCAGAGACAGTTTTGGATGGAGTTAGAATTGGGAAAAAGCTACCAACTCCGATTTTGGCCTCAAAATAAAATGATTATTTTAAATTATTTTTGCAATTATAACTATTGTACAGTTATTTAGATGCATAGTTTGTTGCATATATATTTTCATAGGAATTCAATCACTATTTTTTCCTGGAATTAGAGGAGCTTTGTATGCGCTCCAAAGATGCATTTCTTATTCTGTATTGCACATCTATTTTCAAGATTTTATACTTATGCAAATTAGCTGAAAAGGACTTAGGGCGTTTCTTCTCCTGCCTGGGCTTCACTCTCCTTTACAGATAACCGCTCCTAACTGCAGACAAAGTGGGAGATGTCACTCAAGTAATGTGGGAGGGGCTGGGTGACAATTATGCCACAACCAAGATGGAGGAGGCCGGAGGATGGGAATTGTAGTGGCATTGGTGTGCCACCTGCTAGGCCGAGCACACTCACCAAGCACTCCAGCCCCGTTCCTGGGCCAGACACAGTCAAGGGGGGACCTGCAGCACTACCGGATGGTGGTGGTAGTAGCCAGTGTGATGGTGGTCGGAAGGGCCCTGATGATAATGCAGGCACGACTCAGGAGACAGCAGTGCAGTTGAACAAGAACAGATTTTATTGCAGCAACTGGGACAGAAGAAAACGGCAGCTTCCCAATGGGGGTAGTAGTATGTCAATGTCCAATCTCAAAGCCTTGGTTCTAGGAGGGTGCCCAGAGTTGTTACAGGCTCTACATAAGGCTTTTCCTCCAACTACTCCGCCTCTCGTGCCTCTCCCAGCTAAGGATGATGAGGATGGAGTTACAGGGAGTCCTGACAGGGATCTGGTTACCTGAGTACTAGGCCCGCACGTGATCCTCCTGTCAGGGTCCTCTCCTGCTCCTCCTGGCACAGCTCCGAAAGTGTCCAAAAGTAGTGACAGCTGAAGTCCCTTACTCAAGGCTGTCTCTGCATGAGCCTGGGGCAGCAAACATTCCTCCTAAGGGCTGTATGGACAGCCGTTGAGCTCCAGTGCTGATGTACTCCCTGCGCAGTCCAGCATGAACTGCACAGGTTGACTGCTACTACTGAACTGCCTGGGCTCAACGGTTGCCATGGAGACTAGGTCTCCCTACATCCCCGCCCCTATAACACCTCCCAGGCTAGAGTTTGAACACTGAGGAGGAAAAACAAGGGAAAAGCTGCATAACAGTGACCTAGAACACTTAACATAGAAGACAGGACATACCAACACAACTCAGAGGCACAAAAGACAAACAATTAAAGCAGAAGCCCTCTGGGATGCTGCAATTAGGGGTTATCTAGAGCAGAGAGCAAAGCTCCAGCAGGAGAAAACACACCCCTAAAGCCCTTTTCAGCTAATTCGCATAAGAATAAAACACTTATTTTCATAAAAATAGAGCTGCAATGCAGAATAAGAAAGGCATATTTGGAAAGTGTAGAAGCAACCCTACAATGTACTGTACCAAATTTCCTGCTGACAGACTCCTTTTAAGAGTCACTGGCCTCTTAATAGTTCAGGAGCACTCCCAGAGCCACAATTGAAGTCTACGTCATTCAGGAACTGAAGTTTATTTCAGGCATAAACAAGTTTCCTGGTGTCAGTTACAGAAAATTAGTTTGGCCGAGATGTCCCTACCCCAGCCTGCCTTGTCCTACACCCTGTCCCAGTATTGTTTACATGCCGGGTGCTGCGCTGCACATTCACCATGTTCTTTCAACTTCACTGACCACTCTGATAACTACAACCCCTAACAACTCCAGATGCTCTGGGTCTGTTGAGAGTTGTAATCCCCCCTCCCACCCCAGCTAATTTCTCACTGTATTGTTATGCTGGTGCCTGCTCTAGGGCTCCAGCATAACAATACCTAAGTCGCAGAAACTCCAATACTGCTATAGGGAAGACCAGTGAAGGGGCCACTGTATGGGCATACAGTGGCCCCTTCAATATTCCCCCCCCCCGTACAGTGGCCTCTTCACTGGTCCCCTATACTGTATGGGGACCATTGATGGAGTCATGGGGGGGGGGCAGTGATGGAGTCCAATAGCCTGGGAGACATTAAAGGGGTTGTGCAGGATAACATTTTTTTTTTAATTACACTGGGACAGGTAAAAAAAACAAAACAAAAACCCAAACTTTCTTTCCTGTCCCCAGTGTCTCCCAGCGCGGTTCGGCCTGCAGCTCTGTTTTCTTCCAGCGCAAGTTCCCCCTGCACGTGACTACCTGTTACGTCACGTGACCCCTGAAGCCAATCAGCGGCCTAAAGGAAGGGACCTGGGATGTCACAGCCAGTGAGGACTTCCGGCAAAAGAAGACAGCGGAGCTGCAGGAACGGACCGTGCTGGGACCTGCTGACACCGGAGGACCGGGAATAGGTGAGTATGTTTAGTATGTTTTTGTTTTTTTGTTTTTTTTTTGGGGGGGGGTTTAACCTCTCCCGGACTATTAGAAAAAAGACAAAAATTATACTGGACAACCTCTTTAAAGTGTGGCACATTAGGGGGGTATATTAAAGGGGTTGTCCAGGTATAATTTGTTATGGTTTATCCTCAGGATAGGCCATAGATACCTGATCTGTAGGGGGCTGACCACGGACCGATCAGAAAGCTCTGTCCACTGTGTATTAGCCAGGCGCCTTCACTGCATCTCAGCAGTTATTGAAGTCAGTAGGAGCTGAGCTGCAGTGATGGCGCCGGGCTGCTATACAGCGGATGGAGCTTTCTGCTTCCAGACCTGTGTTGTGTACAGAACGGGCTCCGGAAGTGGCTCCAAACAGCTGATAGGGCCGTGTGTCAGCCCTCTACCGATCAGGTATTTATGGCCTATCCTGACCATAGGCCATAAAAAAGATTAACCCTGGACAACCCCTTTAATATGCCCCACACAGATTAATGTCCCCCCCACAGGATGTTAGCCCCCATCACTGCTCCCACACAATATAATGGCTCCATCACTGTTCCCCATACAGTATGGAGGACCAGTGAAGAGGTCACTGTATGGGGGGACCAGTGATTTGGCCATAAAAAAATTTGGCCCAGACAACCCCTTAAAAGAGGTTGTCCATAAACTGGAGCCACCACTGTGGTGGCTGCCAGGCAGGTGTAAAAATTTAAAAAAAATTCAAAAAAGCATACTCACCTGTCCCCAGCACGCCGTTGTCCCCTGCCTGTGTCTGTTCGGTCTCATGGTGGCCCCTCATTTCTGGAAATCCTGTACCTAATTGGTCTTAGCGGTCACATGAGGTGCAGGACTCCCAGCAAGGAGTCGCCAGCACAAGACTGAATGGACACGGGCAGCGGACAACAGAGCGCCAGGGACAGGCGAGTATGCTTTTTTATTTATTTATTTTTTATTTTACACCTCCCGCAAGGGACATAGGTTGCGCCAATTCCTAGACAACCTCTTCAAAGGATTTATCCATCTTTCTAATATTGATGGCCTGTCCTTAGGATAGGCCAGCAATATTACATCTGTGATGATACAACAGCCAGGACCTCTGCAGATCAGCTTTTCCAGGACAGTGCGGCTACAGGTAACAATTCTAGGAGCCACGCTGTTCACTTGCCATACAGGGTGTAGCAGTGGGTTTAGGTAGTGCATTGGTGCACATGGTATGGTGGGTGAGCAGTGTGGCTCCCAACATGTTATTACCTTTAGCCGCCCTGTCTCGGTACCACTGATCTGCAGGGGTCCTGATGGTGGGCCCCTAGAAGCAATTCCACTGGTGGGCCCTAGACATCCCAGTCCGACATTGCTAAGCGGTATGTGTGGAGAAAACCAGGCACTGCTCATCACCTGCCCAATACAATCCCAACAGTGAAACATGGTGGTGGCAGCATCATGCTATGAAGGTGTTTTTCAGCTGCAGGGACAGGATGACTGGTTGCAATTGAAGGAGAGATGAATGCGGCCAAGTACAGAGATATCCTGGAAGAAAACCTCTTCCAGAGTGCTCTGGGCCGAAGGTTCACCAGTCCAACAAGACAATGATCCTAAGCACACAGCTAAAATAACAAAGGACTGAATTTGGAATAACTCTTTGACCATTCTTGACTGGCCCAGCCAGAGCCCTCACCTCAACCCAATTGAGCATCTCTGGAGAGACCTGAAAATGGCTGTCCACCAACGTTCACTATCCAACCTGAGGGAACTGGAGAGGATCTGCAAGGAAAAATGGCAGAGGATCCCCAAATTCAGATGTGAAAAACTTGTTGCATCATTCCCAAGAAGACTCATGGCTGTACTAGCTCAAAAGGGTGCTTCTACTCAATACTGAGCAAAGGGTCTGAATACTTATGACCATGTGATATTTCAGTTTTTCTTTTTTAATAAATTTGCAAAGTATCTACATTTCTGGTTTTTTTCTGTCAAGATGGGTGCTGAGTGTACATTAATGAGAAATAAAATGAACTTTTTTGCTTTTAGCAAATGGCTGCAATGAAACAAAGAGTGAAAAATTTAAAGGGGTCTGAATACTTTCCATACCTAAACCACCAGGGATTATTATAATAACCCCCTCACTGCTTTAGACCATGAGGTATACTGCCATTAACCTTCTGATTGGTGTAGACCACCAGGGATGCTAACATTAACCACTCTACTTCCTTAGACTACCAGGAATGCAGAAAATAACCTACACTGCTCAAAACATTTATTCTGTTTAATATTGTTTGTCTGAATATTATATATCCCTGTATATTTGACTGCTTTATAACTAACTACAAAGATGATGAAAGTTCATATTTATTTGTTGTGGTTCCGTAATGCCCATCTTAAAGGTACCCAAGTCCCTAACTGCTCTACTCACTAGCTACAAATGCTTAGTGGGAACATTTATACATAATTTTGAGTGTACTTTTGATGACACTTTTGCTTTTAGGAAACAAAATTATTTAACATCCAAATAACTGATGGATAAAGCTACTACTACAAACTGGTTATGCTTCAAACTGGTTATACTTCAGTAGCAATAACTACAACAAAACACTTTCAATATGTCATGTATGTCGGTATGTCATGTTCAGAAGGCTGCCTCCTTTTTTGCGTGTGCCGGCCCCCAACACATGCGCAATAGTGCCAGAATGCTGCCATGAGCAGTGCGATGGGAAGCTGGCACACCGTCATCTATACTCACCTCCTTCGCCTCTTGCTTCTCTTCTGGAGTGGAGCTGCGATGTCATTTCCAGAAGTAATGTCGCACTGGCTACTTCAATACATGTGCCAGCATAGTGGAATGCCGGCATGCAAAGGTGGAAAAGATAGGGAAACAGGGAGGGGGAGGGGGGAGTGAGTGAGAACTAGGAGTATAAAGATGACTGCTGAGGGTGTAGTGGGCGGGCTAGCTAAGGAAACAGGGAGGGTGTGTGAGTAAGAAAGGAAGGGGGAAGGAGTGAAAAAGGGAGGGGAAATGAGTGAGAAAAGGAGGGGCAGTGAGTCAGCTCTGAGTGAAGCCCAAGGCATCATGGTAGTTGTAGGAAAACACAGAACAGGAAGATGTTGATTTAAACAAATGTAGTGGATGTCAGGAACTCCCAGAGAACCCAGAAATCACTCAAAACACTGCTAAAGGTATTTGGGTGCACGTATTAACCTATTAATAGCACTAACAGACCTTTTTTTAAAAAAAAATCATTCTTTGCCCGGACAACCCCTTTAAGTCCCTAAATATGGCATCTAATATTATATGCTTTTTTGGTTTTGTTTTTATTTTGCAGACTTCACATTAAAAAGTACACATACCTTGACACATAATAAGCTTAGGCAGGCCTTCCCTCAACCCCCTATCCCTTCCTGGTTTGAATTCCTTCTATAGAGAACACTACCTCCTAAGGGTCTCATTTCACTACTCTACAAATATATCCTCTCATTAGCCCCTTAGTACTTAGGTTGCGCCTTTATGGAGCCAGAGATTGCATATATACACACTAGATCCCACGGACTCTCACCCTGTATTAGAGCTCAAGAGAACTCCTTTAAAATAATTACTAGATGGTATAAGACCCCGGCGGACCAGGCGGTTATGGGTCTACGCTCAGATGACCAATGTTGGAGGTGTAAGGATCCTGACGGCTCTATGAGTCACATGTTTGGGCCTGTAAGGCTATTTCTCTTTTTTGGCTGCAGGTGGAGCAGGTTCTATGCAGAGTAGGGGCATCGGATATTACTTTGTCCCCTGCCTCTGTCCTGCTATGCTTGACTTCTGGGAATTGGTTACCAGCAAAAAACGACCTAGTCTCCCTGCTAGTTCAGGCTGCTAAATTGTTGATCCCGCTTCATTGGCTAAGGAAGGAACCCCCCTCCCTGACTGACTGGGTGAATAAGGTGGATGAAATTGCTAGACTTGAGGAGCTATACAGCTGGGAATTGCATAAACATCAGGCTTTCGAGACCCTTTGGCGCCCATGGTTTGATTATAGAAGAGGCAGCTTACCTACTCAGAACGGTCCCCTGTGATGCCACTCTCCTGATCACCATGGATTTCCCACCGCTCTGCTCTCACCCTCCTCCCCCCGTGCTCTGTATAGTAGACCCCGGCTGAGACTCCCAGTATTCCACCAGCTTTGGATGTGTTATTTGACTTATCTTGACTTTGTTTTATGGTACTTATTTTGTTCCATTTGTTTTCTTTCTTTGTTTATATTACACTTGTGTCCCTCCCTCAATATTGTTTTGGGGGATATAGTTATATTTTTGGTTTAACCCTCTATGCCCAAGGCCTTGATGGCCTCCTTGTGAATGTTTGTCTTCAGTGCAGTGCCCGTGAACTTTCTTTCTCTCCACTTGTTTTTTCCTTTTCCTCTTTTTTTTCTTTTTCTTTCCGTAACCTTTGTTCTCAATTCTGTATGAGTAATCGCTCTATGATGGTTCATGACCTGTTAAGTAGGTGTCCTGTTCTGGCATGCTGTTTCTTGCCGCCGTTTTGTATCTACATTATTGCCTTTCCCTTTGTCTATTGTACCTTATATGTTGCATTTTCTTAATAAAAAGAGATTTGAAAGAGAAAAAATACACATACCTCCATAGAAATGTATTATTACTATGTTAGAGATCTTAAAAACATACATATACATAAGACCTTATACTGTATTCAAGCTGTCTGCAGATTTCAAACACCATGAGGGGTATTTATCACAAATTTTACACCAGTAAAATTTAAAGTCACAAATTTTGGTGCACAGCCAATTTTGCTCCAAATTAGTTTTTGGTGCATTTGCATCTCACAAGCCACTTTCAAAAAAAGTGGTTGTTTGGGGGTGGGACTTAGCAGAGGAGTGTGGTCTACAATAGCCCAACAGATATATTGCAATTACACTTCAAATCTATCTTCAAATCTTCTAGCTGGCACAGATTTGAGATTCTGATTCACGGAGGGTAGGAGATATGCCTAATTTATTAAGAAGCATGAGTCTCTTACTGAATTAGGCACATATCTCTATGGCGCAGGGAATATGAAGACTGGCATAGCAAATCCCAGTCTTGATGAATCTCCCACATATATGTTCTGCATATCCATTAAAAACATTTTTATATAGTGCACAAGCTATTAAATCATCAGATGTGTCCGAAAGATTAACATGAATATAATAAACAATGCCATCCACTAACCAACAAAAAGTAAAGGCCCTAATAACATAATATTGACAGTCACTGATAAATAGCCAAATATGGCATGACTCTGTCTTTAATCCCTGCCTCAGCACTGGAATAGATCTAATCAGTATACAAATCTTTATAGCTTGTCAGTAGAATAAATCACTTCTAAACTGAATAGCTTTGACTAAATAATGCAGATCCACAGTCAGCAGGGAGAATGCTTTAAAACTTTAAACTGTTCCATTTCCAGACAAAAAATAAAAACTAAAACCCATTATATATGCCATTCACGCTGCCACTGTTATAGATGTTCATAAGGTTTCCACAAGGAAAGTAAAATGTTCATATTATGTTAAAGATCAATTGCAAAGAACATTAAATCATACCATGCTATTACTAGAACATGCTATTGGTATTAATCATAAGTTGCCCTAGCACTGATCCCGTACAGTCTGTTGCAAGGCGTACAGTCATCTTAATTAAGGATAAAGTATTCCATATGATGCAGCAAAATGCAGGGACATATTGCATATAAAACATAGAAGCAACAAATATAGATGTAGCAAAGCTACAAAACTAGATTTACACAGCCATAAGGCTGGATTCACATCTGCGTTGGAATCTCTGTAGGAGCCTCTGCTGCAGATTCCATTTAAAATCGGTGAGGAGAAAAGTCCTGCAAGAAGGACTTTTCTCTCCGCAGGTTTTATTATAAAACCCGCAGCAACTGGGCAGAAACCCGGCTGACCACCTTAATACAATTGAAACATTTGAGTTAACGTCCTGTGCCACAGTGTAGTTATTGCAACGACACAAATGTGTCAATTGTAATGCCAAAAACTGCCTTAGGCTGAGGCCCCACGTTGCTGAAATGCTGCTTTTTTTTTTGTTGCAGATTTTTGCTACTTTTTTTTTTTAGCCAAAGCCATGGCAGTCTGGGCACTCAGCAGGACACAGATGTGAAGGAGTGCTATTTGATTTTGGACTGCAGATTTAGATGTTTGGTATTTGGACACCATGTCACGTTTGCAGAGCCCCTGAGGTGCCAATAAAGTGGTATCCCCTTGGGAGTAACCCCCACTTTAAAAACTGAACTCATAAAAGAATTTATCAAGGGTGTAGTGAGCATTAGTTTTCCCAGACCAAATTCCCTACTATTTTCCCAGTAGCTCCTATGATTAGGGGGTACATATCGGCACCACCCAAACTCGCCACTTGTCCCTCTAGGACTTGATTGACATCCCCACCAGCTTCCAACGTCAGTAGCATTCCTGGCTGTGCTGTACTACTTGTAAAGCAGCTTTCCTCTTTGGTTGATGTCTGATGTCATGAGATGTTACTCCACTTTCTATTCTATTCTGCAAATGTTCAACAGCGGAGTTAGTAGTGGAAAAATGCAAAACAACACAATTTCCTTGCACAAATGATCTCAAAAAGTTAATTATAAGAAACATATGCAGAAAAGATTGTTAGCATTGCTTGTTGATTGAATCCTAGCTTGACTAATACAAGCCAGGGATTATAAAAAAAATTGCAAAAAAACTAGTGTATGTGTTTGTGTGACATTGGTAGTTGACTTCTGCTTCTTATATGTCTATCAATAGTACTTATAATATGCTACTTTTCAGATGTTCTAGCTTGGTATATTGTGGTTCAATTCATCCCTAGATAGAAAGCCAATCGTAATATAATACTGTACATAAATGTATAGTTGCCCTACAGATGTCACTGTTTTCCTGATAATAGATTATACTTGTAAGAATTATGGATACTACTTTATTTTTATATGACACAGTACATTGTCAACACATATAGATTGTTCACATGACGTTCTCACACTAATAATGTTTTGAACATTTAAGAAAGTAATGAAAGAATGGCCCAGACATATGTAGCTGTATGCCTACTGTATATAACGGAATATATCAAACATTGACTACTATTGTTAAAATCAAATAAGCAAACATACCTGTTGTGAAAGATCCTCAGTGCACCAACACCGCTTTGGCCCACACCTGAGATTTCTTTCAAAAAAACCACACTCACCGCCAGTGAGTGTTGGGTTCACAAGATAAATACAAGACAAGCTTTCTAAATTTTGTATATTTATTAACCCCTAAATGGGTCGGTATTAACATCTAACACATGCAGTTCAGAACAGATATGCAGATATATGCAAGCATTAACAGCTACTAGTTACAAGATACAGTACAATAAAATAAAAGGGAATAAAAGTGATTACTTTATTTATAATTACTTTACCACACATATCCTGGATGTGGCTCTATAATCCAACCCTCACACATGGCATGTGGGGATAACCAATGGAGGCAGCAGCATCAACTCCAGCATCTCAGCAACTCATCACAGAAGCCTCTTCTCATAGTAGCATCATCCCCACTGATCCCTACCTCATCTTATATACCCTTTATCCCACCTCCCAGAATGAGGTCACCGGCGACAGCAAGTCTGATTGATTAACGCACTCAAGTCAAGATTCTTTGTAAGGAGATGTGACCAAGTGAAATGACACAATGCCTTCTATATGTTATCAACCAGGTCTGATCAACAGTCCAGGCTGAACAATGCATGTTTATTTGATCACCCAGGGCTGTGTAGGAATTCAATGGAGCCGTTCTGGGATGGATACAAGGCCCTATTGTTATAGTGTTGCCACTACTGACCATACACCTAGGAGTAGGGCTGCGCACATTATGAGTAAATGGAACTAAGAGGGAGATACGATACCCAGAGATCAAAATACAGCTTGGAGTTATAGCCATATTTAAGTGGAATCATCACACCTCCCCCTTTAGAGCGTGCACGGAGGAAGGCGGATCCAGTGATCACCTTCCGCAGGCACCTGAGTGGCCTGACCGCGATACCCTTCTTCTCTCTAGTCTGACTAGGGATACTTCTAAGGCCCAGGGCCTGAGCCACGTACACTTGGCTACCTCCCGCCTGTTCTGGGTCCACTTTCTGAGTGCTGGCATCCCGTGGAGCCACACTCATGACCCCAGGCCTTTGGGATACCAGTTTAGAGACCCCATCCCGGCGGTCTCTCAGGGTCTCTCTCACACTAGCCGCTAGTTGGGAGAGGTCTAGGGGATTCTGCACCTCTCCCTTTGCTTCCAAACCTAGGGGCACCTCTGGTTCTGGCACAGGTATGTTTGGACCCTGTCCTCCCTCCCAGACGCCTTGCCCCTTTGGGCCTACACCCTGTTCCTCCTGTACTTGGGTGGGTGATGGTGATACCTTGGGCAAATGACTGAGATCATGCTTCCCCAAACCATCCCCCCACAGTACATTGACAGGTAATACATTTGACATACCCCCTTCTTGGATCACACCTCCAGTACCCCATGCCATCTGCACTTGGGCCATGGGCACTCCTGGAATAGAAATGGACCGAAGAGACGTGTATGTCTCATACCGGCCAGACTCCTCCGGCTTCAAGGGAGTGAGGCTAATCATGGCGGTCTCAGCACCGACTCCAGGTGGTGTAGGCAACGATTCAAGGGTCGGAACGCCCTCCACCCTTGTAGCACTCTGGCTGCGGGCTAACACCGCACTACCAGCAGTCCGTCCCTCACCTGGATCGGCCATGAGATCCCCATAGCCTACCTGACCACCTGGAACATGGTCAGCAGTTGGGTGCTTATCAGATGCACTGGGCGAAATAGTAGAATTCGCTTCCAGTGACTCAGAAGAGCTACCCTGTACACTTTCACAACAAGCATTGGCAATTACATTGACAGTACCTTCATTAGCAATTGTTAATTCACACCGGGCCTCAATGAGATCTGTGGTAGACATATTAACAAGCTGGGAGGGAGTCGCCCCCGCAGATGTGGGTGTGTCTACAGACAAGGTCTCACTGGCTCCTAGCACGGGGTTGAACAAAGCATCAATAACATTTTTGCTGAGCTCGGTTGCAGGAAGCTCATTTGCATCTTCCCTGCTCTCAGCTGAAGGCAACTCATTAGCATTTACACTTACTCCCATGGGAAGTATCTCAGAGGGGGGGTTACGGGCCCTCTCTGTAGCTATGACAGACACATTATCAACATTAATCATAGACAGTTTATCACAGTAAATTGGGGTGCTCCCCACCCCATATTGGGACATCATAGGTCCTAAATCAGTTCCCAACAGTACATTAGCCGGCAAATCAGTCAATAGTCCCACAGTCCGCATTCCTTTTCCTGCACCCCCGTCCAGATACACAGATGGGCCACCTGCTGTGGCTTGGGAAGCAGGGGAAGTTCTCAGGGCGGTTGGGGCACTGCTCCTTGAAATGTCATGTCTGGTTACAGGCATGGCCCCGCCGCACCTCCCCTTGGGGTTTGGGGAAGGTCACCCGGGCGCCCAGAGTTCTTGGGACAGGGGAGGGACCACCCGGGGTATAGTTTGCCTCACCCGGCCTGACGACAGACGGCTGTGGTGAACTCCGGCCTGGCTTCTCCTTCCAACTGCAGGGTTGTTGGAGTTTGTGCAGGGGTGGGTTGTGCCTGCTGGGAGAGCTCCCTCCTTTTGAGCCCAAGCTGATACTGCCACTCAGCCTGCCGTTCTCGTTCTGCTGCCTCACGATCAGCCTGCCGTTCTGCGGCCTCACGATCAGCCTGCCATTCTCGTTCTGCTGCCTCACGATCTGCCTGCCGTTCTGCGGCCTGCCATTCTTGTTCTACAGCTTCCAGAAAACGGCACAACACCTGCAGGTATGTGTTAGGGTCACTGGTGCCTACTTGCTGCAGGGCCATTTGCCAGTATGAAGCCATTCCCCCGACAAGGCTGGGGCTACTGGTCCCTCCTGGTGAAGTAATCCTTGGGACCGGGCTGCTTGCCGCACTTCCTGGCCTAGCCCCAAAATTAGGACTCTGCTCGATTCTCTGCATGGCTGTGTCTGCCTCCATTTCAGCCATTCGCTCAGGATCTCCAAAAGCCTGGTTCTGCAGTTCTTGAGCTCTGCTTCTGAGCTCACTAGCCATCCACTGGTATTTGCCAAATAAAAGATAGGATAGAATACAAAGAGTAAGGGAGGGGAACAGCACTGTATCAAACTTTCACTGTATCTTAATGCTTGCTTTAATACCGAGCTTGTCTCATAGGATTACCACAATCCCCAGCGTCTGAGTGATAAAGGTCACCAACACACGCTGTTTATCCTAAGATCCCACTGCTGCCACCAATGTGAAAGATCCTCAGTGCGACAACACCGCTTTGGCCCACACCTGAGACTTCTTTCAAAAAAACCACACTCACCGCCAGTGAGTGTTGGGTTCACAAGATAAATACAAGACAAGCTTTCTAAATTTTGTATATTTATTAACCCCTAAATGGGTCGGTATTAACATCTAACACATGCAGTTCAGAACAGATATGCAGATATATGCAAGCATTAACAGTTACTAGTTACAAGATACAGTACAATAAAATAAAAGGGAATAAAAGTGAAATAATTACTTTAACACACATATCCTGGATGTGGCTCTATAATCCAACCCTCACACATGGCATGTGGGGATAACCAATGGAGGCAGCAGCATCAACTCCAGCATCTCAGCAACTCATCACAGTAGCCTCTCCTCATAGTAGCATCACCCCCACTGATCCCTACCTCATCTTATATACCCTTTATGCCACCTCCCAGAATGAGGTCACCGGCGACAGCAAGTCTGATTGATTAACGCACTCAAGTCAAGATTCTTTGTAAGGAGATGTGACCAAGTGAAATGACACAATGCCTTCTATATGTTATCAACCAGGTCTGATCAACAGTCCAGGCTGAACAATGCATGTTTATTTGATCACCCAGGGCTGTGTAGGAATTCAATGGAGACGTTCTGGGATGGATACAAAGCCCTATTGTTATAGTGTTGCCACTACTGACCATACACCTAGGAGTAGGGCTGCACACATTATGAGTAAATGGAACTAAGAGGGAGATACGATACCCAGAGATCAAAATACAGCTTGGAGTTATAGCCATATTTAAGTGGAATCATCACACCTGTGTATGTAACAAATACACAAAATGAAAGCGTATTGAAAAATTATCTTCAGTATAGTTAATGATAAGTTATACTGGTCCAAACTTATGCCAAAAGAACACTCTTTAGGCAAATTTCTAGAAACATGATGTGAACAAAGCCTTATGTTAATATCTATTTTTGTTCAAAAAATTTCATACAGCGTAAGCAAATGCAAGATATTTTTTGCTTAATAATTCTTTTCATTTACAGATATAGCAATGTTTAACTTAGATTTGCTGCAACAGTGTATTTAATGTGTCAAGTGTCAAGTTAAACATGAATCTTCTGTATCTTAAAAAAGTATAGGTTGCAAAACATGGTGCGAAAGAAGTTTAATAGATATTTGTCAGAATTCTTGCATTGATGGAGTCTAATATAGATAATACCATCACTGATTTTTAAAATGAAGAGTACCATTTACAGGCCTCCCAAATTTTTGCTAGAACTCCCACATTATATTATTATGCTGCAAAGTTACTATCTTTATTAAACAGGTGTTCACATCTTTTCTACTTGCTATGCTATGAGTATATGTATGGAACTTTTATGCAATTGCTTGATTCTGGACAGCTTTGCCTTTCTGTATATTTGTTTAATGCAGCAATTCCCAATTGGGTGACACTCTTGTAGGAAAATGTATCTCACAGAAAATAAATGGTTTCAAACGATAAAACTTAACTTTTAATATTTTAAAATAAAAATTGCACAAAGGACGTCCACTAATCTACTAAAAGACAGATCAATATGGTCTGTGCCTGCCTATTCAAAGTTTATTCAGGATTTAAATGTTAGACAGTATTCACACTCTCCAACTTTCCACTGGACCTAGGGTGTAATAAGATACTTTCACCACCCTTAGACTAAGGTTATAGTATCACGGCTGCATCATACAACAGGTCAGTATTTTGTCAGTTGCTCTTAGTGCTAGGAAAACCCAAACACCTGGTCCCCACACACATAATTTGTAAAGCCTCACTGACTAGACTCCTGCACAGCCATGATATACCTCCACAACCCTAGTCTGTAGTATGTACATATGCCAGTAATCTAGGTACAGGTCACAGTAACTTCATTTCCTGTCATTAAAATGTTATGAACATAAGGGAAACTATGATATTCTGACCCTTATACTCAATAAACCCTTATATTGCAGCCATTACTGATATCCCCTATGTTGACTCCAGGGATATACAGCTACCATTTCCATTAGTGACTCAAGTTCCACCAACTAATCTCCAGGCTAATCAGACTGCCCCAGTCTCCTGTCAGTCCTTCATGCCCCCAAGTGGTATGGCTTGTGGTCAACTAACTCAAAAATAGAAAATAGAAAATAAACTTGCTCTACGCGTTTCCCCTGTGTTATCTATATCAGGTTCATCAGGAGCCAATGCTAATAAACTAATCAGTTGGTCTAAGCTGCTATAAATATTTATCAAAAATGCAGTTACAACTGCAGTTCCTGGAGCACTGATGGTGTGCTCCAGTGTATAGAGTAGCCGACGCCACACTGAGCCTTGCCTGCTTTATAAAGGTCAGCCCATTCATTCGGTGCCACCCCCTTTCCTAATGCTGTCTGCAGTGAGCCAATAGAAATCACTAGCTCACTCCACCAATCATGCCTCCTAGGGGGTGTGTCCACCTCAGTCCTCTACTGTGTTCATGTGACTGCCGATCATGTGACCACTGAATGTAAACAATTACAGTGATCCAGCGCTAGACGGTGAATCTACTGATTCACATTTGATTTTCACCTCATCTACACAGGCTGCTGATCATCTGGCTGCTGCATCTCAGCCATTCCGATGATCAAGGGCCAACTTGTAATTTTGTATACTTAACCTCCATTCCTCCATATACCAGGTCATAAACCCAGAGGGGAGATATCCAAAACAGAGTTAAATCCGGATCCATAGTATCCTATCACAACCGTACTCTAAAGGAGTCGGAGGTTAGGTCTAACCCCAGACCGTGACAGCGGATGGATCATAAATCTACCTATCATAGTTAACATACAGTGGGCTCTCCCTTATTGTTCCCCAAACTATAGATAACCTAACCATCCCACTCAGATCCATTTGCATACCTCCTAATGGTCAATCCCTACAACTCTAACTCTTTTCTATTTCTCAACCCTCTGATTGCGTACCAAAACTACGGTACATCATAGCTACGACCCATCAAACACCACAACATTATATTGTAAATCGTACCTCACCACCTAGATTCAGGCAATGCAAAAGATAACAGAAGAGAGACCCCTAAACGTCTACCCATCTAAATACGGGGCGATAAATGACACGATACACCTCCCATATTTCTCACCCCTATTTATCTTTCTTCAATAAATGGCGCAAAGGATATCAAATCATTGAGGCCTCTAGGTTTGACACAGTTAAACCTAAATATCCATTCCGCTTCCTTCCTCAAAATTGCCCTATCCCAATCTCCTCCTCGTGGTGATTTGCGTACTAACTCAATGCCCTGAAATCTCAATGTAGATGGGTCACCTCCATGTTTGCTCCAGAAATGTAAACTCAGGGGACATTCTTCTCTCCTGTTGATATATCCAACATGATCTAATATCCTACGACGTAATTCCCTTTTCGTTTTACCCACGTAGTTCACTGGGCATGGACAGGATGCGACATATACCACACCCACAGAGCGGCAATTAATGAAATCTCTCGTATAATATTTTTTACCCGTAGCTGCCGCCGTAACGTCACGTCCCTTCAAAATAAATTCACAGGCCCTACAACCACCACACCTAAATGTGCCTGCCGGTCTTTCACTCCCCAACCAGGTACCCCCAGACTCCTCTGATTCCAGATGACTATGAACTAGTCTGTCTCTGAGGTTACGGCCTCTTCTGTAGGTGATTGATGGATATTCAGATACCCTATCCCTTAAATCAGGGTCCTGTCGCAGGATATCCCAATATGACCTCAATATGTCAACCACCATTCTGGAACCTTGATCAAATGTCCCGATTAATCTTGTAGGAAAATGGTTGCATATCTTCATTCAAGGATGCAGATATAGTTGAACACAATTGTGAAGCAGGTGTCAGGAATGTGACATCTGTTGTTGCCGCTTTAAAGTTGTCGGGTCAACATAAAGAAGGATTGGTGGTTGATTTAAGGTTGCCATGACAACATAGGGAAGCTTCTTGACCAGGCCTATTTAAACCACTCCCTATCACTCAGCTTTGCTGGCTATCAGTATCCAAACTCCTAAGCACCTGACTTTGATTTGACTGCTCCTATACCTGACTTTTGGCTGTGTACCTGGATTCCTCTTTTGTCTTGCGATTTTGTTCTGGCATTCCTGATCGGTTCTGACTATTGACTTGTTTCCCGGATTTGTCCCTGTCTCGTGATTTGGATCTGTGTTTCCCTCCTCAGCTGCTGACCTGTGATTGTCGACCATTCTGTTTTCTCTGTCCCTGTGAGTAGTGTGTGTGGATTTGGTGTAGGCTTCTGCTGCAGTGCATTTATTTGTAATACACTTTCTGTTCTGGTGACAATTCCGGTCTTCAGATTCAGCGAAAATCCAACTCTTCTTGCGAGGAGCTCTGGTGAAGGTGTCTGAGGCCGGTCTTGGCTCACACTAGTGTTTTGCCTTTAAGTAGCATTTTCACTGCTCACAGTTGTCAGCCCATTTCTGCTGCTGCTCTCCTGTAGACCAGTACATTCCTTACCTTGCATCTGAACCTTAACAGCAGGAAGCGCCAGGCCCTATGGAATTCGAGGCCTCCTCTGGACAACAGGACAGTCCTGCATTTTGGATCCTGTCCAGCTGTTCGAGGTGACAGGTCCTGATTTCAACTCTATCTGCGTCCTCAAAATGCAGAAACATTTGAATACAATGGTGGAGCATAGAGCTATCAACTCCATGCTCTCCATTCAGGCCTCAACTAATGCTGTTTAAGGCAGGGAGGCACAATGAGCGCCAAGTCATAGACATCATTAGAGCTGGAGCATGCAAGCAGCATTGTGGGAATGGGGCTGTGAGTTGTTTTGTTTTTTTGTTTTGCTTAATGTATTACATTGTCAGAGTGGCCACCGGGGAGATATCTTTATGCGTGAACGCCCACTGAGGGGGATAGCCTAATGTGTGATGGATCACAGGGGGTTAACTTATTGTGTGATAGGCCACTGGGGGGGACAGCTTAATGAGTAATGGGCCATTGAGGGAACATTATATTATATGGGGCCACTGCAAGGGCATCTGACTGTGTAATGCGCTACTAAGGAGGCATTATATTGTGTGAGTGCCACTAAGGGGCATTACACTGAGGGAGCATTATAATTTCTGCAGACCACTTAGGAGACATTATACTGTGTGATGGAGGCACCATCAGTGTATGCTATATATTGAAGGGCACTATTAATGTATTAGGCCACAAATTTACATGATAGAAATGGGTGGGGTCAAGGGAACATGGACATAGAGTTAGGGGTACAGCTTTACACAAAAATAATTGCTGCAGTGAATTATGTCAAACTGGTTTCATGTTAATCTTTGTGTCATCTAAAACTTGTGAGCTATGTCTAAGAGGTGGTGATTAGAGAATGATCGGGTGGTTTGGGGCCAAGATCTGTTTCGGTTCGAACAAGTTCGCTATGAACCACACCTTAAAATGACTTCAAACATAGTGTAGAACACTCTCATGGCTCCTAGGAGCCTATATATCCAACTTCTAGCTCTCTAAAGCAAGCACAGTCAAAGTTATGTCAAAGTGAAGTGACATGTACGTCTATGGAAAAATGGACTGTAAGCAGTGGATACAAACTCCAACTTTAATCATACACTGTGCTGACACTCGATTTTATGCATTTTAACATTTAAAACCCTTAAAAATTTACTCTTTTATTAGGGAAAAGGGTGCTTGCCTGTGGATTTTTAGACACACATGGCAGTTATATTGCAAAAAGCAATGGTTTTGTCTAAAAATAAGCCTGTTTGATGACTTGTAAGTGCTACAGGTTTGTTGATGTTATCTGAAAGACAAATTTGTGGCTGTGATCCTAGTTGAAAAGTGATGAAGAATTGGCCTTCCAAAACAAAAGGCACCAAAAATTATCCCTTTATGGGAGCGTCAACACTGTGGTACTAACAGTGTGCTATAGTTGAATGTAATGAACCAGATCGCAGGACATGTTTGGCTGAGTGGTGGCAGTTGTGGTAGCTATGGCAACATGTGTGGCAGTGCTGTGGGGCACAATATGATGGATGAGACCGCCAAACATGTCTGGCTGACTGGTGGTAATCGTGGTAGCTGTTGCATTTGGTGTGGCAGTGCGGCAGGGCATAATATGATGGACCAGGCTGCAGGACATGTCTGGCTGAGTGGTGGTAGCTGTGGCAACATGTGTGGCAGTGCAGCTGGGCATAATATGATGGATCAGGCCGCATGATATGTCTGGCAGTGGTGATAGTCAAACGAATTTGAACCACACCTTAAATTGGCTTAAAACATAGTGTATAACACTCTTATGGCTCCTAGAAACCTATATATCAAATTCCTAGCTCTATAACTCATACATAGCCAAAGTTATTTCAAAGTGAATGTGACATGTATGTCTAAGGAAAAAACTAATGGTAAGCAGTGAATACAAACTCCAACTTTAACCAAACACTGTGCTGACAGTCGCTTTTACTAATTTTAACATTTAAAAAGCTCCAAAAAGTACCCTTTTTTTGGGAAAAAGGTGTTTGCTGGTTTTTTATACACACGTGGTGGTTATATTGCAAAAAGCAAGAGCTTTGTAGAAAAATTAGCCCATTTTGATGACTTGTAAGCACTACCGGGTTACTGCTATTTGGGAGACAAATTTGTGGCTGTGAGACAATTTGAAAAGTGATGAGGAATTGGCTTTTCAACAACAACAAAAAAAGCTACCTAAATTTATGGGAGGGAGCAGATGTGAAATCAAAAGTTTTTTTTTTTTTTTTTTATAGCATCACTGAAGCACCAACAGTGCAGTATAGTGGAATGTGATGAAGGACAGGAGTGGTGGCAATGATGATAGTTGTGGCAATATGTGTGGCAGTGCGGCAGGCGTAATATGATGGACCAGGCCACAGTACAGTTTTGCCTGAGTGGTGGCAGTGGTGTTAGCTGTTTACGAGTAGGAGCCAACATCAGCAGCAGTACAGTCATGGCCAAAAGTTTTGAGAATGATACAAATATTAATTTTTACAAAGTCTACTGCTTCAGTTTTTCTAATGGCAATTTGCATATACTCCAGAATGTTATAAAGAGTGATCAGCTTAACAGCAATTACTTGCAAAGTCAATATTTGCCTAGAAAATGAACTTTATCCCCCAAAACACATTTCAACATCATTGCAGCCCTGCCTTAAAAGGACCACCTAACATCGTTTCAGTGATTGCTCCATTAACACAGGTGTGGGTGTTGATGAGGACAGGGCTGGAGATCAATCTGTCATGATTAAGTAAGAATGACACCACTGGACACTTTAAAAGGAGGCTGGTGCTTGCCATCATTGTTTCTCTTCTGTTAACCATGGTTATCTCTAAAGAAACACGTGCAGTCATCATTGCACTGCACAAAAATGGCCTAACTGGGAAGAGTATTGCAGCTAGAAAGATTGCACCTCAGTCAACAATCTATCGCATCATCAAGAACTTCAAGGAGAGAGGTTCCATTGGTGCCAAAAAGGCTCCAGGGCGCCCAAGAAAGACCAGCAAGCGGCAGGACCATACCTTAATAGTGTTTCAGCTGCGGGATTGGGCTACCAGCAGTGCAGAGCTTGCTGAGGAATGGCAGCAGGCAGGTGTGAGTGCATCTGCACGCACTGTGAGGCGGAGACTCTTGGACCAAGGCCTGGTCTCAAGGAGGGCAGCAAAGAAGCCACTTCTCTCCAGAAAAAACATCAGGGACAGACTGATATTCTGCAAAAGGTACAGGGAGTGGACTGCTGAGGACTGGGGTAAAGTCATTTTCTCTGATGAATCCCCTTTTCGATTGTTTGGAACATCTGGAAAACGGCTTATTCGGAGAAGAAGAGGTGAGCGCTACCACCAGTCTTGTCTCATTCCAACTGTAAAGCATCCTGAAACCATTCATGTGTGGGGTTGCTTCTCAGCCAAGGGAATCGGCTCTCTCACAGTCTTGCCTAAAAACACAGCCATGAATAAAGAATGGTACCAGAATGTCCTCCAAGAGCAACTTCTCCCAACCGTCCAAGAGCAGTTTGGCGCTCAACAATGCCTTTTCCAGCATGATGGAGCACCTTGCGATAAAGCAAAGGTGATAACTAAATGGCTCAGGGAACAAAACATAGAGATTTTGGGTCCATGGCCTGGAAACTCCCCCAGATCTTAATCCCATTGAGAACTTGTGGTCAATCATCAAGAGACGGGTGGACAAACAAAAACCAACAAATTCAGACAAAATTAAAGCATTGATTCTGCAAGAATGGACTGCTATCAGTCAGGATTTGGTCCAGAAGTTGATTGAGAGCATGCCAGGGAGAATTGCAGAGGTCCTGAAGAAGAAGGGTCAACACTGCAAATATTGACTTGCTGCATTAACTCATTCTAACTGTCAATATAAGCTTCTGTTACTCATAATATGAATGCAATTATATTTCTGTATGTGATAAAAACATCTGACAAACACACATAAAAACCAGAGGGCAGCAGATCATGTGAAAATATAATATTTGTGTCATTCTCAAAACTTTTGGCCATGACTGTACAGTAAATGGAAGATGATGATAATGGGAGATGGCGACACTGCTATTCGGAGGCATCCGTCAGAGGTGTTTGAAAATACTCATGGATTCATGCCTGATTCATTTTGACAAAAGTAATTTATTCCACACTACCTGTGGAACTACCTTTTAGGTGTTACAACTGCCATGGGCAGCACTGAACACCCTCTCGGCCATTACACTTGAGGCCATACAAGATAAAACTCCCATGGCAAACTGAGCCAGCTCCTTCCACTGTACTAACCTATTGGCCCAGAATTCCATTGGGTCACAGTTATCTGCTGGAATATAGGAGCACTTTAGGTACGACTGTACCTCCTGGTGTAGCCAGTGGGTGTCAGTGGCTCTGGTTGGTTTTGCAAGCTGAAAAATTTCTGGTTCATCATCTTCCAAATATTGTACTGGGCCTGGCTGCTGCTGCTGCTTGTACTCCTCCTGACACTTGTGGCAAAGGAGGTGGAGTGCTTGTTGAGTGAGGTTGACTGGGAGCGGGCAGAGGCCACCTGTGTATGTTTGCGGCTGACAGTTGCAGTGGTAACCCCAAATGCTACATCAAGCTGGGTATGCAGCCTATTCTGACAATCTTCAATTCTTTCTTCCCTTTGGGAAGAAGGGAAGAATTCCCCAATTTTGTCCTTATAGTGAGGGTTTAAGAGCACTGCCATCCAGTACTCATTCTGATCCTAAGAATATGCTTGTCTTCCTCCTCTCCTCCTCTTCCAGTCTAAGAGTCCCAGATCCTCTACCATAATGAGCCTGAAGCGGATCCTCATCCTCCTCCATCAACACAAGGCAATGACGTTGACTAAGAGGTGAAAACTGTTCCTCCTCGTTGAATGAGTATAATGGTTTCCTGTAAGATTTACAATAGAGATATCACATTGCTGACGCTCTAGTCATCCCTGCTGACAAATTTGGTGGCTTCTTTAAACAGCTTGGGAAGCCAGCACACTTCTCTCATGAGCCTCCAATGGTGTATCTTGAAGTAACACATTGTCCCTGTGGTCTGCTGCATGCAATAATCATACATGCAGCAGACCACATCTGACCATTTAAAGTGGTGTCCAATGTGTTGGAACATCGCAGATATGGCAGTGCAAAGGCAGACTGTTTTGTAGCTGCAAATCGAGCAGGGTGTTTTTTGCGACGTGAGAACGCCTGAAATGCAGAGATGAAAAGAGATTTTTTTCATGAGGAGCACCTGTTTTAGGCCACTATACAGGTTAATCAAGCAGCCAACCACCAGATTAAGGACATAAAGGGACAATGTGTTATTCATCCTAACTGCAGCATAGCAACAATATTGGTGCCATTGTCACTGGAAACGCTGCCCAGTTGGAGTTAGTGAGGAGCCATCCAGTGGGATACTTGCTGCAGGATACAGCAAAGTAGCCCCTCCACTGTGTGGCTCCTTTGTTTAAGGCTCATTAATTTCAAAACTGCATGGTAACGCTTCACCTTACACCCATGAAATGAGAGTAGAGGAGGAGATAGAGGAGTTGAAGTGACGGCTTGCCCTGCTAAAAACAGTGGTGGGAAACAGTCCAGAGAGGAGGATCCAGAGGAGGTGGCTGGGTATTGTGTGGTGTTGGAACTGGCTCTGCACATTTGGGGTGGAACTAGTACCTGGCCTTGCTGCATGTACACACGTGGACAAAATTGTTGATACCCCTTGTTTAATGAAAGAAATACCACAGAAATAACTTGAATTTGACAAAAGTAAGAATATATAAAAATTCTATGAAACTGAACAAATGAAAGTTAGACATTACTTTTCAACCATGCTTCAACAGAATTTTTTTTTAAAAAGAAAACTCATTAAACAGGCCTGGACAGAAATTATGGTACCCCTGAAAATAATGTGACCAAAGGGACATGTTAAATCAAGGTGTGTCCACTAATTTGCATCACAGGTGTCCTGTATATAGGGCTACAGATATTCACTGTTCTGTTTGGTGGCATACCATTGTTTTTCTTGTGCAATTCTCCATGTGTTTGATGTGTCACATGACCCCCTTCCCATTGAAAAAAGTAAAGTTGAATCCAAAATGGCGGCTTTGCAGATGGCTGCCATGGGCGTCACCCGGCCTTAAATGTTTCCCCCCTCCCATGTACTAATATGCCACAAACGGTAAGGTGATATCATCAACCACTTCCATTTTATCTGGGTGTATCCAAACTTATGGCCCACCCTGTACATGTTGACAAGCCACAAAGCTTCTGGGAGAATGTCCTATAGACAGATGAGATAAAAATCAAAATTCAAAATTTTTGGCAAGGCACATCAGCTCTATGTTCACAGATGGAAAAATGAAGCATATCTTGAAAAGAACACTGTCCCTACTGTGAAACATTTAGGAGGCTCTGTTATGTTCTGGGGCTGCTTTGCTGCATCTGGCACAGAGTGTCTTGAATCTGTGCAGGGTACAATGAAATCTCAAGACTATCAAGGGATTCTAGAGATAAATGTGTTGCCCAGTGTCAGAAAGCTTGGTCTCAGTCGCAGGTCATGGGTGTGGCAACAGGATAATGACCCAAAACACACAGCTAAAAAGACCCAAGAATGGCTAAGAGGAAAACATTGGACTATTCTGAAGTGGCCTTCTATGAGCCCTGACCTAAATCCTATTGAGCATCTTTGGAAGGAGCTGAAACATTGCTTCTGGTAAAGGCACCCTTCAAACCCAAGACAACTGGAGCAGTTTGCTCATGAGGAGTGGGCCAAAATAACTGTTGAGAGGTGCAGAAGTCTCATTAACAGTTACAGGAATCGTTTGATTGCAGTGATTGCCTCAAAAGGTTGTGCAACAAAATATTAACTTAAGGGTACCATCATTTCTGTCCAGGCCTGTTTCATGAGTTTTCGTTTTTAAAAAATTCTGTTGAAGCATGGTTGAAAAGCAGTATCTGACTTTCATTTGTTCATTTTTATAGAATTTTTATATATTATTACTTTTGTCAGATTCAAGTTATTTCTGTGACTATTGTGGGTTTTTCTTTCATTAAACGAGGGGTACCAACAATTTTGTCCACGTGTGTATAAGGTGCACATGTTATTAATAGTAACCAAATGTCAAGGGGAGTTACAATAACCATTGTTTTCTTTTATTTATTATAAAAACTAAATAAAGGGAACTGAAATTAGATGATAAAATACATAAGACCATAGTAGCATAAAATGTAAATAATAGTAATACACATAACATTGTTGGTGTTAATTGTAAACGATGATACATACATAGGGGATTAAATAATCAGTCATTTAGTTGATGTCCATATGGGTACCAGTGTTTTTTAAACTATAATCTAATAGTATCAATGGAACAAAACGGATGATCTGTGATAGGTTTGTTCGTTATATGGAAGGGTTAGGTTACCATCTCTTTTGCCTCATTTAAGCCCAATGGAGACAAGGAGTTCAATTTGAATATCCAGAACATTTCCCTTCATTTTAGGTTCTCAAATCGGTTGTATGCCAACTCTGGTATATGTTCAATGGGGTACACAGTAAATTCTTTGAAATTACACTTGTGGGTAGAATGGGTATGCTGCGAGAAACTGTGTTCTGGATAGCGATTTGATACGTTTGATCTATGTTTATTGACTCTAATATGGAAAGGAAGGGTGGTGCGACCTACATACTGCAGATTACATCCACATTCAATTATATAAATAACATAATCTGATACGCAGCTGAGTGTGTCTCAAATGTTGAAAATTTCACCCGTAGTATAACTTTTAAAAGAGTCGCGGCATTTGCATTTTGTTTTTCTGCATCTAAATATGCCCTTTTCGGTTTGGGAAAATGGTGTTGATATGGTCCCATTATGTAATAGTCGAAGCTTACTAAGAGCAAGAATGTTTTTAATCGCCTTTGCACTTCTGTAGGTAATACCAGGCTGAGTAGGAAGCAAGAACCAAGGAACAGATCGTTCACAAAAATATGCCAATATTTCTTAAGTATTTCTTTACTCTTGATATAAGATTGATTATAGGTCATTAGAAAGTTATATTGCCAGTTGTCGTTCTTTATTTCCGAGGGTCTAGGAGCTAGACACTCATCTTGGGTCAAAATCCCTGCTCTTGTGTAAGCTACTTGTACTAACTCCTTTAGGTAGCCTTTTTCCAGAAATCTTTAAATTGGATATATGGGATGTTTATTTTCCATTTTTTGAAGTGGCAACTCTGGAATTCCAGAAGGCTATTACCTTATACCTTTTTGAAAAAGATTTTTATTATAACTTATGTGTTGTCTATACTTAAAAGTAGATTGAGGTACTCCACAGGTGATTTTGATATCATCCCTGTGAATTTTAGACCCCAATCGTTTGAATTCAAATTGGTGATAAATCTATCAAGGTCCAATTCAGATGATTAACAAGTCATCAATGTACCTAGTATAGAGAATTATATTCTCTAACCAATGGTGCTGGCATATAAATAAATCCTTGAACCACCCCATATATTGGTTGTCAAAACTTGGCAGCGTATTTCGTGCACATAGCGGTTGCTTTACATTGCTTGTATAATTGAATTTCAAATGTGAACACATTATGCTACAGAATAAATAGTATGCCAATTTACCACCAATCTTTACTTTCTGGAATACTATTAACCCTCCAGCTTAATGTGCTCATATTCTAAAAACAATTATACAGGCATTGTAAAGGGACTGCTATTGGTCACTTTACATTGTTTGCACCACAAGCACAATAACCGTTGGTTTACAACGAGTGCTGCTTCAGCATGTCTGCTTAAGCGTGAGTGCGCACCACCAGTTCAGCACTAGTAGCTCCTAGAGCCTTATCAAGCTCCCTTACTTGCGCTGCAAGGAACCTCTTGCGGCACACGCGCGAATGTCTTCAGTTGAAGTACTCACCGAGGACACTTGTTCCCAGCTTCCCTCCCCTAACACATGTGTATGGTATACATATTTATATCAACTACATATATATATATATATATATATTTATACAGAGTTTTAATTTTATGATATGTTAACGAGTGTCACATGTAGCTATCAATTAATTATTCAATGTTTTATCCCCAACCTTTTATGGGAGGATATTTAAACTTGCTTGTACCCTCATCTTGATTATATGTCTACTGATTTGAGAAAAGTGTCATCCCTGAAACGTGTCATCTTTGACATCTGTACCTCTTATAATTTTTATTGGAATTTTTATTGAATAAACCATCAGATAAAATATATAGTTGGCGGACTTTTTTTCCTTTGAATACTACAACCTGGCAAGAGGCATGGAGCCTGACTTATGTTTTTTATATAACCAATTGGCTATATCTATCCATTTCCTGTTGGACTTGCCTGGATCCCTCAAGATTGATGATCCAGTGAATTTGGCCTCCAGATGCCTGTGTTAAACAAATGCTGATATAGTGGTTATGACTTCTCACAACTGAACCAGGTGAGCACCCTACCTAAAGAAAAGGTTAAAAATCATCAAGGTTCTCAAAGGGTGCGCTTCTTCTGTTTTTTTTCCCTACAGCAGTTCCAGAGTACGAATAGTCACCATGTCAACTTTGCAGAGTTGTAAAACAATCCCATTTTGGAAACTGCACCCCCTAGTGATTATGGCAAGACCAAACTTATGTAGGTTTTTTTTTCTAATATTTTATTACTTTAAAAAAAAAAATCATTTTTTTGTGTCATCATATTCTGAAAGCCAGCTTATTACTAATAAATATAACTTTTTAATAGCCTTTATTGTTTTGAATTTTTTTCATATGTCGCTCACTATGGGGGATAGATAATGTTCTGATTTTATAGTTTCGGACTTTAAGGTTGCGACCACAGTTATTGCCCATGTTTTACACTGCCCTTTTCACTTTTCTGAAAAATGGGCAGGACTTACCAGGAAGGGCCTTAGTCTCCCATTACTTGTCAAATTTTCTATTATTTAAACCAGAAACAGATATAAATCATAGCTTTAATTTATGTCAGCTCATACAGTAGCTGGGTTAGATTTCATCTTTAGGTCAACAGAGAACTGGAGATGCACCGAATTTATTATAAATCTTGTTCTCAAATTAGGCACATCTTACACCAGTGTGCAGTAGATCAAGACTGGCATAGAGTCTTGATAAATTCCCCCCATGTATTGTTATTAGAAAGAGAGAAAACTTGTGAAACACAGAATATTTGAAACGATCACTAACAGAACATATAAACAGTAGAAATACAACATTTCTAATTTAAACCACCAACATTATGTTGGTGGAGCAATAGATGACTAACGTTACTTAAATCACTATATTCTTTGCAACATCACAAGCTGCACTCAGAGCAAATGTGATTACATTAACATCAAATTATTGCTGCACTGATTTTGTCTTTGTAAGTTCACTTCATGGCCTGCAAATTCTTTTAGAACAAGATGAGTTTACTCCACCCACGTTTAGATGGGTAGCATATTTACATTGTAAAAAACACCAGCTGTCTTCCCTTCTGGCATTTTCAGTAGATAGTAAGTCATGGCTGATAAATATTCCAAAACACACAAGTGGCCTAGAGATACAAAAAAAGTCAAACAATAACGTATTTTTTATTTAATTAAGAAATGAATATCAATATTAAATACATCTCTAAATACTGTGAAAATATTTAGAGAAGGTTTGTATACTCCGAATACAAAGTCACATATACCCTGTATATGATATGCAAGAATACCCAGATGTGGAAACTAACCAATCTAAAGGAATTGTTTTATTTTACATTCTATAACAATACCGTTTTTTGTGTCTTTCACTAACTGTATGGATAGATAGTTGACAAACTCTATGCCTACCATTAGTGGTTGTTATTACCAGTGTAGTAGAACAAGATCTTTCAGACACAGTTAACCACTTCCCATCACTACACTGCCTTTTTACATACTATTTGACGAGCCAATTTGAAATTAGGACATAAAAGGCATTTGAAAAGCACCCCAAGATTCAAGTATGGGGGTCTTTTCCTGTTTCTCCAAATCAGACAAAAGGGGGATGCTAATGCTGTTACTGGTAGCCTGGGAACATGATTAATGTACTCCAAAATGATACCAATAAAAAGATTAGCTCAGTTCACAAAAACAAAAATGCTACACCTCTCATAAGATGGCGATGCAAAAACAATTGATGATTTTTCCCCAAATGGGTTTTTGTTTTGCAAAATTAGTAAAGCATAAAAAACAATATAAATTAGGTATTGCCTTAATCATACCAACCCACAAAGATACTGTTACTTATGCTGTATGGTGAATGGCAAAAAAATTTAAAATGTTAAAAAGAAATGCCAGAATTTATGGGTTTTTTTTTTCATCTGTCCTAGAAAGAGTTAATAAAATTTAGTCAATAAGTTATAGGCATCCCATAAAGGTGTCTTTACAATATGCATTTCATCCCGCAAAAAAAAATCTGTCCTCATATTGCTATATAACCAGAAAAATAAAAAATATAGCTTGTAAAATACAAAAAAACTGAAAATCACAACATCTTTATGGCAAAACTGTCTTCGGCAGAAATGTGTAAACTGTGTGAGCATATATCAGAGATTCTTACTGTAAACACAACAGAACTGACCCCCTGAATACCCCTTCAACCCTAAGAGCTAGTGGGAAAATAGTGGGGAATTTGGTGTACCCAATGTTCTCCACGAAACTTAAATGTTCACTTGTCACTATTAGCTATGCATTCAAATCTACTACACTAATGCTCAATACGCCCCTTCATAAATTCTTTGAGGGGTGCAGTTTTGAAAATGGGGTCATTACCTAAGGGAGTCCACTTACTGGCACCTTAAAGGGGTATTCCCATCTCAAGTATTCTATCTATACTCCTAGCTTATGTAAATTGAAGAGTTTTCCTAAATATACTGCTTTAGCAATGCTGCTTTGTTTTTCTGCTATGGGAAATTATTCCTCCCATTGTTTACACAGCGTTTCCATAGAGCCGGACCTGTGTGATAAGAAAAGACAGATGACATCACTCACTGCTCTCACTGTTATCTACAGCTCTGCCTTTCAGCTAATTGCAGTTTGCTGATAAAGCTGTGTCTGTTATCTTTCTATGTAAACACACAGATAACACTGATTCCCTTTTCTAGAAGCATGTGCATATTATTTGATCAGCATATATATGAGATTTTTAGTAATCATAATAAGTAGTGTCCTGTTCAGCAAGCTGGGGGGAAGTGGCTTTGACTGTTTGATAAGGAATACAGGAAGTGAGAAGAAGAGACAGCAGGCAAAGCTGCTGAAACAGGGAGATGAGAAAACCCCTTTAACAGCGCTGCAACATGACATGGCATCCAAAAACGAAACATCCAAATCTGAAATTTATCCAGGGGTGCAGTGAGAATTTTTATCCCACCACTTGTTGCATTAATTTATTTTCAAGCTGTTGGTAAAAAGTGAAACTAACATTTTTTCAACAAAATACGTCATTTGCTTCAGAACCCTGGGGGAGGGGCACAACAAGACAGTGAGCCCTAAAGCTAAACCCCCCCACTGCCCCTGGCTAACTTGCCTGATCTGTCCTAGGTGACAGCCAGCAACTGGTCGACAGTCCCTTCTTAATATAAGCGGCAACACAGAACGCAGACAGGACGAACAACAAAAAGGGAGTTCAACTAGCCAAGGGGTCGGTAACAGACGAGCAATGCAGTACAGATTCAAAATCCAAGAGAATAGTCAAAGTCAAGGCCAGAGGTCAGGAATAGGAATACAGGTAACAAAAACAGCAAGGAGTAATAGCCAGTACACAAAAAGCAATAACCAGCACCAATGTGAATGTGAGCAAGGAATAAATAGGAAGAAAGAACCCTCCCCAGACTTGAAATGAGGATAGGCTGTCAATCACACAGGTAAGGCTAAAATTAACTATTAGTGGAGCAGAGGAAAACCAAGGTGAAGGAGATGGGTGTGGTGGAAAATCAATTAAGGAGGTGAGGGAATAGGACAGTGTTCAGACAATACAAGAAAAACCCAAAGGAAAGAATCACAGCCGGACCCGCCTGCTGCGCCGTAGCATGTGGCCAGATGGTGCAGAGGTTCGAACGGGTGCGGATGTAACAGGGGTGCTGTTTACAAAATAGGGTGACTTCTTGGGGAGTTCCACTTTACTAGCAGCTGCGGGGCTATGTAAAAGCGACATGGCATTCAAATACAGTTCCTCTTAATTTACACTCCAGAAGCCAAAAAGCATAGTGCTCCTTCCCTTCTGAGCCATGCTGATTGTGCAAACAGCAATTTATGCCAACAATATACAACTTGTTTGTACATGGGATAACCCACTTAAAAATTTTAGAAGTATCGGGTACTGAAATGGCATATTTCTTAAGAAATTTAAATTTTCACTTTGTTCATTATTTATTGGGAAGCACTCTTGGGCTCAAAATACTAACTATAGTGGTGCCCAGTGGTGCTTCTTCCTTGTGGTGTACTGCCATGTGCCCAAACAGCAGTTTACATCCACATGTAGGGTATTTCCATACTCAGGAGAAATTTAATAACAAATTGTGTGATGCATTTTCTCCTTGATCTCATTGTAAATGTGTACATTTTAGGGCTAAATGAACATATTATAATAAAATATGAAATTAAGGTCTAAATTTAACCTCCCTATTGTATTAATTTCCATGAAATGCTTAAAGGGTTAACAAACTTCCCAAATGTTGTTAAATTATTGGGGGGTGCAGTTTTGAAAATGGGGCGATTTATGAAGGTTTCTAATATATAGGTTTTTAAAATCCCCTTCAGATGTCTAAAAAAAATGGGTTTGGAATATTTTCTTGTAATTTTTTTTTTTTAATTACTGTTAGACTTAGCCTTTCTAAAATTCAAAATAAATTCAAGTATGATTAAAAGATGATGGCAACATAAATCAGAGCTATGGTAGATAATATTAACTAACTGAGGTGGTATGATTATCTGTCTGAAAAGTGGGCTTTTCACATTTTAAAAATTGTGAATTTTTCAAACCTTCCATCAAATTTCCAATTACTTCCTAAATAAATGCAAAAAAATATTGACCACAATTTACCACTATCATAAAATGCAATGTGTCATAAAAAACAATATCAAAATCACTTGGGTAAGTTAAAGTGTCTCAAAGTTATTACCATATAAGTGACGCATGTCATTTATGAAAAATGGGATTGTGTCCTTCAGGCTATAGCCCCATGCTGCAGAAATGCAGAGTTTTTCCCGCTGCAAAAACGGCAAGTAAAAAAACGCTGCATTTTACAGTACCTGCAAAGTGAATGAGATTCTGGAGAATCCCATTATCACCTAGCAGAAAAAAAAACTGCTGCGGAAAAGCTGTGTTTTCAAAAACGCTCTGCGTTATTTTTTTTGCATCGTTTTTTAGCTGTTTTTCGCTATGGGGAACCTTAGCCTAAGGTGATTTTTGGATGTGTCCTTAACGGTTTAGTAGAGATAACACTAAACTTCAGAAAGGTCAAATTTCACAAGCTAAAAGAGGAACTTCACAGCATAAACTGGGACAATGTCCTCAAAGTGAAGGGAACACAATGTAAATAAAACATTTTCAAAAAGATTCTAAATAGGCCAGTGAAAGATATATACAGTGAAAGAAATAAGTATTTGATCCCTTGCTAATTTTGTAAGTTTGCCCACTGACAAAGACATGAACAGTCTATAATTTTAAAGGTAGGTTAATTTTAACATTGAGAGATAGAATATCAAAAATAAAATCCAGAAAATCACATTGTATAAAGTTTATAAATGTATTTGCATTTTGCAGAGAGAAATAAATATTTGATCCCTCTGGCAAACAAGACTTAATACTTGGTGGCAAAACCCTTGTTGGCAAGCACAGCAGTCAGACGTTTTTTGTAGTTGATGATGAGGTTTGCGCACATGTCAAGAGGAATTTTGGTCCACTCCTCTTTGCAAATCATCTATAAATCATTAAGATTTTGAGGCTGTCGCTTGGCAACTCGGAGCTTCATCTCCTTCCATAAGTTTTCTATTAAGGTCTGAAGACTGGCTAGGCCACTCCATGATTTTAATGTGCTTCTTTTTGAGCCACTTCTTTGTTGCCTTGGCTGTATGTTTTGGGTTATTGTCCTGCTGGAAGACCCAGCCATGACCCATTTTTAATGTCCTGGCGGAGGGAAGGAGGTTGTCACTCAGGATTTTACGGTACATGGCTCCATCCATTCTCCCATTGATGCGGTGAAGTAGTCCTGTGAGCTTAGCAGAGAAACACCCCCAAAACATAATGTTTCCACCTCCATACTTGATAGTGGGGATGGTGTTCTTTGGGTCATAGGCAGCATTTCTCTTCCTCCAAACATGGTGAGTTGAGTTAATGCCAAAGAGCTCAATTTTTGCCTCATCTGACCACAGAATCTTCTCCCACTCACAAAATCATCCAGGTGTTCATTGGCAAACTTCAGACGGGCCTGCACATGGGCCTTCTTGAGCAGGGGGACCTTGCAGGCACTGCAGGATTTTAATCCATTACAGCGTAATGTGTTACCAATGGATTTCTTGGTGACTGTGGTCCCAGCTGCCTTGAGATCATTAACAAATTCCCCCCGTGTAGTTTTAGGCTGATCTCTTATCTTCCTCATGATCAAGGATACCCCATGAGATTTTGCATGGCGCCCCAGATAGATGTCGATTGACAGTCATTTTGTATTTCTTTCATTTTCTTACTATTGCACCAACAGTTGTCTCCTTCTCACCCAGAGTCTTACTTATTATTTTGTAGCCCATTCCAGCCTTGTTCAGGTCTATGATCTTGTCCCTGACATCCTTAGAAATCTCTTTGGTCTTGCCCATGTTGTAAAGGTTAGAGTCTGACTGAGTCTGTGGACAGAAGACTTTTATAAAGATGACAATTTAAGAGAGCTGTCTTTAATGCAGGTAACGAGTTGATTAGAAGTGTCTAACTGGTCTATAGGAGCCAGAACTCTTAATGGTTGGTAGGGGATCAAATAATTATTTCTCTCTGCAAAATGCAAATAAATTTATAAAATTTATACAATGTGATTTTCTGGATTTTATTTTTGATATTCTATCTCTCACTGTTAAAATTAACCTACCCTTAAAATTATAGACTGTTCATGTCTTTGTCAGTGGGCAAACTTACAAAATTAGCAAGGGATCAAATACTTATTTCCTTCACTGTACCTTATGGAAATACAGTGGGGAAAAAAAGTATTTAGTCAGCCACCAATTGTGCAAGTTCTCCCACTTAAAAAGATGAGGCCGGCCTGTAATTGACATCTTAGGTAGACCTCAGCTATGAGACACAAAATGAGAAAACAAATCCAGAAAATCACATTGTCTGATTTTTTAAGAATTTATTTGCAAATTATGGTGGAAAATAAGTATTTGGTCACCTACAAACAAGCAAGATTTCTGGCTCTCACAGACCTGTAACTTCTTCTTTAAGAGGCTCCTCTGTCCTCCACTCATTACCTGTAGTAATGGCTCCTGTTTGACATTGTTATCAGTATAAAAGACACCTGTCCACAACCTCAAACAGGCACACTCCAAACTCCACTATGGTGAAGACCAAAGAGCTGTGGAAGGACACCAAAAACAAAATTGTAGACCTGCACCAGGCTGGGAAGACTGAATCTGCAATAGGCAAGCAGCTTGGTGTGAAGAAATCAACTGTGGGAGCAATAATTAGAAAATGGAAGACATACAAGACCACTGATAATCTCCCTCGATCAGAGACTCCTCGCAAGATCTCACCCTGTGGGGTCAAAATGATCACAAGAACGGTAAGCAAAAATCCCAGAACCACACGGGGGGACCTAGTGAATGACCTGCAGAAAGCTGGGAATAACATAACAAAGGCTACCGTCAGTAACACACTACGCCGCCAGGGACTCAGATTCTGCAGTGCCAGACGTGTCCCCCTGCTTAAGCCAGTACATATCCAGGCCCGTCTGAAGTTTGCTAGAGAGCATTTGGATGTTCCAGAAGGGTATTGGGAGAATGTCATATGGTCAGATGAAACCAAAGTAGAACTGTTTGGTAGAAACACAACTCGTCGTGTTTGGAGGAGAGTGAATGCTGAGTTGCATCCAAAGAACACCATACCTACTGTGAAGCATGGGGGTGGCAACATCATGCTTTGGGGCTGTTTCTCTGCAAAGGGTCCAGGACGACTGATCCGTGTACATGATACAATGAATGGGGCCATGTATCGTGAGATTTTGAGTGCAAACCTCCTTCCATCAGCAAGGGCATTGAAGATGAAACGTGGCTGGGTCTTTCAGCATGACAATGATCCCAAGCACACCACCAGGGCAATGAAGGAGCGGCTTCCTAAGAAGCATTTCAAAGGTCCTGGAGTGGCCTAGCCAGTCTCCAGATCTCAACCCCATAGAAAACCTTTGGAGGAAGTTGAAAGTCCGTGTTGCCCAGCGACAGCCCCAAAACATCACTGCTCTAGAGGAGATCTGCATGGAGGAATGGGCCAACATACCAGCAACAGTGTGTGCCAACCTTGTGAAGACTTACAGAAAACATTTGACCTCTGTCATTGTCAACAAAGGATATATAACAAAGTATTGAGATGAACTTTTGTTATTGACCAAATTCTTATTTTCCACCATAATTTGCAAATAAATTCTTTAAAAAATCAGACAATGTGATTTTCTGGATTTGTTTTCTCATTTTGTCTCTCATAGTTGAGGTCTACCTATGATGTCAATTACAGGCCGGCCTCATCTTTTTAAGTGGGAGAACTTGCACAATTGGTGGCTGACTAAATACTTTTTTTCCCCACTGTAAGCATGTTAGAAATAATAGAAAACCAATGTGGCTAACTAAAATGGTAAGGATTGCAATGAAAGATATAAAGAAAGTGTTTAAAGCACTAAAAGAAGCTATAAGCTCTTGCGAGCAGGGCCCTCAGTCCCCTTGTGTGAATTGACTCTGTAATGTATCTTTTTATCTGTACAGTCCCTGACAAGTTCTGTCGCTTATCCATGTTGTGGAATCAAAAGCTTATAACCATTCATCTATTGGTTTTAGAAATGACTCATATGAAAGCTGAAACCCTCCCAAATGATTTTTTGGTTAAGAAAATAAATTCTCTTCACTGCTGAAATATTGATCATTTAATGAACACAGACAGGTCAGATTTTGGCAAGACAAAAGTTTTGTCGCACACATAAAGTAATGTGAAAATCAAACCAATAATTCTGTTCAAAAACAAAGATATGTTTCATAACATTGGAGAATGAAGTTGTGGTGCTATTAGAGCCATATTTAATATTTTGTGTGACTTCCATGAGCTTTAAGGACTGCATCCATGCGTTTCAACAATGATTCATACAATTTATTGATGAAGTCATCAGGAATAGCAAAGAATGCAGTCTTACATGCCTCCCAGAGTTCATCAAGATTCTTTGGTTTTGTCTGCCAAGCTTCCTCTTTCATCCTACCCCAAACATGCTCAATGATGTTCATGTCTGGTGACTGGACTGGCCAGTCCTGGAGCACCTTGATCTTCTTTGCCTTGAGGAACTTTAATGTAGAGATGGATGCATGAGATGGAGCACCATCCTGCTGCAAAATTTGACCCCTTTTATGATTGAGAATGTAAGAGGAAGCTAATACTTCCCCACCCTCTGCTACGTCCTATCTGTCTGTCTGCTATTAATGTAATGCCTCTCACCTTGGAACATTCCTGTACATGTTGTATTTGTATTTGTATCTGCTTATCTTATCTTTGCTGCTGTAACACACTGAATTTCCCCATTGTGGGACTATTAAAGGACTATTATTATTATTATTATTATTTTAGGCTATTGATATTGCCTTCCACCTTGCAAATGTTTCGCACACCCCCATACTGAATGTAACCCCAGACCATGATCTTTCCACCACCAAACTTAACTGTTTTCTGGGTGTATCTTGGATCCATATGGGCTCCAGTAGGTCTCCTGCAGTATTTGCGGCAGCTGTGGTATAATTCAACTGAAGATTCATCTGAGAAATCCACCTTCTGCCACTTTTCCAGTGTCCATTTGTTTAGCAGGCTGTGGGCCTTGGCAAATGCCCACGTTTTTGTAATTGCCTTTTGTTTAGTCCTGGCTTCTGGGCACTGATTCGACCATGGAGGCCATTTCGAGACAGAATCCTACAAACTGTTCTAGTTGACACAGGAACTTGAGGTGACCAGGCCTGTTGGAGCTCTGCTGCAGTGGAAGAGGGGCTGGCTTTTGATTTTCTAACCAACAAACGTTCCTCCTGAGCAGTTGTCTTGCAGGGTCTGCCGGACCTGGGCTTGTCAAAAACATCTCCAGTCTGTTCAAATCTTTTTTTAATTCTTTGTATTTGACGCAGAGACACATTAAAGGTGCCAGCCACCTCTGCAGTGGATCTGGTCTTCAGCCTCTTGATAATCAAGGCTTTGGTCGCAGGGTTGATTTTTGGCAAGTTGTCAGAGGTGAAGTTGCAGTTCAAGTGAAGGTCTGGGGTGCTGGAGTTCTTTTTATACAAACCAACTAATTAACCGATCAATTAGTGAGCACAGGTGAGGCTTTAAACTAGGATTGGGTGCATTATATGACAAGGCAACAAAACTTTTTTCTTGCCAAAATCTGACCTTTCTGTGTTCATTAAATGATCAATATTTCAGCAGTGAAGCCAATTTATTTTCTTAACCAAAAAATCATTTGGGAGGGTTTCCGCTTTCTAAAACCAATGGATGAATTTAAAGTCAGGTTATAAGCTTTTGATTCCACAACATGGATAAGCAACACAACTTCTGTCAGGGACTGTACTTGAACCCTACAATTTGTGTTGCACTATATAAATAAAATGTATAATTATTATATTATTATTATTATTATTATTATTATTATTATTATTATTATTATTATTATATAATACAAGAAGGCAATAATGCGACATTAAAAAATTATGAAGAGAAAAATAAATAATGTAAAAGACAAATAAAGGTAGCAAAGATCAAGGAAAAGAATAATTGCCAAGGAAAGTAGAAACAATCCAAAATTATTCTTCAATTACATAAATAATAAAAAAAAAAAAAGCTAAAAACTGACAATGTAAGCCCTCTCAAAAATAATCTGGGTGTAATGGAAGGAGGAGGATAAGGAAAAGGCAGATCTATTAAATGCCATTCTCTACTGTACATACACAGGAAAATCCAATGACCAAAGGCATGGTTAGGGAAAAAGTAAATTTCCCATTAAATGTCACCTGTTTAACCCAGGAGGAAGTGTGACAACACCTTCAAAATAATAGATAAATCACTGGGAATATGATGGCACACAACCCAAGTTCTGAGGGATTAATGCACATTCATAGGAAGACTGTTATATCTAATATTTAAGAATTCAGTAATGACTGGGTCTGTTCCAAAGGATTAGCGCATAGAAAATGCAGTGCCAATATTCAAAAAGGACAGGGGATAAGTGTATAACCGCTGGGGGCCCAGTACTTGGGTTCCTCAGTGATCAAAAGGATGGGGGAACTTAAAGTTCCCCTACAGCCTCCTTGTGAATGGAGCGCCAATGCACTTGCTTGACTTGCCTCTCTTTCACTTCTATGGGACTGCAGGTGCTGCCAGAGATTATAGTCCCGGCATCCCCATAGCAGTGAATTGAATATCACTGAATGTCACTTTGATCTTAACAACTGCTACATCTGTAGCTTTCCTCCTGATGGAAGAAAACTTCTTTCTAATGATAGATAACGATAGCTACCTTGTATAGCAAACTGTATAGTGTTAATACAACTCATTCAAATAGAAAAATCTGTTAAACTGCTGTACAAAAACAAACTCTTGCACTCCAAGTCTTGATTTTTTTTTATTTTTGTCTTGGTGACATATATGCCTATAAATTATAACATCGTATTTTATTGCAGGCAGCAGTGGCAATATTTTGCTAGAGGAATGGTCAAAAATTGACATATTGTTTAAAACACATTTTTATGTAAAATGTAATTTAAAAATTACATTTTTTTTCACTATTTTTCCATATTAAAAGGCCCCACACAGTATCCTGATATGAACCTGCACTATTCAAGAGCATGGCAAAGAACACTTTGTGGCAGTAGTTAGTAAATAGTGGAAGCATAATGCTTATTCCATTTCTCATTTGCAGAGCCCCTAAAGTACCAGTACAATGGAATCCCCCCAAATTTACCCCATTTTGGAAAGTACACCTCTTTATCGAGGGATATAGTGAGCATTCTGACACCACAGTTGTTTCAAAGATTTTATTAACATTGGGCATGAATGAAAAATTTCTTTTTTTCAATAAAACGTCACTTTGCACTCTTCCTATTCTGTATGGTGTGCTGGCCACATGTCGTGGCAGTTCGCCTTTGGCTGTTTATTCCACTTCTGTTTCCCTTATCTGTTTTTGTTATTGTATACCTTGTTACACAAAATTTAATAAAAATTACAGTTTAAAAAAAAACAAAACACTACGTCTGTATGTATGGGGCCAGAGATATGACTAGGTCTATAATTTTGTCCACGATTGTGGATAAAAACTACAGTCGTGTGCATGGAGCATGGGGTTGGGGTCTGAGTTAATGTAGAAATGTAATCTGAGATCTTAACTTAACTCCTTCCTGCTACACACATTTTCGTTTCATTACTCCCCAACTTCCAAAATCCATAAGTTTTATTTTTCTGTTCATAAAGCTATATGAGGGCTTTTTTTTGGTACCATTCAATACTGTATTTCTTACTGGTAAACTGGAAAAAAAATTCAGAATGGGGTGGAATTAGAAAAAACTACATTTGTGCAATTCCGTTATGGGTTTTGTTTTCAGCCAAAATATTATGCTATATGTTAGCTTTAAATGTAAGCTATATACTGCAGATTGGTATGATTATGATACTAAATTTATATAGATTTTGTTATGTTTTAACACATTAACAAAAATCCCAAACTTTGGAAGATTGTCTCTTTTTATGCAATTTTTTGCAAATCAGTCGTTCAGTCATTTTGATTTTTTTTTTCCTAATTCAGCGTTCACCATATGAGAAATATTTTTATGTTTTTAACACAGGCATTGTCAGACGTGGAGATGCCTAATGTGTTTATGTTTGACTTTATTTTTTTTCTGATCTAGGGAAAAGAGGGTCATTTGAAAGTTTTTTATATATTTTTTTCAATTCAAAGTTTATTGATTTTCAAAAAGACATAAAATACAGTGAAAACAGATAGCTGCAATGGCAGCATCAACATTTTATACTGAAGAGAACGTAGTAGTAGTTTCCCCGAGTAGAGGCCAGAGGACAAGAAGAGGAGGGGAAGGGGAGAAGAAAGGAGGAGGAAGGGAAAGGATGGGCGAGACAACAAAGACAAAACAACACAGAATGAGAGGGAAGAAAGAAGAAGAGGAAAAAAGGGGGGGGATGGGTACTTTTTTTATATATATTTTGAAAAAAAAATGTTAACTCTAATTTGAAACCCCCCAGGGTTGTTAACAGAGGCCACAGTGCTCATATCAGCATCACAGCCCCTTTAAACATCTGACCAGCAGGGTGCCTGTCTATTGGACCATTACCAATCAGTCATCAACAAAAAAATTAATAACCCCTTTATACTAAGGCAACACATGGAAATGTAGTGTTTTGACAGTTACAGAAATGCAGCTATCAAAAACAATGTGTTTTACTGTCCCAGCAAAGTGAATAAGTTTTCATTTAATCTTAGCCATAGAATTCAGAAAAATAAAAGATGTTTGTGGTGCATTTTTCAAAAAAGCTAAGTTAATTATTGCTACAGAAAAGCTGTTTTTCTTATGCAGTTTTCTTGTCCCCATGTTAAAACCCTGTAGAGCAAAACAGCAAGCATTTTCAGTCTTGTGTGTTCTTAACTTTTGGTGTGATTTTAGTCTTTTAATCTGCTATTCAGCAGCAAGTTTTTCCTTAACTTTTTTTTTCTGTATCTTTTCACAAAGTGTGGCCTCAACCTTATGATATTTCCCTGGGTTTCTATCTAAACAAATTCAACCATACAAACCTATTAGGAAACTATTATTAAACAATTAATAGACTAAAATGAAATATTAATAAAGTAATGATATACAGTAAAAAAAGCATAATAAAAATGTTGATATATAATATCAATGAATATTAATATTAAATAAATATTAAAAACAAGATTATATAAAGGGCCATTGAAATATCTGTGTTAGAAAAATATGAAATTGTTAGCAATGTTAGGAATCTCAGTATGCATCACTGCTCAATGCTGCTGCCTTAAGGTTGTCATGCCAACACCTGAAGCTTTCTGCAGCTCTCAGAGCTCTGTTACACTGAACCAAATCAGCAGTTGAGCGGGGATATTTAAGGCCTGTTCTCAATGTCCCATGTCCCTGCTATTAGTTAATTGTTTACTAATTTTATTTCAGAACTCTGATCATATCTGTTTGTTGCTGTTATACAGAACCCTGGCTTGTTTACCGGATATTCTCTTGTCTTCTGATTTTGACGTTGACTTTGACCTCTTGGATTAACAAACATTGAGAAAACATATCTAGAAAATCACATTGTCTGATTTTTTTTTAAGAATTTATTTGCAAATTATGGTGGAAAATAAGTATTTGGTCACCTACAAACAAGCAAGATTTCTGGCTCTCACAGACTTGTAACTTCTTCTTTAAGAGGCTCCTCTGTCCTCCACTCATTACCTCTAGTAATGGCACCTGTTTGACATTGTTATCAGTATAAAAGACACCTGTCCACAACCTCATACAGTCACTCTCCAAACTCCACTATGGTGAAGGCCAAAGATCTGTGGAAAGACACCAGAAACAAAATTGTAGACCTGCATCAGGCTGGGAAGACTGAATCTGCAATAGGCAAGCAGCTTGGTGTGAAGAAATCATCTGCGGGAGCAATAATTAGAAAATGGAAGACATACAAGACCACTGATAATCTCCCTCGATCAGGAGCTCCACGCAAGATCTCAACCCGTGGGGTCAAAATGATCACAAGAACGGTGAGCAAAAATCCCAGAACCACACGGGGATGGATGACCTGCAGAAAGCTGGGACTAACGTAGCAAAGGCTACCGTCAGAAACACACTACGCTGCCAGGGACTCAGATCCTGCAGTGCCAGACGTGTCCCCCTGCTTAAGCCAGTACATATCCGGGCCCATCTGAAGTTTGCTAGAGAGCATTTAGATGTTCCAGAAGAGTATTGGGAGAATGTCATATGGTCAGATAAAACCAAAGTAGAACGGTTTGGTAGAAATGCAACTCGTCGTGTTTGGAGGAGAGTGAATGCTGAGTTTCATCCAAAGAGCACCATACCTACTGTGAAGCATGGGAGTGGCAACATCATGCTTTGGGGCTGTTTCTCTGCAAAGGGACCAGGACGACTGATCCGTGTACATGAAAGAATGAATGGGGCCATGTATCGTGAGATTTTGAGTGCAAACCTCCTTCCATCAGCAAGGGCATTGAAGATGAAATGTGGCTGGGTCTTTCACCATGACAATGATCCCAAGCACACCACCATGGAAACGAAGGAGTGGCTTCGAAAGAAGCATTTCAAGGTCCTGGAGTGGCCTAGCCAGTCTCCAGATCTCAACCCCATAGAAAACCTTTGGAGGGAGTTGAAAGTCCGTGTTGCCCAGCGACAGCCCCAAAACATCACTCCTCTAGAGGAGATCTGCATGGCGGAATGGGCCAACATACCAGCAACAGTGTGTGCCAACCTTGTGAAGACTTACAGAAAATGTTTGACCTCTGTCATTGCCAACAAAGGATATATAACAAAGTATTGATATGAACTTTTGTTATTGACCAAATACTTATTTTCCACCATAATTTGCAAATAAATTCTTTAAAAATCAGACAATGTGATTTTCTGGATTTGTTTTCTCATTTTGTCTCTCATAGTTGAGGTCTACCTATGATGTCAATTACAGGCCTCTCATCTTTTTAAGTGGGAGAACTTGCACAATTGGTGGCTCACTAAATACTTTTTTTCCCCACTGTATTCACAGTATTCTAGGGTCTGAATTTATTACGGAGTTTCATCTTCCCCTCCCTCATTTCTAGGTAAAGCATACATTGAGTGAAACTGTGGCACATGCTGTAGCATCAGTCTGAGCTGCAGAATGCTGTGAATGATTATTGCACACAGCAAAGCAAAGGCACAATGGGGTAGATAACAATGTGAAGAATAACAACTTCTACATCATGATAAGTTTTTAGAAGATAGTCCAGTTTTTAGCTGGCAAACTAGGCAAACTGATGGTGTGCCAAAAAATTTTCTTTGAAATTCTATATATTGTCACTCCTTGGTGATGCATATGCTCCTGTAAAGGGATAATTTTTGTGGCTTTTTTTCTACACTCGATTCTTTACCAATTGTGCCACTATTTTTTCTTGAAATTGTCATTCTGCCAATGTTGCTGAGACATTTGTTCCCATACAGGGATAACCAGCAGGTTTTCTGTCTCAAAGTGCTGTTCTTATGCTCATAGAATCCTTTCCATTTCAGAAGAATTTCTAGGTTTTTAGCTGGCAGTCCAATCACACTGACAGTGTGCCAAAAAATTTTCTTGAAATTCTGTAATAGTCACTCCTTGGTGCTGCATGTGCTCCCATAAATGGATCATTTTTGGGGTTTTTTTTTCTATTCTCAATTCTTTTTCACTTCACTTTTCAACTGGCAGGTATGCTGACAGTGTGCCACAAATTCTTCTTCAAATTTTGTTGTTGCCAGTGCCACTTGCACTGCCACACTGTTGGCATAACAACAACAAAATAAAACAACACCACCATTGTGTCTTCCAATATGAATGCCATGTTGGTGCAGCATTGTGCTCTCATAGAGATAATTTTTGGCAGCCTTTTTTTTCTTTCTTCTTCAACCAGGCACACAGCCACAGTTTTTTCTTCAAATAACAAGCCTGATGCACTTACAATTTTCCAAAATTAGCTAATTTTGATAAAGCCATAGCTTTTTACAATATAACCACCATGTGTGTTTAAAAAACCAAGGGCAAGCACCTTCCCCCAAAACAGGCTCATTTTTGGAGCATTTGAAATATTAAAATGGGTAAAGGCAACTGGCAGTACAGTGTATGGTTAAAGTAGCAGTTTGTATCCACTGCTTACCATAGACATATATGTCACTGTCACTTTGATATAACTTTGGTTGTGTTTGTCTTAGAGAGCTAAAAATGGGTTAGATAGAGTCCTAGGAGCCCTGACATACACTATATGTTAAGCTAAGCTAAGCTTTGTTCCCTTTTGGGAACCTCCCACCTATGACCAAGGCCATCTAATTACATCCCCCAAGTAAAAGTGACTTATTTTGTGGAATATGTCATAACCCTGTATGGACACCTCATATTGGAATGATATGCCTGGCAAGTGATACATGAAAGAATTATGACATGCGTGCCTTTGAAGTTTTTCTTTGTTCCATACAGATTTCCCAAGTATCAAGCGACCAAAAGAGTCATGCGGTTTCACCTGAAAGCCAACAAAAAGGCATTTGGCTTCTTGGCATTTACTTGTAAACAAGTTTGACTGGCCTTAATTAATTACCTGTATCTTGAGATGTATAATGTGAATTTGAAGTAATATACACACGTGGAAAAAATTGTTGGTACCCCTTGTTTAATGAAAAACCCACAATGGTCACAGAAATAACTTGAATCTGACAAAAGTAATTTGCCAAACTACATGTTGACAAGCCACAAAGCTTCTGGGAGAATGTCCTATGGACAGAGGAGACAAAAATTGAAATTTTTGGCAAGGCACATCAGCTCTATGTTCACAGACGGAAAAATGAAGCATATTTTGAAAAGAACACTGTCCCTACTGTGAAACATGGAGGAGGCTCTGTTATGTTCTGGGGCTGCTATGCTGCATCTGGCACAGGGTGTCTTGAATCTGTGCAGGGTACAATGAAATCTCAAGACTATCAAGGGATTCTAGAGAGAAATGTGCTGCCCAGTGTCAGAAAGCTTGGTCTCAATTGCAGGTCATGGGTCTTGCAACAGGTTAATGACCCAAAACACACAGCTAAAAACATCCAAGAATGGCTAAGAGGAAAACAGTGCACTATTCTGAAGTGGCCTTCTATGAGCCCTGACCTAAATCCTATTGAGCATCTTTGGAAGGAGCTGAAACATGCCGTCTGGAAAAGGCACCCTTCAAACCCGAGACAACTGGAGCAGTTTGCTCATGAGGAGTGGGCCAAAATACCTGTTGAGAGGTGCAGAAGTCTCATTGACAGTTACATCTTTTGATTGCAGTGATTGCCTCAAAAGGTTGTGCAACAAAATGTTAAGTTAAGGGTACCATCATTTCTGTCCAGGCCTGTTTCATGAGTTTTCTTTTTTAAAAATTCTGTTGAAGCATGGTTGAAAAATAATGTCTGACTTTCATTTGTTCATTTTCATAGAATTTTTATATATTATTATTACTTTTGTCAGATTCAAGTTATTTCTGTGACCATTGTGGGTTTTTCTTTCATTAAAAGAGGGGTACCAACAATTTTGTCCACGTGTGTACACAGTAGACATTCTCATAAAAAAACACTAACAATGTGCAAAATGTATAACTTATAACAATTGGATATATACAGTACATAATTCATAACAAGTAATAATAAAAACGTTTAGGGCATCTAGAGCAGGGGTAGGCAACCTTTTTAGTTCGGCGTGCCGATTTAAAAGAAAAAAAAAATGATGAGGTACTTGGAGTGCCAGTCAATAATTGTAAGGCTGACGACCCCCTACACTAAAGTCACATACCACATACCACAAACCATAACACAGAAATGCTGCCACAAGATGCTTCAGGACGCATGTGCTTACTGATATTTCCTGGGACGCACCTGTACTTTTCCATTAGAAGCAATGAAAGTACATGTGCATCCCGCAATTAGTGGCAAATGTATGTGTCCAGGAGCACAGTGTGGCAGCAGCCTTATGGTGGAAACACATTATGTATCTGGATGCAGCTATATTTTTAGGCCACTGGAACTTTGACTTCGCTGTAAAACTGCATTCACATGTCCCACAGCGGCCCCTGCACACAGTATTATGTGCCATAGCGGCCCCTGTACACGGTATTATGTCCCATAGTGGCCCCTGCACAAGGTATTATGTCCCATAGTGGCCCCTGCACATGGTATTATGTCCCATAGCCGCCCCTGTACATAGTAATATGTCCCATAGTGGCCCTTCCACACAGTATAATATTCCAGCTTTAATAATATTCCAATTTGTGCCACTCACTAGCTATTATTATACTCTGGGGTCTCTTCAGACCCCACAGTATAATAAGTGGAGGGCCAAGAGACAAACATAAAAAATAATGTTACTCACTTTCCCTTGTCTCAAAGTGCTGTTCTTATGCTCATAGAATCCTTTCCATTTCAGAAGAATTTCTAGGTTTTTAGCTGGCAGTCCAATCACACTGACAGTGTGCCAAAAAATTTTCTTGAAATTCTGTAATAGTCACTCCTTGGTGCTGCATGTGCTCCCATAAATGGATCATTTTTGGGGTTTTTTTTTCTATTCTCAATTCTTTTTCACTTCACTTTTCAACTGGCAGGTATGCTGACAGTGTGCCACAAATTCTTCTTCAAATTTTGTTGTTGCCAGTGCCACTTGCACTGCCACACTGTTGGCATAACAACAACAAAATAAAACAACACCACCATTGTGTCTTCCAATATGAATGCCATGTTGGTGCAGCATTGTGCTCTCATAGAGATAATTTTTGGCAGCCTTTTTTTTCTTTCTTCTTCAACCAGGCACACAGCCACAGTTTTTTCTTCAAATAACAAGCCTGATGCACTTACAATTTTCCAAAATTAGCTAATTTTGATAAAGCCATAGCTTTTTACAATATAACCACCATGTGTGTTTAAAAAACCAAGGGAAAGCACCTTCCCCCAAAACAGGCTCATTTTTGGAGCATTTGAAATATTAAAATGGGTAAAGGCAACTGGCAGTACAGTGTATGGTTAAAGTAGCAGTTTGTATCCACTGCTTACCATAGACATATATGTCACTGTCACTTTGATATAACTTTGGTTGTGTTTGTCTTAGAGAGCTAAAAATGGGTTAGATAGAGTCCTAGGAGCCCTGACATACACTATATGTTAAGCTAAGCTAAGCTTTGTTCCCTTTTGGGAACCTCCCACCTATGACCAAGGCCATCTAATTACATCCCCCAAGTAAAAGTGACTTATTTTGTGGAATATGTCATAACCCTGTATGGACACCTCATATTGGAATGATATGCCTGGCAAGTGATACATGAAAGAATTATGACATGCGTGCCTTTGAAGTTTTTCTTTGTTCCATACAGATTTCCCAAGTATCAAGCGACCAAAAGAGTCATGCGGTTTCACCTGAAAGCCAACAAAAAGGCATTTGGCTTCTTGGCATTTACTTGTAAACAAGTTTGACTGGCCTTAATTAATTACCTGTATCTTGAGATGTATAATGTGAATTTGAAGTAATATACACACGTGGAAAAAATTGTTGGTACCCCTTGTTTAATGAAAAACCCACAATGGTCACAGAAATAACTTGAATCTGACAAAAGTAATTTGCCAAACTACATGTTGACAAGCCACAAAGCTTCTGGGAGAATGTCCTATGGACAGAGGAGACAAAAATTGAAATTTTTGGCAAGGCACATCAGCTCTATGTTCACAGACGGAAAAATGAAGCATATTTTGAAAAGAACACTGTCCCTACTGTGAAACATGGAGGAGGCTCTGTTATGTTCTGGGGCTGCTATGCTGCATCTGGCACAGGGTGTCTTGAATCTGTGCAGGGTACAATGAAATCTCAAGACTATCAAGGGATTCTAGAGAGAAATGTGCTGCCCAGTGTCAGAAAGCTTGGTCTCAATTGCAGGTCATGGGTCTTGCAACAGGTTAATGACCCAAAACACACAGCTAAAAACATCCAAGAATGGCTAAGAGGAAAACAGTGCACTATTCTGAAGTGGCCTTCTATGAGCCCTGACCTAAATCCTATTGAGCATCTTTGGAAGGAGCTGAAACATGCCGTCTGGAAAAGGCACCCTTCAAACCCGAGACAACTGGAGCAGTTTGCTCATGAGGAGTGGGCCAAAATACCTGTTGAGAGGTGCAGAAGTCTCATTGACAGTTACATCTTTTGATTGCAGTGATTGCCTCAAAAGGTTGTGCAACAAAATGTTAAGTTAAGGGTACCATCATTTCTGTCCAGGCCTGTTTCATGAGTTTTCTTTTTTTAAAAATTCTGTTGAAGCATGGTTGAAAAATAATGTCTGACTTTCATTTGTTCATTTTCATAGAATTTTTATATATTATTATTACTTTTGTCAGATTCAAGTTATTTCTGTGACCATTGTGGGTTTTTCTTTCATTAAAAGAGGGGTACCAACAATTTTGTCCACGTGTGTACACAGTAGACATTCTCATAAAAAAACACTAACAATGTGCAAAATGTATAACTTATAACAATTGGATATATACAGTACATAATTCATAACAAGTAATAATAAAAACGTTTAGGGCATCTAGAGCAGGGGTAGGCAACCTTTTTAGTTCGGCGTGCCGATTTAAAAGAAAAAAAAAATGATGAGGTACTTGGAGTGCCAGTCAATAATTGTAAGGCTGACGACCCCCTACACTAAAGTCACATACCACATACCACAAACCATAACACAGAAATGCTGCCACAAGATGCTTCAGGACGCATGTGCTTACTGATATTTCCTGGGACGCACCTGTACTTTTCCATTAGAAGCAATGAAAGTACATGTGCATCCCGCAATTAGTGGCAAATGTATGTGTCCAGGAGCACAGTGTGGCAGCAGCCTTATGGTGGAAACACATTATGTATCTGGATGCAGCTATATTTTTAGGCCACTGGAACTTTGACTTCGCTGTAAAACTGCATTCACATGTCCCACAGCGGCCCCTGCACACAGTATTATGTGCCATAGCGGCCCCTGTACACGGTATTATGTCCCATAGTGGCCCCTGCACAAGGTATTATGTCCCATAGTGGCCCCTGCACATGGTATTATGTCCCATAGCCGCCCCTGTACATAGTAATATGTCCCATAGTGGCCCTTCCACACAGTATAATATTCCAGCTTTAATAATATTCCAATTTGTGCCACTCACTAGCTATTATTATACTCTGGGGTCTCTTCAGACCCCACAGTATAATAAGTGGAGGGCCAAGAGACAAACATAAAAAATAATGTTACTCACTTTCCCTGCGGTCCGGAGCCACTTCGTTCTCGTCAGCATTTCTGCCTGAAGTCAGCAACCGCTGATTGGGTCTCAGGGGTCACGACGGCATAATGGGTCAGGTAGAGGGGCCGTGCGAGGTGGGGCGAAGATGATGAGAAAGTGCTGCAACCCAGATGGAGGAGACCGGAGGATGGGAGTAGTAGTGGCGGATGCTGTGCCACCTAGCAGGCCGACACACTCACTAACCACTCCAGTTCCACTCCTAGGTCGGACAAAGTCGAGGGGGGTCCTGCAGCACTACTGGATGGTGGTGGTAGTAGTTCTTTTCCCTGGGGCACTTCGAGTTGAAGAGGGGACCTCTTTTCTCTGAGCTGTGTGGTGTTGATCAGAAGAGCCCTGATGGTGAAGCAGGCATGACTCAGGAGTCAGCAGTGCAGGTAAACAAGAGAACAGCCTTTATTTGGCAACCGGAACAATACGTAAACGGCAGCTTCCAAATCGGGGTAGTAGTCCTACAGTGTCCAACCACCAGTCTTGGTTCTAGGAGGGTGCTCAGGGATGTTATAGGCTCCACAGTATGGTTTTCTACTATTTCTCCTCTCTGCCCCACCCAGACAGGTACACTGGGGATGGAGTTACAGGGAGTTCTGACAGTGATCTGGTTACCTGGAGTCTAGGCCCGAATATAGTTCTCCTGTCAGAGTCCTCTCCTGCTCTTCCTGGCACGGCACCGAAAGTGCTCAAATGTCCGGACAGCACTTCTACCTTGCTCAGGGCTGTCTTTAGATGAGCCTAAGGCTGGTGATATCCCTCCTGGAGCTGTAGAGGCGATTGTTACCCCTCAGTCTTGGGGCTGGTGGCAGGTGAGCTCTGCACACCTTCTCTTGTCGACTGCACACACCGGACTGAAGACCAACCGTCGTTGGGGAGATGAGACCTCCCTACAACCCCGCCCAGTGGCCTGTGATAGGCCAGGGCTGAACCAAGTCTGGGTTTTGAACACTGCAGGGGGAAAAATGCTAAGGGAAAAGCTGCAACAAAATGACATCGAACACTTAACATAGAATGGGACATACTAACAAAAAACCCAGAGGCACAGAAAACAAACACATAAAAGCAGCAGTCTCTGGGATGCTGCAAAAGCGGGAGGAGAGAAAGGAGGCTACGGCTGCTAGACACTCTGGGACTTTGGACAACAGAGAGGTAATGTCTGGTACAGAGAGATATATTTGAGTGTCATCAGCATATTAATGATATTGAAAACCATGAGATTCTATGAGTTGGCCAAGGCCGATGGTGTAGATGGAGAACAGGAGGGGTCCTAGGACGGAGCCTTGGGGGACACCTACAGAAAGAGGGAGTGGCGAGAAGGTGGTGTGCAAGTGGGAGACGCTGAATGTGTGGTTGGTGAGGTATGAGGTGATCCAGGAAAGGGTCAGGTCTGTGATGCCAAGGGATGAGAGTGTTTCTAACAGGAGGGAGTGGTCGACTGTGTCAAAGGCAGAGGAGAGGTCAAGGAGGAGGAGAACAGAGTAGTGATGCTTGGCTTTGGCAGTTAGTAGGCTGTTTGTGACTTTGGTTAGGGCAGTTTCTGTGGAGTGATGAGGTCTGAAGCCTGACTGTAGTCTGTCAAAGAGGAAGTTGGACGAGAGGTAAAAGGATAGTTCGGAGTGGACGTGTTGTTCGAGCAAATTAGAGGCGTACGGGAGTAGTGAGATGGGGCGATAGTCGGCTGGAGAGGATGGGTCGAGGGACGGTTTTTTTAAGTATAGGTGTGACAGTAGCATGTTTGAAGGCGGAAGGAAAGGATCCTCTGGTTAGGGATAGGTTTAAGAGATGGGTAAGGGCAGGAGTAAAGACTTCAGTGAGGTTGGGGATGAGATGTGACTGGATCGGGTCAAGCGCGCAGGAGGTGAGGTGGGATTTAGAGATCAGGGTGGAGAGCTTTTCATCAGTGACAGTGGAGAAACAGGTTAAAGATGAAGAGCACCAAGCAGTTGGGTAGACTGGTTGTCGGGGGTGTAGGGTGAGACTGTCTGTGATGATGTCAATTTTGCTTTTGAAGTAAGAGGTAAAGTCATCAGCTGAGATAAGTGATGTCGGAGGGGGCACAGGAGGGCGGAGAAAGGAGTTGAAGGTAGGGAATAGCTGTTTGGAGTTGCGGAATAGGGCAGATATTAGAGTGGTGAAGTAGACCTGCTTTGAAGAGGTGAGTGAATTCTTGAATGTCAGAACTGCCTCTTTTGCCTGATGAAGTCCTCCTGGGAGTGGCTTTTCTTCCAGAGGCATTCTGCAACCCGTGAGGGTCATGGTGCCAGGGTTGCCTATTGATCCATCGGCTTTGGTGTTAGTGAAGGAGGCCACAGAGTCAAGGGCTGAAGTAATGGTGGTATTGTAGAAGTCAGCAGCGGCATCTGTGTCCTAGAGTGAGGATATGTCAATAAGTGGTAGGAGAGAGTTTGAGAGCGTGTGGATGTCAAGGCGATTAAGGTTCCTGCGGGGGGTGTGTTGGTTTACGGGTTGGGGGTCAATTACAGAGGAGAGGGCAGAGAATGTCAGCAGGTTGTGGTCAGAGAGCGTGGACGGAGAGTTAGAGAGGTTGGATAGAAAGCAGAGGCGGGTGAATATGTGCCCCTTTGAGTGGGTGGCAGAGGAGAACCATTGAGAGAGACCAAAGGAGGCAGTGAGGGACATGAGATTGGAAGCAAAGGGGTGGTTTGTGTTAATTGGTATTTTGAAATCACCCATGATGATGATGGGGGTGTCTGTGGATAGGAAGTGCATTAGCCAAGTGGGGAAATGGTCAATGAAGTCAGCGGTAGGTCCTGACGGTCGATATATGACGGCCAGTTGGAGTTTGGAGGGTTAATAAATGCGAATAGAGTGCACGTCAAAGGTGGAGAGGGTGAAAGCATGTAGCGGTTGGATTGGAGTGAAGGAGCAATTGTCAGACAGGAGTATGCCTATGCTTCCACCAGGTTTATTGTTGGGGCGGGGAGTGTGTGAGAATTGCAGACCTCCATAGGAAAGGGCAGCAGGGGAGGTGGTGTCTGAGGGTGTTAGCCATGTTTCTGTGATACCAAGAAGTGACGAGAAATGAAGAGGTCGTGGATGTAGTCAAGTTTATTGCGTATGGAACGAGCATTCCATAGTGCACTGGAGAGGGTGGGGGGAGGGGCAGGAGAAAGTGAGATAGGTGTAAGAATTAGGGGGTTCTGTGCGCTGATGCCGATTGTGTGGAAGGAGCCGACAGTAGGGATTTGCTGGGGTGGTCCAGAATTGGGAGATATGTCACCAGAAGTAAGGAGTAGCAGGGAGAGAGACAGCAGGTATAAGTAGGAGAGAGTGTGGGGAGGTTGTGTGTTTCTGGGGCAGAAATCTTACAGGTTTGTGAGTAGCTGTGTAGAGAAGGTCAGATGGTGGGGTAGAATAAATGGTGAAATAAAGATTTTCTTACTCACAACAGTGATGTGGGTGGAAGAGACATTTTTACAAGTATGGGAATAACAATAGTGATTAAAGTGAGAAGTATTTCTGTTAGACAATAGTTTGTTTTGTTTATGTTGGCTATGTTACCTTCAGTTCCAATTCTGGCCTAATTCTGGTCTGTTCACTTAGAGATGCACTTTGAGGATGCACTGACGAGGGTCAATACTGACGCATGCTCTCACTTTTATACTAGCTAACAATACATTTGTATTATGAGTATCAGTAACTTTCCATACTATGATGTACTAGTATGTCATGGTGATGGCACCAGCTCAGAAGCTAAGCATTATGAACTTTAACTTAATGAACTTGTGATTTATGGTAAACCTGTGAGCTGAATGTTTGAGATGAATAAGGATACATACAGGGCTTCAACCATCCACAAAGTACAGTGCCTTGCAAAAGTATTCATACCCCTTGAACTTTTTCACATTTTGTCACCTTACAACCACAAACTTAAATGTATTTTCTTGAGATTTTAAGTGGTAGACCAACACAAAGTAGAAGATAATTGTGAAGCAGAAGGAAAATGATACATGGTTTTCAAAATTTTAATCAAATAAAAACCTGAAAAGTGTAACGTGCAAAAGTATTCAGCCCCCCTTTATCAATACTTTGTACAGCCACCTTTTGCTGCAATTACAGCTGCAAGTCTTTTGAGGTATGTCTCTACCAGATTTGCACATCTAGAGACTGAGATTTTTGCCCATTCTTCATTGCAAAATAGCTCAAGCTCAGCCAGATTGGATGGAGAGTGTCTGTGAACAGCAATTTTCATGTCTTGCCACAGATGCACAATGGGATCTAGGTCTGGACTTTGACTGGGCCATTCTAACACATGAATATTCTTTGATCTAAACCATTCCACTGTAGCTCTGGCTGTATGTTTAGGATCATTGTCTTGCTGGAATGTTTATCTCCTTCCCAGTCTCAAGTCTTTTGCAGCCTCCAACAGGTTTTCTTCCAGGATTGCCCTGTATTTAGCTCCATCCATCTTCCCATCAACTCTGAGCAGCTTCCCTGTCCCTACTGAAGAAAAGCATCCCCACAGCATGATGCTGCCACCACCATGTTTCACAGTGGGGATTGTGTTTTCAGTGTGATGAGCAGTGTTACTTTTCTGCCACACATAGCCCTTTGCATTTAGGCCAAAAAGTTCAACTTTGGACGCATCTGACCAGAGAACCTTCTTCCACATGTTTGCTGTGTCCCCTATATGGCTTGTGGCAAACTGCAAACGGCACTTCTTATGTCTTTCTTTCAACAATGGTTTTCTTCTTGCCACTCTTCCATAAAGGTCAGATTTGTAGAGTGCACAACTTATAGTTGTCCTGTGGACAGATTCTCCCACCTGAGCTGTGGATTTCTGCAGCTCCTCCAGAGTGACCATGGGCCTCTTGGCTGCTTCTCTGACCAGTGTTCTCCTTGCTTGATCTGTCAGTTTAGATGGACGGTCATGTCTTGGTAGGTTTGCAGTTGTATAATACTTTTTCCATTTTTGGCTGATGGATTGAATAGTACTTCTTGGGATGCTCAAAGCTTGGGATATGTTTTTATAATCTAACCCTGCTTTAAACTTCTCCACAACTTTATCTCTGACCTTTCTGGTGGGTTCCTTGGTCTTCATGATGCTGTTTGTTCACTAGTGTTCTCTAACAAACCACTGAGGCCTTCACAGAACAGGTGTATTTATACTGGGACTAAATTACACACAGATGGACTCTGTTGATTAATTAAGTGACTTCTGAAGGCAATTGATTGCGCTAGATTTTATTTAGGCGTATCAGAGTACAGGGGGCTGAATACTTTTGCGCAACATACTTTTCAGATTTTTGTTTGATTAAAATTTTGAAAATCATGTATCATTTTTGTTCCACTTCACAATTTTCTGCTACTTTGTGTTGGTCTATCACTTAAAATCTCAAGAAAATACATTTAAGTTTGTGGTTGTAAGGTGACAAAATGTGAAAAAGTTCAAGAGGTATGAATACTTTTGCAAGGCACTGTATAGGCAAAACACCCAAAGATTTGGTTATTGGGTTGGGACTCTTTCATACATAATTTACTATCATCTCACAGAAAACATCCAAAATTGAATGTTTTGTTAATGTCATAACATCTGATGGAATTAATGCAAAAGGTTCATCAACTCTCTTCCCCGAGGAGATTGTCCAAATTCCCTCCTCGAATGTCCAACTTGATATGCTGGATGCCCCAACCTGATTGTTCCCTATAGTTGGATTAACTAAATTCTCAGTACTGGAGGGGGCAAAAACACTAGGTGTTTACTTTTTGCCTCGTTCTTCAGTTAAGCATAGCTAAACTATTTGTCACAATTATTAAGTGGTATGTTCCTCTTAAAAACTTTAGCACCTCTGATGTCAGGAGGGAATGGATTAAGACAGATGTAAGAGACAGCCAATGTTGTCCTAAGCTTCATTTGTCTGTATAAACTGTTAATGTTGAATGTATTTCTGTGATTCTGTTCCTTTAAGACAGCAGCCATTGTAATTGTGACATGATGCTGGAGTGAGACCCCCCCCCTTTATGTCAGCTTGCCTGTTCTGCAGACAGAGTGTGAGCAGAGAAGCAGGAAGTGACGAGACAGAGAGCAGCAGCCATCTTGGCAAGTGTTGTATTGAACTGGTGTGGAGATTTTTCTGTACAGCTAAGCTGTATCTTGGTCCAGAGACAAACAGAGTGTAAAGAGACAACAGGACTAGTGAGTCCACGTGAAAGGAACTGTGCTCAGTGGCTGATCAGTGAGACTGACATTGTGACTGTGTATATGGATACCACAGATAGAGACTCGCAGTGCTGTTGATGTACTGGACGGCACCTGCTAAATCCCGGCTTACATCCCAGCTCAGTGTATGGATTCGGCAGGACTGTCAGTGTGCTGAGTGGAATCTGCTGTTGGATTACATTGCATTCAGTTGGTTTCCCTGCCTGTTAAAGAGGACTTCATTTCTCCCAAGATCCTGATAACCGTGAGGAGAGGACGCTTCACTATAAAAGAAAGGACCGACTTTGGGCCCCACCGCGCGCTTCTACGGACTGTAAGCGGTCCACCTGGACCACTGGGGAAAAGGGGGTGCACCCAAATGTGATGTCAGGGTCAGTTAGGGATAGTTTTGAGTATATTGTTCATTCAGTGTCCATACTGCAGAAGTGGACAGAGTAAAAGTAGAAACCATTGCAGAATTTGCCTTGAAATTGTTCATGCTATATTGTATATTTTGCTTGTCTTTAGCCCTGTCATTTTACCTTTAACTAGCCTTTATTAACTTATAGTAAATATATATTTTTTTCTTGAACTACCGCGTGTGCGTTCATTTCTGGTTGCGGAGTCCAAACCACCTGCCTTGCTCTCGGTTCACACAGACATATAAAACCTGTCATAATAAATTCCCCCCACAGTTTTCATGTGTAAAGCCCGGTTCACATCTGCATTTGGGTTTCCATTCGGGGAGTCCGCTTGGGGACCCCCCCGAATGGAAACCTATACGCATTAAAAGCGGTTTACCTGGGAAACCCGTGGACCCTATAGACTATAATGGGGTCCGTGTGGTTTCCACAAGGTTTCCGCATGAAACATGCAGAGAGGAAAGTGCTGCTTGCATACATTATTTTACAGTATCATTTACAACTTGTTTGTAGTACACAGTGCACAGGAAAAGGAGGAAGTGCATAACAAAGTGGAATATATCTTGCATTAAACACTGGAAAAACTGGGTCAAAGAGAAAGGTAACTAAAAATTCAACAATACTGGAAAAAATTTATTTATTTGCCAAAAAATCCAGCATAGCTAATTCAGTCAATAGCATTAACTGGAGTGTAACAACCCATTACAAATTAAGGTATCAAAGTTATACTCCTTTTTAAACTTTTCCACCTAATATTGGTTGCCACCCAGCTTTGCCAGACTCTAAAATAACAAATGGAGCTAGTGCACCATTTGACCTTGTTCTGTTGCTTAAGTTAACAGATTTATAATTCCAGACTGAGAGAAAGCTAATTCTGTGGAAGATGTGATAATAACCATGATAATTGTGACTCAACTTTTCCAGAAAACATCAGAAAAAAGCTGAACATTATTTTTTATCTGATAATGAAAGCAGTCAGACTGAGGTTCCTTAGGTCCACCAGATAAATTGATTCTGGAGTGCCTACCCTTCAAAAAGCACTATGAAACAAACCATAATATCCTTCAAATTTGGATGGCTTTTGCCGGACCATTATTGTGATAGAGCCTGGGCCCACTTGAGGAGCCTCTGGTACTATGGTGAGTCACACTTAATGTAAGAGGTCTGTAAGTTTTTAATTTTGGGGTCAATAATTCTTGATCTTAGAAACAGAAATACTGTTTTTTATGCAGTTTTTGGAACAAGCTAAGACTAGCATCAACAGGTTGAAAAACTGTATGTGCAAATCCTGCCTAATAAAAACAGTTACTCTGCAGTTCAAATGGACTCCAGTGACTATGACTGTTGGAGTTCTGGTATTTCAACAACACTAACAGGGATGCAGGCTAAACTATTTTATTCTAATAAAAAAAATACTGCAAAAGTCTAGTGGAAAGTTTTCCTGAAAGTGGGCAGTCTGTTCTATGATTGTATAAGGCTTCATACATGTTGTCCTATAGTTTTTTTTTGCTGCTAATGTACCCATTTTGGTTGAAGCACATTTGCTTTGAGGCTGTGGGCATGTACAATAAGGAACAGTCAGCCTTCCTTCCCCATCCATTTTAAACAGTTTGGTTTGTTTACATGTAATTCTGCCAGGAGTAACTGTGCAAGAGCAAACAAATAGCTGATAAAATTCCAGCTGACCATCATGTAGGAGATCCAGGTAAACGTAACTGCAAATATAGAGCAGATACCCACTACAGTTTGGAAAAAAAAGTATTTAATCAGCCACCAATTGTGCAAGTTCTCCCACTTAAAAAGATGAGAGAGGCTTGTAATTGACATCATAGGTAGACCTTAACTGAGAGACAAAATGAGAAAACATATCTAGAAAATTACATTGTCTGATTTTTTAAGAATTTATTTGCAAATTATGGTGGAAAATAAGTATTTGGTCACCTACAAACAAGCAAGATTTCTGGCTCTCACAGACCTGTAACTTCTTCTTTAAGAGGCTCCTCTGTCCTCCACTCATTACCTGTAGTAATGGCACCTGTTTGACATTGTTATCAGTATAAAAGAAACCTGTCCACAACCTCAAAGAGTCACACTCCAAACTCCACTATGATGAAGACCAAAGAGCTGTGGAAGGACACCAGAAACAAAATTGTAGACCTGCACCAGGCTGGGAAGACTGAATCTGCAATAGGCAAGCAGCTTGGTGTGAAGAAATCAACTGTGGAAGCAATAATTAGAAAATGGAAGACATACAAGACCACTGATAATCTCCCTCGATCAGGGGCTCCACGCAAGATCTCACCCCGTGGGGTCAAAATGATGACAAAAACGGTCGTGTTTGGAGAAGAGTGAATGCTGAGTTGCATCCAAAGAACACCATACCTACTGTGAAGCATGGGGGTGGCAACATCATGCTTTGGGGCGGTTTCTCTGCAAAGGGACCAGGATGACTGATCCATGTACATGAAAGAATGAATGGGGCCATGTATCGTGAGATTTTGAGTGCAAACCTCCTTCCATAAGCAAGGGCATTGAAGATGAAACGTGGATGGGTCTTTCAGCATGACAATGATCTCAAGCACACCGCCAGGGCAATGAAGGAGTGGCTTCGTAAGAATCATTTCAAGGTCCTGGAGTAGCCTAGCCAGTCTCCAGATCTCAACCCCATAGAAAACTTTTGAAGGGAGTTGAAAGTCTGTGTTGCCCAGCGACAGCACCAAAACATCACTGCTCTAGAGGAGATTTGCATGGAGGAATGGGCCAACATACCAGCAATAGTGTGTGCCAACCTTGTGAAGACTTACAGAAAATGTTTGACCTCTGTCATTGCCAACAAAGGATATATAACAAAGTATTGAGATGAACTTTTGTTATTGACTAAATACTTATTTTCCACCATAATTTGCAAATAAATTCTTTAAAAATCAGACAAGTGATTTTCTGGATTTGTTTTCTCATTTTGTCTCTCATAGGTGAGGTCTACCTATGATGTCAATTACAGGCCGAGCTCATCTTTTTAAGTGGGAGAACTTGCACAATTGGTGGCTGACTAAATACTTTTTTCCCCTCTGTACATTCTAGCATCTTCTATACACCATATAGGCATGACACAGGAAAATAGTAATCTATGAGCACAGTCAGTAAAGCTGTTTGCTGTCCGTGAATTACATAGCATCTATAAGCATACAAGCAGCCAGAAGCACATACAAGTAAATAGAAGACTTTTGTTTACATTATAAGCTGTGAGATATGCAGAATCTTCAGTCTTTGCAGTTTGTAGGCATGTGTGAGTCTGTGAGGAAAATCAGTCCCTCCCATCTGCATTCACTTTGTGAAGAGAGAAAACTCCTTCCCCTCCCCTCACTGTCTTTCCTTCTTGCTGCTAGACTCATACTTCCCTAGTAACTAAGTAGTCAACTGTAAATTAGCTATAAGGGAGACACCTAATGGCAAGAACTTTAGATTTTATTAATTAAAGTGCATTACATGTTGGTCCAGAATCAAATGCTTTATGAAATGAGACTAAGTTGTCTGAAAAGTTAGTGACCATTTAAAACATGTATCTAACCACTTACTAGCATTTTCACGAAAACATAGTACAGTCAAAGTGAAAGCAACAGATATGTCTATGAGTAAAGCATGGTAACTGGCGGTAACAGCCTGATTAAAAACATACTGCACTGTCCATTTAGTTGCACTCTTTAAAATTTCACTGGGTTTTGTTGGTTTTTGGCAAGGAAAAAAACACTTACTTGAATGATTTTTTTTCTTCAGCAAAAAACAGCTACTCCAGCACCTGCATTGAATTTTTTAACAGTTTGACCAGGGAAAAAAACAGGACAAATTTTATTGAGACGGATTCAAATAACTTTATTATGCAGCAAAAAAAACAAAAGAGCTACTGCTGTGATACTAGTATATAGCTTGCCCAGTTTTTCACACAGTTTAGCAAATAAAAAAAAAAAAACACACAGGCCAAATTTGAATTAACTAGAACAACTCTCATGCAGCAAAAAACTGAACTGAAAATAACAAACAGGGACACTGTACTGTGTATAACTAATCACTGCATTTTTTAAATTTATGTTGCTTGGGAAAAAAAATCCCCAAATTACACCAGATACATAGAAAAAGAGTGCATTTACAACATCTGTGGGAAAATGTGCTACAGCATACCATATGGAACCTGTATGTCTCCATGACCAACTGTATCTCATCTTGTATCTAGGTTAGAAGCGGGCCAACAGGATACTAGAGACTCCATTCAACAGTACAGTTTTCACCAATAAACATATTTCTTCACTTTGTTATAGTAGTCACATACACATATCATCATAAAGTTTCATTCAATTCAATTTCACTCAACTCCTCCTTGGTGCAATATTTTTTTTTTCTCAATGAATGTATTTAGGGTGCTATTACACATCTGCATTTTTAATTGTATTACTATATGTGTTTCTTGAAACCACATTTTTTTTTATCATTGTTAGGCTTTAGGGTTTACAGTATTCACACATCTGCTTTCAGTAATGGCCATATTACTCATGGACTGCATATGCACTTATTTACAGTGGCTTGCAAAAGTATTCATACCCCTGGAACTTTTTCACATTTTGTCACCTTTACAACCACAAACTTAAATATACAGGGTGGGCCATAAGTGTGGCTACACCCAGATAAAATGGAAGTGGTTGCTGATATCACCTTAACATTTGTGGCATATTAGTACATGGGAGGTGGGAAACATTTGAGGCCGGGTGCCGCCCATGGCAGCCATCTGCAAAGCCGCCATTTTGGATTCAACTTTACTTTTTTCAATGGGAAGGGGGTCATGTGACACATCAAACACATGGAGAATTGCACAAGAAAAACAATGGTGTGCTCATTTTTAACGTAGCTTTATTCTTTATCGAATTATTGACACGTTTCTTATTGTTACAGCCATTGACATGTTGCAGAGGTTAACCGACGAGGAGAACCCATCTCCCATGCCACAGTTAGAAAACTGCTCGCCAGATTTCGTGCAATTGGTTCGGTGTTCGATAAGCCCAAATCTGGACGTATGAAAACTGTCACCAATGACGAAACATCAGTGGCTGTCCTGGCAGCATTTACCAAGAGCTCACAGCGTAGCACTTGACGTATGTCCCTGGAGTGTGGCATCAGTCAAACGTCCATTCGACGGATACTGGCTATACACAGATGGCACCCTTAGAAGATCCAGCTGCTACAACATCTCACCGAGGATGATCCGGACCGACGCGTTGAATTTGCAGAGTGGGCGACACAACAACTGGAACAGGGCGCATAGTTTACACAGAAGGTTCTGTTCAGTGATGAGGCAAACTGAACCAGTTGCACGAAGTTTGGCAAGCAGTTTGCTAACTGTGGCATGGGAGATGGGTGGTCTCGTAGGGTTTCTTGCATTGAAGTCCGCTGCAATGACCCGGGTACTGCGTTCACCAGACATCAACACAATGTCTGTCTGCTCCTCGTCGGTTAACCTCTGGAACATGTCAATGGCTGTAACAATAAGAAACGTCAATAACTCGATAATGAATAAAGCTACGTTAAAAATGAGCACACCATTGTTTTTCTTGTGCAATTCTCCATGTGTTTGATGTGTCACATGACCCCCTTCCCATTGAAAAAAGTAAAGTTAAATTCAAAATGGTGGCTTTGCAGATGGCCACCATGGGCGTCACCAAGCCTTAAATGTTTCCCCCCTCCCATGTACTAATATGCCACAAACGGTAAGGTGATATCAGCAACCACTTCCATTTTATCCATACTTATGGCCCACCCTGTATTTTATTGAGATTGTAAGTGATAGACCAACACAAAGTAGCAGATAATTGTGAAGTGGTACGAAAATGATACATGGTTTTCAGAATTTTAAATTATTTTTTAGTCCTCCTCTGGGCCTCCACTTATTAAAATCTGGGGTCTGAAGAGAGTCTCACATTCACTTTGACATAATTTTGCTTGTTTTTCCTTAGAGAGCTAGAAATTAGATAGCCTATTAACCCTAAGAGTGTTCTACACTATGTTTTAAGATATCTACACTAATTTAAGATATGATTCGTACGGAACTTGTTCAACCCAAAACAAATCAGGGACCCCTGCCGGTTGAACCTGAAAGGAATCGAATGCTGATGGGTTCGCCAATCTCTATTTTTAATGTTTCTGGGTTTGTGAAACATGTACAGCACATGGATGAAGTCCATGATCCACAAAACAGGCCAAAATAGAACATGTGTCCTTTCCTTTTCCACAGACCATTGGTCAGTGGAAAAAGCAGGGACATCTACATATATCCACTGAAATCAAAAGGATGCACATGCATTCCATGAATAACACAGACATCACACATTCATTAAAAATGGACATGTTAATAAGCCCTTAGGGTAAGTTCACATGGTGCCATATTCAGTCGTAGGGCATCGGCATTCAGTTGCAGTTTTCTGCCTAATCAGCAGTGAGCCTCGAGCTGCGGAAAGCGCGGCAAGATCAAGCAGGATGCTGACATGGAATCTGCCATAGATTCGAGGGTAGAATGTGCAGCAAATTCCTATGTGTGAACGTACCCTTTGGCTGGATTTACAAGACCGAATCCCATCTGGGAAATCCAGCCATGAAGCAGTGAGTTCAATTCATACAGCTGAGTTCAATCTTAGATATGTGGCTCACAAATGGACTGTTTCTCCAGAATAGTACTTGGTTGTATGAATCCAGTCTTTCCCACAACATGTGGCCTCAGGCTTAACCATTTTCACCCTTAGGCCTTATTCACGCAATCGCTCCATTTTTTATGGCTAAACAACCGTGAAAAATGGACTTAATGCTATTCTGGTCTTTATTAGCAAGTCGGTAAAAAACAGCTATGTGGTGGCCAATTTAACACCTATGAAAGCCTATGGCATTTATTAAGCTACTTGCACATTTTTCTGGAGTAAATCATGCCTATTTGTGGTCTCTCTCTGCCCTGTGCTTTATTTATGACATATGTGCACCTTTTTTATCCAGACATTATGCTGCCCTTGCTGTGGAGATCCTTTTCATGCTGTATTTATGCCTTGCTCCATTTTAAAAAGGGACAAAAAAGGTGCAAATGCACACCAGCACATGCGCAGTGTAAAAAAAAAAAAAAAAAAAAGTCAGTTTAGACTGAATTAACGCTTTTCCAAGGCGGATGATGGGTATTTAAATATGAAGGAGCTGAGCAGCCGCCATTGCCATCGGGTCTCTGCTGTATTATACAACAGAGACCCAGCACTAATGCCCACGGTCAGTGTCTGCACTGATCGTGGGCACTAAGGCCCTAGTGCCTTGGTCAAAGCTGACCGAGGCGCCATTTTGTCGAGGATCGCCAAAGGGAGTTAAAATGTAAATAAAACTATATAAATTTGGTATCCGCAGAATTATACCGAAACATAGAATACAGTTGACATGTCATTTTGGCTGCAGAGTGAACGCCATAAAAACAAAGCCTGTAAGTCCCACAAATGCACATTTCTCCAATTCCACCACATTCTGAATTTTTTTACAGCTTCCCAGTAGATTGTACAGAATAATAAATGGTACCATTATGAAGAACAGTTTGTCCCAGACAATTGTGTACTTTTTTTTTTTTTTTTAACAAAAAGGTGCACATAGTTTAGATGCTTCTTTTTTATCAATGTATTTTGTATTTATCTACATCATAAATTAATACAGTGAATTTAGTCTAAAAAAAAGACACACCTTCAAAAATACAACAAAAAAGGGGCAGATGATAAATAACCACCTATGAGTGAATATATATGAATGAGTGAATATAAACTGCATCTGAAAACCAAAGACTGGGTTCACACAGTGCTTTTTACTTAAGAACTGCATGCAGTTTTTAATTGCGGTTATAAGTAGCACAGGCCAAGTTCACATCAGCTTCATTATCCCTTGTTTCTCTGATCCGTGATAGGACTGGAATGATGGACTGTGTAAGACTCAGGCCCCACGTTGCGGATAGCCAAGAATGGCTATAAAAGGAATGGGAAATATATGGGAAGTACTTATACTTCTACCTTCTGCTCAATCCACTATTGACTTTGACTCAAACAAATGCAGCAGAATCTGCAACAACAAAAAAAGCTGCGTTTCTGCAACATGGGGCCTAAGCCTAAAACTAATATGATGGATGCAGGCGGAGCACCTGTTGTCTACATTCGTCATCATTGAGTGTAATGTAGAAAACAATGCAGAAGCTTTCTTCCTTCTCGTTTGTTTACTTTTTAGACTTTTTCTATCTAAAACAAAAACAGGATGGAAAGAAAGCTTTATAATTTTATTAGTTTTACAGTCTGTTATTCCAATCTTTTGACAGATCAAAGCAATGGACGAAAATGAAGCTGATGTGAACTTAGTCTGTGCTGCTCATAACTGCAACTAAAAACTGCACTCTGTTCTTAAGTAAAAAGCACCATGTAAACCTAATCTTTGGTTTTCAAATACAGTTTTTAAAGCCAAAGCCAGGTGTGGATAAGGAAGTATAAAAGACATGTTGTGCTTATTTTACCAATCCTTTCCTGGTTTAGTTTTAAAACTACATCTCAAAACCTGTAAAAAAACGCCCTAAATGGATCAAAAACACCAGCTTTTTTTTTTTTTTTTTTTTTTTTACAAATCTCCTGAATAACATATCACACACAGGTTTATCTCTGCAGATTCTTCGAGGCTCTGCTCATTTGATAGGATGCACTTCACAGCTGTTCATTAGTGACATCCAAGAGCTGTGTCTGGGCTCAGCCACACACAAACACATCAGCTTGTACTTGTCCACGACAAAGCAGGAAAGGTATCGCAGAGCTTTGCACGAATTACAGACTGTTCTGCTCTCACGACTCCAAGCATATCTCTGTTTGCATTGCCAAAAGAGCCTTTGGTCTGTTTCCAAGCACGAACAAGTGCTAGCTTTATTATACATAACAATGAATCATCAGACACAGCATCCTGCTTTCCCTCCTGCAGCCTCCCACAGCACAGAAACTATGACCTTATTCACTATGACCTTACTCTGTGCAGGCTAGACACACAGCATTATGGGATTTGTAGTAGAAGTCACTTCCTCCTACAATCTCTTCCTGAATGTGATGAGGAAAGAAACTGCTGTGCTTGGCGTTTGTGCTGCTATATAAGTTTCATTAAGAAGAGTGACTCTGGGTAATTCTATGTTATATGATATTAGGAATACACATGATGTGATTTGTCTTTGTAAACTGATATTTGAAACTGCAGTAACAAAGCTGCGTCTCTCAATTGTAGCTGCTGCTTGCTGTGAGTACATGGGAGGGGACTGCTGCTCAGTTTACTAACACAGGTGCGTCTTCTCACTTTTATATAGTTGTTGTTTGTGCTATAGGGCTGCTAATAATAATCATAGAAAGGACTTACTACTTGTCGGTGTATTTTTACATAGTACACCGTTTTAGTATTATTTGGTAAAGTCTACTTTATTAGATACTTTTTTTTTTGTTCTAATGACCACGGTGTCATCACTCTGAGCAATATTCCATGTTATCAACTACGATCTTTCCATTGTTATCTTTGAAGAATTTGCAGCTGAGATTGTGTCAACATTTGTAAACCAAATCTACTAAAATACTGTACTAACATGTGAAATTGGCCTTAGTAGCAAGTCATTTGTCAGCTGAATTTGTTTTGGTTGGCTTTACAAATAACCTATTAGATAGCGTGGTGCCACATGGGCTAATGCCTGCAGCACAGTTGCAGTAGTTGCTGAGACTACTTCATACTTACTGATTATCTGCTGTTTCTGATTACTGGCCATGCAGTAGCCTGCCAAAGGTGATAACACAGTATACTTGGTGTGGCTATAGCCACATCCAGTCCTCCAGTAGCTTGTAGTTTCAATTCTGGGTAAGTGAAACACCAGTGAATTTCAGCTGTATATCATTACAGATGTAAGAAACATAGATCTGATGTTATAGGTATGTGCAGTGTCGGACTGGGATGTCTAGGGCCCACCAGTGGAATTGTTTCTAGGGGCCCACCATCAGAACCCCTGCAGATCAGCGGTACCGAGACAGGGCGGCTAAAGGTAATAACATGCCGGGAGCCATGCTGCTCACCCACTATACCATGTGCACCACTGCACTACCTAAACCTACTGCTACACCCTGTATGGCAAGTGAACAGCGTGGCTCCTAGAATTGTTACCTTTACCTGTAGCCACATTGACCTGGAAAAGCTGATCTGCAGAGGTCCTGGCTGTTGTATCATCGTAGATGTAATATTGATGGCCTATCCTAAGGACAGACCATCAATATTAGGAAGATGGATAAATCCTTTAAAGAGGTTGTCGAAGGAATTGGAGCAACCCATGTAGCTGGCGGGAGGTGTAAAGTAAAAAATAAGTAAATTAAAAAGCATACTCACCTGTCCCCGGCGCTCTGTCCGCTGCCAGTGTCCATTCAGTCTCATGCCGGCGACTCCTTGCTGGGAGTCCTGTACCTCATGTGATCGCTAAGACCAATTAGGTACAGGATTTCCAGAAATGAGGCGCCACCATGAGACCGAACAGACACAGGCAGAGGACAACGGGGTGCTGTATGCTTTTCTAAAAATTTTCTTATTTTTACACCTCCTTGGCTGCCGACACAGTGGTCGCTCCAGTTTATGGACAACCTCTTTTAAGGGGTTGTCTGGGCCAAATTTTTCTATGGTCACTTCACTGGTCCCCCCACATAGTGGCCTCTTCACTGGTCCCCCATACTGTATGGGGAATAGTGATGGGGTCATTATATTGTGTGGGAGCAGTGATGGAGGCTAACATCCTGTGGGGGGGACATTAAACTGTGTGGGGCATATTAAAGGGGTTGTCCAGGGTTAATCTTTTTTATGGCCTATGCTCTGGATAGGCCATAAATACCTGATCGGTAGAGGGCTGACACACGGCCCCATCAGCTGTTCGGAGCCACTTTTGGCGCCCGTTCTGTACACAACACAGGGCCGGAAGCAGAAAGCTCCATCCGCTGTATAGCAGCCCGGCGCCTTCACTGCAGCTCAGCTCCTACTGACTTCAATAAGTGCTGAAATACAGTGAAGGTGCCCGGCTAATATACAGCGGACAGAGCTTTCTGCTTCTGGCCCTGTATTGTGTACAGTACGGGCATCAGAAGTGGCTCCATACAGCTGATCGGTCCAGGATCAGCCCCGTACAGATCAGGTATCTGTGGCCTATCCTGAAGATAAACCATAACAAATTATGCCTGGACAGCCCCTTTAATATACACCCCTAATGCGCCACACTTTAAAGAGATTGTCCAGTATAATTTTTTTCTTTTTTATAATTAGTCTGGGGAAGGTGAATCCCCCCCCCCCAAAAAAAAAAAAAAAAACATACTAAACATACTCACCTGTCTCCGGTGTCCTCCCAGCACGGTCCGGTCCTGCAGCTCCGCTGTCTTCTTTTTGCCGGAATTCCTCACTGGCTGTGACGTCCCAGGTCCCTTCCCTTAGGCCACTGATTGGCCTAAGGGGTCACGTGACGTCACAGGTAGTTATGTGCAGGGGGAACTTCAGCTGGAAGAAAACAGAGCTGCAGGACCAAACTGCTCTGGGAGACACTGGGGACAGGAAAGAAAGTTTGTGGGGGGTTTTTTTGTTTTGTTTTTTTCACCTGCCCCTGCGTAATAAAAAAAAAAAAAAATGAAGGAGCCACTGTATGGAGTATAAGCTCCACAGTGGCCCCCACCCCTGTATTATAAGCTCCACAGTGGCCCCCACCCTGTATTATAAGCTCCACAGTGGCCCCCACCCAGTATTATAAGCTCCACAGTGGCCTCCACCCAGTATTATAAGCTCCACAGTGGCCCCCACCCTGTATTATAAGCTCCACAGTGGCCCCCACCCAGTATTGTATGCTCCACAGTGGCCCCCACCCAGTATTATATGTTCCACAGTGGCCCCCACCCAGTATTATATGCTCCACAGTGGCCCCCACCCAGTATTATAAGCTCCACAGTGGCCCCCACCCAGTATTATAAGCTCCACAGTGGCCCCCACCCAGTATTATAAGCTCCACAGTGGCCCCCACCCAGTATTATAAGCTCCACAGTGGCCCCCTCCTAGTATTATAAGCTCCACAGTGGCCCCCACCCAGTATTATAAGCTCCACAGTGGCCCCCACCCAGTATTATAAGCTCCACAGTGGCCCCCACCCAGTATTATAAGCTCCACAGTGGCCCCCACCCAGTATTATAAGCTCCACAGTGGCCCCCACCCAGTATTATAAGCTCCACAGTGGCCCCCACCCAGTATTATAAGCTCCACAGTGGCCCCCACCCAGTATTATAAGCTCCACAGTGGCCCCCACCCAGTATTATAAGCTCCACAGTGGCCCCCACCCAGTATTATATGCGCCCAATAGCCCCCCCTCCGCTCCGCTTCAGTGCTATTACTATACTCTGGGGTCTCCTCTGGCATCCTCGCTCCATCCTGCCGTCTTCAGCGTCTTCAGGCCCTTTTCTGACGACGCTGCTGAGGCCTGTGATTGGGCCTCAGCGGTCACGTGGGGCGCACTGACGTCATTACGCGGCCGCGCCCCATGTGACCGCTGGGGCCTAATCACAGGCCTCAGTCACATGACGGAGGAGCGCCGGAGAGAACGCTGTGCCCAGGAGAGGTGAGAATATGTGTTTATTATTTTCAGTCACCTCTCCTGGGCTGCCATCTATTGGAAAGGGGCCTGCAATATGCCGGGGTCCCTTTCCAATAACAGTATGTATAGCGGTCGGGGAACCAGGCTTTCCCCGACCGCTATCATAGTGGTCCGGGGCCCCGGCCATCTCCATCTGGCTGCGGGCCCCGTACCCTGCCGGGTCCGGTCGCGGTCGCGCCCCCTGTGACCGCGATCGTAACGCCACTGGTCAGGGGCCCGATCGGGATGGTCAGGATCCCGATCGGGCCCCCCTTGACATGAGGACTAATAGTCGGGGCTCGGGGCCCACCGGTGGATTCACCGGTTCCCTGGTGGGCCAGTCCGACCCTGGGTATGTGTTCACAACAATATCTAACATAAATGGTTAAAGACCTACCTATATAGTGTTTTTCACGGAAAGTCTGCCTGTAGCTATAATTGGCATGCTGTGACTTACAAAAATGCAGTGGTTTTTGAAATCACAGAATTTCTGCTTCAGATTTTTTTTTCTGCATAGTGCAGATGGGATTAGCCACAATCCCATCCACTTTGCAGGTACTGTAATACGTAACGTTTTTTGCTGCCGCCAAAAAACATTACATATTCGCAACATGGGACCCTGGCCTCAAAGGGATTCTGTCACCAGGGTGAAGAATATTTGAAACCTAGGGGGCATGACTGCCCATACAATATACTATAATACGACTGTATTGTAGTATGCTGCTATTTAGGTGTCCCAGTCCCAATTGACCAAGGCATCTAAAGAGGTAACAGCTGCAATCGGAGAAGGCACCGATCGCAGCTGTTAGTGGCAGAAGAGAATGGAAGGTAGGAGTAGAATAGCCATTAGTTCAAAAGGTGATTTTCTAATGATATGTATGGGGGTCGACGTGGTGCATGCCCACACAGAGGGCTTTGAGTGCTCCCTCTGGCATGTATGCCATATGTTCAGCACCACAGTCCTAGATAGTATTTTGAAAACCTAAGGTGATCCAAGACCACTAGGTTTACAATAAATCATATGGGACTTATGCATTATGTCAATTGTTGTTGATCACATTGTCTTTAACCCTTTCCCTGCCAGCCACGTATCTTATACGTCCTCCCAGGGTGGCACTTCTGTAGCCAAGCATGTATCTAATGACGTTATCTCAGGATCCATTAGGTCTATTAAGAAGATCTGTGATACATAAAGTTGAGAATCTCAGCTTTAAAATGATACCAATATCTTCATAATAGCCCTTACAGTTGAGGAGCAATTCACTGTTGAAAACGCTATTCGGCATTGAGATCACGTTGCAAATCTCAATTCCCGACAGTGTATTTAACAGCTATTTGCTCCGAATTTGTAAGGGATATTATGAAGATCTTATCTTATGATTCTCATCTTTAAAATGAATCCCAGATATTCTTAATACGCCTAACGGATCCTGAGATATGGGGCTCTAAAATGTCCTCCCCCCTCCTGTCTTAGAAAGCATCTTAAGAGCTGTGGTAGGAGGAGGAAAGGGGAGGAGCCGCCCTGCAGACTGCACAGAGAAGAGAAAATCATCATCATCATCTGTGTATAACCTGTATGTGACCCCAGGGGAGGTAGCATGGACTTCTGTCAATGTTATCCCTTCTCCTATCAATCAGAGTGCATACTAATACTTTTGCTCTCTGATGTCACATAGAGGGATAATGTAACGCCCCTCTGAGCCTAAGAGTGGGTTCACACTTGCGGCGGCACTCTGTTCGCCACGAATCCGACCTAAATGTCGGAAAACTGTATAGGGAAAGGTTTGCGACTTTGTTTCCGACGAAAAAAACTGCTTTTGTGGTGCAGAGAGTGTAAGCGCACACCCGCGCATTGCTTTAAAAACCCATTCAAGTGAATGGGTTTTTAAGCAAAGCGTCGCAAACCATTCCCTATCCAGTTTTCACTTTACTAGAAGGGTATTCTTATGTAATACCCCTCTGAACATAACCAGGAAGTTTATTGGCGCTGTGACCCAGATGTTCACCATTGTACATGTCGCAGCGCCAAGAGTCACACCAAACACTTACACAACACATGCACAAAGTCACTAATAAAGCTTACATTTCACCCAATCCCTGTCCTGTCCATACTTGATCTTTCTAGAGTAAAATACACCTCTAGCGATATCCAATACATGCTAAAATAATAGCAATAACGATTATCACTAGAGATGATCGTATAAATTGCTACAATTTTTATAGGGGGATGGAAAATTATATTTTTATGTAAACTCCTATTTAATTTGCATGCACAAAATTGGATGGCACATTTCTGCGATTTTTGTCGTTTCTTTAACACCCGCACGTGTGTGTGTGTGTATATATATATATATATATATATATATATATATATATATAGTGTGTGTGTGGTATGTATGAATTCCTCACATATTGCAGTTTTTTGGAAAGTACATTTTGTTTTCAGAAAGGGACTGCTTGAGCTGGCACTTTAGTGGCAAATTTGAATTTTTGTGCATTTTTTGCTTACAATCTCTGTTTGCTGCAAAGTTGCATGAAGGTGGTTGTATATATGACATATTAAGTTGTGTTTTTATATATGGTATGCTGTGAAATCTCAAAAAAGTTAGATTTTGGTGTCACAGTTTGCTAGGTGAAGTATAGATTTTTAACATATTAGTGAATAACAGCAAAATCTTGCTTGTCTTCTATATCAGCGTTTTTGAGAGTACGAACTCTTGTTGTAGTTGTTTGCGGTATATATAAATTGTGTACATCTTGATCTTTTTTATTTTAAATGTATTGTGTGTGAATGTAAGATTGAATAGGAGTTTTAAGTGCAAATTTATGTTTTAGTGCATTTTTTTAAAAAAAATTGTTTGTCACAAAGTTACATGAAGGTGGATGTGGCTATTGATAACCAATTGAGACACATGTAATATTCAGGTTGTGTACTTTCAAAAAATATATAGGGTTTAGGGGTTCACTTGCGTTCTACGGTGTGTAATCCCTACATTTTATAGGATGATGTTTTTTTTTTTTTTTTTTTTTTTTTAATATTTCCAGCTTTAAGGCTGAGGCCCCACATTGCGGAAACACAGCTTCTTTTGTTGCAGATTTTGCTGTTTTTTTGAGCCAAACCTAGGATTGGCTCAAAAGGAATGGGAAACTTAGAGGAAGCTCTTATATGTCTACCTTCTGCTCAATCCACTCCTGATTTTGGCTCAAAAAACCGCAGCAAAATCTGCTACCAAAAACGCTGTGTTTCCGCAACGTGGGGCTTCAGCCTAAGGCTAAAGCCCCACGTGGTGTAAACGCCGCGAATTGTCCGCGGCAGAAGTGCCGCGTTAAAAATTGTAGCGTTTTACAGTCAGAGCAAAGTGGGATTCTAGTGAATCCCATGCCCACTTTGCGGAAAAAAACGCGCTGTGTACACACGGTGTTAGGGGTTAAGTTCCCTCGGGATGGATGTCACTGTAATCCTAATTAAGTAAAGAACAGGTATCGAGCTCGGGAAACAAACGTACAGACACACCCAGGTATCTAGTAAGAATGGTTTCATTTATTGCATAGTTCATACAGTATTTAAGACAAGCTGGTTACACAATAATCATGTGACCAATGTACATATTTGGTCCTTCCGGTTCCGCTACTAGGCAGATTTACACAGTTTCTCATAACATTCCCTTATCTTTCCTGAGAACAGCAAAACTCTTGAGTGCCGTCCCAGACTTAGTGTCTGCTTCCTATCTCTAAACTAAGCAGGCTATCTGCAGACTATTTCACACTCTGTATATACAGTGTATAGGATATAGTAGATATAGTACAAATTATATTTTAACCCTTACAATTCCCCCATTTTAGGACTTTATTTTTAATCAAATTCAATGAATACCTTCACACTTAATGTGTGCCATCTATGATGGATTCTCCATTGAAGAGGTTAAAAAAATAACATCCTATCTTACATATTGATTTACTGTGTTCCATTTCCTTCTCATGGAGCAGAATACATATAGATTGAATAATGACAACAACGCAAATAATATCATTATTACTATCAGGGGGTTAAATAACCAATTAGTAATTTTTACCATCGTTGGTGAATATCCTTTGAATATATCGTACCAATGGTGAGCAGTCAAATCTTGTATCTGTGAAGCTATATTTTTAAGATTACCTCTTGTGACTACTGCTCTTATCTGACTATCTTGTAAAGTATGATTAAACTTATCGATATGATTTTTCACTAACCCTGACATGTCCAATAACCTTTTTAAAGGATTTCAATCAATTTCATAATCCTTTATATTGTACACCTGCTCATGTACTTCTCTAGATATGTATAATATCACTTCTGGGTTAAACATATATGTTTTGTTATTCCATACTAGTTTAGACACATTTTTCAAGCATCCTGAAAATGGGGCATTATATCCCAGCGGTCTCATGGTTTCTGAATTATTTGTTACTATACAAACATATTGTGGACCCATTTCCACAAACATATTCCCTACTGCTGTAGGTGTTCTAATTAAGTCACATATATTATCCTCATGTTCTAACAGACAGGGCTCATATACCTGGGTTCCCTGTCCACACACACTTCCTTGTTCTGTCAGATCACATAGAGTCAAATCATGTGTTTTATTTTGATTGTCTATATGGGTCCCTTTTATTCTAGGAGTCCAGAACTCAGTCTGTGCACCATGAACTAATATTGGCATAACTACAAACTTACATACTTTCATGGCTTTTTGTATTCTATATGCGTCGATAGTTCCTGTACACCACTTACTTGGTTGGCACCAAATATTTTTTACCTGTGGCTGGAACCACCACCCTTTGGTTTTCAAAATAGGGAACATTTTCTTCCAAGCTTGAATATTACCTGTCATTAATTTAGTAACGGCTGTATTTACTTCCATCTGAGCTACTATGCCTTTTAAGGAACAGGCAGTGAAATTTATGAATGTATTCACTTTTGTCATCGTATTCATCTGTGTCAATATACTAGCATTAAATATTACATCTAAATTGTCTGTAAGTGTTAACTGTCCTTTTTGTAGATGCACTAGGGTGGGTAACCAGTCTGCTGTCAATTTTATGGAGCCAGATATTGCATCTCCTGTCCTCTTCCATTGATTTAACATATCCTCTATTTGTATCCCATTTAATATTCCCATACCTGTACCCGCCCCTCCTAAAAGAGTATCATACCATTCTCTTTTTCTCCTGATACAGTTTCTAAAATCAGGTAAATGTGTCATGGTTAAATTGAACGTTATTCTAACTTTCCCTGCATTAGTACTCATATTTACACAAGTGGATGGTATAGCTACTAAAGAAGAGTTTTTAACTACCACAGGATCATATTTAGGGGTTTCAGCTACAATGAATACCATAAGAAATATGATTCTATTTACTATTTTTGTGGAGTTATAACAATACCAAATACCTGTCTGATCTGTTACTACATGTGATGATGTGTCTTGATACCCATCATTCTTTTCATACTGTTTTCTTATTTCTGGTCCACTCCCAGTGAACCATTTAGGCCAATTCAGGGAGTCTACCTGCACTCCTTCTGAATTATTTACACGAGCGCATCTCGGTGGCATTATTCAGAGGGGCGATAGATACGCTAATAGGCAGATTACCTATAAGGATCATTCTACCTGTAGATACTACTTTGTACATAGTAACATTTTTCCCAACTGTTACGTTGGCGATGAAACAGAAGTCATTTGGGGGACACACGAAGGAGTCTTGGGTCCTGTTTTTAGCATCTTGCTTCCATCCCCATAGCCACAATGAGAGCTCCTTCAGCTGCACGCCTGGAGTCCAAGTAAAAGCAAAAAGTTCAACAGTTACTGTGCTTAAAAGGAAGAGCCAAAGAGTCCTCATTCTGGAGGCGCTTCAACTTTCTTGCAATGTGAAGCGTGTATCCAGGCGGGTTTCCCTTCAAGTTTCACTGAAGTGGCAGTTGTCAATAGAACTTGAAATGGACCATCAAACCTTGGTTCAAGAGTTTTCCTTTGATGTCTCTTTATAACTACCCAATCTCCAGGCTGCAGATTATGGGCACTTGTAAGATCGGAAGGGTCTGGAATAGAAGAAAACACTTGATCGTGTGTTACTTTTAATTTTTGGCATAGATTTTGTACATAGCTAGCAATACTGTCATAGTTAAGCTGTAAAGTCTGAGGGAAGTACAATCCTGTTTTAGGTGCGCTTCCAAACAATATTTCGAATGGTGATAATCCTGTCTTCCTGTTAGGGGTGGTTCTTACTGAGTAAAGAGCTAGAGATAGACACTCAGGCCAAGGCTTTCCTGTTTCTGCTATCGCTTTCTGAATTTTTAGCTTAAGGGTGCCGTTTAGTCTTTCGACTTTTCCAGAACTTTGAGGATGATAGGGTGTATGGAAAGCTTGCTCCACCCCCAAGGCTGACATGACTTCCTTCATTATTGCACCTGTGAAATGTGTACCTCTGTCAGACTCAATCACCTCGGGCACTCCAAACCTACACACAAGCTCAGACATCAGTTTCTTGGCAGTTACTTGTGCGGTTGCTTTGCTCACAGGGTAGGCCTCAGGCCATCCAGAAAACAAATCCACACAGACCAACACATACTCGTATCTTCCAGACTTAGGCAACTGTATGTAATCTATCTGTATCCTCTGAAATGGGTACAGGGATTTTGGTGTACATTTGGTGGGTGTTTTAACTACCTGTCCTGGATTGTGTAGAGCGCATATGTGACATGCTTTTACGTGATTACTAGCAGCCCTTCCAAAACCTGGGGCAAACCATAATTTACCCACTAGTGACTCCATGGCATTTCGAGAGGTATGCACCTTACCGTGGGCCAAGCCAGCCATCTGGGGGTAAACTGCTGCGGGCAGACATAATCGATCCCCCATTTTCCACACACCATCATCTTCTGTAGCACCTGCTTTCTTCCATCTTTCAGTTTCCACACTGGTAACCTTTGAGTACAGCCCTTTAGGGTCTGCTAGGTCAATGTCCATTTTGCTCACCTGGTTGGGACCCTTTCTTGCCAGTAGTGCTGCTGCCGTGGCTGCTATGTCAGCTCTCTCATTTCCACGGCTTTCAGGGTCCCTTCCTTTTGCGTGAGCTCTGACTTTTTTACAAGTGCCAACTGCTTTGGGAGCAGTATGACCTCCATCAGTCGACTTAACACATCTCCATTCTTAATTGGCTTGCCCTGGGCCGTTAGGAAGTTCCTTGACCTCCATATCGGACCATAATCATGCGCAATGCCAAAAGCATACCTGGAGTCAGTGTATATGTTGGATGTTCTACCTTTGGCTATCTTACAAGCCTCCATAAGGGCTTTGAGCTCAGCTTCTTGGGCTGACATATGTGGTGGAAGAGCTTCTTGGACTATGATGTCATGTTTAGTGACTACAGCATAACCTGTAACAAATTTGCCTTCATCGGTTAGATACCTTGAGCCGTCCACAAACATCTCATAATCAGGATTTTGTAATGGCACATCCGTGACATGGTCAAATCCCACTGTTTCCTGTGACATAAGAGCCACACAATCATGTTCATGCTGGCTGTCAAACAGTTCTTCTTCAGAGAGAGAGTTTAAAAATAACTCATCTTCCACTCCCCCTCTTGAATCGTGAACTCCTACAGGAAGAAGAGTTGCAGGATTCAAAGTTAAACAGCGTTGAAAGGAGATGTTTGAGGAGGACTGCAGGGCAAATTCCATTTTGCTCTGCCGTGCCAAAGAAAGGTGACGTCTGTCTACCTGTGTGAGGATTGCATGGATGTCATGAGGTGTATACACAACCAATAAATGATCTAGGACAATGTCTGAGCTCTTATCAAGCAACGCTTGTACTGAGAGGACAACCCGCACAGAGGAGGGCGTCCCCCTGGCTACAGCATCTAACCGTGAGCTGTAGTAGGCCACCGGGCGTTTCTTATCCCCATGTTGTTGTGTGAGAACTGCAGTTGCGTGTCCCATCATCTCAGTCACGTAGAGCTGAAAAGGTTTCTGATAGTCAGGTAGACCTAAGGCTGGAGCACTGACTATCTTCAACTTCAGCTGGTAAAACGCATCCAAGGCCTCAGATGTAAGGCTGAATGGTTTTGAGGAAAGGCAATCATACAGAGGTTGCATGGTCAGGGATGCAGATCTGATCCATGGCCTACAGTAGGATACCAATCCCAAAAAGGTGCGTAGCTGAGCATGAGAGGTCGGCACCTGCATGTCTCTCACCACCTTGGTCCTTTCATCTGACAGGTGCTTGGTGCCCTGGCCAAGACAGTGTCCCAGAAATAACACTTTTTGTTTGCAAAATTGCAACTTATCCTTGCTGGCCTTGCAGCCGTTCTGGCAGAGGAAACACAACAGGCTGATGGTCGCTGCTTCGCAGGTTGATTTGTCTGGAGCACAAAGAAGAAGGTCATCAACATATTGTAACAAAACAACATCGTCATGTGGTGGATACCAAGTACTCATGATTAGTGTAAGGCATCTCGTAAATTGGTTAGGACTGTTTTGCGCCCCTTGTGGTAGTACTGTCCAAGTGTACTGTTTTCCCCTAAATGTAAATGCAAACAAATACTGGCAATCGGGGTGCAAAGGTACAGAAAAGAAGGCATTACAGAGATCTACAACACTATAACAGGTGGTTCCAGTGGGAACAGCTGATAACGCTGATAAAGTGGTGAGGTGCTTCTCCAACAACAAACCATGGATTAACGCTGATATAAAAACACTACTTAAGGAGAAAAAGATGGCATTCAGGACAAGAGATAAGGAGGGGTTGAGGGAAGTACAAAAGGAGCTGAGGCATCTTCTGCACAGGGCTCTGTCTCACCTGGAAAAACCAGGGAACACGGTGAGAATAATGTTCTTTGATTTCTCCAGTGCTTTTAACACCATACAGCCCAGGTTACTGAGAGACAAGCTGGGCCTTGCTGGAGTGGACCACCACCTCTCCAACTGGATCCTAGACTACCTCACAAATCGACCTCAGTACGTGAGAGCCCAAGACTGTGTGTCAGGTACCGTGATCTGTAATACGGGGGCACCTCAGGGTACGGTTCTCGCCCCTTTCCTCTTCACACTGTACACTGCTGATTTTAGGTGCAACTCATCCAGCTGCTACCTACAGAAGTATTCTGACGACTCTGCAATAGTAGGCCTCATCACAGACGATGATGACAAGGAGTACAGAGAACTGAACCGGTTTTTTGTGGACTGATGCCACCGGAACCACCTGAAGATTAACGCGGGGAAGACCAAGGAGATGGTGGTAGACTTCCGTAAAGGCAGATGCCCTCCAAAACCAGTGGACATCCTGGGGACAGGCATCGAGATTGTGAACACCTATAAGTACCTGGGTCTGCTCCTTAATAATAAGCTGGACTGGGCAGATCATATGGAGGCCCTGTACAGGAAGGGCCACAGCAGGCTCTACCTGCTTAGGAAGCTGAGAGCCTTTGGAATCCGGGGGGCACTTCTTAGGACTTTCTTCAACTCGGTAGTGGCATCAGCCATCTTCTTTGGAGTGGCCTGCTGGGGGAGCAGTATATCAACCAGGGACAGAAATAAACTTGACAAGCTGATTAGAAGGGCCAGCTCTGTCCTGGGGAGCCCACTGGACCCAGTGCAGGTGGTGGGTGACAGAAGGATACTGTCTGTGGTGAGCTCCATGCGGGAGAATAACTCCCATCCTATGCATGAGACTGTGATTGCGCTGGGCAGTACTGTCAGTGACCGACTGCTCCACCCTAGGTGTGAGAAGGAGCGCTATCGGAAGTCTTTCCTCCCCACCGCGGTTAGACTGTACAACCAACACCGACCTAAGCGGAGATCATTACATACAGAGAACTGAAATATCTCTCTGCCTGTTAAATCCCCCCCCCCCCTGCTACTTCCTATCTGTCTTTCGGCTATTAATGTAATGCCTCTCACCTTGGAACATTCCTGTACATGTTGTATTTGTATTTGTATCTGCTTATCTTATCTTTGCTGCTGTAACACACTGAATTTCCCCACTGTGGGACTATTAAAGGACGACTATTATTATTATTATTATTATTATAACAGGGTGTGTGGATTGGGTACTACAGGTGTTTCGAGCAATGTCACTTTGTTCAATTCCCTGAGATCATGGACCATACGATAGGTGTCTGGTTCTCCCTTTTTACCCTTCTTCTTAACTGGGAAAAGAGGAGTATTTGCTACGGAAGTACATTCCTTCAATGCCTCTGCCTTCACTAATTCTACTATTGTTACTGCTATGGCATCCTTTTGGGCATGAGTCAGAGGATATTGTTTAATCCTAGGTGGCTGAGCTCCAGGTTTCAGGGTTACCATAACAGGGGGTACATCCAATTTACCTAAATCTGTTTTCCCAGTTGCCCATAATGCTGTTGGCACTTGGGACAACAGTACATTTTCTTCTTCAGTAAGGATAAAAATACAATTTGGTGTACTTAATTCGGCGGACAACAAGCACAAAATCTCATGATTGGTATGTGTGACCTTTACATATGCTTCCCCTGATGGATGCAACATAATGTTACAACCTAATACTCCTATCACATCTGTACCAAGAATGTTATCCGATGTGTCGGAGACTAAATACCTAGTGAGTATCCTGCAACCCTGAAATGAGGTTTCCACAGGATCAGTTTGATCCAAAGTGACTGGTAGCCCCGATACCCCTTGAACCACCTGGCTGTCTCCTGAGAGTGATAGTTTAAGTGCGTCGGCAACATGTTTGCTCACACAGGATTTTGTTGCCCCAGTATCTATCAAGAATGGCACCTCCTTTCCATTAATCAATACAGGTTGAAAAATCTGAATTCCCCTATCCTGTGAGGACAAAAGGGACACTGGGGCAGGAGGGCCTGTCTTTCATTGCGTATCATTCTGTGCTTGGTAGAATGCCTCACGGTCTTTCTCTGCTTCAGACATGGGTGGACCACCCTTAGGTTGCCTGGGCCCGTTGTTGTCCCCTTGTTTGGGACACCAACAATCCCTGGCTAAGTGTCCTTGTCTCCCACAATTAAAGCATTTCCTTGTCTCCCTCTGTCCTTGTTGTTGTCTAGGGCGGGGACCTGTCTTTCCCTGATACTTTGCACCACTGTTTGTATAGGTTTTTATTGGTGCCGCTGCTTTCTTTTCCCTCTCATCTATAAAGAACCCCACTGCCTTAGCATATAAATCATCAGGATTTGAACTTCTCCAATCTGGGGTACAAGCTTTTATCTTCTCTGCCAGGGTGCTCCCTATACCCTGCATGAAGGCTTCAGAAAGCATGGTGTTTCTCATGCCTTGGGGTGTATTCTCCCACCCAGCATCCACCGCTTTAGTGAGAAGTCTTCCATAATAAGCTTCTACTGATTCACCTTTCTCCCTTTTACATGTAGTTAATGCTGTACGGCGGGTTTCTGCTTGTTTATCACACCATAACCGCAATCTATCTAAAAACTCCTCCCCACTGCCAGTGGATTCTGTGTTAATGGGTGTCTGTTGATCAAACCTGGAAGTGATATTTATAGTACCTAACAGCCCTTCTGTGCACTTCACCTGAATTAGGGCCATCAAGTCTTTCCAGCTAGCTTTTATAGTTCATCTGAATCATCCTCATTTTCCTGAGAACGGCACTTGGTTCTAACTGCGGGTCTGGTAGTTGTTGGGCCATAGACATCTGATCCCCAGGAGACCAAGGTCTCCATTCTACAGAGGTGGTAGTAACTATTCCTGCACTGCTGGCCCCTGATGCCCCCCTTCTTGGCGACTCTTTGGTTTCTTCTGTCTCACTCTCACTCTCAACAGTGCTAGTGGTAGGGGTATGGCCAGTAGTTCTTCTAGTCTGTGATCTAGTGACAACTGGGTATAGCTGCTGTGTCGGGGGTGGCGGAGGTGGTAAAGGCAAATCTGCATCCATTACCTTAGGGCCACAGACTCCCCTGGGGCGAGGGGTACCACATACAGAACATGGGTCTACCCAGCATGGTTGCTGTGTGTCACATGTAGGACAGGTCCATCCCTACGGATTATAAGGCGAGGGAGCTGATGCGAGTCCTATCTTCCCCTTATATCCCTCTGAGGGAAGCATGTACAATATTCTTCCTGAACCATCTTGTTTTTGGGACCATCCCCCTTTTTCTATTCTACTGCTTCCTTCAATCAGGGCATATATGCCTCTTTGCAACTTATTGTCTTGAATCAATCCCGCATGGTCTAATCTCCACTGATCCCAAAATTTACTGTCTATCAACCCAGTCTTGTGTATTCCTGCCCTTCTTAGGATTGTTTTTACCTGTGCGGCTACTTCTTTCCCTTCCCCTATTTCTATTAGTTCAAATGGGGTGTACCATATCTTAGAGGGTCCCTTCCCCATCTTGGCTGGTAGCTAACCAACCGTGAGTCTCTCACTCCTCTAGGGCTACCTTGAGACAATAGAGGGTCACTTATGACTACTTTAGTGAGAACTCCCAAACAGACACTTCTGTTTTCTTTGAACTATTTGTGCAAGTTCTGGAGTAGTGCTCAGGGCAATGCCTAATTGGCTTCCACAGACTCAACTTTCTCTCTGTGTCCCCTTACCAAAACACTCCTGAATTATTGCACGCACTTTGCGCGGATTCTACTAAGTCCTTCTTGCTACTACTCAGGTCCCATTCGACCTTGACCGTCCAGGCACGGCTGGAGGCTAGTGTTCCAAAACAAGGACTTTGCAATCACTCAGTGCTTCTTAGTTCCGAACCTTGTCCGCAACTCTAGGGGTTCAAAACAGAGAACTCTTCCCCGTTTCTTGCAGCCTTATATATCTTATAACACAGGTAAGATACAAAAATCAGTAAGAAGGTAAGACAGAAAGCAACTTCTATAGCATTTACAGGTGACATGTCCCTTTTTCAGGTTCTTCCGTACTACTTAATTGGCGTCGAGATGTCATAAAAAAACATGCAGCAGCTTACCTCACTCATCGATACAGAGTATAGACACACAGGAGCTCAAATATACTAACAACTGGCAAGACAAGGGCTTACCTTACAGTACTGTTTTTCATCTATCTGAGGTCCTCTGGTCCCGTCCTCAAGTCGATCGGTGAGTGGGTCGGCACTCTATTGGCTGCACATCGGACGATCTCGAGCCCCACGTTGGGCGCCAATTTCTGTTAGTGGTTAAGTTCCCCCGGGATGGATGTCACCGTAATCCTAATTAAGTAAAGAACAGGTATCGATCTCGGGAAACAAACGTACAGACACACCCAGGTATCTAGTAAGAATGGTTTCATTTATTGCATAGTTCATACAGTATTTAAGACAAGCTGGTTATACAATAATCATGTGACCAATGTACATATTAGGTCCTTCCGGTTCTGCTACTAGGCAGATTTACACAGTTTCTCATAACATTCCCTTATCTTTCCTGAAAACAGCAAAACTCTTGAGTGCCGTCCCATACTTAGTGTCTGCTTCCTATCTCTAAACTAAGCAGGCTATCTGCAGACTATTTCACACTCTGTATATACAGTGTATAGGATATAGTAGATATAGTACAAATTATATTTAAACCCTTACAACGGTGATTTCCAAAACCGGCACTCTGCAAACTTTGTCTAAAGTGCTGCAGGAAGTACCGCGATGCGATCTCTTGCAGCGCTTTTTTTGCTGCAGGAAGCCACGTGGGGCCTTAGCCTAAAACAGATTTTTGTTCCTTCCAGTTCTAGTGATTTTCTGAAGATATGTGCATGCAGGTGTAGGCCTTGAATGTAGGTGTAGGTGATATGAATGAACTCTGCACAAGTTGAACTCTTATTTTTAGGAGGTTTGGTGCATATAACTTTTTGTTTGGTTTCCACTTTTAGCAACTAATATACATTTATTTGCATTTTTTTTTTTATAAAACATTCACTTTAAATCAAAATTGCATGAAAGTGCTTGTTCGCATACAGTAACAAGTGGCATTCTGACAATGCTGCAAGTGTCTGCATTAAGAAAATATATAGGTATATAGGGGGTTGGATGATTTTTTTTTTTTTTTTTTTTTTTTTTTTTAATGTTGCAATTTAGGTTTGATTTGTCAATCTCAAAACTGAAAATTACGGTGTCTACCGGAGGTGCAAAATTTCTGGAGACCACTGGCAGTAAAAGGGTTAACATGCATCCATCCATGTATATATGCACAGGCCAAAATGTCGTTATTGACTGATCTTTATAATCTCAACACTCAGAAAAGGGCTAGCAGTATTAGGCTAAGGCCCCATATTGCAGAAAAGCTGCTTTTTTGTTGGATTGAGCAGAAGATAGAAGTATAAGTACTTTCTGTATATTTCCCATTCCTTTTGTAGCCACGGCCGGTTTGACTAAAAAACAAAAAAAAAATACAGCAGTGTCTGCAACAAAAAAAGCAGTTTTTTCTGGGATGTGCGGCCTTAGGGGCTCCATGTAGTTAGTTTGATTTAATCAAGTTAGCAATAATAGCTATATAATTTTTTTATTTTTTTTTTTGAGGGGGCTGTGTCGCCTATCAAACAAACTTGCATAAAAAGGATCAAAACAGAATTCCTCAAAATTGTATAAATAAAAAAAATCTGGTTCCATAATAAACAAAAAAGACTCCTTATGCAGCCCCATATATGGAAATTTAAAAATGTTACAGGTGTCAGAATATGGATTTTTTTTTTTTTAAGGTATTAAAACCTACCATGAACTATATGAATTTGGTATAGTGGCAATACAAAAATCATGTAATTTTATCTGTGCAGTGAATGCAGTTTTTTTTAGCTCCAACCCATTCAGAATTTTTTCAGCTTCCCAGTACATTGTATGGAATATTAAACAATGCCAATACGAAGTACAATTTGTCGGAAGGGATTAAGCTTGGTAATATGCTACACCTTTTACTTTACATGAAATATAACACTGCAAATTACAAAGCAGGAGATGCTGAGCAGATTGATCTATAAGTTTGTAGGAAAAGAGTCAGTATAACTTGTCATTTGTCCAATTAAATCTCTGCGTTTTCTATGTCAACGAGCATTACAGAGATAGCTGAACAACACAAAAGTTATAGCTTTTAGAAGGTGGGGAGAAAAACAATGAAACAAAAATGAAAATTTACGAGAAGGGGTTAAAGATCGGTAGGAGTCCAAGACCCGGGCCCCCAGCTGTTTGAAGAGGTTAATATTTGCATGAGCACGCCTATGGATAGGTCAATTTAAAAGTCCTGGAAAATGCCTTTTAAAAATTCAAAACACCCTCGTTTGCCCATGTTACATGTAAATAAACCTAGTTGGCATCGCTTTGCCCAAAAATGCCTAAACTATTTAAAATATAGAGAAATCCTGCATGGGGGAAAAAAATCTAAACCCTCAAATCAATGTTTTTTTTTTGGTCACCTCATAATCTTTGCTTGCCTAGGTGATAAATTGTACCCATATGTATCTGTATAAAATATGTAATTATTTATGAGTATACTAATAACTTTTATTTATTTTTTTAATTCTGTACAGAAACGTTGTTGTGCAGGGCTAAATGGCTTTATCTGGACCAGCCTGGAAGCTTCTTTCTGTGTTTATATCGCTAATTTTCCTGCTCCCAGGTGTGGAAGCAATGGACGAAGGGGATGCAATAGCAATGCTGCTTGGAGTGATTATTATGGGGATTGGATTTTGTGCTTGCTTGGGGTACTATGCCAGAAAGAGAGAAGGGCAGTACTAAGAATTTGTATTGTATTTTGAGTTCATAATATTATTGTTGGGAGGATGTCTATTTCTTTTTATAGAAATTGTAAATGAACTGCCAATGCAAATACAGTGATATAATTTCTTTTAAATATGAATATTAAATGCAACACAAAATAGAGTATTTGATGGTATATGTGTCTTTTTCTCAAAACTGAAACCCCAAAATGTATTGGTAGTATATAAAGAGAGTCTGTCAACAGTAAATTGGTTATACACTTATTCACAGTACCTTGTACTGGTAATTCTACAGTTTCCAAATATGCCTCTGTTATTCATCTTTGGATCGACATTTTCATGTAAATCTATGTTTTATTCATACGCAAATAAGGGTAAATGTGCTTATCCCAGGAATCTATAGAGTTGAGGCCAAATCTCAGGCAAGCTAAGATACACCAAAGCACTTTCCTCTCATTTGCTCTTCTATGAAAAAAAAGATTTTGATTGTAGTGTGTGTGGAGATTTATCACATAGGGACCCTTATTATGGTAAAAAAAAAAGTGTCCCTTTTGTGCACTAGGAGAAACCTACTTTCTCCATGAAAGTAACTTACTGTACAAATACACAAGAAATACAAACATAGGGAAATATTACATTTGGATCTTCTCAGTGGGAGAAATCAGTGGGGTTCTAACACCCAGGAATCCCATCTTTTTACATTGTATCATTTGTTTCATAGTGGTCATGTGATGTACCTATAGCTTCGTCATATGTGCTTCTGTGCAATGACACTGTAATTACATTGCATGGTCACTATAAAACAGACAGCGTGCGATGTAAACAGCAATGAGGTCATCATGCTTGTATGTTTGCCATGGTCCCTTCAAACAGATAATCAGTGAGGGTCTCAAGTGTCAGACCCCTCCCCCCACACTGATCTCTTCTCTATGCTGAGGATTGATCATCAATTAAAAAAGAGCCAGAAAAACCTTTTAATAAAGTCCAAATGCCACCTTAGTTAAATTGCCCCCTGACATAAATATTCCCCCATATACTTATGCCTCCTAATACCCCCTTATATAAATGATGTCACTTATTTAAATAACCGTTGTGAAAAAGAAAAAGTTGCATGCCAAAGAGACTCTCAACCCTCAAATCTTTATTTCACGCACATAACTCTTTAAAAACAATTAAAAACTGACAATCCACACATAGGTAGGATAGTAGTATTGTACATACAATGTTTATGATGATTGTCACAATTGTTTGGAAATTAGAAGCACAGAGAGAGAGAGAGAGAGAGAGAGAGTAGTAGGTTAGACCACTATGTGATAAATAATTATGCAAGTGTGAAAAAAGTTTTAATGGAGCTATTTCCCTACTAAACTGTCATCAATCAATATAATTGTGCTCTGTGGAAAAAAAGAGAAAAGTAATGGACAAAAATGTATTTATACAGGGTTAAATAAATGTAGAGTATTACATGACCAACTAAATAGATGGTCATGTGCCAACAAGTACCATCCACATCTATATATGGCTTAAAAGTCTATCAATTCATTTACAGTCATGGCCAAAAGTTTTGAGAATGATACAAATATAAATTTTTACAAAGTCTACTGCTTCAGTTTTTCTAATGGCAATTTGCATATACTCCAGAATGTTATAAAGAGTGATCAGCTTAACAGCAATTACTTGCAAAGTCAATATTTGCCTAGAAAATGAACTTTATCCCCCAAAACACATTTCAACATCATTGCAGCCCTGCCTTAAAAGGACCACCTAACATCGTTTCAGTGATTGCTCCATTAACACAGGTGTGGGTGTTGATGAGGACAGGGCTGGAGATCAATCTGTCATGATTAAGTAAGAATGACACCACTGGACACTTTAAAAGGAGGCTGGTGCTTGCCATCATTGTTTCTCTTCTGTTAACCATGGTTATCTCTAAAGAAACACGTGCAGTCATCATTGCACTGCACAAAAATGGCCTAACTGGGAAGAGTATTGCAGCTAGAAAGATTGTACCTCAGTCAACAATCTATCGCATCATCAAGAACTTCAAGGAGAGAGGTTCCATTGGTGCCAAAAAGGCTCCAGGGCGCCCAAGAAAGACCAGCAAGCGGCAGGACCGTCTCTTAAAAGTGTTTCAGCTGCGGGATCGGGCTACCAGCAGTGCAGAGCTTGCTGAGGAATGGCAGCAGGCAGGTGTGAGTGCATCTGCACGCACTGTGAGGCGGAGACTCTTGGAGCAAGGCCTGGTCTCAAGGAGGGGAGCAAAGAAGCCACTTCTCTCCAGAAAAAACATCAGGGACAGACTGATATTCTGCAAAAGGTACAGGGAGTGGACTGCTGAGGACTGGGGTAAAGTCATTTTCTCTGATGAATCCCCTTTTCGATTGTTTGGAACATCTGGAAAACAGCTTATTCGGAGAAGAAGAGGTGAGCGCTACCACCAGTCTTGTCTCATGCCAACTGTAAAGCATCCTGAAACCATTCATGTGTGGGGTTGCTTCTCAGCCAAGGGAATCGGCTCTCTCACAGTCTTGCCTAAAAACACAGCCATGAATAAAGAATGGTACCAGAATGTCCTCCAAGAGCAACTTCTCCCAACCGTCCAAGGGCAGTTTGGCGCTCAACAATGCCTTTTCCAGCATGATGGAGCACCTTGCCATAAAGCAAAGGTGATAACTAAATGGCTCAGGGAACAAAACATAGAGATTTTGGGTCCATGGCCTGGAAACTCCCCAGATCTTAATCCCATTGAGAACTTGTGGTCAATCATCAAGAGACGGGTGGACAAACAAAAACCAACAAATTCAGACAAAATTAAAGCATTGATTCTGCAAGAATGGACTGCTATCAGTCAGGATTTGGTCCAGAAGTTGATTGAGAGCATGCCAGGGAGAATTGCAGAGGTCCTGAAGAAGAAGGGTCAACACTGCAAATATTGACTTGCTGCATTAACTCATTCTAACTGTCAATATAAGCTTCTGTTACTCATAATATGAATGCAATTATATTTCTGTATGTGATAAAAACATCTGACAAACACACATAAAAACCAGAGGGCAGCAGATCATGTGAAAATATAATATTTGTGTCATTCTCAAAACTTTTGGCCATGACTGTATATAACCCAAAAGAGCCTATTATAATTTGTGTGGCTCTGGATATATTGGATAGGAATACTTGCGTTTTATGTATACAATACTTTGTAAATCATAAGCCCATCCCTATTATTATAGCTCACCAGTGTTTACCAATTAAAAAAAAATCACCTCAATAAATTAAACAAAATATAAAGTCCATTGTGGCCTAAAATAATGTCCTTCTATGTCAGATACAGGTCAAGCATCATGTTAAATATTGTGCACATTTGCACCCTTCTTTAAAAAGGTGCAATCATAAATACAGCGTGAAAAAGATCTCCATTAAAGCCACACACCCTTTTCCCTACGAAAAGCAAAAATGGCAAGGGCAACATAACATCTGAAAAAAAAGGCGCAAATGCCTTATAAATTAAGCACAGGGTTGGAAAAAGACCTCAAAAAGTTGCAATTTAGCAAATGTGTCCCATTGAGTCCACACAGGTCTCGTGTTGTCCTGTTGGAAAATGCCTCCAAAGATACTTTGTAGAAATGGCTGTACCGCTGGCTCCATGACCAAGACACGCTGTTAATGTATTTGAAATGAAGACTAAAGAGGTCTGGCTACCATACATTATGCCACCCCACACCATAATCCCCGGAGTAGGACTAGTGTGACATTCCCTCATGAAATCCTCTTCATGGTGCTATCATTGTGCCCAAGATAAAAGTGGGATTTATCACTTTAGTCTTTTCTGTGCACATAACCTTTGAAAGTGATAGTGAGGCCAATGAAACGCATGTAACTAGACATCTAGCGTCTTGCACAATGTTGTACTAACTCCTTCCAATGGTTTTCGTCGCTGTTCGCTGGCCTAGGCTTGAGATGTGATGTCCAATTTAATTTGCCGTAATGAATGGATCAATACGTGGCATTTTTCCAATGAGATGATCAATCTGTTCAGAGGTTTGCGTCTACACACCTCTTGCTGTCATTTGGGTTTGTCGTGGTTCTACAAACTACCAGTCCATATAAAGTTGAACAGTGCTGAAATCTCGGCCTAGAAGCATTGAAAACTGCCAGAGTGATAAACCAAGGTCTCTCAGTCCAAGGATTCTGTTCCTCTGAGTTTTCAACAAGTAATGATAACTGGAACATCAACAAACATTGCTTTCAATGTGTATGTGACGACCCTCCCATATTCCTTGAATATTTGATCATACGCAGATCTTAGCAAAACCTGCCACTTCCTTAATTTGCATAACCTTACAACTTGTTCTTGGTGTTGCAATTTCAATGTTGAGTATATTAAAATGCACTTGCACTTACACACACACACACACACACACACACTATATACACGTCTGTGTGAAAGAGGTTCACAAAACATTCATATGCAGCAAAAAAAAGTAGTTATTGCAAACTACAATAATTGTTACAGTAACAGTGGTTACAGAAAAATCTCCACATTAGCATAGACTAGTATGCAATTGATGCAAACAGAATTTTATGGTATTATATGATTGCATTTGAATCTATGGCAAGCAGTCTAAAAGCTATACAGTCTTACATAAAAGATTTAACCATTCTTAGCATAAGTATAATATTGTGAGGCCTGCTAATAATACTTGTCCCATTTTTTTTTTTTTTTCAAATTAGTTCCAGTAAATTCCATTATACATGAATCTAAATACAGCAAGGTGGTTATTATATTTTGCCCTTTTTATCTGTGGCCTAATTACCTTACAGTTTTAAATAGTAAATCTAGTAGGAATTGTGCTAAAGAATCGGGAACACACAACATTCATGGGGTACATGGAAGGTTGATAAGATAAAAAAGGAAGTCTAAACAATTTTTTTTATACATAGAAATTTTATAAAATAAGCCTAAGGGGCCCGGTAGATTCCTATGGGTTGTGTATTATGACTTGGTACAACATTGAACTTGAGCCTGAATAAAGCCATGTGCAAGATGCCTAACCCTTATAATAATTCATGATTTTATTATATATATAAATTTTTCCACAGCAATTTATAAATGAAAGTGTACATGAGCAGAGAATATGAGACAATGAGTCAGAGCGACAGTAAGGGTTTTTGATATTTCTATAGTAAGAAAAGGGTTGAATCTGGAGACATCATAGAAGGTTGGTTTGTTTGTTTGTTTGTTTGTTTGAGTTGGAAGGGACCTCAAGGGCCATCGAGTCCAACCCCCTGCAAAAGCAGGAATTCCTAAAACATCCCAGCTATATACCTATCCAGTTTCCGCTTGAAGATTTCAATTGATGAAGAACTCACCACCTCCCGTGGCAGCCTATTCCACTCTCTCACTACCCTTACTGTTAGAAAGTTTTTCCTAATGTCTAATCTGAATCTCCTTCCCCTTAGTTTCATCCCATTACTTCTCGTGCTTCCTTCTGCTAATGAGAATAGGGTAGATCCCTCTGCACTGTGACAACCTTTCAGATATTTAAATACCGCTATTAAGTCTCCCCTTAGCCTTCTCTTCTGCAAACTAAGCAGTCCCAATTCTTTTAGCCTCTCCTCGTAGGACATGGTTTGTAGACCTTCCACCATTTTGGTTGCTCTTCTCTGGACCTGCTCCAATGAATCGATGTCTTTCTTAAACTGGGGCGCCCAGAACTGTACACAGTATTCCAGGTGGGGTCTGACCAGGGCAGAGTACAGCGGAATAATTACCTCTCTTGATCTAGCTACAATGCTCGTCTTGATACATCCTAGAATTTGGTTAGCCTTTTTAGCCACCGCACCGCACTGTTGACTCATGTTGAGTTTGCGATCTATTATTATGCCCAGATCCTTTTCCCCTGTACTCTCACTTAGTACTATTCCTCCCATACTATATATGCTTCTTGCATTTCTGTTACCCAGATGTAGAACTTTGCATTTGTCCCTGTTGAATACCATTTTGTTCACCTCAGCCCATTGTTCCAGTGTGTCTAAGTCCTTTTGGATGCACTCTCTCTCCTCTCTAGTGTTGGCCATTCCTCCTATCTTTGTATCATCTGCAAATTTTATTAGTTCCCCATTAGCCCCATCATCCAGATCATTTATAAAAATATTAAAAAGTACTGGGCCCAGGACAGAGCCCTGCGGCACCCCGCTTTTTACTTTCTTCCAGTTTGATGTATAGCCATTTAGAATTACTCGTTGTGCCCGATCATTAAGCCAATTGTGAACCCACCTCACTGATATTTTATCAAAGCCATACTTGATCATTTTTTCAATAAGAATGTTATGTGATACTTTATCAAAGGCCTTACTAAAGTCAAGATATACTATGTCCACTGCATTCCCCTGGTCCAACCATTCAGTGACTTTATTATAGAAGGAAATAAGATTAGTCTGGCAAGATTTATTAGGCATAAAGCCGTGCTGGCTTTGATTAATTAAAGCCTTCCCATCCAGGTACCTAATTAAATGTTCTTTAACGATTTGTTCAAAGATTTTTCCTACTATCGAGGTCAGACTTACCGGCCTATAATTTCCTGGGTCGTCCCTATTCCCCTTTTTGTAGATGGGGACCACATTTGCCCTTTTCCAATCTAGAGGGACCACTCCTGTCTCCCATGACTTATTAAAGATTATTGCAAGGGGTTCTGTTATTTCCTCTGCTAATTCTTTTAAAACTCTAGGGTGTAAATCATCCGGTCCTGGGGACTTGGTTTCCTTAATCTTAGCTAAATGTTCTCTTACCAAACCTTCACTTATAATCAGCTTGGAGTCCTCATTCCCCTCATCACTATCACCATTAATGTTGATATTTCCATCCATTTCTTGGGAGAAGACGGATACAAAATATGAATTTAGTAACTCCACTTGCTGATCCACCATGTTAACTTTTTCACCCTTTTCGTTCTTTAGGACTCCAATGGTTTCCTTCACTTTTCTTTTGCTCTTAACATATCCCCAAAAACCTTTTACATTACTCTTAACTTCTTTTGCAAGCTTCAATTCGTATTCAGCCTTGGCTTTTTTAATGCTTATCTTGCAGAGTCTGCAAACTGCTGTATACTCTCCCTTAGATATAGCTCCCATCTTCCACTTGTTGTAAGTTTCCTTTTTCTTTTTTAGTAGGTTATGTAATTTTTTGGTCATCCATCCTGGAGTTTTTAGGTGATTCCCATTTTTCTTGCTTCTAGGTATTGTTAGTTCCTGTGCATTAATGATTTCCCTACGGAAAATTTCCCACCCCTCATGTGCATTTTTGTGCTTAAGTAATTTTCGCCATGGAATTCTACTAACCCTTACCTTTAGGCCCCTAAAATCTGCCCTACTAAAATTGAGTCTTCTAGTCTTTGTCTTCTCAGGTCTTCTTCTTCTTACAACCCCAAACTCGAGTATAGCATGGTCGCTGAATCCCAATGTCCCTGCTACCCTTAATTCCTTAACCATGTCCTCCTTATTAGTTAAAACTAGGTCCAGAATGGATGTTCCTCTTGTGTTTTCTTCTACTAACTGGGCAATGAAATTGTCTGCTAGAGAGGATAAAAATTTGATAGAGCTTTTACTCGTAGCTGTGTGAGTTTCCCAATGAATATCTGGGTAATTAAAGTCTCCCATGATAACAATTTCAAATTTCTTCGAAAGCGTGGTCATTTGCTGTGAAAAAATCTCATCCCTGTCTTCTGTCTGTCCTGGTGGTCTATAATAAACACCTATTATGATGTCCTTATCATTGTTTTTCCCCTGAATTGTTACCCAAATATTTTCCAATAAGTTATCATTTTGTAAAACTGTGATTTCCGTGGAAATGTGATCTTTTTTAACATACAATGCAACTCCTCCCCCTCTTTTATTAGTTCTATTTTTTTTTAATAAGTTGTATCCTTCCATCTGTATATTCCAATCATGCTTATCGTTCCACCAAGTTTCTGTAATACCAATGACATCAGATTTTTCCTTCTGTATTATCAGTTCTAATTCTCCCTGTTTATTTCCCAAGCTTTGCGCATTTGTGTAAAAACATTTCAGATTGCGCTCTGGTACTTCCTTTTTCTTAATTTCCTTCTGAGTATCCTGTCTTAGGTCCTCATTACCACATCTAGTAACCTTGTTTAGTATATCCTTTAGCTGCATGTTCTTGTCTTTCTTTTTACTTCCCATCCCCTTCTCTTCTAGTTTAAAGCCCTCCTGATAAGTGTGGCAAGTCTTCTGGCAAATATGTGTTTCCCAGGCTTTGTGAGATGTATCCCATCTCTAGCAAGGAGTCCATCATAGAGGTAATTCACTCCATGGTCCAGAAATCCAAAACCTTGCTCTCTACACCACTGCCGAAGCCACTTGTTTACCTCTAGTATTTTATTCCATCTCCTGATACCATAACCATCAACTGGGAGAATTGATGAAAATACTACCTGCGCATCCAGTTCCTTCACTTTCTTTCCTAGATTTTGAAAGTCTTTACGAATAGTTGGTAAATCATTTTTTGCCGTGTCGTTTGTACCCACATGTATCAGCAAAAATGGGTAGTTATCCTTGGAGCTGAAGAGGCATGGAATCCTATCGGCCACGTCCCTAACTTTTGCTCCTGGGAGGCAGCATACTTCTCGTGCCGTTATATCTGGCCTGCAGACTGCTGCCTCTATGCCTCTTAGCAGTGAGTCGCCCATAACCGCTACTCTTCTTTTTTTCCTCGCTACGCTATTTCTTGTTGCTCCCTCTTGTCTCTGGGTGACTTTTGTTTCTTCTTTTGCTGATAGATTATTCTTATCATTTTCATCAGTCTGCATAAGAGTTTCATATCGGTTACCTAGCTGTGTAAGTGGTGATGGCCTTGTGATCCTTTTGCATCTCTTGGTCACCTGTATCCATTTATCTGCCTCTGTAGGTTCCCTCAAGTATTCTTCCCTTACTATATTTAGGAGGTTTGCTTCAGCCTCCACCACTGTAGGCTCTCTCATACTTTCTTCCCTTACTATATTCAAGAGGCTTGCTTCTGCTTCATCAATAAAAACCTCACTTTCTTTGATGCCTCTCAACGTCTCTATTCTTTCTTCCAACCTCTGCACTTTATCTTCTAAAAGGGCCACTAGTTTGCATTTCATACAGGTGAAGTTGTCTTTATGGTCAGGCAAATCTGTAAACATATAGCATATGCTGCAGCTTACCATGTGAGTTTTCTCCTCTTCCATATTCCTCTCTTCTGGCCGTGCTGGGCCGCTACTCTCCGCCGTGAAGCTCTCTCCTGGCCCCACTGTTCTGGTCTGGGTGTCCGTGGCTCCTTCCCTTGTAGGCCGCACTGGGCCGCTGCCGCTGTTCACCGCTGTGCTGCCGCCCGGCAGTAAGCCGGCAGCTCTCTCCTGGCCGCACTGGGCCGCTGCCGCTGTTCACCGCTGTGCTGCCGCCCGGCAGTAAGCCGGCAGCTCTCTCCTGGCCGCACTGGGCCGCTGCCGCTGTTCACCGCTGTGCTGCCGCCCGGCAGTAAGCCGGCAGCTCTCTCCTGGCCGCACTGGGCCGCTGCCGCTGTGCAGGCCCCTCCGCACGCTGCTCACAGCTGACTCTTCCCCCTGCTTCCGCACGCTGCTCACAGCTGTCTCTTCCCGCTCACGTGACTCACGTCTGTGACTCACGTCTTCATGCACACAGCTCTCTCCCTCTGCACACAGCTCTCAGGTATAGGTGACATGGCCATGCCAGTGACTGAATATGTGAGGTGACGAGTCAAATATAACCCAGAGACTGGGGGAATGTTGCCTTGAACTTATGGTCAGACCAAAGATGGAAATGGAGATATCAGGGTTAGGTCAGTTAGCAGATAGTGGAAACATATGAAGTACGATTTTTGAAAGATTGAGTTTTAGATAAAGAGAAGACATCATGATAGAGACAGCAGACAGACAATTACTGGTGTTTTGAAGTCATGCAGGGGTGATGTCCCAGAATGAGGTATATAATTGGATGTCAACAACATAAAGATGGTATTGAAAGTCAAATCTGTCCAATAGGGGCTGTATAGAGAGAGAAGAGAAGGAGACCTAGGACTGAACTCGGGGGAATGCCAACAGCAAGGAGAAGAAATAATTCCATCAAATGATTCACTAAAGAACAGTCAAAGATAGGAAGAAAACAGAGAGAGCAGTATCTATAAGGTCAATAGAATGGAGCATAATGAGGAGGCCAGAATTGTCAACCACTGCTGTGACAAAGCAGCCCCGTTGACATCATGTAGCTTTTCCCCTAAAGCATATAGATATCAAGGGTGTGGTTCAGTGGTTAGCACTGTTGCTTTGCAGTTCTGGGTTTGAACAACATCTTCATGGAGATAGTATGTTCTTCCTGTGTTTGCATACTCCAGTTTCCTCCAACTTGGCAAAAATGTCCTGATAGGTAAATTGCTGTAAAACAATTGACCCTTTAGTGTGTTGGGGATGAGTGCCTGTATGGCAGCCACTAACTCCCCTACTACACATCGCTCCCTGCACTTTGAGTCTCTTGCTTGAGATAGGTGCATGACAAATGTTTGTCTCCTCAATTTACCAGTGTGCTGTTTTGTTATTTATTAGGTAAGCCAGTTATTTAAAGGATTATGTGTCCATCTATGTATCTGTCTTTCTCATATATTATCTGACAAAAGTTTTAGGTAGGTGTGGGAAAAAAAATCTGCATAGTAATAATGCTTTCAAAATAGTTTATTTCTATTATAAAATGCAGAGTGAATGAACAAAAGAGACTTAAATCTTAAATAAAATCAATATTTAGTGTGACCACCCTTTGGAGGAGGAGTCCTGGAAGTGGTGATATGGATCAAATATTGTGGAGAAAAAACTCCAAAAAGATGATGGGTCCGCACTTGTCCGGTAGATAATACTCTTTAATTAATGCACAAACACTACGTATAAAAACGTTTTAGTGTACAACCCCTTTCTCAAGTGTATCACAGGCAATAAAAAGACACAATACACAGATAGTGACTTAATATAGAACCCTAATAGGAGCCAACACCCACTAGGGGGAGGAGCCATTAATATTACACTTTTCAGCATAAAAAACAATAAATGATCAATACATAAATAATAAATACCTTAATTACTTAAATCCAGTAGTAAGACTATCATCTTTAAAAACATTATAGATTAATATCCCAGAGTAGAAGGTCAGACCTGGTATGTGTCAGCGTTCAAAAAAACTACTGCACATGCGTGGTAGCAAAAAGCCCGCTATAGAAACATATAAAATAAAATAATTAATATAAATAATTAATACAGATAAGAAATTAAAATGCAAGTAAATATAGTATAAAAGAGCTTGCATGATAAAAAACATAAACCATAACTCTTAGCTAGTTCATATTATTAATACTCCACACCAGTGGACCAATGTGGTCACAAATAAAAAATAGAAATTATGAATATATGAGCATGTACAAAGATTGCAAAGGCAAAAAAAAATAAAAAATTAAAATAAAATTTGACATCATAGGTTAGACCTCAACTGAGAGACAAAATGAGAAAACATATCTAGAAAATCACATTGTCTGATTTTTTAAGAATTTGCCAATTATGGTGGAAAATAAGTATTTGGTCACCCACAAACAAGCAAGATTTCTGGCTCTCACAGACCTGTAACTTCTTCTTTAAGAGGCTCCTCTGTCCTCCACTCATTACCTATAGTAATAGCAGCTGTTTGAAATTGTAATCAGTATAAAAGACACCTGTCCACAACCTCAAACAGTCACACTCCAAACTCCACTATGGTGAAGACCAAAGAGCTGTGGAAGGACACCAGAAACAAAATTGTAGACCTGCACCAGGCTGGGAAGACTGAATCTGCAATAGGCAAGCAGCTTGGTGTGAAGAAATCAACTGTGGGAGCAATAATTAGAAAATGGAAGACATACAAGACCATTGATGATCTCCCTCGATCAGGGGCTCCACGCAAGATCTCACCCCGTGGGGTCAAAATGATCACAAGAATGGTGAGTAAAAATCCCAGAACCACACGGGGGGACCTAGTGAATGACCTGCAGAAAGCTGGGACTAACGTAACAAAGGCTACCGTCAGTAACATACTACGCCGCCAGGGACTCAGATCCTGCAGCGTCAGACGTGTCCCCCTGCTTAAGCCAGTACATATCCGGGCCCGTCTGAAGTTTGCTAGAGAGCATTTGGATGTTCCAGAAGAGAATTGGTAGAATGTCATATGGTCAGATGAAACCAAAGTAGAACTGTTTGGTAGAAACACAACTCGTCATGTTTGGAGGAGAGTGAATGCTGAGTTGCATCCAAAGAACACCATACCTACTGTGAAGTATGGGGGTGGCAACATCATGCTTTGGGGCTGTTTCTCTGCAAAGGGACCAGGACGACTGATCCGTGTACATGAAAGAATGAATGGGGCCATGTATCGTGAGATTTTGAGGGCAAACCTCCTTCCATCAGCAAGGGCATTGAAGATGAAACGTGGCTGGGTCTTTTATCATGACAGTGATCCCAAGCACACCGCCAGAGTAACAAAGAAGTGGCTTCATAAGAAGCATTTCAAGGTCCTGGATTAGCCTAGCCAGTCTCCAGATCTCAACCCCATAGAAAACCTTTGGAGGGAGTTGAAAGTCCGTGTTGCCCAGCGACAGCCCCAAAACATCACTGCTCTAGAGGAGATCTGCATGGAGGAATGGGCCAACATACCAGCAACAGTGTGTGCCAACCTTGTGAAGACTTACAGAAAACGTTTGACCTCTGTCATTGCCAACAAAGGATATATAACAAAGTATTGAGATGAACTTTTGTTATTGACCAAATACTTATTTTCTACCATAATTTGCAAATAAATTCTTTAAAAATCAGACAATGTGATTTTCTGGATTTGTTTTCTCATTTTGTCTCTCATAATTGAGGTCTACCTATGATGTCAATTACAGGCCTCTCATCTTTTTAAGTGGGAGAACTTGCACAATTGGTGGCTGACTAAATACTTTTTTTTCCCCGCTGTGTATATATATATATATATATATATATATATATATATATATACACACACACATAATAAATTGAAAAAGTGTACCAAAGGCTGAACCACAAATGAGAGTAGTAGAATATAAAATATACTAATCAAACACACCTTCAAGCGCTTCGTTAAGGCCACCAGGTGAAAGTGTATTTAATTTATATATCCAGAACATTTCTCGACGTTGGAGATGCTCAAATCTATTATTAATTTTATCCGAGATCTGGTCTATCGGTGTAGCAATAAAATCCTTAAATTGAGATTTATGATGTGTGAATGCATGTCGTGAAACACTATGCTTTAAGAATCCGTTGTTCACGTTGCATCTCTGTTTGCTTAGACGCTCCCTAAATGGTCTGGTATTTCTCCCCACGTATTGGAGGCCACAAGGGCACTGTAACACATAAATTACGTATGCTGAGGAGCAATCAAGGTATTGCTTAATTTGATATATATCACTTGTCGTGTAGCTGGAAATTGTGGTCGTACGGTGGGTGATAGGCAGCATTTGCAACGAGGATGATTACAGCGGTAAGACCCTTGGGGTTGAGGTTGTATTGGAAAAGAAGTGGGGGGAATTCTGGTTTCCCTTAATCTACTAGGAGCTAGATAGTTCTTTAGTGTCTTTGCTCTTCTGAACGTAAGTCTAGGTTTAGATGGTAAACTACTTGCAAGAAAAGGGTCATTCAGGAGGACCGGCCAAAATTTTGCCAATATGTCACGTTATTTGGTTGTGACGTGGATTATAAATTGTGCCAAAATTATGTCTAAAGGCATCTACATTAGTTTCATTTATACTTTTGGATACTAGACAATCCAATTGTGTGAGTGTGCCTGCTTTTGTATGGGCAGCTTGTATAATTCTCTTAGGATACTTTTTTTCAAAAAAACGTTTAGTGAGGATTTTACTCTGGGTTGCAAAGTCCTCATTGGTAGTACAATTACGACGGATTCTCTTGAATTGTCCATAGGGGACATTTTTCTTCCACTTATGGAAGTGATGGCTATGAAAGTCTAAAAGGCTATTACAATCCACCTGTTTGAAGAATGTTCTAGTCCTTATTCCCCCAGTGTCACCAATTAATTGTAAATCTAAAAATTCTATAGATGTATCTTTAGATTGACCGCTGAACGAAATGCCCAAATCATTGTGATTGAGATAATCAGAAAAATTTTTGAAAGATTCATGTGACCCCCTCCATATAAATAAAAGATCGTTGATATATCTTTTGTAATAAATAATATTTGAGCTCCATTGATGTTCATTTTGAATATGTAGTTCTTCGAATTTTCCCATAAATAAATTTGCATAATTAGGCGCAAAACGCGTGCCCATTGCGGTACCGCGTTTCAGAATGAACATTTTAGATTTGAATGTGAACACATTGTGTTCTAATATAAACTTAACTCCTTCTATAATAAAGAGTTTTTGTTCAGAGGGCATAGAAGAATCTGATTCCAGAGTGTTAGATTTTGCCTCAAGTCCTTTTATATGAGGAATATTACTGTATAGGGCAGACACGTCTAAAGATGCCCACAGTAAATCACTTCCCCAACACACTGTAAGTATATCGGAAATAAGGCTAGCTGAATCCTTTAAATACGAAGGAAGTTGGACAACGTACTTCCATAGAAGCACATCGATATAGTGTGAAAGATTCCTTGTTAAACAGTTAACACCTGAAATAATCGGCCTACCAGGGGGGTGAATAGGATCTTTTTGAACCTTAGGTAGATGATAAAATAACACCAATGAAGAGTTATGCACAAGGGGGAACTCTTTTTCCTTATCAGTTAGGATACCTTCTGAATGGGCCTTGATGATGAGTTTGTGGTACTCTACAATATGTTCCTTAGAGGGATCTGCTTCCAATAGTTGGTAATATGAGGAGTCTGACAAAATGCGCATCACTTCATTGATATAATCCTCTCTATCTTGGATGACTATCCCTCCCTCTTTATCAGCATTGCGTATGACAATGGTTTTATTATTCATCAGGGTTTTCAGTGCTGATTTCTCTTTAAAACTAAGATTATTTTTACGGTTCAAATGAAGATTATTTTTCGATAAATTCCTAAATTCAGCTGCAATAAGCAAGTAAAAAGTTTCAATATTACATCCTTTATGATGTAATGGATAAAAATTGGATTTTGGTTTGAGTGAAGTTGTTAAAGGTAAAATGCTTTTATGATTAGTTTGAGAGTTGAGTGGAATATTGGTTTCCACCAAATTAATCTCTTTTTTTGGCAAAGTGGCGAGTCAAAGTGAGTTTCCTAACAAATGTATGGAGATCAATGAAAGGATTGAGATCAATAGGTTGATCAGGACAAAATGAGAGGCCTTTAGACAAAAGGCTCAGCTCAGCTGGTGTGAGAGAGTAAGATGAGAGATTGAACACATTGCTGTTATGGTGTTTTTCCTTTTGAGTTCTGGATTTATTGGTGCGTTTAGAGGACTGGCCACCTCTGCAGCCTCTCCTTCATTTACCTTTATTGTTTCTTGTGAATTGTGATCTAATTTCCTCTTTAGACTCACTGGGGTATAGTAATCTGAGATTTTGGTGGGCAGATGGGTTTCTTTCACATGGTACGTGGAAATGGGAGTGAGTTTGGGAGGAAGGCCTAAAAAAGATACAGAAGTGTTGAAGGTGGAAGAAGTTACATCAGATTGAGGATCTGGAAATGCTAGGGCTCTCTCAATTTGTGTAGTGGATAGAAGTGTATTATAAATAGGGAATTATCTAATTCACTATCTGGAGAAGACCCACTAGTCGTTCTATTCGGGTTGAGAGTGTTGAGTGGGATTACTGACTCATTAAGTTTACTGGATTTATTAAGACAGTGTACATCTATTGTTTCCCCAAAAGTAGTGGGTGGTAAAGCCAACGAGGAGGTATGTTTGGGCTTCCGGAAACGTCTCTTGGATGACATCTGTTGGGGGTATAACAAGATTAATAGGTGTCTCCATGACTTTATTACTAATGGAGTTGCTGGGTAAAGTATAATTTATCTTTCCATTACTGTTGGATATAACCGGACTAGACCTTCCATTATTAATGTGGAGTGTTTTGATGGAAGGAGTAGGAAGGTGATGTTTAACGGCCATGGAAGTGGTGATATGGCCCCCACAGAGCCTTGATTTCAACATTATCAAGACTGTCTGAGATGAAATGAAGAGCCAGAACAATTGGAGCAAGCCTTCATGAATAGAAGATCTGTGAATAATTTACAAGATATCTGGAAAAACATCCCTGCTGAGTTACTTCAAAAAATGTGTGCAAGTGTATCTAGAAGAATATACTGTTTGATGCTGTTTTGTAGGCAAAGTATGGTCACACCAAATATATTGATTAGTCTTTTATTTTTCTCTTTTGTTCATTCACACATTCTATTAGTAAACATACAGAGTAGTGTGCTAAATTAAAAGCATAGCCACTGTGTCTGGTCACAATAACTGTGCCACAACCCAAATTCCCAAAAAGTTGGGATGTGTAGTAAAATGGAAAGAAAACAAGAATGCATTGATTTGGAAATCTCATATAACCAATTTTATTCACAATGGAACACAGAACACATGAGAAGTTGAAAGTTAGACATTTCTCCACTTAACTTTAGTAACACATCTCAAAAAGTTGGTACAGAGTCAACAAAAGGCTAAAAAAAGGCACTAATAAAAATAGCTGGAGTGTCAATTTTTAACTAAGTCACGTGACTGTCTATATAAAGAGTATAATAGAGAAGCACAGTATTCCAGAGGTTAAGATGGTCAGAAGTTCACCAATCTGTGAAAATCTACAAGTAAAATTTGTGGAACAATTTCAGAAAAATGCATCTCAATATAAAATTGCAAACATTTTAAATATCCCACCATGTACAGGAAAACTAGACAGATGAATGAAAATTGGAAATTATTTATGGAAACCACAGATTCCATATCCTGCAGACTCAAAAGGACAGCAACCATCCAGGTTGTAATCAGCGCCTGCATTTTTGATGGTATGGGGTTGCACTGATATCTATCGCATGGGCAGCTTAATCACCTTGAAAGGCACTATCAATGCTGAGCAGGGTATAGAGGTTTTAGAACTACATACCCGTGTTTCTCCGAAAATAAGACATGGTCTTATATTATTTTTTTCTCCGAGAAAAAGAGCTAGGGCTTATTTTCGGGGTAGGTCTTAATTTTTTCCATGAACAACAATCACACATTTGATCACTTTTTATTTCAATTTTTATCAGAGGTGAAACAGCGAAAAAACGTCAGTTCAGCACTTTTGATTTTTTTTTCCCTGTTACCGTGTTCACCATACAGGAAAACTACTTTTAATAAGTTTGTAGATCAGGAGTTTTCGGACACAAGGATACCTAATGTGTATGTGTTTCACAGTAATTTTTTTGTTTTATATGTATTCTAGTGAAAGTGGGGGGGACTTGAACTTTTATTTTTTTGTTTTTTTATATTTTTTTTTTTACTATTTTAATAATTTCCCCCCTCCTAGGGAGCTTGAACCTGCAATCATCTCCTAGACTGCAATACAACTGTATTGCAGTCTATGGGAGATTCTCTACATTACTATTGAGGCTGGTCATCAACCAGCTTCAATAGTAATATTCCTATGACAAGCCTGGGAGCCTTCATAAGGCTCCTGGCTGTCAAAGGAACAGGTCGGCTCCCGCAACGCGAAAGGTACAGGGGACAGTAAGGGGACATTTGTGCTGCTTTGGGGGGATCACAGACCGGCATTAGCTCCGGGTCTCCGCTGTATATTATGTTAGCTATGGTAGTCGCTCTGCAGCACCAACTTTAAGAACCCGGCATCTGCTGTAATTGCACGGCAGATCTCGGGAAGGGGTTAAACTAGCTAGGGCTTATTTTTGGAGTAGGGCTTATATGTCAAGCCTACTCCAAAAAACCAGGAAAATCTAGCTAGGGTTTATTTTCGGGGTAGGGCTTATTTTTGGAGAAACACGGTATGCTTCCACCCAGGCAACGTCTCTTTCAGGGAAATCCTTGTATAATAAAAAAAAATTGCAAATCTGAAGCACTTACAGCAGCAGCAAAGTGGATGAGGTTTAAACAAATTTCACCCATAGACATCAAAAAAATCTACATTGGAAAGTGACCTGTGGTACACATTTGAATAAATACACAACATGTCAATTAAGGATAGAGTACAGTGTGGATTTAGCACATGTATATCCTATATGAACATACCCTAAAAAAATGATTCAGGTACCATAGTGCTGGTAAGTAATTATCTATTTTGCTGTTACTGTAAAAATTTTCAGGGTTTCTGCAGTGACCACTGCAACACATGTAATAGCACCATAACACTGGCAAATCATGATGATAATCAGCAAGTGTAAGTTGGCGTTTAATTGGGCATAGTCAGGCATAGTGACTAGGGAAGCATGAGCAGTAAATATAGCTTCAGGTGCCAGGTGTTGAACGCTCACCAGTCTGATAATGATGACCTATCCTATGGATAGCGCATCAAAATCTATAACCCATGGCACAGAAAACCTCTTTAAAAAAAAACTCCTCTACCACTAGAAAAAAACTAAAATATAACTTTTATTGATAGTGTTTAAAACGGTACAGGACATATAATTAAATATAAAAACGTATGCAACCATACGAGCTCGAATTTTTTAAAACACAGTCATCTTGGACCATGTAAACGTGAGAACACCTGGTTGGAGAGAAGGATCCGTACTGGTACCTTCAAGTGTGGTTCATGCAAAGCATGTCACTTCATACTGAAGGGGAATAAAGTTTTGTGTGTCGCTACAGGGTCTGTACATTATGTTAAACAATTTATCAATTGTCGTTCTACCGGTGTAGTTTATGTGGCCACTTGCCCTTGTCCGCTTAACTATGTCGGTAAGACTAAAAGGGAGTTTAGACGCAGAATACTGGATCATGTGGGCTATATAACATGCAAGGAAGACAAAACCCTCTCCACACATGTGGGAACATCATGGGGGTAATCCGAAATGTCTGACTTTTCACGGCATCAAGCGTATTGGTCAGAGGTGGCAATTGGGACCGTCTCATACTACAACATGAGACGAGATGGATTTTCAAATTCCAATGTGTAAAGCCATAGGGTCTGAATGACTCAATTTCATTTACACCATTTATTTAGAGATTTAGGCTCGTTTCTTTTGATGTAGTGTATAACTTATGTTTTTCATGGGTTGAGCCTAATTATTATTATTTTTTATATTATTTTTTTTTTTCATCTTTTTTTTGCATCAATCTACCTATTGGGTTTGGTGCTTAACTCATATTGATGCATACTTTACGATAGCGTTGGCTTATAAATCATAACATTATGACTGTTACTCGATTATGTTTGTGATCTGTATTAGAGGGCAGTCCATTTTTACATTGATTCATTGGGATTTTGAATAGTGCCTTTTGGTATATACCCATTCATACATTGTGTGAGATCTATAAAGGAATCTTTAATACCTTCCCATATTGTAGTTTTGCTTCCCCTATTATCGATGACAGCGGTAGCGTCATAGTATCCTTGGCAACCAAGCCCCCGTCCGAGACTCTGAATGGGAGAAGTCTAGCTGACATGACTATTGGTCGGCTCCGTTTATGTCACGGAGGGAGGCGTAGCCTAGGGGTGTGGTTTGCGCTATATAAGTTGCAGTGAATGGTGTTGGCTTTATATTAGTACCGGTGTCCACCTTTACGACATCGGGAACTGCAGTTTTTACTGCAATATCTATGCCACTGGATCACCAATGTTAATGCTCTCCTGATGAACCTGCATATCTCGGGAAAAACGCGTTGAGATTTAACCCCTAATAGCGCTGAGACTTAACTGTTTGTATGGGCGCTTTGAATGGGTGGTTAATACTTTGAGAGAGTTCTAATCCCTAGGTAGTGCTGAGACTCAATTTTTTGTATAGGCGCTTCTAATGGGTGGCTAATACCTTGAGAGACTTAACCCCTAGTGGCACCTAGACCTAATCTTTTGGATGGGCGCTACTAATAGGGGGATTATACTTTAGGGACCAGCACATATCTTTATGCTTGGTCTAATTGAGTCTTGTTGGTGATCATTTGACCCCTGGCTAGTGTGTTGGGCTTAAATAGACCCAATAGAGTCAGATGGTGTATTATAATCTAAATGATCGCTACACATACTCTGACATGTGTTTGACACAGAGTATTCCCTAGTCAATTGGATCACTCTGTTACCTATGTTAGCTTCATTTGGAGCTATAACAGCAATTTGTTACACATATCATACAGGAGACTGCTCTTTGAAAACTGCGCAGCTTTCTGTTGAACATTTAGTGTCCAATTATATTTCTGATTTAACTAGATTGATGTGGGGATTTTACACCTGAATGTTTGACTTTTTTTTTTGAGCCGCTATATTTTGCACCATATGAGCTATGAGACTTGGCATTTTTGAATATTATCCCTAAGAGGAACTTTTGCCCCCTAATAGGGTTTGATTATGAGTTTTGACACAGATATGCCTAGGCTCTATTTATCTTAAATCTGGGAAGCTTATTGGCACTATCTCATAATTATAATCTTTGAAAGACGTGTTATTGGTTTCTCAATCCATCTGAGATCCGATAGCCGATTCGAGCTCGCATGGTTGCAGTTGCATACATTTTTAAATTTAATTATGTGGCCTGTATCGTTTTAAACACTATCAATAAAAGGTATATTTTAGTTTTTTTCTAGTGCTAGAGTTTGTTTTTTTTTCATTAGATTTTGAGCGCTATTGTACACTATTCCCCATTCAGAAAACCTCTTTAAGCTAAAGCCTCAAGTAGCGAAACAAGTTACAGAAACACATCACATTTTTTTCCGCAACGTATTTTATTGCATTTTCACAGAGTTTTCCTCTGCAGATCTTCTGCCCTTATTATACATATACAGAAAACACCAGGGTTTCTGCAGGAATCATTGAAATGCTTCAGTATTCAAAAACGTGGGTAGTGCTCCAAATTCAGCTCGCTTTCAGCTTTGCTGGTATTTTCCCCCTGTTGCAAAGATATTGATGTCATTAGTTTCAGCTACCGACATCACTTGCACCATCAGAGGGGACACCCTCACAGCTCAGCCTTATCGCAGGGCAGTGTGGAACAGCTTCCTGACGGTACACTTCTATAGCTGAACTGTGAGACTGGCCCCTCTGACCGTGCAGTGACATCAGTAGACTAAACTAATGGCACCAATTTCTCTGCAATGGGGGAACATACCAGCAAAGCAGAAAATGTGCTGATTCAGTGCAGTTCCTACCTTATAGGACATGAAAGGTCCTCCTTAAGACTGAAGCCACACGCTGCAGAAAAGTTGTATTTTTTGTTGCAGATTTTGCTATATTTTTTTGAGACAAAGCCAAAACTGGCTTCAAAATTGAAAATATAAGGGAAGCTCTTATACTCCTCTCTTCTGCTCAATCATCTCCTGGATTTGGCTCAAAAAAACATATCAAAATCTGCAACAAAAACACAGCTTTTCCATAACGTCCTATCAGTCTATGTTGCAGGTTGCTCATGAGGCCCTATTAACACATCCGCATTTTACGGACATGTGAGATCTATGGTAATCACAAGCAGTACTCCACCCTGCTGATTTGTGGGTGGTGTGTTGTATGTAGTTTAGCGGTAAGTCATGTCCAGGAATAACAGATCAACTTTTTTTTTAAAGCTAAGGCCCATGTAGCGAGCTGCAGCCAAAAAGTGCTGCAGGAAAAACCATGGCGGAAACGCATTGTGGTTTTTCCTACAGCGCTTTCCACAGAAAATCCGCAGAGTTCTCCTCTGCAGACTTTCTGCTTCCATTATACCTATTCGGAAACCACCAGCGTTTCCGTAGGTGTAATAGATATGGTGTGTTTTGCAAAAATACAATCGTTTTTCAAATTGCAGCATTTCCGCTGCGGATTATTTTCTGCAACATGTGGATGGAATTAGACAGAATCCCATCCACTTTGCAGCTAATGTAAAATGCCGTGGTTTTTGCCGCAGCATTATGCTACATGGGGCTCTGGCTTAAAATAAATTCCTATACTTTACAATGTCTTTGCGTCAGTGAAAAACAGACAGCACACATGGTGCTGGCATGATGGCATCTACGTGGTGTCTGTGATTTTCATGGTCCCATAGACTTTAATGGAGCTCTGTGGTCAGCAAAATTAACTAAAACAGAGCATTTCTCCAAAGGTCTGCATGCACACATTTAAACAAATGGGTCAACATGCAGTCCGTGATTGATTGATTTTGCGGATGTGTGAATAAGACCTAACCCTTTCATTAGAGGAAGGTCATCCTCTTTGAGATAATAAGACAGCAGTCTACAGACCTTTGTCAGATCCAGCTAAATTTGGAGAACTCTGCTGAGAATCTGATTTCTGTGGTGGTCATACCCCTAAGATTAACAGTAGATACTAAAATAAGCAGGATCTGCCAATGATCTACAGACAAATATGCATATGGCCTATTTTAAATGAAAGCAAATTAATAAGAAAAAAAAAATCTGTGCAAAAGTGTGCAGATCTATTACAGATTTTTTTTTTTTTGAATTGTTGTCAGTCTATTGGCTGTTATTCAATGTCATCAGGTCAAGTTCCCAAAGATCTTTTTTATTGCCTTTTAGCTAATTATGGATGCATAGCTCCAGTGCATTTAACCCCTTTCCACTGCAGGTATTTTTCGATCTACAATTTTTGTTTTTGACAAAGCCATATGAGGGCTTAATGTTTGTGGGACAAATTGTAATGGTACCATTTAATATTCCATACGATGTACTGGGAATCTGGAAAAAAAAATCATAATGGGGTGTAATTACAGAAAAACTGTGTTTGTGCAACTTTCTTATGGGCTTTCTTATGGGCTTTCAAAATCACTGACCAAACACTGCTATGTGAGGGCCAACAGTCCAGCCCGCATCAGATAGGACATGTCCTATTCTTGTCCTATTTTGCGGCCCATGCTTCCGTGGCTCCTATTCATTTAATTAAAGGAACCGCAGAAGCACGGCCCGTGCACGGGCGGTACACGAGGACATCCCCGTGTCCCCCGTGTGCAGCCCGTGCTTTTAAATCACGGCAGGCCGGTTGCAGCACGGTCGTCTACAACCGGCCTTAAACATGAGCCTGCCTTCACTTCAGCTTTCATTGTGTATTTTGCCCTTGATAAAATTAAAGGGGGTTTCCCATGAACATAACCATATTTAAATATGTAGACAACTAATAGTTAAACCTTTCAACAAATATAACTAAACATTTTGCAGAGTTGTAAAGATTTTCTCTAACCATCCTAGTGATGACAATCTTTTGTCTTGATGTGCTGCCAATGGCTCAACCATTAATGCAGGAAATGTCTTTATTATGGCCTGGTTATAAGGTATGGACACACCATGCATGAGAAGTAACCCAGTCATAATAATGAAATCTGGACCAAGTTTATGATAAGTGCTGGACCACAGAAAGTTGCTGCATTCATGATTGTATCTATCGGCAGCTGATAAAGACAAAATACCACTAAGATGACCGAGGTGCTATTTTGGGGAGGATCGTCAGCGCCCAGAACAAGATTCAGGGTCGGCGATCCGTTGCCATGACAGCCGAGAGAATATTGAAGGCTCCCAAGCTTGTCTGGCATTTACTTCTACTACAGGCTGCTCTATGTCGATATTTTGCAAAGCACTGCATTAGTGATCAGAGCCCCTGGGGTTCAAGGCCCCTAGGGGGTCTAATAATTACAGTATGAAAAAAAAAATTAAAAAGTATTAAAAATTCAAATCACCCCTCTTTCCCTAGAATGCATATAAAAGTAAAAAATTATTGTGAAACATATACACATTAGGTATCTCTGTGTCCAAAAATGCACGGCCTACAAACTTATAAAAATATTTTTCCTGGGGGGCGTGGCCTGGACGCGCATGGAGTAGGTCGCGCGTGGGACCTTCTCTGCTCCACCGCTTGCAGCTGAGACCCTTCAATTCAGCGATTATGGGCAAGCGCTTACCGAGGAGGGTGGCCCCAGGCACTCCAGCGCCTGTGGAGAGGTCTGGGAGAGCCACCCTGGACGGCTTCCTCACTCAGCAGCCTTCTCTGCCGGGCCAGGCTGCTGCGGGGCGGCCATCTTGGATTCCCTCCGCTCTTCAGGCACAGGGGTCGCAGCGCAGCCTTTCTCCTCCCGCGCTCCCCCTGTCAGCCAGCGGAGCACCGCTCCAGCAGAGATCCCTGTCGGCGCCTGGGCAGCCCAGAGCTTCCCCAGCACGAATGCTCCCACAGTCTCCTCACCCTGGGATGTCCCAGCAACTACACTTTGCTTCACCAGCACTTCTGGCAGAGCGGCATGAGAGGACCCCGGATGTCTCCAGCTCTCCAAGGGGCTCTGAGGTCAGTGGCTCTGCTCCCTCCCACACCGCTGATGAGTTACAGCCTGTGGCCACAGAGCTGGTCTCTGTGGCCCCCCACCTACTATCTTCCCCCATCGTCCCTCCCCTCCATAGCTCAGAGGGGGATGGCGTGGTGAGGGACGCTGGCGTAGGGGCTCCTCCGCCCCACACTCCCAAGGATTATGGCTCCCCCCCTCCAGTCCTGTACCCCCAGAGCTGCCTCCCAGGTCCATCTTCAGCACCGCCACCTTTGGTGGACCTCCTTCCTCAGCTACCTACTAAACAAGACCTTAAATGTATGGTTGCGGAAATCACAGCATCCTTCCGATCTGAAATTGCTACCCTCCGCACTGATTTACACTCTATTGCTAATCGAATGGATACGCTGGAGAATGACCATGACACTACCAGGGACTATGTTGCCTCGCTGCATGATACTACTGCTAACCAGGGATCAGCTATACGGGACATGCAACGTCACTTAGAGGATCTTGACAACAGGAGTCGGCGCAACAATATACGCATCAAGGGACTCCCAGAGGCTGACCAATCTGAGGATCTGCCTGCTCTGCTGGAGGCTGTCTTCAACACTATACTGCAGGAGCCCCCGTCCCACAAAATTAAGTTTGACAGGGCACATCGAGCCCTTCGACCCAGAGGATCCTCCGCTGCACCCCGTGATGTCATCTGCTGCCTCCACGACTTCACCCTTAAAGAGGCTATAATGAGCAAGGTGCGCAAACTCAAAGACTTTGAATTTGAGGGAGCTCAACTACAACTTTATCAGGACCTTTCGCTAATCACCCTCCAGAAACGCCGCCATCTCCGACCCCTCCTCCAGATCCTTCAGGAACACCAAATTCCTTACCGGTGGGGTTATCCGTTTGCTCTCATTGCACGTAGGGATGGTCGCTCCGCTACGCTTCGCTCCTTCTCGGATTTACCTCTCTTCTGCGACCTGCTGGATGTCCCCTTGCCGGATTTAACAGACTGGGAGCTAATCCCTCCACCCCCTCCCCCACCACCAGTTTGGCATCGACTGGAGCCCAGACGACGTCATGCACCCTCCGCGGCGGCGACCGCTCGGAGGCCCCGACTGGAGACTGGTTCCTGAGGAGGATGCTCCTCCTTGAGACGTGTTTTTTTTTTTTTTTTCTCGGTAGTGCTTTGAAAACTGCAAGCCTTAGCGTTATGTTTGCTTCTCTTTTTCCTTTTCTAGGTCTACGGGTCTCATCTATTATGCTTATTATTGGATTGTTTTAGCGGAGTGGGGCGGGAAGGGGTTCCGGTGACTCCCCTTCCATCCTTCTTTTTACTGGTGGTTGGGGATCTGCCGCCTCCCCTCCGACCTCTTGTCCACGCTCTCCCCCCTAAGGGGATACTTGGACTGTGCGGCCATTGATCCTGGTTGGACCTCTGGCTGTCCTCACTGGTCCCCAGGCGAGTGACTTAGCCTCGCCCACAAAGTATTGTTTAATTGTTATACTTCTTACTTTGTCATTTATGTTGTCTTTTGCCTCCCCCCCTTTTCCACCCTCCCTCCCTGATCTAGAGACCTTGCCTCGACTTTGGGTTCCTGTTTGTGGATCGCCCTTCTGCCTCTTCGAGGGAAACCTGCCAGCGTCATGTGAGATGGGTGAGCTTATTACAATCCGCCACTGTCCTCCAATCCTGAGTCCCAATGGTTAGGTGCGTGACAATTAATGTCAAGGGCCTGGGTTCCAACACTAAAAGGCGCCATGTCCTTAGAGAACTCCGCTCCTTACGAGCGGATGTGGCGTTTCTTCAGGAGACTCATTTTGACCGCTCCGGTACCTTTGCCTTCGCTAAGCACTACTTTCCCATAGCCTTTTTGGCCTTCCACGATCGACGCAGAGCTGGGGTGGCTATCCTTCTTTCCCGTTCCTGCCCAATTACAGTGACAACCTCCCACATAGTAGTATAATGTTGTACCGTGTTAGCCATTGAAAGTAGGGGGGGGGAGGGGGGAAAAAGGGGGGGGTTTTTTTAAGAGGCAAAAGGAGTTTTTTTTTTTTTTTTTTTTAAGGGTTCCCCCCCCCCTCATCCGACGTGGTGTGGTACAAGAACTGAAAATTAAAAGATTTTTTTACACATGGTTTTCAAAGCATTTTAGAGTCCTTAAAAAAATTGCAATCTAAGTAGAGAAGTTATTTACAACAGGTCAAAAAAAAAAAAAACAAAAAAAAAAAAAAAAAAAAAAAAAAAAAACAGTCTGGAAACTTGTGGTGCGTGACGGAGGGATCAGTAATTCTTGCTGTTATCTGTTTGCTATCAGGAGGTGATTTGTGACCCTCACAGGTCACACATAGTGTGATTTGAAGCTGGCATGAATATTGAGTTCAGTTCATGGTTCAAACATAGTGTGACATGAAGCTGGCATGAATATTAAGTCCAAATTGCAGAGTTTGAAATTTTTGCATAAATTTATACTCCATTTGTTTTCTTTTCTCCTGTGTCTTAAAATGTCCCATTAAAACCACAACCCGCAAATCTTCAATAGAGTGGTTTTCTCCGGAGAAATGTGCGGCCACTGGGAGATCGGTTCTGCTGTTATTAATGGTGGATCTGTGTGAGTTCATTCGTTGACTGAGTCTCTGCCCTGTTTCCCCCACATAGAGGCCTGTGGTGGGACATTGCACACACATTATGAGGTACACCACATTGGAAGACCTGCAGGAGAATGTCCCCCTAATTCTGTGCACCTGTTGTGACTGTGGGATAGGTACACTGTCAGCGGTGTGGATGTGCTTGCAGGTCATGCACCTTTTATGTAGGCAAGGTGAGGTGCCATTTTCAGTTGGGGCCTTCAGGGCACTCCGGACGATAATGCGCCTCAGGTTTGGTGGTTGTCGAAAGGAGAGGAGAGGGGGGACTGGAAATATGTCCTTGAGTCTGTTGTCCCTATGTAGTACAGGTTGGAGCTCCTTGGCAATCCTTCGTAGGATCTCCAGTTGTGGGTTGTAGGTGACAACTAGGGGCACTCGGGCTTCTTTCTGGGTCTCTCTATATGTGAGCAGACTGTCTCTGTTAATGGCTGCTGCTTTGTTTAATTGGTTGTCTGTCACTTTTGGTTTGTATCCCAATCTGAGAAATTTCGTCCTCAGATCCAGGAGGTGCTTGTCCAGGTCTGTTTTGTCGGAGCAAATACGATTGTATCGTATAGCCTGGCTGTAGATTATAGATTGTCTTGTGTGCTTGGGGTGGAAGCTGTCGTTTCTCAGGTAGGCCGTTCTGTCTGTGGGTTTGTGGTATATCGATGTGAGTAGCCGGTGGTCTTTAATGTATATTGTGGTATCCAGAAAGTGAATTTCACTCCCTGAATAGCTAAGTTTAAGGTTGATGGTCGGGTGAAAGTCATTGAAGTCATTATGGAATTGAAGTAGGGCCTCCTCACCTGCAGTCCAGATGACAAGGATATCATCGATATAACGAAGGTAAATCATAGGTTTGGTGGCGCATGTTGATAAATATGTTCCTTCCATTTCTGCCATAAAGAGATTTGCATATTGGGGTGCACATCTGGTCCCCATTGAAGTTCCCATTCGCTGTAGATATAGATCCTCTCCAAAGGTAAAATGGTTGTGGCTAAGGATGAATTGTATGAGCTGCGTTACTGGTTCTGTTGGGAGGTTTTGTTTTGCCAGGTGTACCCGACATGCTGCAACTCCATCCTTGTGGGGAATGTTAGTATACAGGGATTCCACATCCATGGTGGCCAAAATGGTACCCTCAGGTAGAGGGCCCAGGGCATTCAGTTTGTTAAGAAGGTCAGTGGTGTCCTGGATATAGCTTGGAGTATCCCTGACAAGGGGTTTTAGGAGATTTTCCACCCAACCTGAGATGTTTTCTGTCAGTGTCCCAATGCCAGAAATGATAGGCCTCCCAGGGTTGCCATCTTTGTGTATCTTTGGGAGCATATAGAAGCAGCCCGGCCTGGGATCTTGGGGGATAAGTCCTTTTACCTGATTCTGGATCTGGACTGGAAACTCCTTGATCATACTCTTTAGTTCTTTCATATAGGCCTCTGTGGGATCACTTCCAAGTTTGGAGTAATGGATGGGATTTGACAGTTGCCTGTTTGCTTCCTGGATATAGTCTGAGGTATTCATTATGACTATTGCGCCCCCTTTGTCAGCTGGTTTTATTATTATATCTTGATTTTCTTTCAGTGATGTAATAGCCTTCTGTTCCTGCAGGGTTAGGTTATGCACCTGTTTCTTTTGTTTCTCTAGGATTTCTGATTTTACTTTGCTTCTGAAACGGTCAATATATTTATCCAGTGCTGCATTAGCTCCAGGGCGTGGGGTCCAGGTAGATTTTTTGGTAGGATTCCTTATGGGCTGTTCCATCTCAGAGTCACTGCTGTATGGAGGGTCTTTGTCATAAAAATATTCCCTTAATCTCATTTTTCTGAAAAACTCCTCCATATCATTGCAGAGTTGGATATGGTCAGTGTGTGCCGAGGGGCAGAAGGAGAGACCTTTGGAGAGAACTGACATTTCGTGTTTGTTTGGCTCATAAGAGGAAAGATTCACAACACAGCTTTGCTGAGCTGGGCTAGTACTTGCGGTTGTAGTAATGAGGCCTTTTTGTCTCAGTCTGTGGAGCTTTTTCTTTTTGTTGTTAATAAGCATATCCTGAAGTTTCCAGTAGTATGTGTGGAGTCTGGCCTTCATTTCCTCTGTGTCATTAGCCAGTGATGATTTCAGGGCCTGTATCTCCTCCTGTGTTCTTTTTTGTTGTTATAGGAAATTTTTATCATATTGTTCCGCAGCCTTTCAGATGTCCGAATACATAGTTGTTCTGCATATCGGCTGTTGTAGGTGTTCCGGGTTGGGTTACGTAAATTGAAGCCTTTTGGGATGAGTCTCTCCTTTTTGCATTTTGTTAAGAAGAAGATGTCGCTGTTGAGTTGTGCAAGTTGCACAACTCAACAGCGACATCTTCTTCTTAACAAAATGCAAAAAGGAGAGACTCATCCCAAAAGGCTTCAATTTACGTAACCCAACCCGGAACACCTACAACAGCCGATATGCAGAACAACTATGTATTCGGACATCTGAAAGGCTGCGGAACAATATGATAAAAATTTCCTATAACAACAAAAAAGAACACAGGAGGAGATACAGGCCCTGAAATCATCACTGGCTAATGACACAGAGGAAATGAAGGCCAGACTCCACACATACTACTGGAAACTTCAGGATATGCTTATTAACAACAAAAGAAAAAGCTCCACAGACTGAGACAAAAAGGCCTCATTACTACAACCGCAAGTACTAGCCCAGCTCAGCAAAGCTGTGTTGTGAATCTTTCCTCTTATGAGCCAAACAAACACGAAATGTCAGTTCTCTCCAAAGGTCTCTCCTTCTGCCCCTCGGCACACACTGACCATATCCAACTCTGCAATGATATGGAGGAGTTTTTCAGAAAAATGAGATTAAGGGAATATTTTTATGACAAAGACCCTCCATACAGCAGTGACTCTGAGATGGAACAGCCCATAAGGAATCCTACCAAAAAATCTACCTGGACCCCACGCCCTGGAGCTAATGCAGCACTGGATAAATATATTGACCGTTTCAGAAGCAAAGTAAAATCAGAAATCCTAGAGAAACAAAAGAAACAGGTGCATAACCTAACCCTGCAGGAACAGAAGGCTATTACATCACTGAAAGAAAATCAAGATATAATAATAAAACCAGCTGACAAAGGGGGCGCAATAGTCATAATGAATACCTCAGACTATATCCAGGAAGCAAACAGGCAACTGTCAAATCCCATCCATTACTCCAAACTTGGAAGTGATCCCACAGAGGCCTATATGAAAGAACTAAAGAGTATGATCAAGGAGTTTCCAGTCCAGATCCAGAATCAGGTAAAAGGACTTATCCCCCAAGATCCCAGGCCGGGCTGCTTCTATATGCTCCCAAAGATACACAAAGATGGCAACCCTGGGAGGCCTATCATTTCTGGCATTGGGACACTGACAGAAAACATCTCAGGTTGGGTGGAAAATCTCCTAAAACCCCCTTGTCAGGGATACTCCAAGCTATATCCAGGACACCACTGACCTTCTTAACAAACTGAATGCCCTGGGCCCTCTACCTGAGGGTACCATTTTGGCCACCATGGATGTGGAATCCCTGTATACTAACATTCCCCACAAGGATGGAGTTGCAGCATGTCGGGTACACCTGGCAAAACAAAACCTCCCAACAGAACCAGTAACGCAGCTCATACAATTCATCCTTAGCCACAACCATTTTACCTTTGGAGAGGATCTATATCTACAGCGAATGGGAACTTCAATGGGGACCAGATGTGCACCCCAATATGCAAATCTCTTTATGGCAGAAATGGAAGGAACATATTTATCAACATGCGCCACCAAACCTATGATTTACCTTCGTTATATCGATGATATCCTTGTCATCTGGACTGCAGGTGAGGAGGCCCTACTTCAATTCCATAATGACTTCAATGACTTTCACCCGACCATCAACCTTAAACTTAGCTATTCAGGGAGTGAAATTCACTTTCTGGATACCACAATATACATTAAAGACCACCGGCTACTCACATCGATATACCACAAACCCACAGACAGAACGGCCTACCTGAGAAACGACAGCTTCCACCCCAAGCACACAAGACAATCTATAATCTACAGCCAGGCTATACGATACAATCGTATTTGCTCCGACAAAACAGACCTGGACAAGCACCTCCTGGATCTGAGGACGAAATTTCTCAGATTGGGATACAAACCAAAAGTGACAGACAACCAATTAAACAAAGCAGCAGCCATTAACAGAGACAGTCTGCTCACATATAGAGAGACCCAGAAAGAAGCCCGAGTGCCCCTAGTTGTCACCTACAACCCACAACTGGAGATCCTACGAAGGATTGCCAAGGAGCTCCAACCTGTACTACATAGGGACAACAGACTCAAGGACATATTTCCAGTCCCCCTCTCCTCTCCTTTCGACAACCACCAAACCTGAGGCGCATTATCGTCCGGAGTGCCCTGAAGGCCCCAACTGAAAATGGCACCTCACCTTGCCTACATAAAAGGTGCATGACCTGCAAGCACATCCACACCGCTGACAGTGTACCTATCCCACAGTCACAACAGGTGCACAGAATTAGGGGGACATTCTCCTGCAGGTCTTCCAATGTGGTGTACCTCATAATGTGTGTGCAATGTCCCACCACAGGCCTCTATGTGGGGGAAACAGGGCAGAGACTCAGTCAACGAATGAACTCACACAGATCCACCATTAATAACAGCAGAACCGATCTCCCAGTGGCCGCACATTTCTCCGGAGAAAACCACTCTATTGAAGATTTGCGGGTTGTGGTTTTAATGGGACATTTTAAGACACAGGAGAAAAGAAAACAAATGGAGTATAAATTTATGCAAAAATTTCAAACTCTGCAATTTGGACTTAATATTCATGCCAGCTTCATGTCACACTATGTTTGAACCATGAACTGAACTCAATATTCATGCCAGCTTCAAATCACACTATGTGTGACCTGTGAGGGTCACAAATCACCTCCTGATAGCAAACAGATAACAGCAAGAATTACTGATCCCTCCGTCACGCACACAAGTTTCCAGACTGTTTTTTTTTTTTTTTTGTTTGTTTTTTTTTGACCTGTTGTAAATAACTTCTCTACTTAGATTGCAATTTTTTTAAGGACTCTAAAATGTTATATTTTTATTTTTTTTTTATTTTTCCAACCCTCCTCAAAACAAGGCACCCCTACCCCCACAACCCTCCTTAAAAATTTACCTACTCACCCCCCCAACCACCCCCCCCCCCCCCCCCCCCCCCCCCCCCCCCCCCCCCCCCCCCCCCCCCCCCCCCCCTCCCCCCCGCCCGGCCCCCCCCCCCCCCCCCCCCCCCCTTCACCCCCCCCCCCCCCCCCCCCCCCCCCCCCCCCCCCCCCCCCCCGCCCCCCCCCCCCCCCCCCCCCCCCCCCCCCCCCCCCCCCCCCCCGCGGGGGGGGGGCCCGCCGCCGGCCCCCCCCCCCCCGCGCGCCCCCCGCGCGCCCCCCCCCCCCCCCCCCCCCCCCCGGGCCCCCCCCCCCCCCCCCCCCCCCCCCCCCCCCCCCCCCCCCCCTCCCCGCCCCCCCCCCGCCCGCGCCCCCCCCCCCCCCCCCCCCCCCCCCCCCCCCCCCCCCCCCCCCCCCCCCCCCCCCCCCCCCCCTTTTTTTTTTTCCGTGCCCCCCCCCCCCCCCCCCCCCCCCCCCCGCCCCCGCCCCCCCCCCCCCCCCCCCCCCCCCCCCCCCCCCCTTGGGGTTCCCCTCCCCCCCCCCCCAGTGCCTACTCCCAATGTCATTGGCGTCTTAACGAAACATTGCTCAAATCACCGACCTCCCTCGAGATCCTGCGCACACACTTGATGGATTATTTTAGGGACAACTTAGGTTCGGTAAACTCTCTTGCCATTCTCTGGGAAGCCCATAAGGCGGTCATGAGAGGACATTGTATCGCATTGGCTTCTAGGCTTAAAAGGGACAGACAGGCCCAGGAACAGCTTCTCCAAGCTCGTATTCGGTCCCTTATGACAACTTTGGCAGCACATCCATCCCTGGGGGTTCTTCGCCGTTTGGTTTTGGCACGGGCTGACCTCCGTGATTTGGAGACCCGCCATGTGGAACGACTTCTCCTTTATACTCGCCAGAGGTTCTTTGAACGAGGTAATAAGTCTCACACCCTCCTGGCAAGAACCCTCAGGGATCATCAGGCCTCCTCCACACCACACTCTGTCCGTGACTCCACGGGTACCCTTCAACACCACCCTGATGCTCTGGCGCTGGCGTTCCACTCTTACTATTCTAAGCTGTAAACTTACCCCCCCCCCCCCCCGCGAGCACTACCCCCTGGGGATGACTCAACACTGCTAGAAGACTATTTAAAGGATTGTTGTCTCCCACGCCTGCCTCCTGAGGCCTTGACTTCCCTAAACACTCCCATCACCAGGGAGGAACTAGAGGGGGTCCTGAGGGACCTCCCAAATGGGAAAGCCCCGGGCCCAGATGGGTTCACTTACAATTATTATAAGGTTTTCCAGGGTGAACTTTCTGCTCATCTATTGTCCCTCTTCAATTCCTTCCTCTTAGGCTCCCCCATACCCCCGACTATGCTCTCTTCACTGCTCACATTGGTCCCTAAACCGGGTAAGGACTTGCAGGACTGTGCTAATTATCGACCGATTGCTTTGCTGAACGCGGACCTGAAACTCTTTACCAAACTCCTAGCCAATAGGTTAAATGCTTGGCTCCCTCTGATTGTCCATAAGGACCAGGTGGGATTCATCCCCTGTCGTCAGGGTGGTGACAACACCAGGAGGACTGTGGATTTGGTGGAGGTGGCCAATCATTATTCTACCCCGGCCCTTCTCTTGAGTCTGGACGCTGAAAAGGCTTTCGACCGCATAGATTGGTCGTTTATGCATGCTACGCTTAAGGCGTTTGGGCTCACGGGACCTTTCCTCACAGCTATCCAGGCCCTCTACTCCCTGCCCACAGCAGCAATCAAGCTTCCCCATGCATCCTCGCCCTTCTTCCCTATTCGAAATGGCACTAGGCAGGGTTGCCCCCTGTCTCCCATCATATTTGCCCTCTGCATTGAACCGCTGGCAGCCAAGATTAGGCGAAACCCTAATATCAAGGGGATCATGGTCCAGGATAAGGAATTTAAGGTCTCTCTTTTCGCAGATGATGTACTCCTCACTCTCACTTCCCCTCATACTACCCTTCCAAACTTGTTGCGCTTGCTGGAGACCTATAGCGATCTCTCAGGATACAAGGTGAACCCTGCAAAGACTGAGGCACTCCCACTCAACATTCCACAGGACCTTCTCCTTCTCCTCCGCAGTAATTACGATTTCCAGTGGCGGGAGTCCTCTATCCGCTACCTGGGAGTCCATATATCCACCTCCTACGCGACCCTCTATTCGGCAAACTACCCGCGGTTGTTTCGTGAGTTAAGAGCCCTATTGGACAAATGGCAACCCTTACCCATCTCCCTTTTAGGGAGAATTGCCGCGGTCAAGATGACTCTCCTTCCGAAGCTACTGTATTTTTTCGAGACACTCCCGGTTGCGATTCCTCGGGGAGAATTACGGAACCTGCAGAAAGCTATTTTTCAGTTTATCTGGCAGGCAAAACGACACCGAATACCCAGATCTGTTATGCTGGCGGATAGGGGGTCTGGGGGTATGGCCGTCACACATCTGCTACATTACTATTGGGCGTCCCACTTGCGCCATATCCCACTTTGGGCGGCTATGCCAGCATATACTAGATGGGTGCAGATAGAGAAGCTCTGGCTGGCTCCCATGCACCCTAACGCGCTTCTGTGGGTTGGCTCTCCCCCCGCTCCCCCTGCCTCGTACCTGCTGGGCCCTATTCGGTTTACTAGATCTATTTGGTCTGCCTGTCGTACTAGATTCTCCCTGATGTCCCAGCACTCATCTATGGTCTCCATATTATACAACCCCCTTCTCCCGGAAAGCCTGACCTCTGCCATGACTAAGGTGTGGTCTAAAGCTGGTCTTTACCGGATTGCGGACATGGTTGATCCTGGAACCTTGGAACTCAGGTCCTTTGCCTACCTTATAGCTAACCAAAACCTGCCAGGTACTGAATGGTTCCATTATTTACAGGTGGTTCACTTTGTCCGCTCCCTCCATGGGTCCCTTAAAGTGTCACTGCCCACCGCTTTTGAAAAGATTTGCCGTGCAGGTACGTCCACTAGGGGCCTTATATCCTCTATTTACCAACTTCTTACCTCACAAACTACAGGCTCCCCAGTTACCCATCGCTATATGCTTAAATGGGAGGAGGCGGTGGGTAGACCCATCTCCCAGGAACAGTGGCGGATTGTATGGTCTCGGGCCCAGAAATCATCTCAGTGCATTACATTTCGGGAAGCGCAGTATAAGTTGTTGATGCATTGGTATCATACCCCGGCTCTCCTCCATGCTTTAAATCCATTGATTCCCCCATGGTGCTGGCGCTGTGGAGTTGCGGTGGGTACCCTGCACCACATCTTTTGGACGTGCCCTCTCATCCTGGGTTTCTGGAGGGAGGTCAGGACTTTGGCGACTGCTCTCTTTTTGCAAGAGGTCCCTCTTGACCCTCTGGTCTATCTCCTGAACCTTCCCCCCAGGCACCTGAGCAATAAGTCATCCAGGCTTTTCTTGCACCTTTGTACTGCAGCTAAAACTCTCATAGCTAGAAACTGGAAGAAAGTGAGTCCCCCATCTGGTCTTGAACTTGTGGCTAGAGTGAAGGATGTGAGGAGTCTTGAATGCCTGACCGCGGGCCTAAACAACTCACAGGAGGCCTTTGGGGCTATCTGGGCGCCTTGGGATATGTATTGTACATCACAGGGTCTCTGATCTCTAGTCCTCTTCTCCCCTCCCCCTCCTTTCCTCTGCTTCTACCCTTGTCTTCTTAATCCCTTCATCCCTCCCCTCCCTTGTTTACTGTCTAATTTGAATGCATATTGCTTAAGGGAGAAGAGGCGGATAGCCTCTACCTACCTCATTGTTTTCTGCTTGTTTGATCTTTTTTTCTCTTTATACCTTGTTAATGAAAAATTTTTTCAATAAAAATTACAGTTAAATAAAAAAAAAATATTTTTCCTGTATGGTGAACACCATAGCCGGAAAAAAAAATCAAAAGTGCAGCACTGACGATTTTTGCTGTTTCGCCTCAGATAAAAATTTTAATAAAAAGTGATCAAATCAAGAGACATTCCCAAAAATGGTGTAACTAAAAAGTACACCTGGTCCTGGAAAAAAAGATGCGATATGCATCCCCATACACATAAATGCAAAAAAGTTACAGGTGTGACGACTTTATGAAAAAAATTTTTTTTGCAAAGTTTTGTATTTTTATTAAGTGGTTAAAATGTAAATAAAACTATTTAAATTTGGTAACCCCAGAATCATAACAAAACATAGACTACAGGTGACATGTCAATTTGGCTGCAAAGTGAACGCCATAAAAACGAAGCCCGTAAGAAAGTTGCACAAATGGACTTTTTCTCCATTTCCACCCCATTCTAAAAATTTTTACCAGCTTCCCAGTACATTGTACAGAATAATAAATGGTACCATTATGATGAACATTTTTTCCTGCAAACATTAAGCCCTCAATCGGCTCTGTGAACGGAAACTTAAAAAAGTTATTGGGTTTGGAGGGTGGGGAGTCAAAGACAAAAATCAAAAAATGCCACCAGCAGGAAGATGTTAAAGCTGTGCTGTGATTGGCTGCTATGACCAACTAAGTCTTTTTCTTTAAGGCTAAGGTGCCACATAGTGAGCAGCAGCCAAATAGCACCGCAGGAAAAACCGCAGCGTTTTTTCCCACAGCACTTTTCACAGAAAGTCCTCAGTGCTTTCCTCTGCGGACTTTCTGTTCCAATTATACCTATACGGAAAACGCCAGCGTTTCCGTAGATATAATCGACATGCTGCAATTTACAAAACGCAAGCGGGGGGCTATGGACGACTACTGTCAGGGAGGGCATTCCTCACAGCCCAGCTAGACTGTCAGCAACGCCCTTGTGACGGTGGACGGTGAAACTAAGACCACTGATAGCTCCAGCCCCGGGGCACATAACAGGAAAGCCGACAGTGCGTTGAATTCAGCTTTCTAGCAGTATGTAAAACCACATCTATATGAGGACATGAAAAATCGTCTTTAAATGAGTGATCAGACTACTTAGGATGCATGGCATGGGCGGTGCACTATATTTATAATCATTATGCCATAGAGGGTTTGCCTGAGTTATAAAGAGACATGTGCCTCCTCATAAAAGATGTGCCATATTTAAATAGCAGACATCCACTGTAATGGTAAGGATTAATTGGTACCATTACGAAGCACAGTTTGTCCAGCAAAAAATATGCCCCTCAAACAGCTTAGTGAGCAGAAAAATATAGCATTTATGACTTTTGGAAAGCATGAACTAAAAAACAAAAATACAAAATTCAAAAATGACTATGGCAGGAAGGAGTTAAAACTGCATGTGTGAATCCAAATTAATACACTGAAGTATTTTTAGCAATTTAGTATTTTGTGTCTTTTACATATCCATGGTGTCAGTAGTTTCAGTCATAGAAGGGGTAGCATTCGTCTTGCCTCACAAGTGTGACCCTTGAGGTCAGAACAGTTTTTGACTAGATAAACACATCATCAAACTAGCTTAAATATTTAATATATAGTCCAAAACACGTTTTTGTAAATATATTGAAAATATTCAACTATCCATGCTGATTATTCTGATTGCACGGTCATTGCACCTTACCTTGATAGTTGTACGCCATGGCAGCTGCAATCAGGTGGAACAGATTATTAGCCAGAGTTTTGTTGCCAGGCAACCTGCACAGAGAATAACAAATTGTGCAGTTTATAATGTGGAAACAAGAAGAAAACCTCAGGAAGAGCATTTAAAATGTAATTAGGGCTGAAGGATGGTAAATGACAGATAAACCATTGTCCACAATGTAGAGGGGCTGGGGGAACAGGACCCTTTATTTCATTTTTAAATACATATGAACAACAGCCAACCACATTACAGCTTTATCCTAGTCACAAACAGGCATGCAAGAGAGTGGATTGTTATCAGAAAAAAATAAAACCTTACTTGCCAGCTATATTGATTTATGTCTTAGGGTATATATCAGTTTATTTGCTAAAATTTCTGGGACTGTTCCATACACCTGAATGTATAAATACATGTTCATCCACTTCAGCTGGAATGATAGGAAATGGATTTTTTGATGTTTATATAACATATATAGGTCTCATTTATGTACATGATCCAGTACAGAGTATACTTGCAAAGCTTGAAGCGCCTGGGCCCTAATGCAAAATCTGTATGAGTGTCCTCACCTACCATGTTCCATGTTTAATACTGGTGTATTGTTATTTAGTGGGGCATTTGTGTTTAACGTGACACTGTCAGGTGGTTTTTCCCCAGTATGTGCTGCCTCAAATAATGAACTTTGCTATGGTGCCCCTGACTAAGGGTATGTTCACACAGAGTTTTTTGCAGGCGGATTTTGGAAGCAGAATCTGCCTAAATAAAAAACGCCTCTCAACTCTCCTGTTGTTTTCAATGGGAGTCAAGTAGATTTTTTCCTCTAGCTGATTTTTTCAGGTAGAAGGAAATATAAGCAGGTTCCGCCTTGAAAACCCAATTGAAATGAATGGGAGTCAGGCAGATTTTTTTCCTCTAGCACCGTGTCACATTTCATGTAAACATACTCTATGATACCTGATGCTGAAATGTCAAGTTATAAACTTTTAAAACTTAAGGCCTTATTTACATGACAATGCTGTTTTTCACAGATCTTTTTTGATGGATGGTTTGCATCCATTCTGTTTTTTAAATTTTTGCTGGCCAAATCTGTTATCTGTTTTTAAATGACTGTTAAATAAACAGATTCATTTCTTTGATCTTCCTTTTTTTACTAAAAGGTATCGCCTGATTTCTTCACTCTTCCCCTTTTTTTACCCAACACACTAATCTGTTTTTTAACGTACATAACTCAAACAGCAATCCATTTTACATCTGTGAAAAACCTTTATACTTATCTAGAGAAGGGCCTGATGAGTCTCATCAGACCCATCTCTGGTGCTCCCGGCACCTTCGCTGTTCTTCGGTGAAGCCACGCACTGCACAATTGCCAGAGGTACGGGGCATGCACACTGAAGCTGAGGTGCACTCCTCTGGCTTCACTGAAGAACTGCGCAGGTGCTGGGAGTACAGCGGCAGGGTGAGTATAAAGGTTTTTTATTTTTAATGCGGCCATGGATTGCGTTATAACAGGTTGATTTGGGACACTAAACCCCAGGTCCATATGGACCTATGGGTGGTTTAGTGTCCCATATTGCCCTAACAGATTCCCTTTAAGAAGGACGCTCCACATTATTAAGCAGGCCACAGGTTTCCGGGAAAGAAAAAGGATATCTCTGCTCCCAAAAAGCGTCATACAGTGCAATGCCTTGAACAAAGTATAAAACATGAGATATTTCATGAAAACTTAAGCATGATCATCGTACTGTAAAGAGATTTGTGGCTCATTCAGAGCACAGATGGGTTTGTGAAGATAAAGGCATAATGATGAAAGTTTCTGCCAGATAAATTTATTGGATTAAGAGAGCAGCTCCTAAAATACCAATGCAAAGCAGAAAACAGGTATTTGAACAGTGGCGTAAATACCGGGGTAGCAGTAGTAGTGGCTGCCACAGGGTTTGGGACATTAGGGGGCCAGGGAGAGGTAAGTAATATTGTTTTTTATCGTTGTATCCTTCCCTGGGTCTCCGATCATTATAATCTGGGGTCTGAAAAGACCCCAGAGTATAATAATTGTTCATGGATGGGCCACAATGGGGCATAATACTATGTGAAGGGGCCAATATGTGGCAATATGCAACTGTGGCGCATAATAGTGTGTGCAGGGGCCACTATGTGGCATAATAGTGTGTGCAGGGAGAAACTATTCTGACATCCTGCAAAGAAATTAGCAGAAACTATCCAAAAACTCACAAGTTCAATGGATGCAAGAATTATGAAGGTAATATTAAAGAAGGGGTCCTATGTTACATGTAACTTGGCCTGTTAAGATGTTTTTGATTGAAATAACTTTCAGTAAATATGAACTCTTGCAATGCTGAAAATTCAACAAATGACCATTTTCAGTTCCTTACAACCTATAAAGCCTGCCCACATTCACACAACGTGGTGAGCAATGAAGAATGGAGGTTGTGGCACACATTTGGCAAAAGAAAGAGCCTTGCACTAAACGTGCACTTTAATATTGATAAATATTGATATTGATTTTAACATTGATAAATTCCCCCAATATGTGTAATCAACTTTATGCAGTTTTGTCTCCATTAGTGACTTAATTCCTACAAATGCTTCTATGGAAACTGCATTACAGTAGAGCATGTATAAAACATGGTCTCTCTTTCACATGAAATTTGCTATTGCTGCAATTTTCCTCACTGAGCTAAAGCAGCTAAAAATGCATGCTGCATTTTTTAAACCACACCAAGCCCTACACTGAAGGATTTTCAATATATCTGGATGTACAGGAACTTCTTACTCACTGTAAAGAGATGCAAAGTTAAAGTGCATCTCCAATTATAAAACAACAAATAATAATAATACATTTACTAAAATAGTGAATATAATGCTGTCCAAGTAAATTGGCTAGTAATCTGATAAGGATCAAGTAAACATAAAATATAAACACCAATACATACCTGCCATTCTGATCCACCTGGGGCCAAATTCTGGCCAACAGACAGTAAACAGAAGTATACAGGGACAGGTGTGTAAATCACACCTAGAATGTACAACGTGGGTTCAGCAGACATTATCATTCTAAATGATGGAGGTTATCATACAAGTACCAGGGGCGGATTTGGCATTTCTGGGGCCCAAGCAAAGTTATGTCCGCGGGGCCACCTAAGTGCCACCACACACAGCATACTGCCCCTTAGTGGTCCCCACACTTGTCCTGGCACTGCCATCATGGAGTGGCTTTAAAATCTGCTGCAAGTTATGCCCAAACATTGACAGCATTATAAAATCATGACTGGAAGCAGAGAAGTAACCAGAAGTGAGAAGAGGTGACAAAGCCCAGGTTTATGTGAGTGAAAAATAATGCAATAAATGAAAATATCTCTATAAAGCTAAGCAGTCAGTCTATGTCAAATTTAAAGAGAAGCTTTCACAACCTCTGCCAAGTCCAGCTCTAATTTTGGCACAGTGGGATTTTTTTTTTTCTCTAACCCGCATCCTTCCGAAGCAATCAATGCTGACAGTTGAGGTGCCTGAAATGCTGTCATTTGGGTGGTGTCAGGCAGGAGGAGACAGTACATGTGATTCTGAGTTCTGCACCTCTCATTGGAGCTCTGACAGTACAGAGCCTAAGTAGAAAAAAATCCTAACTGCACTGGAATCATTGGATAAGCGCCTATTGACAGATGCTAGGAACTGTAGTTGGAGGAGGTGGTGAAATGTTATCTCTAGGGAACTGTACTTTTGTATTTAGCAGTATCCCAGAAACACAATTACCTTCAGAAAGTGAAAAATGGAAAAGTAAAGAGGAAGAAAGGGGACTGTGGCCAGAAGTGGGCAGCACGGTGGCTCAGTGGTTAGCACTGCAGCTTTGCAACGCTGGAGTCCTGGGTTCGAATCCTGCCAAGGACAACATCTGCAAGGAGCTTGTATGTTCTCCCCGTGTTTGCGTGGGTTTCCTCCGGGTACTCCAGTTTCCTCCAAAGACATACTGATTTGGGAATGTAGATTGTGAGCCCTATATGGGACAGTGACTGTCAATGTCTATAAAGCGCTGCAGAATATGATGGCGCTATATAAGTAAGCATAATAATAATTTTCAGTTTTGATCCAACACACCTTCTACACAGAGCTATTTCTCATCTAGAGAAACCAGGGAACACTGTGAGAATAATGTTCTTTGATTTCTCCAGGGCTTTTAACACCATACAGCCAGGGCTACTGAGAGATAAGCTGGCCCTTGTTGGAGTGGACCACCACCTCTCCAACTGGATCCTAGAATACCTCAAAAACTTACCTCAGTATGTCAGACACCATGATCTGTAATACGGGAGCACCTCAAGGTACAGTATTTGCCCCTTTCCTCTTCACACTGTACAATGCAGATTTCAGGTGCAACTCATCTAGCTGCTACCTACATACTGTAAGTATTCTGATGACTCTGCGATAGTAGGCCTCATCACAGATGAAGGTGACAGGGAGTACAGAGAATTGAACCGGGATTTTGCGGATTGGTGCCAGCAGAACCACTTTAGGATTAATGCTGGGAAGACCAAGGAGATGGTGGTGGACTTTCGCAAGCGCAGATACCCTCCATAAACAGTGGACATCCAGGGGACGGGAATTGAGACAGTCAACACCTATAAGTACCTGGGTGTGCACCTCAATAATAAGCTGGATTGGGCAGATCACTTGAATGCACTGTACAGGAAGGGCCACAGCAGGCTCTACCTGCTTAGGAGGCTGAGAGCCTTTGGAGTCCAGGGGGCACTTCTTAGGGCCTTTTTCAACTCTGTAGTGGCATCAGCCATCTTCTTCGGAGTGGCCTTGTAGCATATCAACCAGGGATAGGAATAGACTCAACAAGCTGATTAGAAGGGCCAGCTCTGTCCTGGGGAGCCCTCTGGACCCAGTGCAGGTGGTGGGTGACAGAAGGATACTGTCCGTGGTGAGCTCTATGCTGAATAACTCCCATCCGATGCATGAGAACGTGATAGCACTGGGCAGTACTGTCAGTGACCGACTACTTCACCCTAACTGTGAGAAGGAGTGATATCGGAAGTCTTTCCTCCCCACTCCGGTTAGGCTGTAAAGCCAACACCGACCTAAGCTGAGATCACTCCATACAGAGAACTGAAAGATCTTTAAATTGTGGTATCCCTTCTACTAATTTTTTACCTGTACCTTTTTATCTGTACCTACTCTCACTGAAATGCCTCTACCTTGGAGCTTTTGTATATTGTATTTGTATTATCTATGCTGCTGTAACACACTGAATTTCTCCATGGTGGGACTATTAAAGGATTCTTATCTTATCTTTCATGGAAAGTTCCTATGAATTCTGTTGTGGAACTGCATGCAGAAATTGAGCGTCATGCCAGAGAAGTTAATATCATAGTTTTTTAGTAGTTTTAAAAAATATATAAGGTATTCTGTTTAAGGTAAAAGGAATATGTCATTCAATTTAAAAAAAAAATCTGCTGCAGAAACTGACTGTGGTGCTGATTTAAAATTTGTCAGTGTCAACTAATACTCTGGATTTCCATTGCAGATTTCACCCTTTGCAATGCAAAGAATGAAATCTTCTGCAAATACACAGAATTTTCACAACACAATCCATAATGAAAAATATCCACCATTACTTTTTTTCACTCCTGTAGGAACATACCCTTATAGGGCTGTTCACATCATGTTTTGATCATCAATTTAACTGATCATTTTTGTGGATGCGAAACTAATGCTAAAACAGATGAAAACAGATAGAAACTGATTCGTTTACATAAAGACAATGTTAAATAAAAATGAATCAGTTTTTGTCCCACAAATAAAAACGGAAGAAGCTGATCAATTTTTATTTAACATTGACTCCATGTAATAATAATAATAATAGTCCTTTAATAGTCCCACAATGGGGAAATTCAGTAATTTTTTTTTTTTGGAAGCCCAGCAAGCGCCAGGCATCAAAAAATTATATGAAACTCATAATTGTTCCTCTCCACGGAAATCTTTAGTAAAAGGCGAAAGATTTATTCGGTCTGAAGAGAAACCAGAGTAAACCGCTGGTCATCACTTTTCGTCTGCTTTTATGTGTTTTTAGCATATTTTTTTTGTATCCACAAAACTAATCAGTTAAACTGATGATCAAAACATAATGTGAATGGCCCATTACAAAGACAGCCATTTGCAGCTGTGCTATGCTGTTTCTGTAGCTCCCATAGAAGTAAATAGGAATTATTGAAGTTGCATAGCACAGTGAGCTACGCTGTTTCAATAACAAAATAATGGAAACAGTGTAGTTTTGTGTGCTACACTGTGTCAGTAACTCCTTTATATGATTTACAGATACAGTGTAGAATAGAAGAAAAGATGGTTTGGGCTGTTTCCTTAACAACCAACCTGATGGTTGGAACCAGATATTCTCATCTCAGACATATTTGACCGAAATCGAAACACCTCTTTAAGGCTGGTTGCTCACATATCACCAACATTTTAGAAAAAAAAGAAATGGTTGCACAGATTTTTGGTACTTTTCCTTAAAAAATGCAGGATCAAAATCTTACAGATTAGTCAATAGTAATTTATGAAACAATCCCTACATACATTGGGAGGAATTTATCAACCAATATATGCCTGGAAACGTGTGGATAGATGTGTGGATAGGTGTCAATGGATTTTATCTTTAGTGCATATCACTTTCTTGCCCAAAACATGCACTACCTCCCCATTCTGTGCCTCACTCACCACTTTTTACAAATGATGGCAGAGCTGGGTGGGATGCTTCAGCCTGACACATTTATTATAACTCGCTCTAGAAAACTGGTGTGCGTTATTTAGGAAATATCGTGGAGGACCTTTCATGACCTCCACAAACTCTAGTTCTTAGCATCTGTTAAAAGGCACCGCTCCACTTTTCCTGAGCTATCAGAGCAGTTAGTTTTGATGTCTGATGCTAGGTTCACACTAGCATTGCCTCTCCACTGTTTTAGTCCATCAGAGGACCAGGCAATGAAAAAGGCGGACCGCTAAAATAGCGGTAACACAGAGTCCAACGGACCCCATTGACTATAATGGGGTCCGTTGGGTGTCCTTCGTTTTACAACTGAAACCGTCGGGGTGAAAAGTCCTCCATGCAGGTTCTCTGGAAGACTTTGCGATGGACTCCGGTGCAGATGTGTATCTAGCCTGATATGGTATTTAGAACCTTTACTGTCAGATGGGCAATGTGAGGCAAAGGCAAGAAAGAGATATAATTCTCAACCTCGACACTGTCCATCGCTTACTGGAGTTCTGAAACACGCCCTTTTGTTTCTTCACCAAAAAAAGCAACAAAAACTCAATGTGTAACTTCAGTCTAAAGAGCAGTACTATGAGCATTGATTTTGAAGTGTAGCATATAGACAACGAGTATGTGTATTGTGATTCTAAATGTAGGGATTTAAACCTTCCCATACATGGATAAATGGGATAATTAGCCAGCTAACCAAATTACATATGCCCTGGTGGGACCTCATGATATATATTGAAGCTTGTAATCTGTATTTTATCTGGTGCTATTTTCTACTATGGCTATGGTGGTACAGCCTCAGTATGCTAATGTATTAGAAAACTGTATGAGTTATAGGAGTTACATGAAAGTGTAAGGAAGCTTCACTGAAGTCACATATTTATTTCACTAGCAGATTCAGGATGTTTGTGGCCGAGGCTCGTCTTGTGGCACAACCAAAGACCACCATGTCCCCCTGCTATACCTGCACTAGTCCAAATGAATGCGGTCACATAATGAATAGATGCTGCAGTAAATGTCATTGTGCATTCTGCTGTTGGGTTCACAAGGTACCAGGACTATACCTCCTAAATTTTTGAAAGAGGTACACTATAGTTCACAGTGTGAAAATGTAAAAATTGTTTGCATATCTTTATGCTTGAATACTTTGTTATTGCAGACTTAGCATTTGCATGAGATTGTTCAGCTGCAGGAATTCAGAGTTGGCTGTTAGTAGTAGCCGGACATCCCAAGGGGAAGACAGGGACTGTTTATGAGCCCTCTGTATACAGCTATGGGAGCTGCCATAATGTGCCTTCCTCCCAGTCTTGCAATCATGTGAGGGTCAGGAACCTAGAGAACCCAGATCAGTTGCTGCATTCCTAATATACCAGCCCCAGTTACAGGTGAAATGAACCATTATGACCATATTGGGGGGGCACAATGTGTAAAAAGCAACAACAAAAAAAACCAGAATGTTACACCAACATCATAGGTTTTAGTCATGCCTTTGGCGACACATACTATGTGCCACCTATATAAAAATCGGGATAATGAAGAATAAAAACTATCGTGTCTGGTCATGACCTAGGAAAAATTGCCCGTCCGCATGTACAATATCTGAATGTAGACATTTTAAGGCCTAAAATGCAACAATCTATAACATAGTTGGGGTTTAATATAATATTATGGACCAGACATATTTTCTCTAGCAATATTGTTACGTTTATTAATGAACATGTATTCCCAATATGAAAAAAAAGAAATTGAGGCCAGGGTCCCACATGGTGTAAATGCCGTGGTCTGTGCAAAAAACTGCAGCATTTTACAGTCACAGCACACAGTCACACTTTGCAGAAAAATATACATAGTGGACAGGCTGTGATTTCCAAAACAGTCACGTTTTGGAAATCGCAGCATGTCAATTATACCTACGAAAACGCCAGCGGATATCCCTATAGGTATAATGGAAGCAGAAAGTTGCGGCGTTTTACAGTCCCTGCATAGTGGATGGGTTTCTAGCGAATCCCATCCACTCAGGAAAAATACACGCAGCGGACAAGGGAAACCGTTGCGGTTTTGGAAATTGCAGCTGGCGATTTCCCTATAGGTATAATGGAAGCAGAAATTCCACAGAGGAAGCCTCTGCGGACTTTCTGTGGAAAGCGCTGCGGGAAAAATCGTGAAGCATTGCCACCGTGGTTTTTCCCACAGTGCTTTTTTGCTGTGGGACGCTACGTGGAGCCTTAGCCCTAAGGAATAAAGAGAGACTGGAGTGAAAAGTGGGGACAGTCCATCCAAAAGAGGGGCAGTTGGGAAGTAAACCCATACACTGTGTGAACAGGATTGCCCTTTTCATGAAGGAGGGACCTGTATGGTGTGTGGAAGTAGAACAAAAAGTTAAAGATTATAGTATTGTCTCATTCAGAACAGCGTCCCCTGCTGGTAAAACGCAACTTGTCATTGAGCAAGCAATGGACGGAAAAGCAGCAGATTTTGTGTGGTAAATAAAGAAAGGGACAATATATGGCAAATAGAAAGTGAACTAAATGATAGGAAAAGAAATGTTGCATTGAAAAGCATAAAAGCCGTGGCAGGCATTGTGCGCTGCTTTCTGCTCCCACCCTACCCGAGGTGATGCATGCAAATGCTTCCATGTTCTTCCCAGTAACAATGTGCTCATCATTCTCCTCCCACTCAACTCCACGGAAAAAAAAACAATGCATCACTCTGGGTGTTTCCACTCTGGATTTTTATGTAACAAATCAATAATGTCACATTTGACGAACATGGCTGCCTTTACTTTATATCTAGCAGGCTGGACGTGCTGGCAAGTGTGAGACGAATGCGCTTCAATGTCCAGTCGTTGGCGCACGGGTCTAACGCTGCATATGGCTCCCACATTGTGACAGGACCTAGCCAGCCCCGCACACACAGCAGTCACTCCACATTAAGTGGAGAAGCAGGGATGGGCAAGGTGTCTATGTGCTGACTGTGGGAGCTGCAGCAGGTAGGCATTAGGAGCTGCCAGCCTGACGTGCCCTCATTCAGACAGCAGTGGGCTGCTGCTGCCTCTGCTGCTGTTGCTGGGAGAGACTGTGCTGCTGCGACAGGGGAGGATGAAGCGAGCAGCTCAAGGAGCCTCACAGCGCATGCGCCGTCCGAGCCACTGACTATATTCTCAGGCAAGGTATCTTAGGAAAAAAAAATCAGCATTTTATATAAAGAAGAAGCTCCGGCGGAAAAATATACTCTTGTCAGGATATATAGCACCAACAGGTAGGACCCTTTGCTTTCACTTATCGATGAGAACGTGTGAGTGTCATTCTATGCAGGTGATCTTTATTACATGTAGACATTGCCAGAGCTTTTACTAATAAATGGCATAATAGTGGCACCCAGGGGCGATATATCTAGATTATATGGTGGGTATTACATGGCTGAGCCTGGGGTGTTGCAAGCAGACCCTAGGGAAGAGAGCTGCATTCCTGTGATAATGGAAAAGCCCTAACAAAGGGACGTTTTCTATGGCCATACACAACATTCATCCATGATCAAGCCTCAGATAAAGCACTGCACAGAGCACATAGGCTCTAAGTATCTATCTGTCTATCTATCTAGTTATCTATCTATCATCTGCCTGTGTGAAGGGGAAATAATCCATCATTTCATGTCTGACTTGCTGCTTTATATCTACAATAAAGGCACAGTTGACCATCAAAACCCCCATGCAGTATAAACACTCGGATTTTCCTTCTCCTTTGAGATTGGGAAGTAGCATAGTAACAGTTGCAATGATTCATATAAATAATGGAGCCTGGTCTTCTTCCACTGTCTGCCTCACATCAGCCACTCAGCCCTTGTAGTCTTTATTCTGGGGTTGTAGTGAAGGGGAGAGATGGCTTCAGCCTCAAAATGTGCACATAGATCTAGAATAAATGGAGTTCCCCCAGCCTGTCAGATGTGGGGTATATTTCTCCAGAAATATAATGCAAGGCTGTGCTGGAGAGATTCCTGACATTTCCAACAGTTGTGTTCATTTGGAGGATGATGGAAGAAATTGGCATTCCTGTATATTGCCCATAGGATGCCCATGTAGGCAGGGGTATTGATGCATGAGCTATAAACCATCCTGCATGATTTATATGGGTGTGATCTTTATCTACTACACAATAGATCCAAGAGATCTAGATGATATGGCTGGAATAAATATATTATATATAGTTCTATTGTATCATCTTATAATAAATATTTATCTTTATTGTTCCTCATGGTATGGAATGTATAAATAACAAATGATAGTACTCAAGTGTAACTTTTCGGTTCTCCATATATTAACATTCTTAGGTTAGCAGCTTCTCACATCATGACTTGCTAGCTTAAAAACTGAAAGCTTATTTTTTTTCCAGATCTCTTGACAGCATGACACATCAGAAGAAGGAAAGAGCAGAATGTGTGCCTAGACACCAGCTCAGTTGTTTTTGTGGATTACATTTGCAGTAAAATGTATGGATCTATCTTGTGCTTGTCCTTGTATATAGACCATGAGACTTGACTGAAGCAATAATATATCTCCTCCATCTATGGCGAACGATAGCCATGCAGCTGACAACATTCTGCAAAATGTGTCTCCTTTAACAGCATTTTTAAAGCTAACATCATTGGGCTTTATAATAGGAGTCAGTGTGGTGGGTAACCTTCTTATCTCAATTTTGCTTGTCAAAGATAAGACCTTACACAGAGCTCCTTACTACTTCCTGTTGGATCTGTGCTGCTCAGATATCCTGAGATCTGCTATTTGTTTTCCATTTGTGTTCACCTCTGTGAAGAATGGCTCTACTTGGACTTATGGGAATCTTACTTGCAAAGTGATTGCGTTTCTTGGGGTCTTGTCCTGTTTTCACACCGCATTCATGTTATTCTGTATAAGTGTTACCAGATACTTAGCTATAGCCCACCATCGGTTTTATACAAAAAGGTTAACTTTTTGGACTTGTTTGGCAGTCATTTGCATGGTGTGGACCTTATCTGTAGCTATGGCCTTCCCACCAGTCCTCGATGTTGGCACCTACTCCTTTATTCGAGAGGAAGACCAATGCACGTTTCAGCATCGTTCCTTCAGGGCCAACGATTCCTTGGGATTTATGTTACTCCTTGCTCTCATTCTTCTAGCCACACAGCTTGTCTACCTCAAGCTGATATTTTTTGTTCATGACCGAAGGAAAATGAAGCCAGTCCAGTTTGTAGCAGCAGTAAGCCAGAATTGGACTTTTCATGGTCCTGGTGCCAGTGGTCAGGCAGCAGCTAACTGGCTTGCAGGCTTTGGAAGGGGTCCCACACCACCCACCTTACTTGGAATAAGGCAAAATGCAAACACCACAGGCAGAAGAAGGTTACTGGTTTTAGATGAATTCAAAATGGAAAAAAGGATCAGTAGAATGTTCTATATTATGACATTCCTTTTCCTGACCTTGTGGGGGCCCTATTTGGTAGCTTGTTACTGGAGAGTTTTTGCCAGAGGTCCTGTTGTACCAGGAGGATTTCTAACAGCAGCTGTCTGGATGAGTTTCGCCCAAGCTGGAATCAATCCTTTTGTCTGCATTTTCTCAAACAGGGAGCTGAGGCGCTGTTTCAGCACAACCCTTCTTTACTGCAGAAAATCCAGGTTACCAAGGGAACCTTACTGTGTTATATGAGGGAGCATCTGCAAAATCTTTAGCCTTGTGAAACACTACCCTTCTCTGCTAAGCAATTGTGGCCTGTAGCCATGTCTTGAGAAGAAGATCAAGAATGGAGCATCAGCAGCATTGTGCACACTTTGCAATAGCGCACCTGTAATCCTATTTTATCCTAAAGTGTTCCTGCTGGCCACCAGGGAAGGTTTGTAATTGAAAACAAAGGACACAACCACAGATTCCTTTGTGTTTCTGTGGCTGGAGGTTCAATCTTGCAAATGACAGGTGCTAGGAACCACTGCTGAATGCTGTGTATATCACCACATATAAACAAGAACATCCAGAAAGGTTAGCATTGGACATCTTAATAAATTGAATTGAGGTAAATGTGTTAATAAACATGATTTTAAGAGTTTGAAGACTCTTTGAATATTTAATACAGTTTGGGGTTTCTTTTGCAAAGATTGACAAATGGGAATTAAAAAGTACTGTAACTGATAAAGGATGTGCCATGCATTACTGGATTATCTTACTGAGAGATTTCGTTACCTTGTAAGTCAGTCTTGGGGAGCATTCCAAAGTAGTATTTTTGGTTAAGATTATATTCTACTTTTTCAAATATTCTTTCTATAAAAAGGAGGTTTTCTTTAACAGTGAAATGCGCATTTAAATGTATTCTGTGTTTTTTTTTCTAATTTTCGTTTGGCTAATACTGAGTTGAGTCTTGTTGAAAAGAAAAACTAGGTATCAATCTATTTGGCAACGTACTATCCAAATTGCAGTATTAAAGGATCTACATAAGGAGCAGTCATAATACAAAATAGATACATGTTGCCTTAAAGGGTTATCTAGTAGCTTCCATTTTGTTTAACCTTGAATTAAACCAATCCCATCAGTAAGCCTGGTCAGTGATTTGGGAGTGCATGAAAGAACACTTGAACCACCTCTTTCTTTGAGCTCCTATTGTTCCCAAAATCAGTATGCACATCACCTGGGTGACATCAGCCTCTCAGATGTGCCATCCGTTCTGGTTCACCCTAAGAAACAGAGGCAGTGAAGTATGTTTATATTTACAGTGAGCTGTCTTGAGAGACTGAAGCCTTAGTATTATATTTTGCAGAGTTTGGGAAGCATATATTTTACTGAAGGCACAGTCTTGTTTATACTTTCTGCACATTTTGATGTATTGGTTGTTTAAATTATTTCATTTTCTTTTCCTTCTTGTATAAAACATATACTTTTTAGTATTTTAGAATAACATTATAGTCTGTGAGTCTTTCATTCTTTAAGATACAGATGTGTGTGAAATTTAAATATAAAGTTGCATTTGCCAAACTTTTCCTGTGTAGCTTGTTAATTTTTTTCTGGAATAAAATTTTACATTTTTCCAGTTCGGCAACTAACCTTATTTTTTTCCTGTTTTGTTTAGTGGTCTGGAATGAACTAGTGAGAGAGTGGAATTATGGATTGTCCTTTTTTAGACTATAAATGTGTGATTGATGGACACTGTGTATAGTTATATTTACAATTAAGCCGTTTTGCTGTAAATTGACTAATGTATCTTTCCTGGCTGATGGTAGTATGCATTTTAAGTTGTCTTTTACAGTTGTGCCTTAAATGGGAAGAAATTGTGATTTAAGATGCTAACTGAATTGATTAAAATGACAACAGTATTGACATAATGCATTTAATATACCTTTTTTATAATTGCAGATGTATTTCTTTACATGCACAGCACATTTTTTGAAATACTTTTACAATATGAATGCACTCTCAGTAATTGAGGTGGATGGATAGATGATAGATAGATAGATAGATAGATAGATAGATAGATAGATAGATGACGAGATAGTGAACCACGAAAATTTGCATTTCTCTGATGCAATGTATTCTAGAACATTTTGAAAATATGCACTATATACATTTGCAGGTTTTGTTTGTCTTAATTCAATTAATGCACTGTATTAAAACTGTAACCTGGAGGTTGTAGTAACGATTGCTTAGGGAACTCCATTATAATCTTCCCCTTGAGTACAATCATTGTGGTAAAAAAAAACAAACAAAAAAAAAACATATAAACCATAGCTCTTGTTAAACATACTCTGCAGTCCTCACATTATTATAGTATAATGTCCTGGACAAGCAACCATGTAAACAATCATGCATTAAAATAGTTTCAAACTGGTACTTTTCGTGGGTAGATTATCAGAGTAAGGAGGCACATTATTAAGGAAGTGGAAGTGTCCAAGTAATTTGGTGATATATATCATCTAGAACTGCTATGAATAGGTTTGTCAGTTGCCAAAAACAAATTAAACTGCCACAATATGTGAGCACCAGCTCTTATTTTCACTAAAAGATTATACCAACAAAGAACAGTTTATTACTAATATATGAAATACAGTTGGGTGTTTGACAATGAAAAATTGTTCACAACAGTTTTAATTTGATATTCCTTAAAATATAGCTTTTCTGCTGTACCAGTGCTGTTGGTAACAAATACAGTGAAAATGTGCCTGTCCGGCCTTAAAATTAACCTTAAAGCTTAAAGGTATAACTAATGAAACGATCAAATGAATAAAATGGTTCCAAATGCATTCATTGACTTGTTCACTCAGTTTATAAACAGACCCATAGGTTCAAGACTCAAGATTTTTCCAAATTTAATGGGAGTCTGTCAGCACCAAAAACATTATTAAACCAGCCCTAGGACCTTCTAGTGCTCAGAGCCATGAGCACAGTGCTTTAATTTGTTTGTAGAAATTAGCTAAAGTGCATTGGGGGAGTGTTCTAGGGCCGCTGAGCATCGTGGCAAGATCTTCTTGCCTCTTGCTCAGGAGGAGGTGTGAGAAAGCTCTGATTATATCAGTGAGGGGTACTGAGCAAGAGGAAGATCCCCAATGCACTCTTAGCTCATTTGAATAGGAATAAAAAGCTTTTTTTTTTCAAAATTAAGCAGCCATTCTACAAACAAATCATAGCACTGTGCTCCCAGCTCTGATCGCTACAAGGTATTGGGGCTGGTTAAATAACGTTTTTGGTGCTGACAGACTCCCTTTAAAGAGGACCTGTCACTCTTCCTGACTTGTCTGTTTTAGTTATATGTATGGCTGGGCAATTAATAGAAAAATAACCTAAACCAACCATCAATCCGCATAACAAACGTGATTTTGTGCACGTTGTTTATTTTGGTCTGGTTATTACATTTGTGAGCCTTTGCCTGCAGTTTCATGTGGACTAAACATGTCTGAACCAGAACTGCTATTATACTCTGGGATCTCTTCAGAGTATAATAGCAGTTCTGGTTCAGACGTGTTCAGGCCAAATTAAACCACCAGGCGAACCTCGCGAGACGAATCTTACAAGGCTCACCAGACAAATACTCATAGTTGAAAAGGGGCGTGTTTTAAAGGGTGTGGCCTAAATAATTGCCATTAATCATAATCACCCAGCCCTAGTAATATGTCTATTCCCCATGAAATGGCAATTCTGGAGCATCTTTTGTTATAGCTCTTTATTGTGCCATTCCCCTGTTATTGCTACTAGAAATTTAATTGACAGCTGGATGTTACCATTCCCTTTTTTATCCCCTGGTATATTTCATGCCAGCCCACAAAAGTGATTAAGACTGCCACAAAAAGCGCCAGGCTTTACAGATCAGTCTCAGACGCTCCAGAATTGTTATATTGTAGGGAATATTAAAAAATTATTTTCTAAAACAGTCATGTCAAGAGAGGTGATAGGTCCTCTTTAAGTAAAATCAATCCTAGGCCGAGGCCCAATGTGGCGTTGCCACCGCAGTTTTTCCCACATCGCTTTTTTACTGCGACCTGCTACGTGGGGCCTTAGCCTTAAGATCCTTGTTTCCCTTTAAGGAAGCAAGGAAGCAAATCAGTAGTGTCAAAAATATGGTTAATCTATCAGTAAAATAATCAGTAATATTTTTTGTTTTTATTTTGTCTGCAAGTTCTGCTCCCAACTGACATGTTAACGAAAAAGTGGTTTTGGGTGAAGTTAAGAGATAAAAGGGAACCTGTCAGGTGGTTTTTCCACCATAAACTGACCTCATCCTGTACAGGACGAAGTAATTCCCTTTCCATTGGTGCCTTTCTGTAATGTTTCCATTGCAGTAAAATGAAGTTATAAATGTTGAAATGTTGAAATAATCTAAGTAGTCATGTTAGGCGGGGAGCAGCTTCACCCTAGTCATGCTGTCCACTTACTAATTCCCTCCTGAGCGTATTTGACATCCAGAAGGCATGATTAGTAGGGGACTGCGTGACTAGGCTGAAGTTGCTCCCCGCCCACTGTGACTACTTACATTAATTCACTTATGACCTTTTATGTTTTCACACATTTATAACTTCACTTTTCTGCAACACAAAGATTACACAGGGGGACCAATGGAAACGGAATTACTTTATCCTGCACATGAAGGGACCAGTTTATGGTGGAAAAACCACATGACAGGCTCCCTTTAAGGCCTCCTTCACATGACCATAGTGGTTATTAGTGTTCTCAAACACTAATCCAAAATCTGCATGTTATCTGCAATAACGGATCTGCAAAAAGACTTGTATGATCCCCTACACTTGTATGTTCTGCAAATGCGGATAAAAATAGGACATGCTTCATAATTTGTGGTCCTTGTTAGTAGCACAACACATGTCTGCAAAAAAATGCTGTTGTGTGTATGGGAACATAGAACTGCATGTGTTGTGTGAAGTAGGCCTAAAGGGACACAGTTTCTTATATCAATGGCCTATCCTTAGACATTAGATTTGTGGGGTCTGACAGCCAAGACCCCCCAAAGATCTGCTGTTCAGGGATAGTGCAGCTTCTGGTAATGTTTAGACTTTAGACTTCAATGGGGTAATGCTGCAGTACCAAAACCCGCTACTTTGTACAGCGTGTGAGCAGCAAGGCTACCGGCTTTTAAACCTTAACAGGAGTCGCACTGTTCCAGAACAGCAAAACTTACTGTACTAAGTTGTAAATGCAATATTGTAATTTATGTGGGGAAGTAGTTTTGATTTTATGAAAGCTTGATCTAAATTAAGATCAAGGAGTTGACCATTGACGACTACACCCTCTCCAAACATAGTACCCTCGTGATCAGCTGCACACCTAAAGATTATGTTATTTCAAAGGAAAGACAAATTGCTGGTTCTGTTGGACTACCTGCTGGAAATGTACACGATGCACGGGTAGCAGTTGCACTTAGGCTGTGGTGCCAGAGGGATTCCAAAGAAGATACCAGTATTATACACAGCACATGGTAGTTGGGGTCTTTGTACAGAATTTGATTTGGAGCCCAAGAACTACTGTGACCATGTAATACCTGCTATGTCCAGCTATGATGTGTATTTGCACTAATAAGTCTATAGAGCAAAGTTTTTCTGGGCAAATTTTAAAGGGAACATATCACCAGAAAATTAAGAATTTCAATAATTTTTTTCCATGGCATCATCTATATTTTTAGAAAAGAATGAAATCCTGGTTTTCGCTCTAACCACTAGTCCTAATAATCTACGGATACTTGCCAATTCTGTTGGGGTGTTTTTGGAAGTAGTCACCTCATTTAAATCACAAACTAGACAGACAGGATTACTATAGAAGATAACACCACCAATCACTGCCTCCACTACTGACAATTAGGGCAGGGTGACTGTGCCTAAAATTAAAGTCTTGGTATTTTTGATAAGTTTATGGGCGATTGTTTTAGCTTAAAAATACTAAAAATATATCAGTGTGCTGGCACAATGAGAAGGAGTCTGATATGTGTGATGCAGACTTCCTTGTCAACTCATCTCAACTATTGACTACAGAGAACAAACTGCTGATCATAGCAGGAGGAGAAAGACTGCATGGAGTATATCTTTGAGATGAAAATCAAAATTGTGCTTCTCTGAAATGACAAATGAATTAATTTGATTTGATTATTTGCCTACTGACAATAGATGAATTCACAGCTAGCTTTTCTACTCCCCCCTACACTGAGCATGTCTAGAGAACTCACTGATGGACCTGAATGAGTCAGCTCCAGTCAGTTAATGTCTTTGGCAATAAGACTGATGTAAAGCATATCACTAAATTGAGCAGAGAAGTTCAGGCAGGATGGCAGACCCCATATCTATGTACAGAAAATATAATTGAAAAATCTACAGTCAGAAAATAACAACAGGTTAGGAAAAAGTGATATATTTATTACAATCTGGATTTAATAAAAACAATGGTGATACATTCCCTGTAATATTGGACTATGTATCTCAGTCTCTCTCACCTGAAGGTATAGCTGCTACAAAATGTACAAAGCTGTGCCTGGTAAACAATGAATATGCCTCAGCACATGCCCAAGCCCCCACCAAGGTTCTTTAATCAACTGATCTTGTGGGAGGCAGTATTCAGACCCCTACCAATCTGATACTGTTAGCTTATCCTGCAAATAGGTTATCAGTATTAAAGTCTACGAAAATACCTTTAAGCAAATTTGAGTCAATACCTGGGCATATGTTTTTAGGGAAAGTCAGTTTTAACACATCTTTTGACATGTTACAGAAGTTACTAAAATTTCTCTGTAACTCTGAAGGGGTTTGGGAACCTTCAATACCACAACAGTCCATTGAATGGAAAACTTGGGGGGAGCCAAGCACATAAATGGCATCTTCTGACAAATGTATGTAGTATCTATTAAAGTTGATTTAGCCTAAGGCTTAATGTAGCAAAATGCAGCTAAAAATATGTTTTTCCCAGAGTTTTTGCTGCATTTTCCTCTGCATTTTTCTTCCCCTATTAAATATATAGGGAAAACGCATGCGATTCAGTAGCTAAAATTAATATTCTGTATTTTTCAAAAGTGCATGTTTTTGAATACACAGCTTTTCCACAGCTTTTGTTTCCGTAGTGTGTGCATGAGATAAACCAAAATCTGATTCACTTTGCTGGTACTGTAAAGCACTGGTTTTTTTTTTTCGTTGCATTTCCTCAACAGACAAATCCACTGCGTTTACTCATCCTGGCACCCTAGCCTTAAGGTTGAAGTAATTAAAATAAAATATTAGCTATAGCAAGATAATAATAGGTAGATTATTGTCACCACTCCTGTCTGTTTTAGTAATTAATTATGTTCCCCATAAAATAAGAAGTTTTTTTTTGAAACTCTGCTTTGTGCTATTCTTCTGTTGGGTGTAACCAAATGATACAATTTTGTGTGGTGAAAACTGCATTAAAAATGCTGCAGTAAAAAAACACTAGTTTATGCCCCAGTTTTCAATGCCTTTGTACGCTTTTTTAAGTGAAACACATGTACGCTAGGTTCACACTAGCGTTCGGGCGAATCTGCCCCAGATTCCGCTTAAATCGGGACTTTTCTCTCCTCTGATTTTATACTGAAACTAAATTGAAATTATAGTCTATGGGGTCCGCGGGTAGCCACTTTTTTAGGCGGACAGGGTTTCCGTCCTTCGGGTCACTATGCGGACCAGAAGGACGGAAACCAAACGCTAGTGTGAACCTACCCTTATTTAACATGTTTCATTGGCAAAAAGAAAAAATGCACAGAAAATTGTGACAAAATTACATCCAGCCCCACTGTCTGAACAGAGGCGTAATTGAAGCTTCTGGGCCCAAGTGCATAATATGTAATGGAACTCTGCTTACCATGTGCTGTCTACAATACTTCTTATGTTATGGAGAGGCCTTTGGGCACCCTGAGTCTCCAGGGTATGGTAGCAATTGCTATTTCTGCACCTATAGCTGCACCTATTGGTGTGAATACACCCTTAGACTGAGGTTACAGTGAGTGTCTTCACAGTGGGTTACGTTTCTCTGACAGAAATTCAGCAGTGTGTCCGCAAGGGCTGGGTGGCGTCAGTCACCCAATGTTGGATGTTTTCTGTTGTAGTAGTGTTTACTCAAGGGCCCACAAAAACCTGGAGCAAACCCTGGTGTCGGCTTTGTGTGACCATAGCCTCATTCATTCTGAAAACGTGAATAATTTGACAACAGGGTGTTACCATTCCACTTGTAAAAGGTATGTTTCCATACACACTGTGACCAGTTTAGCATTGTTTGGTCAATGTTAGATTGTTTAGGAACACACCTACAACTGAGACACCCAGTTGTCAATTTATTCATAAATATGTAGGGGGAATTAATATAATACAAACTAAGAGTGAAGACAAGAGCCGCAGAATAAATATTATATTTTCAGATGTCATCAGTGCTGTTGATATTAGAATAGGTGGTGGGTCAAAAGGACTAAGGGTAAGATAATGATTCCCAAATTTCTTTTTAGGATGTGACGTTAATAATATTGAGTGAATAAGTAATTAATCTCTAATGCATAAAAATCCTGGAAATATTAAAGAAAGTATTAATCATATCCGAAACATTTCTCATGTCAGGTGTCAACAATACAGGTTTCCAACTGGCTCTCCATTTATTTGAACTCTTCTAGCCTGATTTCTTTTCTGCATGCCATGAATTTTTATTCTCATGGCCATTAAGATTGAATTGTCATACAGGCAACCTACACAATGCAGCACTTTTAGGCCCGGTTCACATCTGTGTTCAGGTTTCCGTTCGGGGGGTCCCCAAAAGAACGGAAACCTATACACATACTAAAGCAGTTTATAGACTATAATGGGCTCCGTGTGGTTTCCGCTCGGTTTCCGCACGAAGCAAGTGAAGAAGAAAGTGCTGCAAGCAGCACTTTTCTCTCCGCATGTTTCCGCATGTTTCGTGCAGAAACCGAGCGGAAACCTCACAGACCCCATTATAGTCTATGGGGTCCGCGGGTTTCCCAAGTAAACCGCTTTGTATGCGTATAGGTTTCCGTTCGGTGGGTCCCCAAGCGGACTTCCCTAATGGAAACCGAATGCAGATGTGAACTGGGCCTTACATGTACAGCAATTCTCAGTACGTATGTGTGGTAGTTAAAAAAAAAAAAAAAAAAACAACTGGTTCATCTGATAAAAATTGTTATTCATGCTATCATTTATGTACACATAGCCATCAAACATTTAACTTCATAATGCAAGTTAAGGTCAGCTAGATATACTGTACTATGCAAAAGGTTTAGGCAGGAAAGGAAAAAATGCTGCAGAATGCTTTCAAAAATAGAAGTGTTAATAGCTTATTTTTGTCAATTAAAAAAAATTCATGAATGAAAAAAAGAGAAATCTAAATCAGATACAATTTGCAGAAGGTGTCTTGGAAGTGATGATATGGCCCTTGCAAAGAACTGATCTCCACATAATCGAGTCTGTCTGAGGTTAACTGAAAAGACAGAAGGATTTGACGAAGCCTACATCCACAGAAGATCTCTGGTTTGTTCTTCAAGATGTTTGGAACAACTTCCATTGTTGAGTTTTTTTCAAAAACTGTGTTCAAGGGAACCTTTAAGAACTGATGCTGTTTTGAAGGTACAGATGGTCACACCAAATATTGAATAGAATTAGATTTCTCTTTTTGTTCATTCATTTAATTTTGTTAATTGGGAAAAATTAGCTATCAACTCTTCTATTTTTGAAAGCTTTCTTATGCTGCATTTGCATTACTTTGCCATAGAAAACATTTTTTTTTTACATCTAAATGCCTAAATCTTTTGCACAAAACTGTATGTCAGCGCTAAACCCTTAGCCAAAACTGCAACACACTAGTTACATACTTACAAGTATTAATCTGACCTGTATACCATAGATGTCTGATAAGATGTGTTATAAAGGTATACTTTTGAAGCCTCTGCTTATTGGAAGTTTAGGGCGTCTGTTGTTCCTGTCTTGCAAGTCAAGCAGGTGATATATGGCCTCATATAGGTCTTATAGCAAGATGCAAAATCAAAAGGTGTCCTCATATAGTCTACTATTGTGGACAGCTGCTGCCAACCACCCCTGGCTGCTTTGGTTTTGGTTTTCAAAGCAGAGTTCAGAGGACATCCATTTTCCTGATGGGTGGCACAGAAAATGCTGTAAATGTCTGTAAATATAAATATAATATGGGGAAAAAATGTATTGCCCTTGTCTGCTTTGCTCATTACCTGATGCTCATTTACACATGAATATTCAAAAAGTAGAATTATCATATGATTATATTTTACAAAAAAGTAACATAAATCATAAACAATCATGTCAGATTTGACAAAATACAAAGCTTCGTTGTATATAATTCTAAAGAACGCTATGTAATCTATTGTCCAGATTTCATTCTACAACTTGAACATAAATATATATGTGTATGTGTGTATATATATATATATATATCACCCAATATTTCTGGGTAAACCTAATAATTTTAGCTAATAGATTATTTGATCAGTAAATTGTACATTTGATGAATAAAAAGCATAGGCTACCAATGTTTCTTTTAGAATTCAGATAACAGTCCAAATCACAAGTATAATTGGCCATATAAAATAGTTTTTCATCATCCAGAATCTCCAGGAAAAGGAGATTGCAGAACTGCTCTGATATTCTACTTTTTGGGAATAGGGTTGCAGGGGTTATCTGGGGCACACTTAGAGGAGGTTCTTTAGCACCTGGTAACCCCCAAATAAAAAAAAACGTAAGAAGAAATGTTAAAAAAATTCTTTCTGCCATCACTAAGAGGAGGTCACTGCATAAAATAGTTTCTGCCGCCAGGAAGAAGAGATGCATACATGATTATTATTGAGTTTATTGTAAACTGTCTAACTTCTGGATGCTCCCACCAGTGAGCAGTGCATTTATCACATAACACTATGGCTACCTAAATTAAATACATAAATAAATTAAATTAGTTACAACTGCACTAAACCTCCAAAAATATTAAGTGTAACTGGAGCTACTGATCTTTAATAAATTACAGCACATTTATGTATTCAGGAAGGTGGGGGGTTCCAGTATCCAACAGGGGCACAAATGCTCTTAAAGGGGTTGTCCAGGAATTACAGTTATTTTCCTGGAGCCCGGGGAAGTATGTTTTTTTTTTTTCAGCTTCCCCAGCCTCCAAGAAAAAAAAATGTAATTCCTGGACATTAAGGTTGAGGCCTCACAGTGAAAATGTAGTGGAAAAAAACCCACTGCATTTTACAGTCTCATCCACACATAGTAGAAAATAACGTTACTCAAAATGTTTGAAAAATGCAGCATATTAATATTACCCACAAAAACACAGTCTTTTTCCAATAAGCTTATATGAGGGTGAGGCTTGCAGGGAGAAATTTTTCCTCCATCAGTTTTAGTTATATAATGACGGACACCCCATGGAATCCATTATAGTCAATGGGGTACACCGGGCTCCGTGTGTAATTGCTGTTTTGTCAATCCGCCTCTACGTTGTTTGAGTCCCCCGATGGACCTGGACAATGGAGAGGTGACACTAGTGTGAACCTAGCATAAGAGAGGGCTGACAGGACTATTATGACTGAAGTTGTAAAACAGAAATATATAAAAAAAAAAAATCCATAGCAACCATACATCTATACCTCTTAGATCAGTGGTGAGCAGTTTGGAGAAGAAGGAACAAATATTACATCTGTTGCTATGGCTTTCATTTTCTTCATCAAGCCTGGAGCTGGTAGTCTTGCTTTTGCTCCGGTTTTACAACACCAATTATAATAAATCCAATGCAGAACAGATTATCTAAATAATAGATGAGGTGGATGTGACTGTCTGTATAACAAGGTTGTGTGACTGTGATATTTTAGATGCCATGCTGTTCTCTGTGGTCAGAAGGTCACATGCATTTAATGCTAATAAATATTTAACTTCTGCTTTAATGCAGAAGGTCTGAAAACACAAAAGCTTGTAATACTTTCATTGCCATTCTGCTCTGGAAGATTGATTTGCCTGTTGGACAGACGTGAATTGAAAGTTTATGACAATGTGTATGTTGTATGTGCTTATCAATTATGTTACATGCGACAACATACCCTAATATATATAAATACCTATATTATTTCTTGATGATAAAGCCTAAATAAACTGTTCCATGAAAATAGCGTTTGCATAAAATGTTTTTTTGTTTTTTTTTATATAGATAAAACACATAGAATTCCAACTGTGATATGCTTTGGGCTGAAAATATCATTGCAGTGATATTGGTAGCTGAAACTGATTGCACCAATGTCTCTGCAACCAAGGCAGATACTGACAAAACTGAAAGTATGCTAAATTCAGCGTACTGTCAGCTTTGAAATGGCATATAACACTTCCGATCTTAGAGGAAACGAAAGGTCTTCTTTAAAAGGTTGTCCAGTAAAAAAATGTATAGATGTGTTTCAACTGCAAAAAGCATAAACTTACTAATGTACTTTAATTTTAAAAGCTGCCTCAGTGTCCTGTTTTCACCGCTGGTCTAATGCACCCTATGTTATTTGCCTAGGGTAGCGCCCCCCACCCCGGTGTTGGTACTTTTCTAGAAGGGGCCTGGCTATTGAACAGAGCTAAACACTCAGCCTCCTTCTAGTACATGATCCTGTGTCAAAACCACAGGTGGTGGGATCGAGTAAAAATATGCACAAGTCCTATCTGCAGAAAATGGTCCGTGTGTGGGCCATAGTATCAGGACTGAATTCGGCTGTGTACATAGTTATCATGGAGTGAGCTCCTGAACGGCCCGATCACTACAGAAATGAACTGATATCATTATCTCATCATTATTATAGCGACTGAACTGTTTGGGAGCTCATTGCATCATAACTTTCCTCTGCGGACTTTCTGCTTCCATTATACCTATACGGCAATCGCCGTCTGCAATTTCCAAAACCACACCAGTTTCCTGTGTCCGCTGCGTGTATTTTTCCTGAGTGTGTGGATGGATTATGTAGTGTGCATCCACTATGCAGGGACTGTAAAAAGCCACGATTTTTTTTTCTACAGCGTTTACACCACATGGGGCCCCGGCCTTAAAGAGGTTTTACTAAATATATAACAATATTGAAACTTATAGACAATTAAAAGTTTACAAACATGATAAAAATTTTACAGAGTTTTACAGATTTTCTCTAACCATCTTAGGAGTGACATTCTGTTGTGTTGATGGGTCGCCAATAGACACAGCCATGGATACAGGAACGTTCTATTGTCCGGGACTTGTCAGAAAAACATCTGCATGGACTTTGTATGTTCTCCCCTTATCTGCCTGGGTTTCCTCCCAAATTCCAAAAATTATACTGATAGGTAAATGTATAAACAACTGACCCTTTTGGGTGTTGGAGGTGAACACCTGTATGGCATCTACTCCACAACGCTCCCTGCCCTTTGGTTCAGTGGTTAGCTCTGAGTCCCCCCTGAGAAAAGCGAATTATAAATGTCATAGTCATTTGTCATGCATGAGAAGATATCCGCAATAGCACCTGAGTTTCTGACAAGTGCCAGATCATAGAAAGTTCATGGTTGTATCCATGAGCAGCTGATCAAGACAAAAGACTGTCACCACCAAGATGTTTAGAGAAAATCTTTAAAACTCTGAAAAATTTTTAATTGCTTATATTTGCCAAAATGTTTAACTTTTAATTGTCTACCAATTTAAATAAGGTTATGTTCACGGAAAAATCCCTTTAAGCCATGGACCCAGATTCAGCAATTAGCTGTTATTGCCAGGGAAATGAGTGATCATTTGGGGGTTGTGTTTAAGAGAACAAGAGTCACTCTTTGTGAGCAGCTCTTCTTAGCTTCATTGAGGGCTTCCTGTGTGAAGGCCCCCTCTATAATAAGTACTTTAATGGTACATATGAAAATTTGTTGTCTTCATATGACAACCCCTTCAGGCTGAGGTCATGCATTGTGAAAAAGCTGTCTTTTTGTTGCAGGTTTTCTTACTTTTCTTTTGAGTCAAAGCTCAAGTGAGTGACTTCAAAAGGAACAGAAAATATAAAGGAAGCGCTGCCACTCCTGACGACGGCTCAAAAAAACACAGCAAAATCTGCACCAAAAAACGCAACTTTCCCCCATCATTTGGCATTAGTCTTAGGCTGGGGCCGCACATTGCGAAAACGCAGGGTTTTGGCTGCGGCAAAAAAATGCTGCATTTTACAGTACTTGCAAAGTGGATGGGATTTTGGCTAATCCCATTCACACATTGCAGAAAAAAATTCTGCAGCAAAAATGTTGCGATTTCGAAAATACTTGTATTTCCTATAGGTATAATAGAAGCAGAATGTCCACAGAGGAAAACTCTGCAGGCTTTCTGTGAAAAACGCTGTGGAAAAAAAAACGCGATGTGTCTTTTCTGCAGCATTTGTTAGCTGTGGCTCACTACATGGAGCTGTATCCTTAGGCCAGGGCCCCACATGGCGTAAACCGCAGTGGAAACGCAACGGGAAAAAACACGTTTTACAGCCCCTCCAAAGTGTATGGGATTCAAGCGAATGGCATCCACACATTGTGGGACAATACGTGCAGCAGAAACACTGCGATTTCCAAAACCGTCATGGTTTTGGAAATCGCAGCATGTCAATTATACCTAAGGAAACGCCGGTAGTTTCCCTATAGGTATAATTGAAGCAGAAAGTCCGCAGAAGTTTCCTCTGCGGACTTTCTGTGAAAAGCGCTGCAGGAAAATCCGTGATGCATTGCCGTCGTGGTTTTTCCCGCAGCGCTTCTTTGCTGGGGCCTTAGCCTTAATGAGGTTTTTTGGGACTTACATATTGATGACCTTGTTTAAGAGGCTACAGCATTTGGGCGAGTGCGGCTTCCTCCTCACTGAATACAAGGCACATCACTGTACACTTCAGTGTTTGGAATTGCAGCTTAGTTCCATTCACTGATGTATCATGTGACCAGTGAACATGACTTCATTGGCACAGGGAAGGAGCTGCAGCACCCATGAGCTCAGTGGCTTCTTCAAAGTTTGGTAGGGGTCTTACTCTAGGTCCACATTAGCGTTGCCTAACCATTGTTTTGGTCCGTCAGAGGAGGAGAACAACAGACCATAAAAAAAGTGGTTATACACAGTCTGACAGATCCAATTGACTATGAGTGGGGTTCATCGTTTTGAAATTAAACCAGGAGAGGAAAAAGTCCTCCATGCAGGGTTTTTTCCTCCGTAAATTTTCAGGCAGACACTGCAACGGAGTGTGAGCATAGCCTTACCCCCACTGATCATATACTGATGAGCTATCCACATAGAGGAAACACCACAGCAAAAACCACAGTGTTTTACAGTACCTGAAAAGTAGATGGGATTCTGGCTAATCCCATACACATATTGCAGAAAAATATCCGCAGCGGAAATTCTGCAATTTCAAAAACACTTTGTAAATCGCAGCATGTCAATTATACCTACGGAAACGCTGGCGTTTTCCGTATAGGTATAATAGCAGCAGAAAGAGGAAAACTCTGCAGCCTTTTGGCTGCAGCTCGCTACATGGGGCATTAGCTTTAAGGGGCTTTCCTTCTACTAAAATTTATTCCATATCCCAGCGGTTGTGTCCCCTGCATTCAGACATATTTTTTATCCATTTTCATTAATTGAAGTTAGGGGCCCAAAATTTAAAGCTTATCTGCTCTAGTGTTTACATAACACATATACATATGTCTTATGCCCTATGTAAACCTAATTTGTAGGCTGCATTGAAAGGATACGTTTTGTTAGCAAATACAAAAGTTTCCAGTCTTTTCTTGTAACCAAACATATGCCTAAAAAGTGTCCTTTTGTCATAAGGCTGGGGTCTCACGTGGCACAGCAGCAGGTAATGAGCCCTATTTAATTACTAGTCCCCACTCCTGCCCATAGCAGCCCCCACTTCCCCTTCAGCCCTCCAGGGGGCCCCGTGCGTCCCATATCACATCACTGACACTGAACAGCGTCAGGACTTCGCTGACAGGGACGTGATATGGAATGCACGGGGATCGGTAAGTACGGCTGCGGTACTTGGTATTTGTTGGGCGAATCTCGCAAGATCCGTCTTGCGAGGTTTGCCTGGCAGTTTCGCTCAGACAAACTGCTATTATTATACTCTGGGGTCCTTTCTGACCCCAAAGTATAATGTTCAGATGCCCCGGGGGAGGTGAAAAAAAAATTGTCTTACTTACCTTTCCTGTGCTCCAATGCGAATTCCTGTTGTCTTCAGTCCTCTTCAATGATGTCACAGACGGCACGTGGGTCCAGCTGGCGTCATTGACGCACAATGACGCTGACGTAACCCACATCTGTGATGTCATTGAAGACAGCAGGAAGTAGCACTGGAGCACAGGAGAGGTAAGTAAGACTGTTTTTTTTTTGTTTTGTTTTTTCACTTCCCCTGGGCCTCCTAACATTATACTCTGGGTTCTGAAGAGACCCCAGAGTATAATAATAGTTCATAAGTTATGATAGCCAAAATTTTTGTGATATTTGCACCAGAAACCGTAGGTGACATTATACTGTATGAATGGGACACTATGGGACATTATACTGTTCGGAGGGGCCACTATAGGACATTATACTGTGTTAAGGGGCTGCCATGGGACATTATACTGTGTGCAGGGGCCACTATAGAACATTATACTGTGTGAAGGGGTCACTATGGGACATTAAGCTGTGTGAAAGGGCCGCCATGGGACATTATACCTTGTGTCTACTATGGGACATTATATATATCAGTGAATTATGTCAGTGGGTATATAGATGAGACATTTGAGGAAAGGATATGATCGCTTAGAAGTTGGCCAGCCTGCCCAACCATAGCAGAATCAGGTCATGTAGTTCCCTATATGTTTCAGCCATGTATAACTAAGGCTAAATTCACATCTGCGCTGGAGTCTCCAGAAACCACTGAAAATCGACAGAGACAAAAGTACTGCATGGAGAAATTTTCTCTCTGCCAATTTCAAGAAGACCTTTCACGCCTTCTGGCACCCGCGGTTTTATATACCATGGGAAAGCTGACAATGCGTTGAATTCAGCTTTGACAGTACATGCCTGGGTGCTGAAGAATACTGTCGGGGGAGGGGGATGTTCCTTACCGCCCAGCAATGACGCTGAGTAGTAAGGCTTGCCCTTCTGACAGTGGAGAGATATCTGTGTTGAAACTAATGGCACCGATATCTCCAGCACCCAGGCGCACATCAGGAAAGCTGACAGTGTGCTGCATTCAGAGCACTGTCAGATTTCTAGCAGTATATAATACCGTGGGTTCCAGAGGACGTGAAAGCTCCTCTTTCATTTTTGAAACGGTGCACGTTATTCTAGTCAATGGGGTCGGGCGGTGTCTGTGTGTAACCTCTAAAACAGTGGTCTGGCTCCCCCGAGGGACCTGAATGACGAATAGGTTGGAACATATGTGAGCCTAGCCTAAGAGCAGGGGCGTAACTACTGGGGTAGCAGCGGTAGTGGCTGCCACAGGGCCCGGGACATTCGGGGGCCCGGAGGGCCTCCGATGCTTTTTTTTTTCAAATAGGCCGTTACCTGTTGGAGTAACCCCAGCAGGTAACAGGCCCTATTAACTTAACAATCCCCGCTCCTGCCCATGGCCGCCTTTGCTTCCCATTCTGTGGAGGCGGAGGTGACTGTGAGCAGGAGCGGGGATCGGTAAGTGAGGCTGCGGGCTGCGAACCCCACAAACACTGCTATCATTATACTCGGGGGTCTTTTCAGACTCCCGTGTATAATGATCGGAGTGCCAGGGGAGGTGAGGGAACATAAAAAATACTACGGGCCTGTTTTGGTGACGTCACATGGATGGGGCCTGTGTCATTATGCGTCACGACGCTGGCCCAGCTCACGCAAGATCTGGTCAACATTGAAGACGGCCGAAGTAGCGGGGAGTGCGCCGGAGCCAGGGAGAGGTAGGTAACATTGTTTTTTTTGTTTCTATCCTCCCCTGGGTCTCCAATCATCAGACCCCAGAGTATAATAATTGTTCATGGGTGGTCCACAATGGGGCATAATACTGTGTGCAGGGGCCATAATACTGTGTGCAGGGTCCATTATTGGACATAATACTGTGTGCAGGGGACACTATGGGGCATAATACTGTGTGCAGGGGCCACTATGGGGCATAATACAGCATGCAGGGGCCACTATGGGGCATAATACTGTGTGCAGGGGCCACTATGGGGCATAATACTGTGTGCAGGGACCACGATGGGGCATAATACTGTGTGCAGGGACCACTATGGAGCATAATAGTGTGTGTAGGGGCCACTTTGGCGCATAATAGTGTGCGTCACAAAGAGTAAGTACCGGCCGTCGATGACGTCCCAGGTCCAGAGCTGCCAGGAAGAAAAGTTAAGTGTAATGGGGCTGGGAGGAGGGTCAAAGAGGAGGTGCCAGCTGGCACCTCCATAGAGTGGGTGGTGGGAATCGCACTGGCATGTAGTCCCATATAATAGCATATTATAATGTGCAGGGGCCACTGTGGAGCATATTATACTGTTCGGGCCACTGTGGAGCATATTATACTGTACAGATGTAAACAAATTCAGAGGATGCCAGGAACTCCCAGAGAACCCAGAAATCACTCAAAACACTGCTAAAAGTATTTGGGTGCACTTATTAACCTATTAAAAGGACTAACAGACCTTTTTTGAAAATTCATTTTTTGTCCAGATAACCCCAAGGTCACTTTTTCACTGGGACAATTTGTGTCTGACTTAATTTGATAAATTCAAAATTTCAATTTATGACAACTTGACAACTATCTTAGAACAACTACCTTAGAGAGGACCTGTCACCTCTTTGGAACTGTGTTTTAGTAAATAGTGCATGTAGTGCATGTGCCCTCACACTAACAGCCATAATTGGACAGTGTCAGAGTGTGCAAGGATACACACCCTACGGGTAGCACACAGTTATCAATTTATTCATAATATTCTAGTAGGAATAATGAAGGAATCACACAATGCAGAGTTTTTGTTACGAAAAACAGAGATTCTTCTGTTGTTTCATCATTTCCTTGTAGCTGATTCATTAGTGGTCAGCTGATCACTTTCTGAAGCACACTGTGTGGAGAGGAGTTCCTGATTCGCTAGCCTCTCTTTAAATATTTCCTAATGGCAGCAGTTACCGGCTAGATATAGCATAGTTTTGTTTGGTTTTTCCAGTTATACTTTTATATTGCAGTATCTTGCCTAGTCTTGTTTCTTGCAGTTCTGCTTTGTTATTGTTGTTTATTCTAGTCAAGTCCAACCATTGTTCTTATTTTTCAGTTCTCCTTGTTTGTAATTTTCTCACCATTCTTCTAGTTTAGCCTTGCTTAAGACCATTCACATCATGTTTTTATTCCTTTTAGCATCCAATTTTGGAGTATGTTTAAAAACACTTTTCTCTCTGTGAAAAAAAAATATATGGAAGCCAGTCAAAATGAATGTTAAAAGCAAATCCCTTTGGCTCAGTTTTTTTCTGTTAAAATCAGTAGGTCCATTGTAGGATATTCTTAAATCCCTGTTTTGGGGTTGTAAATGTATCCCACAACTGTATGCTTAACTGAAGAAAAACACAATATGAAAGGCCCCTTAGTTGGTTTTCTTGTCTTGTATGCGTTACGGTCAGCATGGCAGATTTACTAACAGTTTACATTAGGGACCGTGAGGTTCAGTGATGCCTGGTCTTAGGGCCAGTGCTCATTTATTGTTTATTATCTATCTGCTCGATTACCTGACTGTCAACATCATCCACTTGAGCCATCATCTGCACCATGCAGTTTCTGTCATCTATTTCTGAGTTCCTTGCATTTCTTGTTACCTGATGTGGTGATACATATTTCATATTTTTGCTCTCGCAACTGTTTCATCACTTGGCCCTACTGTAAGGCCATTGCTGTAGGTGAGTCTAGTGTCTAGGTGGCATTGTTACAGTTATGAGAAAAGATGCTCCAAATTTGGGAGGGTTTAATGAGAAATCCAGGTATTTACCTAGACCAGGGGCAACCTTTTTTGTTCGGCGTGCCGATTTTGATTAAAAAAATCAAAGTTGAGGTACTCGGAGTGCCGGTCAATAATTGTAAGTCTGACGACCCCTGCACACGGTATTATGTCACATAGCGGCCCCTGCACACGGTATTATGGTGATAATACTAGTGATAATTGCTATTACTATTATTTTAGCGTGTAACAGATATCACTAGAGAGGCGGGCGGCGTATTTTACTCTATAAAGATCAGGTATGGACAGGACAGAGACAGTGAAAAAATGTAAACTTTATTGGTGACTTTGTGCATGTGTTGTGTAAGTGTTTGGTGCGACACTTCTGGTGCTGCGACCTGGAGGATGGTAAATGTCTGGGTCACAGCGCCAATAAACTTCCTGGTTATGTGATTAGGCTCAGAGGGGTATTACATTATCCCTCTATGTGACAATCAGAGAGCAAAAGTACAGTATGCTCTCTGATTGATAGGAGAGGGGATAACATGGACAGAAGTCCCTGCTACCCCGTCATCTTCAGCTCATGCACAGACAATGAGGAGTTATCATTGTCTCTGCAGCTCCTCCTCCCCCTCCTTCCTTAGCTCTAAGATGCTGCCTGACACAGGAGGGGGGGGGACTCTTTTAGAGCCCCATTTCTAAGGATCTATTAGGGCCACAAAGATGCAACTGGATTCATTTTAAAGATGAGAATCAAAACAATACCAAGATCTCCATGATTGACCTTACACATTCAGAGCGATTCACTGTTAAAACGATGTCGGGAATTGAGATCTGCATTGGGATTTCAATGCAGAGCATCGTTTTCACTAGCGAATTGCTGAGGATGTTTAAGGACGATCATGGTGATCTTGGTATCATTTTAAAGAGGAGATTCTCATCTTTAAAATGAATCCAAGTGTTTCTTTATAGCTTTAACCAATCCTGAGCAATTCGCTCAGGTACAGTAGTGAAGCCGGCAATTACCGGCTTTACTACTGTACATAGACTGTGCAGAAGCTGGGTGATGCCGCATCCATCTTCACCCTGCACTAATGAAATTTTAAGGAAGCCGGATGGAAAAACGCTGCAGGTAACGTTTTTCCATCCGGCTGAGGCACAAATCCGGCGCCAGAACTGATGCCTCTTGTGCCAGAACCGATCCCATAGAAACTATGGCATCCGTCCTGGCATCAGTTTCCCTCCAGCTTGTGTGCACCAGGCCTTTTTACATCAATTAATAGGCGCTGCTACACTGACTGACTGACTGACCGTTCTTATCTGCCTGCTAAATTTTGCAATCTCTTTCAACTATCTGATAGTGTGAATATTTCTATGGGATTTTCTCTACTTGAGTCTGATGGAGGCCATATAATACGGCCGAAACGTTACTCTACACCTTGTTACTTGGGAAAATAAAACACTGGAATTGCAAGACATATACAGTCTGAAGTGTGAAGTCTTTTCCTAGATTATTTTGAACTCTGACACTGACTGCCTCTGATTGGAGCTCTGACCCACATCCCCTGCCTTACGCTGCCCTTCTGACAGTACAGAGCTAAATAGCACACCAGGCATCAAAACTGACAGTGCTTGTTGCTTGAGAACAGTGGGGGCTAGAGAAAAAAATTCCAACTGCGCTGGAATCAGTGGAGCAGCACCTATTAACAGATATTAATAACTAGAATTAGTGGAGGTGGTGAAAGGTCCTCTTTAATGTCAGGATGTAACAGTTATATGTGTCATTATTAGTGAATGGTTTAATAGAAAGTTTCAGATCTTTTCTTGGTAACTAGACTGATTACTAAAATAATATGCTGACAGGGTGGCTAGAATTATAATCATATCAGCTTGGCATTCTAATGATCGCTGTTAGTCCCTCTCTCATTTTCTCTAAGGAGACCTTGGGCCTAATAATCTCATATAGGCTAGTCTTGACAAAATAATTCCTAGACATCACAAACAGGAAATGTACATTACAGCAACCTAATGAAAGCATTATGAATTAACATGTATGGCTGGTGCATAATACATAATAATAAGTCAGTGTGGGTAGAACAATATCAAGGCTTGCACTTTTAGGAAAATGAGTGGATTTAATTACTAAGTTATGACTGAGTAGTGAATCAACCTTAAAATTCTAGTTTTTAGAGCATTATGATTGTAATTGAAAAAACAGTTAAAAATCTTAAATACAGTTGAGCTACTGACAGAGTTCAGGAACTAGTGATCAGTGGAAATATATGCGGTAGTATTATGGTTGTTTGAGAGAATAATGTGCTGCTTTGAAACAATATATTATTTATCAAGCTTTTGATTGGAAAACTTGAGTTCTTGACTAGTCTAACTGATGCTGTGAAAGCTATTTCTTTTGCAATCTGAAGTAAGGCCCCATGCACACCATAGAGGTAATGGAGGTTTTTTAACACCTTTAACATGTCCGTTTTTAGAATTCTGTCAGTTAAAAATAGGACATGTCCTATCTTTGTCCATTTTTTGTCACCCTGGTGGACGCAATACAAGTCTATGGGGTCATCTTTTTTTTTAGTGATATATCAGTGTGTATTATTGTGTCCATTAAAAATGAATAAGTGCCTTTTTTTTACTGACATTTAAATTCTTATGGAAAATGGATGTTAAAAACTTACACATGGCCATAAAACCAATGAAAAATAAGTGACACACTGATGGAAAACAGACATTAAAGCCTGACAGTTTCCTCTATTTTTAGGCTAAGGCCTCACGTGGTGGGCTGCAACAAAAAAGCACTGTGGGAAAAACCGCGGCATAAAGGCATTACAGTTTTTCCTGCAGCGCTTTTCACAGAAAGTCTGCAGAGTTTTCCATTGTGGACTTTCTGCTTCAATTATACTTATAGGGAAACAGCTGGGGTTTCTGTAGGTATAATTGACATGCTGCAATTTCCAAAACCGCAACGGTTTTGGAAACCAAAGCGTTTCCACTGTGCATAGTTTTCTGCAATGTGTGGATGGGATTCTCTAAATTCCTGATGGACCCCATTATAGACAATGGGTTCCGTGGTGATCCATTGCTGTCTGTCATGAGATGCATCAGTTTTTATTGTTCGTTCCGTTTTTCTGTCTTCTGCTTTCCTATAATGGACCAGAACAACGAAAAGAAAGAACACAAATGTGAATTTACCTTAACACTTTGTGCTTTCATTATTCTCAAAATTAACCGGACAAATAAATTTGGTAAAATAATTAGTTTGGAATATATATAAAATCAATTTGTCAAGTTCTTTTGAGCAGTGTGAAATTAGTATGTTGTTCCTACTGTAAAAGTAACACCTCTTGCAAAAATGCCAGGAAACGCTGGTGTATAATATTTTAATTTATTAATGAACCAAGAAAGCTATTGAAGAGTTACTTACCGTAACTATCCTCACTGTCAATACCATACAACAAATTATAAATGAAAATAATAATACATAACATAGAATCCTTCACTTATAAGTCATGGACTTTTGTAACAGAAAATAGAGAAGATAAATACATAGCATAATTGCATGATAAATGAATCATTGCTATGACTTCACATGGTGGACTTCATGCATGAAAACTGTTTCTGAGAATGACTGTCCTTGTTTTACTCTGCACTGGAAAAATGAAAGCAGAATTTTGTTCATGTCTGCCGTCAATGGCTCCAGTGTTTTTGTTCACAAGAATAGGATAGTCTGCAGTATTCTTGCCTTCAATGGTAGACCTTTTTATGGGTATTGTTAGAGCTAGCAGAAATTTGCCGCTGTGTATTTTAGTGCAGATGTAATGCAAAGCATTCTGCTGCAACAAATCTGTGACAAATAGTTCATGATACTAATTTGAAAATGTGCTACATGCTCAAAAATACTTTTTCTCAGGTTAGGTTTACATCTGCGTTGGAGTCTTTGCAGATTCCGTCTAAAATCAGTGGAGAGAAAAGTCCGGCATGAAGGACTTTTTTCTCTGCCGAGGAACCTGCGGAAACCCAGCGGACCCCATTATAAGTCTATGGGGTTCGCGGGTAACCGCTTTGTAAGCGGACAGGCTCTATGTCTTTCGGGTTCCCATGGAGGACCCTAGTGCGAAGCTAGAGTAACACATGTACAGGAAATAGGCTTCTGTGAAACCCAATCCACCACCATGGTACTGAACTTTGTTGCTGTTTTGCAGTGAGAAATTGACTGAATGTAGACTATAAGCCAATGGTGCCTATCAGAAGTCGCTATATGTTTGGAATCGGGGGTGAAATTCCTGCCAAGGAGCTGGTATAAAACATTTGAAACATTTATTAAATACTAGAGGAAGGACCCGGCTTCGCACGGGTATATTTCATTTTTTGTTTGTGTAGTGACCCCATAAGAATTGGCCAGTTTTGCACTTGACATCCAGTATGGCAGTCCAGTATAGGTATAGTCTATTTATGGCTGTGTTGCTATGGAAACCTGGTAAATGAAATGTGAACTTACATTGGATAATACACGTCATATGACTGAATATTTAAGGACCTGCAAACTGCTATTGACTCATACAGGACATAAATAGCTTGGTTGCTATGGAAACCTGGTGTAAAGCTGTGTGTATGTCAAGACTGAACCTGCGATTTTCCATTGGTCCATAAGTGTCATGTGATCATGTGCATCTCAGTTTGGATATCAGTGAAAAACCTGTGATCGGTTGTTATGGAAAACCTGGAGTAAAGCTGTGTGTATGTGACCTTGTGTAACCGTGTCATCCACAGCGCCCTGCCCCTTTAAAGCTGACCTACAGCAGTGAAGAAAAATGGCTGGGTTGTTATTGAAACCTGGAGTGCAGCTGTGTGCATGTGGCTGACAATGATTTGTCAGATTGGAGACGGGCTTGGGTCTGCTGGGTTGTTTCAGCAGCTCACTGTTGTCTGTAACATACCTTATCAGATTGGAGACAGGCTTGGGTCTGCTGAGAGTTTTCATTAGCTTGAGCAGCAGCCATGCGTTTTGCTGCAGGGGACATGAGTAGTTTAAAAAACATTTCAATTTATAAGAATGCTGAAATCCAGTATGGCAGTCCAGTCAGTGGCGTAAATACCGATTTAGCAGTGGTAGCAGCTGCCACAGGGCCCGGGACATTAGGGGACCCGGCGGGCCTCTGAAGTTTTTTTTTTTTTTTAACACCAGCAGGTAACGGGCCCTATTTACTTACCGATCCCCACTCCTGCTCACAGCCGCCTGCACTTCACCTTCTGCAGAGGCGGCTGTGAGCAGGAGCGGGGATTGGTAAGTAAGGCCTGTGGGCCGTGAACCCCACAAACACTGCTATCATTATACTCTGGGGTCTTTTCAGCAGGCTTCGGGCCTCCTTGGTGGCGTCCCAGATGTCGGTGGGCCAGTCCGACGTCATTATGCGATACATGCCTGGCTCACGTGACATCTGGTCCAACATTGAAGAAGTAGCGGGAAGTGCGCATAATACTATATGAAGGAGCCACTATGATACTGTGTGCAGGGGCCACTATGGGGCAGAATACTGTGTGCAAGGGCCACTATGGGGCCTAATAGTGTATGCAGGGGCCACTATGGGGCATAATAGTGTGTGCAGAAATGCAGTTTGTGCGTGGGGGGGTTGCCGGGGGGGGGGTCCCATGTCAAATGTTCGCCTTGGGGCCCTGCCATTGCTAGTTACGCCACTGAGTCCAGTATAGGTACAGTCTATTTATGGCTGTGTTGTTATGGAAACCTGGTAAATTAAATGTGAACTTATATTGGCTGATACACGTGATATGACAGAATATTTAAGGTCCTGTGAACTGCTATTCACTAATACAGGTCATACATAGCTTGGTTGCTATGGAAACCTGTGTGCCTGAGGAGAGTAAGTGCCTGCAAACTGTTATTGGCTGATAAGGGACATGTGACCGTGTGTATGGCAGTTGGAATATGAGTGAAAGACTTGCAGGCTTGTATAGAGTAATGCTGGTCATTTTTTGGGAATACTGTATCTCGGGAACGGTACGTCCAAGAGAGTTGAGACCCAGTCTATAATATTCCCGGACACCTGATGTACATGTGTGCCACATTTGGTGAGGATCGGTCCAGTCGTTTGGTCGCGCATAAAGAACAGACAGACAGACAGACAGACAGGAACTCATTTTTGTATATATAAGAGATTTAACAAGATTATTTGTTCTTTTCATTTGTTGTTTTGGTTGTTTGCACTGTGTACCTTAACCCTTTAAGGATGCAGGGTAGTTTATACGTTAATGCTCAGCAACTTTTTCATACGTTTTTTTTTTTTGTTTTTTTTTAATGTTGACATAGTTATGTGAGGGCATATTCTTTGCATGATGAGCTATACTTTTATTTGGCACCATTTTGGGGTAAATATAATGTTTTGATTAGCTCTTATTAATGGTTTTTGGGGTCCATGCTAAAAAACTGACAATTCTATCATAATTTTGCATTTTGTTTTCACGTTTTATGTTATTTGTTTTTTTAAATCTTTTATTATTTGTTTATTTTAAACAAATAATAAAATTGGTATTTATTTATTTTACTGTCTACATGTCTCACATGGGGACTTGAACCTGTGAGCTCAGATCCCCAGTGCAATGTACTGCAATACACAGTCTTGCAAAACACTCCTATAGATTTCCTATGGGAACTGTGCATAGGAAGTCAGGAGGCTAATGGATTAACCCCCTGGATGCTGTGATCACAATACTACTGTAGGTATTACAGTATATTGCAATCGGGATCTAAGCTCACTAGTTTAAGTTTAAGAGGACTGGTCCTGGCCCTCGGCTATGTAACACAGCTCATGTGCCCGCGGCATTTCAGCGCCCTTCTATTACGGCGCTGAGCATTAACTTAGCGTGACATAATAGTACGGCATAGAGTGGGAAGGGGTTAAAGGGTTTGTTCCACAAAGTGACGACTGTAGGACCTCTTTTCCCACTCCGCATTCAACCTGGGAGCGCTGGTGATAGCCGAAGTACAGCACTCAGCTATTTCCAGTGCTCCCACTGAAGTGAATGGGAATGCAGGCCATCACCAGTCTCACTCACATTCAGCCTGGTTGCACACAGGTTGAATGTGACTAATAGTGACACACAGGTGTCAAGTCCTAGGTGGCGTAATGACGTTGTTACCATTTGTGCCGGACTATCAAAGGGAGACTCCGGCTGCTCCGCTCATCAGGGGGTCGGGATAAGGTGAGTATATGATCTTTATTTTTGTAATGATAAGTAAAAGGACACTAAGGGGGCACTTGTATATGAACAGTAAATTACTGCATAAGTTCAGGGGCTATTTATAGGGAGGAACATCAATATTAATTATTATTATTATTATTATTAACCCCTTCCACCAAAGACAGTTTTTGAATTCCTGACAGAGCTCGATTTTTCAAATCTGACATGTGTCACTTTATGCAGCAATAACCTTGGAACACTTTAACTCACCAAAGTGATTTTGATATAGTTTTTCGTGACACATTGTACTTCGTCTTATTGGTAAATTTTGGTCGATATATTTTGTGTTTAATTATGAAAAAATAGGAAATTTGGTGGAAATGTTGAGAAATGATTGAAATGATGTGCTTTTCATACAGATAGTCATACCACCCAAATTAAATCATAAATCTAATGTACCAGATCTCTGCTTTATGTTGGCATCAAACTTTAATCACCCTTTAATTTTTTTATAGACATTATAAGGTTTACAAGTCAAACAACAATATTCAAAATTTTCAACAACATTTCCAAAACCCATTTTTCAAGGGACTAATCCAGTTATAAAGGGGTTTTGAAAGCCCCCTGTATTAGAAATCCCCATAAATCACCCCATTTTCAAAACTGCACCCCTTAAATTAGCCAAAACAGCATATATGAAGTCAGTGACGTAACTAGGAATGGCTGGGCCCCAAGGCGAACATTTGACATGGGGACCCCCCCCTGAACCGCTGCCCCCAATCCCCCCTCGGACCGCCCCCTCCAACCCCCTCTCCACACAAACTGCATTCCTGCGCACACTATTATGCGCCATAGTGGCCCCTGCACATAGTATTATGCCCTATAGTGGCCCCTGCACACAGTATTATGCCCCATAGTGGCCCCTGCACACAGTATTATGCCACATTGTGGAGCACCCATGAACAATTATTATATTCTGGGGTCTTTTCAGACCCCAGAGTATAATGATCGGAGACCCAGGGGAACATACAAACATAAAAAACAATGCTACTTACCTCTTCCTGGCTCCGGTGCACACCTCCTCCTACTTCGGCCATCTTCAATGTTGGACCAGAAGCACTGTTTGGCTTTCAGAGTACAGATTTAGATGGTTTGGTTTTTGGACGGCATGTCATGTTTGTTTAAGTCCCTGAGGTGGCATTAAATTGGAATCCGGCAGAAAGTGACCCCACTTTGAAAACTGCACCCCTCAAAGAATTTATCAAGTGGTGTAGTGAGCATTACTGTAGTATCCCAGAAGTGAATATGTAAGCTGTGCGGAGTACATTGGGTACACCAAATCCCATGCTATTTTCCCACTAGCTCCTATGACAGAGAGGGGAGAGGCATTGTGGGGGATCAGTGCTGGTGCATTCTCCCTCATATGGGGTGTACCCTGATATACGCTCGCGCAGCTTATACATTTCCTTCTTGCCGCAGCCAGTTGTGTCCTAATGATTTTTGGGGTTTTTGACTTCACATTGTACAAGCTATATTTTTTTTAATTTTCTGGCAATGTGGCCATTTAAAGGCTTGTTTTTTGCAGTATGAGATGTTCTTTTCAATGCCACCATTTTGGGGTGCCTTTAACTTATTGACTAAATTTTATTAACTCTTTCTGGGTAAGATGTAAAAGAAAACATCAATTCTGGCATTTTATTTTTTTGACGTGCAGTCTACAACATAAGTAACATGTTACCTTTATTCTTTGGGTCCGTACGATTATGTAGATACTTAATTTGTTGGTTTTTTATGCGTTGCTAATTGTGCAGAATAAAATTCCATTTAGGAAAAAAAAATCAATTATTTTTGCATTGCCATCTTCTGAAAGGCATAACATTTTTATTTTTCTGTTGACAGAGCTGGTTGAGGGCTTATTTTTTGCAGACGACCTGTACTTTTTATTTCTATCATTTTGGTTTTCATCTGACCTTTTGAACATTTTTAATTGAACATTTTGTGAGGCAAGATGGCGAATAATCATTATTTTGTGTGGTTTTCTACGTTTTTTTTATGTCATTCAGCGTGTCGGTTAAATAATGTTTTAGTTTTAGTGTTCAGGCTTTATGGATGCGGTGATACCAAATATGTAATTTTTTTTATTTTTTCTTTATTTTACATAATAAAACATTTTATATGCAAAAATGGGATTTTTGGGGCTTTATTCATTTGTTAATTTTTTTTAACATGGTTAAACTTTTTTTTTTTTACTTTTTTTTTTTTTGTCCCAATAGGGAATTGAAGCAGTGATCTTTTGATCGCTGGTTCAATAGGTATACAATGCAATACACATGTATTGCAGTGTATAGGAGGTTGTCAGCCTATACAGACACATAGGCTTCCATTCAGGACAGGATCAACCAGGTATGTGGAGGGAGAGCGATGGGGCAGAGGCGGGGTCACTGATCAGATCCCAGGCTGCTGACTAAGAACAGCGGCAACCCCTGAAAACATTGTGGGAGGGCCCCAATATACAATAAAACCCCTGAGATGTGGCGCTCATGTTTGATCGCCGCATCTCAGGGGTTAACACCAATGATTGGAACTCAGTTCCGACCATGGGTGATAGAGGACAGTGTCAGCCGTTACATACGGCTGACACCCGCAAAGCACGGTGCGCATACTATTACGGCGGATGTCAGGAAAGGATTAAGGTTGGGGAAATTATTATTTAAAGGGGGGTATTTATGTGGAGGAACTATTATTAATAAGGCTGATGGGAAATATTATTTATAAGGGGGGCTATTTAAAAGGAGGAACTAATAAATAAGGCTGGGGGAACTATTATTTATAAGGGGAGGCGAGTTATAAGGAGGAACTAATATAAATAGCCTTCCCTTATAAATAATAGTTCCGCCAGTTTTATTATTAATAGTTCTTCCTTCTAAATAGCCCCCCTTATAAATAAGGAGGAACTATTAATAATAATGCTGGTGGAACTATTGCTTAGAAGGGGGGCTATTATTAATAAGGGGGTCGATTTAAAAGGGGAGACTATTTATAAGAGACTGTTATTTATAAGGGTGGACTATTACTGATAAAGTAGAACTATTACTGATAAGGAAGCGATTATTTGTAAAAGGGGATTGTTATTTATAAGGGGGACTATTATGTATAGAAAGGGACTATTATTTATAAGACGGCACTATAATAACTAATAAGGTGGTCATTTCTATTGTGTGTGGGTAGTAGAAAGGGGTTGTTATTACTGTTTTGGGGCAGAAAGGGTTTATTATTAAATCACTTTTTTAATTGATCTGATTTTTATTAGGATTGAAGTATGTGGGCACTATTATCCCCCATTCATCTGTGAAACCCAGTTTGTGTGTTTGCTGGATTTAGCGGCCTGAACAGTGTTCCAGGAGAACACTCATAGCATTATAGTTATCTATGCTGATAGTAGTCCCTGCCTGCCAGCAACATAGTGTTCTGAGACTTGTATATTGTGTATCATTGGTACTAGTGGGCTTTATATAATTTGTTTTGCTCAGTAATTTTCCCCGCTATAGTGGTATTATATCATAACACACTCTCTCTCTGTCTGTCTCTCTCTATAGATCCTATAGATTATATTTTACAAATCTTTCAAGTTTTGCCCAGGGCCAAGCTTTGTCTAAAACTGGACGTGCAACCATGAATGAACAAACTATCTATGCTTTGGGAGTTGACAGAAACTCAGCCATGATTTTCTTATTGTGGACAGGTTATCTGGACGGGACAGTGCATCCACTAGAAGATTGCCTGGCCACATTAAGGATATCATGGCTGCGTTTTAGAGTATAGAAAGTTCCTACATTCATGGTCGTATCCATTGGCAACTGATCAAGACAACTAATTGTCACCACTGAAATGATTAGGGAAAATCTTGAAAACGCTGCAAAATTACTAATTATTTATATTTGCAAAATCTTTAACTTTTAATTGCCTACATATTTAAATATGGTTATATTTATGGGAATACCCCTTTAACTCCTAGCCTAGTGGACAGGACTTGCAGCAGCGTAATCCCTTCCCAGCCATGACTGGCTGAGATGCGAATACCCCTTTAAATTGTAGCTCATTTTTACAATTTTTTTTTACATGTCATAGAGACATATCATACAGTTTGGTTGGTGTGGTCCAGGTGCTGAGATCATCAAAGATTGGTGAAATAAAGGGGCAGAAGCAGTCAGCTAAGGGTTGTCTCACCTCTCTAGCTGAAGACAGGCTAATGAAAAGTATATGAGCCTATCTTCAGTTAGCGAGGAGAGCCCCATAGTGTTAGTGATCAGTACCTGGACCCCCTACTGATCAAAACTTCTGATATGTCTCTATGGCATTTCAAAGGTTTTGTGAAAATAATTTTACATTTTAAGATGACCTTAGATGGGACCAATTATATTTGATCAGTCCAATGTACCAATATTTTCCACTTTCAGGATATTTGTTGGAACAGATGTATGTTTATAAACAAAGAGTAAATGTCGTCCCTTGTAAATGCCTTCCACTTATATTGTGCAACACACATTTACTCACCTCATAGCTGATGAAACTAAACAACGTGATCATCGTTTTAACTGCTAAGAAAAACGTGTTACTCTGGCACTCTGCTCTCGATGGTATACTATTTCCCTCGGCAGACGCAGCTGCTAGCTTACCTCCGCTTTACAGTTTGCGGTTCCTGCCTCTTCTTTCTGTTGTGTACTTCCTTCTGCTGCCCATGCAACTAGGTAGACCCTACAATCCTGCAAATACAACTTGAAAGGTTAACATGTACACCTGTGAGCCTTTCTCAGCCAATCCCAAGCAGCTCTCACCTGTATAAACCTATCTGCTCAGCCCTCAGCACTGCGTATGAACAATATAGGATCTTGCGTGTTAGTTCCTGTCTGATTCTCCATGATCTGTCTTTGATTCTGACCCTGTTGATCTTCTATGTACAACCTCTGCCTGTCCCTCATTTGTGAACCTGAGCTCCCCGTCCTGATCTTTTGGCCTGTTTATGGCTTTACACACTTGCCACCTGCCACAGACCTTTGGCGTGTACTTGACCACTCTTTTGCCTGACCCTATGGTACTTCACAGCAGCATTTCTATGGCCTTTGGCCAGTGTCCATCCATACCAGGACTACCCCAAGAGGTAGGTACCTGGTAGTCTCACCTATTGTGCACAATATTTCATGTGTGGTATTGTCTTGAAAAACTATTTCATGAGACACATATCTGGACATGTTAAGCCGAGAGGAATGGTAAAGGGAAGGGTAGCATCTGTTTTGTTAACATTAAGTTTTTAAGTTAAAGCTGGAAGTGTTTTCTCTTACTTGTTCACCTCATTATGTATGTTAACACATAATCTATAAATGTTGCAGTTGCACATGGACTCCTGAATCTCGTACTAGGCTGACAACTCCTGTTCTGTAGAGATCACTACTCAACAGTCATTTCATTATCATAACAGAGAGGATTACAAAGATAGGTATCACCTCTATTATAGTTGGAGGCAGATAACACAAGATTCATCATCAGCAGTAAGTAATGTGTGCAGCTCACCTCCTTTGTGCACAGTGAACTCATGTCTGGAAAATCTCTCCTATTGAAGAGAAAACAAAAACAAATTTTAAGAAAAGAATATTGTATATTTGGGGGCAACATGAAAAGTATTAGTTTTGTGTTACTATAATTGAAAGGTGAGAGGTGGACAAGTAACTTTAGAAAGATCACATCCATTTCTCTCATCAATCCTGCTGACAGCCTCCGGTAGTTGGGGGTAAAGGGGGCATACAGGAGCTTTTTTCATGTTATCCTCCCTCTTACCAATCAAGAATGATAATATGCTGTGTGTCACATTTAGAGGGAAAGTTTTTTTATTTTTACTAAAGGGAGAGCTGATGGGCAGGTATGCATCTAATAACCTTGTAGAATGAAGCATAAGTGGCATTTATGAGCTCTGCATATCTTGACCTTTTATCTTATGCAGTTTATTGTGTATCTTGGGTTACAGTATGTTCACATCTGCATCAGAGGTTCCAATAGGTGATCCTAATACAGATTCCACTGTTTTTCACAGGAAAAATATCCCTGCATGCAGAAGTATTTTTGCTGTCAAAATAGCAGGCATCTCAGTGGAGCCCAACATTATAAGTAAATTAGGTCCATAAATAATGGAGCTAGCAATACAGAAGTCAACAGAACCTAAAACTCTGCTTAGGTTAGACATTTAGCTACAAGCATGAATGTTCATATATTTCTTTAAAATGTAACATTTTGATTAAAAAATGCTTGAATGCACCAGTCAGTGTAAAGGATAGCATTTTTACAATGTGTTATGTGTCTATTTTCAGAATATATGGCTATGGCAATATAATATATTTATTTTTATTTTTTATTTCAGTTTTTAGGTGTATTTGCCAAAGCTGTGAAAATTGTATTGAATGGTTAGACTTATTTCCCAATAATTGTCTTTAGGCAATCAAAACTATTCCCTAGTCTGCCATTTACTGTTTTCCTTTTTGTCTGTGAATATGCTTGCTTATGACTAGGTTGTGAGGCTTGTTTTAGGAGAGGGCTACATGGCAACTTTGGTTGAGACAACCGGCATTTGTTCAAATGTTGTATGGTGACCCTGTGGAAGTCATGATTGTGACATGGAGCTTATAAAAATGATCACTGCTCGATTGTTTTGCCACTAACAGTCTCATCACAATCTTGAGTTAGCAAAGCGCCCCTATTGGATGCAATGTTGCAGGGAAGCACATTTTCCCTAGAAAGGGGTCCAATACAGCAACATTTGCATGATATAATATGGTTACTAAGTCCAGGTGTATTTTTTTGGATTTTAATTTTGTAATATGCTCAAGTTTAAGTAAGCTTATCACAAGGACAACTCCCTTAGAATTAGAAGAATTAGCACAACAATTACCCAATCACTGCTTGTCCAGCTGTTGCTGCTGCAGTGGAAATGTAGCATTATACAATAGACATTCAAATGAATGACTAGTGCATGTGTGCACTGGGTTTAGGCACAATGGAGAGTCTCAGTCCATGACACATTCCCTCTTTCCCATGATGTCCATATGCTCTAATAGGGGATGCCATCATGAACTGGGTGTTAACATTTTAGTTGCTAGTAGGCAACTGACTGGATAGTGTGAGAGTGCTTAGAGACATGCCCCATTAACAATGGCAATAATGGCACCTACATGGTCCTTTATTATTTTAAGATCTTCTTTAACACATTAGGAATACTTTCCAAATAATAATATTTAAATAAAAAAAAACTAAATAATGCAGTCAGGTTTTTTTGGTTTTTATCCTCAGTATTAATTTTGCTCTCATTGTATGACATAGCCCTTTCCTCAGTCCCTTAAGGTATTTATAATTCCATAATACTGCTAATATGAGTTTTCTTCTATACTTATACCTTGTGTGTCTTGAGTCTTGGTAAATTTTTCACTGTATGAATTTTTCCTGCCTGCTCTGTAAGCAGAATGCTTTGCCATAGCCTTTCAGTGTGAATCTTTGTGAAACTGTCTGCAGGGTGTAGGAGTGAGGCCATGCAGCGGGAAGCTCTAAGAAAGTAGATTTTCTCCTGGTATTTCACACAACATGTAAAACTGTGGAGAAACCTCACTACCATTATCACACAATGACTCAGAGTCTTTTCTCTCCCACATGGATGTTGAATATGCCAATTTTAATGCCTTAATTATCAAGAAAAGGCAACAGCACCAAGGCGTGCTTCCCAGATGCCCTGCTTTTTATAACACCGTGACTACACAGTGTGTTAGCACACATTAAGCTGAAGTTAATATTGGTGTTAAACCTTAAAATGTGTATACAGTCATAAGAGCTTCAGGGACACATCATCTCAAAGAATCTTTTACAGGGTTACTGTTCTAACTATAAGAAACAGATGAGAGTCAAGTTCTTTTAAATGAGCAAATATGAAATGTCATTTAAGGCTACGCCACATGGAGAAAAAGACATCAACAATTTATCACCACTGGGATCACTCTATAAATAAGTGTCAGAGTTTCCTGTTACCTCTGTCACAATGGAAGTTTTTAAATGTGACAATGTGAGAATTTCAAACCTTGAAAAAGATATCTTTGTAGGTGATAAATGAACACTAGTGTTCCCCATGGATTATGTCTTGATTAATTTGATAATACTAGCTTTAAGTCTGAGATGGAAAAATGATAAAGGCTTAACTTGGTCACAACTACTTTTAGCAATGATAACATTTATAGGGCCCATAAGAGACCAGAAGAGGAATCCACAAGAAGGTAACATACTGTCCAGGTTCAAAACCTGCAGGACAAAGTCAGTGAAACATCTTTATTCATATGAAGTTGACCAAATGTCTCTAAAACAATGTGTTTCAGGGAACACAGCTCCCTTTCCCATGTCACAGACTCACCGTGACTTGAACATATCCAGGATGATAAGCCACCAATAGAGGTGTCTGGCACGAAGAATATGCATGTGCATGGGGTATTCAGGAGAGATAGCTGACAGGTACAGTATGTCATCTGTGACCAGCCTTAGAAACAACAGCAAGATCTGTAAACATTGAGAAATCTTTCACATCATCTGCTATCAGAGGTTTCAACCACATACATGCATATTGCATTTTTTATAGCAGGCTCTAAGGCTAGTGTAATATGAGCTTTTTTCTCACATGTGCCTAACAACAAGTGCCTGGGCTCTTTCTCTGATATACGAATGGTCTTGAATCTGGTAATTACCTATTTACGTTTCTAAATTATAATTATGTACAATGTCTGGTTAACCCATTCACGACATGGCCTACATAGGACTTCAACACATGGCTACATTTTTCATTTGTAAAGGCATAATTTTTTAAAACTTTTCCTTCAATATAGCTGTATGAAGACTTGTTTTTAGCATGATGAGTTTCATTTTTACACAGTACCATTTAAGGTATATATAATGTTTTTGACTTTGTGAAAAAAAACTGCAATTTCATCATTGTTTTTAGATTTTGTTTTTTATAACATAAAGACTGTGTAGTTTTTTTCAGTGGTTCATTACGATTATGCTGAAATTTACAAAATAAAACTAAATTTAAAAAAAAAACTAAATTTTAAGAGGGCATATTTTGACATCCATAATTTTTTCTTTTTTGGGGGATGGAGCTTTGTAGATCCTTGTGTTGCAAGCTGTGGTTTTACTGATGTTATAGTACATATGACTTTTTGATCACTTTTTATTCCGTTAACAGATGGTTTAAAAAACAGTAATTTTCACATTGCATTTTTTAATTTTTATCAGAACTCACCATAGGGGATAAATGACATATTATTTACAGTTGTGCTATAAAGTTTACATACCCCGGCAGATTTTTATGTTTTTTGGCCTTTTTCAGAGAATATGAATGATAACACAAAAACTGTTCTCCACTTATGGTTAGTGGTTGGTTGAAGCCATTTATTGTCAAACTTCTGTGTTTTCTCTTTTTAAATCATAATGACAACCAAAAACATCAAAATGACCCTGTTCAAAAGTTCACATACCCCACTTCTTAATACCATGTATTGCCCCCTCTAACATCAATGACAGCTTGAAGTATTTTGTGGTAGTTGTGGATTAGGCTCTTTATTTTCTCAGATGGTAAAACTGCCCATTCTTCTTGGCAAAAAGTCTCTAGTTCCTGAAAATTCCTGGGCTGTCTTGCATGTACTGCTCGCTTGAGATCTCCCCAGAGTGGGTCAATGATATTGAGGTCAGGAGACTGAGATGGTCACTCCAGAACATTCGCTTTCTTCTGCTGTAGCCAATGACAGGTCGACTTGGCCTTGTGTTTTGGATCGTTGTCATGTTGGAACGTCCAAGTACATCCCATGCGCAACTTCCTGGCTGATGACTGCAAATTTACCTCCAGTATTTGCTGATAACGTGCTGCATTCATCTTTCCTTCAACTTTGACCAAGTTTCCTGTGCCTTTGAAGCTCACACATCCCCACATCATCAGTGATCCACCTCCGTGCTTTACAGTAGGAATGGTGTTCCTTTCATCATAGGCCTTGTTGACACCTCTCCAAATGTAACATTTATGGTTGTGGCCAAAAAGTTAGATTTTTGTCTCATCACTCCAAATTACCTTGTTCCAGAAGTTTTGAGGCTTGTCTCTGTGCTGTTTGGCATATTGAAGGCGAGATTCTTTGTGGCATTTGTGTAGTAATGGCTCTCTTCTGGCAATTCAACCATGCAGCCCATTTTTCTTCAAGTTCCTCCTTATTGTGCATCTTGAAACAGCCAAACCGATAGTTTTCAGAGAGTCCTATATTTCAGCTGATGTTATGTGTGGGTTTTTTCTTTGCATCCCAAACAATTTTCCGGGCAGTTGTGGCCAAAATTTTGGTTGGTCTACCTGACAGTGGTTTGGATTTTACAGATCCCGAGTTTCTATTTGTTAATCACAGTTTGAACACTGCTGACTGGCATTATCAATTCCTTGGATATCTTTTTGTATCCTTTCCTGTTTTATACAGTTCAACTACCTTTTCCTGTAGATCCATGGACAATTCTTTTACTTTCCTTATGACTCACAAGTCAGAAAAGTCAGTGACTGAAGGAAAGATGCAACAGTCTGTCTGGATCCCAGAAACTCACTCAGCTTTTATGCACACACACTGATTACAAGCAAACAGGTCACAGGTGAGGATGTTACCTTTAGTAGCCATTCAAACCAAAGGCCAAAATTCAGGCCAAAATCACCAGGGTATGTGAACTTTTGAACAGGGTAATTTTGATGTTTTTTGTTGTCATTATGATTTAAAAAGAGAAAACACTGAAGTTTGACAATAAATGGCTTCAACCAACCACTAACCATGAGTGGAGAAAAAGTTTTTGTGTTATCATTCACATTCTCTGAAAAAAGGCCAAAAAAACAAAAAATTTGCAGTGGTATGTAAACTTTTTAGCACAACTGTATATTTTAGACATATACACCCAGTGATACCAATTATGTATTTTTGTTTTGTTTATTTATATAGCAAACAATAGAGAGTTTTTTTTTAACTCTTATTATTTATTTATTTATTTTCATAAGACTTTTAAAACCTTTTCTATATGGTATCAGGCTAATGTGATGGGGCATTTCTCACATTTGTCTAAAAGCAAAAGAATGCACTTTTTCTATGAATACACTATGTATGGTATAGAATCAGATAACTGATCTGATTTTACAAGATCATTTTATGTACAATATATGTTTAACACATTCAGGACCCAGTCTACATTGGACTTCAGCACCTGGTTACTTTTTTAATTTTAGGTTTTTTCATTTCAGAGGCCATCACTTTTTTATTTTTCCATCAACATCGCCATTTGAGGACGTGTTTTTGTATGATTAGTCAAAATGAGTTGACACCTTTTGGGGTACATATAATGTTTCTGACTGTTTAAAAAAAAAAAAGCAGATGAGTACAAACAGATCAAGGAGTGATGCAGCCACAGGCAACCTTGACCCAACCTAGATGGGCAGATCTGAGCAGTGCTCAGTGGGATTACTGCTGGTGGTCTTGGCAAATCGTTGTCAGGATGGGAATAGCTGCTGCTAAGTCCCATCCCCTGTATCCTAAGATACAGAAGCAGCATGGAGCAGTACTGCTTGGTTGTTCCTGTAAGTCGCTGCCAAGCTAGGAATAACCATTTAAGGATGCAGTTTAGTTTAGGTAGCCCTTAAGGAAGTGGGAATTTTTTTTACTTATATCTATCTCCCCGTTTTAAAAGCCATTAACATTTTTATTTTTCAATTAACAGATGAGGCCTTGTATTTTGCATGAAGAGTTATTTTTTGATGGCACCATTTTGGGTACATATAATGTTTTGTTTATGTTTTCGAGTGAATGGATGAATAAACCTGCATTGTCGTCAGAATTTTTTTTGGTTTTATTTTTATGATGTTAGCTTTGTTGGCAAAATTACATTGTATTCAGTGAGACTCATTACATTTACCACATTTATATAGGTTTTGTTGTATTTTACCATTTTTTTGTTATATTTTATTTATAAAATAAGACCTCTTTTGGTAAAGAAAATTGCTTGGGGCATTATATTCTGAGACCTATAGCTATTTTTTGTTAAGGGAGTTAGGTGCAGAGTGAGATGCTATCATTTCTACTTTGTGCAACCAGCATAGGAGGAAAAATAAAAAATAAATAAAATATAACTTTTATTGTGATCAATTAAAAGCCTTTGGGCCTAGCTAATGAAATAAAATGTAAATAAATATACCCTATAGTGGTGGGAGTGTATATTTCCTTGTAACCCATAGTGTAGAGGAGCTGGTTCAGATATGGAATAAGTAACAGACCAGAGTACATAGGTCTATATCACAAAATCCAGCCTCTATATGCTCCCCTAACATGGGGCTCTTAAACAGATGTAAACACTGCAGCTCAATGTATTATGTAGGAGTTAATGGTACATAGAGTTAGCAAAAGCCCCCTAAAAGTCCTGAAGAATGTCTAGGCAATAGATTGTTTAAAGCTGATCCTAACATCCTAATAGGGATGATAGGGGAATGACCCTCCAAAATAGAGTTGAATCAGGAAAAAAAAACCTAGAGTCAGATATACCCCAAAGTATGTCCCTCAATAATCTTTGTGTTACTACTTTATGGTACATATGCCTTTTTTGATTACTTCCTTTTTTGGGGGATGACATGGTGACCAAAAATTTAGGTATTATGGATTTAGGGGATAAAAAATATATTTGAAAAGTTCAGACTTTTACAGATGTGGCAATACTAATTATGCTTTTTAATTATCTGCTCAGTGCTACTTAATAACCTGGCACTCAGTGGGTAGGGGTTAAGCCGGCTGTAGAAATGTCAAAATTTCGAGTGCCCAGTGGCTAGCGATTGCTAAGCACTCAGGAGAGAAGACAAAAGTGATTTTTTTTTTAGCACTGGGTATTGAATAGAGGAAGCAGCAGTCCTCACTGATTCTCTTTATATCCAGCTACCACCACACACAGAGACCTGACACCAGCTAACGTCAAGACTTTGTGTTCTCTGCATATCCAAAACCAACATATGCAACAGGCACTAGATTATATTATCAATACCTATTAAAATACAACATGCATAAACCACCCATTTAAACCCTAGCATGCAGACATTTAAACAAAGTATGGATATGTACATACATCACTTTTCTTTTTTTGCCATGGGGAAATTGTTTAATTCTTCATTCAATACTGCAGACATAATCTTAAAAGGAACCTGTCACAAAAATGCTGTTCAATCTGTGTGTAAATATTCAGCATATCCTGTCATTTATGCAATGAAATGTCTACTCTTTCTATGTTGAAAAGTCATGAAAACCATCCTATCATTGATTGACAGCCTTCCCTCTATGACTGTGCATATAGACCAGGGCCGGCTCCAGGTTTGTGTGGGCCCTTGGGCGACAGAGCCTCATTGGGCTCCTTTTGGAGTGAGTCATGCACACTGCAGCAAAAAAAAACAATTGAAACTGGAGTGGACTGTAATACTGTACGTTCCATACAAGTAGATACAACCTGTTCAGACATCGGAAAGTAAAGAGGAATTTGAGGCGGACATCTGCCTGGGATTCTTCTTTATTTTCTGCTCCCGGTTCTTGGTGCAGAACATCAGCATTCTGTTGCAGCTTTCCATCACTGATTAGGCCCAAATGAATGAGTCTAACCAGTGGGGAGTCTGAAGCCGCGGCCTCCTAATCAGCTGCAAGATCCAGCAGGATGATTTTTCTTTTCCAGTTTCCTGCTCCAATTAGTTTCAATAGGCGGCAGAATGAGGGAGGAATCTGCTGATGATTTAGGGGCGAAATTCACTGCAAAATCAGTAGCAGATTCCACCATGTGAACAGGCCCTGATACTGTTAATAGTGCCACTCCACAGTGGCCCACACACAGTATCATATGCTCCACAGTGGCCCCCACACAGTATCATATGGTTTGCTCCACCCTAATCCTTGATTGAACTTCCTATTTAAACCCAGCCTTGCACTTCCTGCTTTGTGAGATTATTGTCCTCTTAGCCTGTAATCTAGCTATCCTCTCCTGCTCTGCTGCTATTACTGACATTCATCTTGTGCATCGACCCCTGACTTCCTCCTGACTATGACCTCCTCTCCTTGATCTCTGATTTTGCTACTGCGTGACCTCCTGATACCGACCCGGCTTGCTGATTACTTTCGCATCTGACCCCTTTGTACTGCTCTCCTGTTGCCGACTTGGACCGTACGACTACGTTGTACTGGACTTCTGCCACCTCCTGGAAACTATCTGCTATTGCATCTTCCTCTGCTTCTGGATTTCCATCAGCCTCTACACTTGCTCAGCCTAACAATTACCTCAAGTAAGTTGCACTAAAAGACTCTGAACCAGACCCAGACCGTTACACACAGTATTATATGATCCACAGTGGCCCCCACACATTATTATATGCTCCACAGTGGCCCCCACACAGTATTATATGCTCCCAAGAGCCCTCCCATAGAGCCGGTGCTTTTATTATACAATGGGGTCACCTCAGACCCCAGAGTATAATAATCAGAGGCCCAGGTGAAGTGATTAAAACTTACAACAATTAATTAATTAATTAATTAATTAAAAAACAAACACTTAGACTCACCTTACCTCACCTCTCCTGGGTATCCGGCTGTCTGCAGCATCCTCCTCAGTCCTCTTCTGCCTTGTGAATGAGGTCCTGCACCCTAGACATCACTGCTGGGGCCTGTGATTGGGCCTCAGCGGTCACGTGAGGCGCAATGACGTCATTACACCGGTGCGCCCCATGTGACCGATAGGGCCCAATCACAGGCCCCAAAAGTGACATCTGGAGTACAGGACCTCAGTCACTGGCCAGAAGAGCCCCGGAAAGGATGCTGAGCCCAGGACAGGTGTGTATAAACACTTTTTTTTTTTATTTTTAGGCCCCTGGGCTGGCATCTATTGAAACGGGGCCCGGAGATCGCCAGGCCCCTTTCCATTAGCAATATGTATAGCAGTCGAGGAACCAGGCTTTCCCCGACCGCTATCATGGTGATCCGGGGCCCCGGCCATTTCCAGCTGGCCGCGGGCCCTGTATCCCGTACTGTTATGCCACTGCTGAGTGGGCCCCCTCAGGAGCTTAGGGCCCCGGCACTTGCCCGGGTAAGTCGGGTGCTAACACTGACCCTGATATAGACATAACTTTCAGTCACTGATATGACCGCCTCCTAGCATAGAAAAAGCAGGGATTTCAATAGATAAATGGCAGGTGGAACTGATTTTTTACGAACAAATCTATGCATCAATCTGCTCAGCATTTTTCATATGACAGGTTCCCTTTAACCCTCTAACAATGGGCAGTTTATTACATTTACTTGATTCATTTAATCTTCTTTCTGATCTGTCTGCTATTAACTACACTACTTACTTTGTTTTAATTACTCTAATTTAAAAGAATCTAAATCTATTTTGTGCCAACCATGAATCCTTTTAAGCAAAATTTAAGTGCAAACATACTTAACAAATTGCACGTTGTACCCCTCTGCCTACAGAGTAATTACTAACCTTTGAAACATAAAGTTGAACACACAGATTTTAGAGAAACATGCTGCTCACTGCTGTTTCCCATTGTCTACCAGGGAATGTGCTTCCACAAGACAAACATGAGAGGAAATGAAAGGAATATATCATTGTTGAAAATAAACCATAGAAATTACTGTACACAAGAATTAAGGTCCAAAATAACAAAAATGTTTCATTACTTTGCACATCCAAACCCTCAACACCTCCTTCCGCCTCCAACTCAAGAACATCCATTGAATCTGCTCCTTCCTCACCCCTGAAACTACAAAGATGCTAGTGCATGCCCTCATAATCTCCTTATTAGATTACTGTAACATTCTTTTCCATGGCCTCCCTGCAAATACTCTTGCCCCCCTCCAGTCCACCTTAAACTGTGCTGCTCGCTTAATACACCTATTCCCCCGTTCTTCATCGACCGCTACCCTCTGCCAATCCCATCACTGGCTACCCGTTGCCTAGCGAATAGAGTTCAAATTACTAATGCTGACATACAAAGCCATCCACAACCTGTCCCCTCCATATATCTCCGACCTAATCTTCTGCTACCTGCCCACACGTAACCTCCGATCCTCCAAAGACCTCCTACTCCGCTCTGCTCTTATCCGCTTTTCACACAATCGTCTCCAACACTTCTCCTGTGCATCCCCCATACTCTGGAACTCATTACCAAGACACATAATACTGACCCCCACAATTACAAGCTTCAAGAAGGCCCTGAAGACTCACCTATTCAGGAAGGCCTACGACCTTCAATAACGCTACTGTCACCACACCACCATCTGTACAGCCTCTCCCCTCACCTTCTGTCTCTATCCCTCTTCCCTCATAGATTGTAAGCCCTTGCGGGCAGGGCCCTCTATCCCACTGTGCCAGTTGGTCACTATTAGTATTATATTTGTTTTGTATATTTTATGTACAGTATGTAAATTCTTAAATGTAAAGCACCATGGCATTAATGGTGCTATATAAATAAATAGACAATAATAATTACTTTCCTTGCTTCTAAATCTATAGATTAAGTGTATATTGTCATAGTAAAGTGCCAATCATTGGACCAAAATTGATTTGAACCAGATAGTCAATATGTTAAATTATGGGGTTGGTAATAGGAAACTTAGCTGAAGTGTTTTCAGGCACCTGACACTTTGGAGAATAAAAGTTTGACTGGAAAGTTGGGAGTCTCCAATATTGGACACCACATAATACCAGTGTAGTACCATTTCTATTATAGGTTAGGAGTGACACCTGGAGATAGTGTTGTATAATGTAGGAAAAAAACAAGCAGATAGAAATACATATATACAGGGGTGTGGATGCAGGTGGGCGGCGGGCAAAGATAGCAGTTGCATCTGTGCCCTGTTGCCTAGGCAGTACCCTCTGCCACAATCGAAAGCATCGAAATTGCATTGAAGCTCAAGTTAAGCAATTTCATATACAGTATGTAATGTGGGAATGATAGTGAGTGAGTAGGTGTGATGTACAATCTAGATCTAACACTGTGATGCATAAAATCTGACTGTCAATTGGATGTGATATATGATGTAGAACTGGCATTGAAGGTAGGATGTCATATGATAGAACTGGAAAGAAACCGGATTGACACAGGCACAAAGTGTAACACCAAATGGGTCTAAATTTGTCTGAGGCATTAAAGCACAGTTTTCCTACATGTGGATTTTCTTTACATAATAACAATTCTGTATAATTGGTTTCCTACAACCTAGGTTTGAGGTTACATCACTGTTCTACCTCTATACCTGAAAATTCACACTTTACTCAACAGAAGAGGGAAAACACTCAGATGGAACCTGGAAATCCACACTGAAACATGAATGAAGACTGATATATAAGCTTATGGATTCATAGATCATTTCTGTCATGGAATGTGGGAAGCTCTATTTCCTTTCTTTTAATAAAATGATTTAAAACTTTATTTCTACTCTCCCTAGGCCTATTTTATACCAGTACTCAGTGACAGTTTTGTCTTGTTATATACATATCACAATCGTATTCTGAGGTTCAGTTTGAAGGTTTTATAGTCAATGTCTTATTATTCAACATTAGCCTTGTTTCCTTTTTAATCTATAAAAATAGCCCTATTGTTTGACCTCTTAATAATAGTCAATATCAATCACCCTGATGGTATAAGGGCTTTTTATATTAAGTAGATTATAAAAAAAGTTATGTAATTCTAAGAGCTTTAGGGGCTCTTGTATAAAACACTAAAGCCCTGTGTTTGTTTTGCATTGATCTCTTCAGTGGCTGCCAATCACTACGTAGGACCTCCTCCATGACTACATGACTGCTTCTAAGCATAGAAAGAGCAAAGATAGCAGCTAGTCCTACTTTGTAGTAAACAAGTGTATATAATATGTATAGCATGTTTATATGTAAATAAATATATATATATATATATATATATATGTGTGTGTGTGTGTGTGTGTGTATACAGTGCTCAGCATAAATGAGTACACCCCCTTTGAAAAGTAAGATTTTATTCAATATCTCACTGAACACAAGAAAAATTATAGAACAATTTTACAACAATTTAAGAACAATCATCTTTACTCAAATTAGTTGATGTAAAAATGAATACTCTCTACATGAAAAACTACTATATTCAGTATTTTTTATGATCTCCATGATTTTTAATTAGAGCACCAAGTCTTCTCTGCATGGAATAAATAAGTTGGCGACATATTACAACATTTACCTTTTTCCATTCTTCAAGAACAATCTCTTTTAGAGTCTGGATGCTAGATGGAAAGTGATGTTCTTCAGAATTACCGGTATTCAATTGGGTTGAGCTCAGGAGACATACTAGTTTACTGAATCACTTTCACCCTGTTCCTCTTCATAAATTCAGCAGTGGCCGTAGATGTGTATTTTGGATCATGTTGACAAAGTAAGGACACGGAGTGATGGTAGCATTTTCTTTTTCAATATAGAGCATTTACATCCATGAATTCATGATACCATCAATGAAATGCAGTTTCCCCAACACCAGCAGCTCTCATGCAGCCCCACATAGGACACTCCCACCACCATGTTTCACTGTGAGCACCATGGATTTTTCTTTATACTCCTCACTTTGCAACGCCATAAAGTTTTGAAGCCATCAGTTCCTAAAAGATTTATCTTGGACTCATCATTCCAGATTATAGAGTCTCAGTAGTCTTCATCTTTATCAGCATGCATCCTGGCAAATTAGTTTCCTTCTTGGACAACACACATGTATTCCTATCCTCTGCAGTATAAGCCACATAGTGTAATGGGAAACACTCACCCTAGTTTGGCTTTATACTTCTTTACACAACTGCAGTGAACTTAAATGGCAATTTTCTTCAAGCCTTCTCATCAGAAGACACTCCTGTTTAGTTCATAATTTCCATGGACAGCCTGGATGCCTCTGTGAGATGGTTGCAGTTCCATCTTTGTTCATTTTTGTGTCAATTTTGCTACAGTATTCTGACTGATAAGTAAAGCTTTGCTGTTCTTCTTGTAACCTTCACCTGTCTTGTGTAAAGAAATTATTTTCTTTCTCTTCCATGTGGTTCTATTGCTGACAGCATGCCTTCCAAAATTCTTTTTTATTTTTTTTTTTTGTCGACATAGCTATGTGAGGGCTTATTCTTTGTGTGACAAGTTGTACTGTCATTTTGCACCATTTTGGGGTACATAATTCTTTCAGAATTTTATTGCATTTTGTTTTTACGGTATTCGGCAACTTTGTCCGATAGGTCATTATTATTACAGCGATACCATATTTATATTGCTTTTATCATTATACTGCTTTTACAAATAAAACATCAATGACGGATTTTCTTGGAGTCACCATATTCTGATATCTATAACCTTTTTATTGTTTTGTTGCCAGAGATACGTAAAGGCTCTTTATTTGCGAGTTAAGTTATAGTTTTTTATTGGTACCAATTTCTGATCACTTTTTATTGCTATTTTTTGGGGGAAGTGAGGTGACCAAAATACATTAATTTGCGCATTTTTTATGGCGATTTTTCGAAACCACCTTCCAAACCCCATGACTTTTTTATTTTTCTGTTCACAGAGCCATATGAGGACTTAATGTTTGCGGGTCAAATTGTTCTTTATGGTACCATTTATTATTCTGTACAATGTACTGGGAAGCTGGAAAAAAAATTGAGAATGGGGTGGAATTGAGAAAAAATGCATTTGTGCGATTTTTTTTTTTTTACAGGCTTCGTTTATACAGCTTTCACTGTGCAGCCAAAATGACTTGTCACCTGTATTCTATGTTTCGGTATTATTTCGGGGATACCAAATTTATATAGTTTTATTTACATTTTAACCCCTTAAAAAAAATCCAAAACTTTGAAAAAATTTTTTTTCTAAAAGTCAACATATTCTGACACCTGTAACTGGCGAAACAGCAAAAAAGCAGCGGTTCAGAACTTTTCATTTTTTTTTCCCCGCTACGGCCTTAATCGTACGGGAAAAATATTTTTATAAGTTTGTAGACTGAGCATTTTAAGATACATGGATACCTAATGTGTATGTGTTTCACAGTATTTTTTTAGTTTTATATGTATTTTAGGGAAAGAGGGGGTGATTTGAAATTTGTTTTTTTTTTAAACTTTTTTTTTCAGACCACCCTAGGGTCGGTAGGGGGCTTGATTCTGCAGTCTTTTGATTGCAGTTCCCATAGACTGCAATACAACTGTATTGCAGTCTATGGGACCCTGGCAGCTAGTTCATCCACTCTGCTTCACAGTAGACGTCATAGTTAGTCACGTGCACCAGGACGTACATGTATGTCCTGGTGCATGTAGGAGTTAATGTTGTTGGGTAATTATTTATCTTTTTTCAATGAAAATTTAAAAAAAAAAAATGTATAAATGCCTTCAATATGAATACGTACAAGTTGTTACAACATTTAGACAAATAACTTTTCCCCTCTGGGTTAAATCCGTACTTTCTAGAAACACAAAATTTCTTGCAGACAGTTACATACTTAATCAGGACCTGTGAACCTATCTTGTCAGCTGTCTTCCTGCTCTCTGGAGCATGCCCTGTCATTGGAATTAATCCTTTCAGTTCATCGTAGATCTCAGCTCTTTCAGAACGAAAAATACTGGCACAACTGTCCATATCTGTCAGTGTCAGAAGAGATGATGCCTTGGAGCATTCTTCAAACCTCCATGCCTAGTCACTTCAGCAGATATATGTCCTAAGAAATCTCACTTCTAGTAAGGTCAGTAGATTTTCCATTCAGGATGTTGGTAGACATAATGAGGTCTTGTGTTCTATAAGATATTTATATAGTGAATTAAAGGGATGGTTCCCATTCCAAGTTTCTTGCTATATGAGAAAAATAGCAGATAACTCTCATCCTTGGATGGAGGCAATATAGATAATGCTACCAAAAAGTCCCCCCCAAAAAGTCCCACGTTGCAGAAACACAGTATTTTTGATGGCTGTGGAAACACAATGGGAAAAAAATGCAGCATTTTACAGTACCAGCAAAGTGAATTAAATTTTATTTAATCTCATCCACATATTACAGAAAAAAAGCAGCATTTTCAAAAATGCATGTGTTTCTAAAAAAACACTTCATGTTAATTTTAACTGTGGAATCATCTGCCCTACACTTCATTTATGAAGCATTTGTGCCTTTTTTTGTAGATGTTATGTTGCCCTCACCACTTTTGCTTTTTGTTGAGAAAAGAGGGCGTGGCCTAAATGGAGAGCCTTTTAAGGCTAAAGCCCCACGTGGTGTAAACCCCGTGATTCGCCTTCGGCGGAAGCGCCGCAGAAAAAATCGCGGCGTTTTACAGTCAGAGCAAAGTGGATGGGATTCTAGTGAATCCCATGCCCACTTTGCGGAAAAAAACGCGCTGCAGACACGCGGCAATTTCCAAAACCGGCACGGTTTTGGAAATCGCAGCATGTCAATTATACCTACGGAAACGTAGATATAGTTATAATTGAAACAGAAAGTCCGCAGAGGAAAACTCTGCAAGCTTTCTGTCTAAAGCGCTGCGGGAAGAACCGAGATGCAATCCCGTCGCGGTTACTCCTGCAGCGCTTTTTTTTTGCGGGACGCCACGTGGGGCCTTAGCCTAACACTGTATTTATGACTTGCAACTTTTTAAAAAGGGGCAGAAAAAAGGTTGTCATTAGATCTGTCAAGAGTGACATGCTACACACAAATGTTTATCACATAGTGCTTCTATATACTGTATAGTCTCTATGCTACAGAGTTCAGATCTCAAAGATTCTTTTTTAGGCTAAGACACCACGTAGCAGGCTGCAGTAAAAAAGCGCTGCGGGAAAAATCACGGCAGGAACGTATTGCAGTTTTTCCCACAGCACTTTTCACAGAAAGTATGCAGAGTTTGCCATAAAGTTTCTGCAGCTGTCAAACCGCGCTGTTTACGCCACCTGGGGCCCCGGCCTTACAGAGGCTTTCAAAGATGGGATGCCTAGTTACAACCTAATAGTCTGAGAGGAAAAACATTTCACTCTACTGTCAGTTTCTGGAGCACTGGATGCTCTGTAAGGCTATGGCCCCACACAGCGAATCGCTGACAAAAAACACTGCAAAAAGACCATGGCGGAAAAACAACACGTTTTTTTTCTTTTTTATTTCATTTTCCACAGGTTTCCTCTGTGGACTTTCTGCTTCTATTATACTTATACGGAAAATGCCAGCGTTTCTGTAGGTATAATTGACATGCTGCGATTTGCAAAAATGCAAAGATCAAAGCAGGACTTAGAAATAAGCGTCCTGTTTGAGCTTGCTGCGTGTTCCATGGCTGACTCAGCTACAGTATGTCATGAGGACTCGGGGAACAGAAAATGAAGAGACAGATATTATTGTTTTTATAATGGAAAGTTACACAGTTTTCTAATATACAGATGTAGCAGTGTTAACCCGAACTTCTGCAATTGGTTAAATTGCTGCAGCATGTTACTATTTTTCAATGGCTTTTCATTGTTTTTGTTGTCTTCTGTGATAAGATATCATGCTGCAACATTTAACCAATTGCAGAAGTTCAGGTTAACTCTGCTGCATCTCTACGTTATGTATCAATTCCTCGTGGTGTCTAGATCTCTGCTTGCTGTCATTCATTTTGCTTTCTTTCAGTGAATACAAATCAGTCCATGGTCATGTAATGGACACATAGGTGCACAGTTCATTACTAGGCAAATATCTGATTACTCTGCTGTAACTGTAAAAAGCTGTGCCCCTGTGTATCCATCACATGACCATGGACTGTATATCACATGATCATGGAATGATTTTTATCCACTGGAAGAAAGCAGAATGAATAATAGCAAGCAGGGGTTTAGAAAATTGTGAGGAATTGATTCAGAAAGTATATTGTAAAATTTTATAACTTTTCATTATACAAACAATAACACTTGTCTATCAATATTTGTCTGAAACTGGACAACCCCTTTAAGGTTTATTCACATACACTGTTAACACTGTTAATGTGGGGACTGAAAAGAAATATTATGTGAACTCATCAAGGTACAGTACCATTATTTGGGTACTGAATAATATTTGGGTACTATATGGTAGCAAAGACATTTTCTGGGAATGTTATATAAGGCATGGTATGGCAATGTTACTTGGAAACTGAATGGCAGGTATAAACATTCAGGGAACAAGTCTGTATTATTACAATATTTTTTTTTAGCTCACCATTAATTCTATGGTGCTGTAGATAAGAAAAGGGTTTTACATATGAAACAAGTACAATAAGCACTAACAAATTAAGAACTAAGTAGATGACTGAACTGGTAAAATAAAGCCTGCAAGGGCTTGCAATCTATAAAGCATGGTGGATAGAAACAGTAGAAAAGGGTATGTATATTAAGATATATATACAAATTCAGAAAAAAAAAACAAATAGAGTGGGAATAGGTCTCTTTCACTTGTTTTCTGTAAAACTTATCCTGACTATAATGACAAATATTCCAATTATAGCTAAAACTTATCTGCCTGGTGACGCTCTAATATGCCGGTCAGCATTCAAAAATGAGCAGGGGAACAGCAAGAGATGCACAGGTGCTATGGAAACAGATACGAGCTGCATCCCTTCCAAGCTATCATATTACATTAGCAAGCTGTTCATGGTTTTCAAGTGATGCTAAAAATGATGATGATTGATGTATTAGTTATGTTATATTTAAAAAGTAATGTTTTAATTTACAGCTGGGGTCTGTATACACTAATAATAACAAAATCCATATAGAGTTGGGCCCATGTGCAAATACTGTAGATGGATGCAAAAAACAAGATGAGAGCTTTATAGTTTAATCCTATTCATCCATGTTTGTAAGGTGGATCTGCAATGGAGCGATGCAAAATGATCTGCAAAATGGAGCACATACCCAACTACTATACCATTAGAACTAGTTGTGGACATGCGCTAGGAGAAAGGGAAATTACAGTCCTCATTCTTATAATTGGAGGTATCCCAGAGGTTGTTCTGGATAAAAGAAGAAGATCTGGACTTTCTCAAAACAAGGGCTTGTCTTGTACATGGTCCACTATTGAAACTGCACTTGATTCCAGTGACTGTAGGTGAGCTACAAATACTAAGCAGAGCACATGGACACGAATTACAATCTTTCTGGCAAAATACGGACCTTATTTTCTCATTTTGAACCACCCCTTTAATATGGCATAGCATCCTCTTACAGAATGCCTACTACTTCTGAATTACCCTTTTTAGTAGTTATTTATATTATCAAAAACAAAAATGGTGGGATTGTTGTCTTGCTTGGGTAGAGATCATAATGTTAAGAATTCCTATAAATAGATCTCAAAAATTAAGTGTGAGGAAATTTTTTATTTCAAATTAAAACCTTGAGTGAAGACTTTTGCAGTTAATATCCAGAAACTAAATACAGGCTCTTTCCCAAGTCTGCTATACTACAAGTTGAAACAATGATGGTTTTGGTGCATATTTTTTAGCGTTTAGTCTATTTTGTGTATTCACACATTAATTTATTATCAAAAATTGTACCAAACTGCCTTTTGTGAACCTGTCCCTGACGGTTTCAGATGGAGCTGGCCATACACAAGAGAAAAGTTAGTCCCAGGCATACAGCTGGTCATACACATTAGATTAATGTCATCTGAGACGACTGATTTTTGGCGGGACCAGCTGACCATCTAACCTCATAACTCTCTGCAGGCAGGAATGGAAGGTATTGTGGGAGAGAAGGATTGGCCTGATGGATTTAACTAGAGATGAGCGAATCGATTCTGCAGAAGTGGAATTCGATCAGAATTTCAGGAAATCTTCGATTCGCCACGATTCCGGATTTCCTGATGCTTCGCAGTAACGAATATTTAGTAAGGACCTTTGTGACATCAGACAGAGACATGATGTTCTCTAGTGATGTGATTGGGTAGGCGTGTCTTTGCTTGATAGCAGATCCTTCCACATGAATAAAACTTGCCCGTGCTGGAGAGAGAGAGAGAGAGAGAGAGAGAGAGAGAGAGAGAAAACATGACCGCGGCATCCAAGGGCTTCCGCCATTTTGCCACCCACCCAGGCTCTCTGCAGCCCGGGAATAGTTGTTTATTCGCCGCGAAGTAATTCGGATCGAAGCAAATTTTTTTGGAACTTCGAATCGAACTGCCGAATCGAACTTTTGAGAAATTCGCTCATCTCTAGATTTAACCCCTTCCCGACACACACATTTTTCAATTTTTGATTTTTGTTTTTGACTCCCCACCTTCCAAACCCCATTACTTTTTTACGTTCCCATTCACAGAGCTATATGAGGGCTTAACGTAGGACAAATTTTACTTCATATGGTACTATTTAATGTCCTGTATGTTGTACTAGGAAGTTGGAAAGAAATTTAGAATGCGGTGAAATTGGAGAAAAAGTGCGTTTGTACACTTTCTTATGGGCTTTGTTTTTATGACATTCACTGTGTAGCCAAACTGACATGTTACTTGTATTTTACGGGTCTGTACGATCCCGGCAATATCAAATTTATATAGTTTTATTTATTTTTTAACCCTTTAAAAAAAAATTCTAAACTTTGCAAAAAAAATTCTTGGAGTCTCCATATTCTGACACCCATAACTTTTTCCATGTATGGGGATGTATAGGGTGTCTTTTTGCAGGGCCAGATGTACTTTTTCGTTATACTATGTTGGGGAATGTCTATTCCTTTGAATGCTTTTGTTAAAATTTTTAAGAGAGGCTAAACAGCAAAAAAAAAAAAAAAAAAAATGGTGGTTTGGCTCTTTAGATTTTTTTCCCCTCTATGACATTTACCACTTATTTTTATAAGTTTGTACTATTAAGGTGGATGTCGGGGTTAAATATACCTAATCTTTTTGATCTCAGAGTAGATAAGCCACTGCCAGGAGTGCCTGGAAGCAGCTTACTCCACTATTTACATTCAGAATAAATACACATTCAGCCAATCCAGTACAGTCCAGAAAGCCATATTCAAAACGCGAAGCACTATGATTATATAGTAGTTATTTAAGATGGGTTCACATTTGCAATTTGGTTATGTGTTTGTTGCAATTGTTTTGTTTTTTCAATTGAGACATCTTAAGAACTGGATGCAGACTTTATTTGCAGCAATAATTAGCACATGTTAGCACATTAGCACGTTAGGGCCAGTTCACATCTTCGTTCTGTATGGTTTCCGCTCGGTTTCAGCCCGAAGCAAGCGGAGAGAAAAGTGCTGCAAGCAGCACTTTCCTCTCCGCATGTTTCCGTATGTTTCATGCGGAAACTGAGCGGAAACCACACGCACCCCATTATAGTCTATGGGGTCCGCAGGTTTCCTTAGGTAAACCGCTTTTCTATGCGTATAGGTTTCTGTTCACGGGGGTCCCCAAGCGGACTCCCCAAACGGAAACTGAACACAGATGTGAACCGGCCCTTACTATGCTTTCATCTTTATGCTAATGGACATTAAATTTAATACCTATCTCAGGGGTAGGCAACCTTCGGCACTCCAGCTGTTGTCAAACTACAACTACCAGCATGCATATTTGCGCTGCTGTTCTTGGAACTCCCATGGAAGTGAATGGAGCATGTTGGGAGTTGTAGTTTCACAGCAGCTGGAGTGCCGAACGTTGCTGACCCCTGACCTATCATATACAGACAGACATAGTAGAAAATGTGATATTCTTAACTGCAATAAAAAAAAATTACTTGCAGTTCTTAAGATGCTTTGATTGAAATAAGCAAAAAAACTGCAACAAATATGCAACAGAATTGCACTGTGTGAACCCAATTTTAGGCTAAGGCCCCACATTGCGGAAACACAGCGTTTTTTGTTGCTGCAGAAATGCAGTGGAAAAAAACATGTTTTGTTTGCATTTTTACTGCGTTTTACAGTACCAGAAAAGAGAATGATATTCTGGTTAATTCCATCCACACATTGCGAAAAAAAAAAATTCAGAAAATCTGCGTTTTCAAAAACACATTAAGCTACTTGGGCTTTTTCTGTCCTACACTTCATTTATGAAGCATTTGTGCCTTTTTTTCAGATGTTATGCTGCCCTCGCCACTTTTGCTTTATTCTTACACTTTATAATGTTTGTGGGTCTGTGACAAATGGACAGCACACGTCATTCGTGTATGGTACCTGATTTTCACTGACCCAGGAGCTTCATGGTCTGCAAGATGGACCAAAATAGAGCATGCCTCCATTCTTTTTTCCACAGACCAACAAACAGAGGTCTACATGCACCCGTTAAAATAAATGGGTATGCATGCAGTTTGTGATTATCATGGGCATAACATGTCTATAAAATATAGACGTGAATAAGGCCTTTAAGATACATGATTGATGTACACATAAAGCTAGGACTACATGGTGACACTGGCCTGCAAGTCCCGTCGTACGACCAAAGATTGCCATGTCGCCCTGCAAATCCTTCACTAATGCAAGTGAATGAGATTGCATTTTGTAACACTGGGGATGCTAAGAGAGCCTTGTATCCCCAATCTAAAATGGACTGATGATTAACACAAAATGAAGGTTGTAGATATCTGGCCAATATTAGAATAGTAAGTGAATGTTTCAAGTATAAAGCTATGCAGAGTGACTGTGGTCCTTGTAAAACTTGGGTTGGCAAGTGTCTATATTGCATAATACAATTATTAATCTGAATATAAGTCTTAAATAGGTCTAAGCCTAATTCTTAAGGTAAAACTAACAGGAATAAATCTGATATTGTTCTTCCATTTATGATATAAGAGTCTATCTGTGGACAGTTGTGTTTATCATGACCTCAGCTACGTCATGTGACTCTGACCTACTGACCACAGTAGTCTGGTTTTATGGAGATACAAAATAACTGCTTTTTTTCTTTTGTTTTAGATTACAATGTTCTGTCAAGCAAATAGTGTAAATAAGCACATCATGTACACAATCAAATTGCCACTTTAACACATAATTTTAGAGCAAGCCTTTTGCATTGATTATAATGTTTCAATGTCTTTGTTACAAAGAGGATAATCAGAAATCTGAGCACAGCTGTAAGCAGCAACAGACAGTTCTGAAATAAAGGATGGTAGTTTTATTCTCAAGGGTACATTCACACAAAGTAGTTATGGATGCGGCATTTTTTTTAATCGATCGCTACTTATTGTGTTATTACAATAAACAGCTGCTGAAAATTTTGAATCACCTCTCCACACTCATGTCTTGTTCACCCTCCGCTGCCTCCTCTAGGTGGCGCTACACATATATCACGACGATCCGTCAAGCCTTGGCACTATGTACAGCATCCCAGTGAGTAAAAATTATCAGCCACTACTCTGTGTGGGAATGAGGGGGGGGGGGGTGTTCAAAGGGTGTCATATACTGCGGGTTTGCTTTAAAAAAGGGGTGTTATTCTGTGCAGGGGACATAAAAGGGGTCATAAAATGTGGGGGGTAAAAAAGGGGGTCATATACAGTGTGAGGGCCATAAAAAGGGTCAGATACTGTGTAGGTGCCATAAAAAGGAGTCATATCCTGTGTGGGGGGGCAAAAAGATGTCATATGTTGTTGTAGGTGGCCATAATAAAGGGGTCATATACTTTGGGGGCCATAAAAAGTGGATTTATATACTGTGGGGGGACTAAAAAAGGGAGTCATATACTGTGTGGAGGCAAAAAAAGGGAGTCATATACTGTGTGATGGGGCAGAAATAGATATCTGAGTTATGGGAGTGACTCTAAACCCTTCAAAATTACATTATGACTAGCCAAAGCATAATGGTAAACACTGTGGTTTTGATAACCGTTCATGACATTGGAGCGATGCTTATTCAAACGTTCTCTGAGACACATCACTGTTCTACTGAAGTATTGTAGGCCACAAAGGCATTCAAGCACATATTAAACGTATGAGGAAGAACAGTTTTGAAGGTGTTTGATGGGGAAACTTTAGTATTAAGTCCTGAATTGAAGGTGGTGATAAAATTAAGATGAAACCTATCAATGGTTCTATCAAAGTGGAATACGTTATGTTCCAGTATAAACTTAATACTTTTCATAAGGAATTCCTTTTAAGAGGATGGCATTAGGGGATTAGACTTTAGTGCTGTGGAAACTGCTCCCAATCCCTTCGCATGTGGGATGTTACTATACAGGTCTGTGATTTCTAGTATGGCCCATATATTTGATGGTTTCCAGCTAATGGGGAGGAGATCCCCTATCATGATAGCCAATTCTTTCAATAAGATGGCAACCTTTACAAATTTCTGTAAATGGGCATCAGTGTAATGCAAGAGGTTGTGTGTAAGGGAGTTAACCCCAGAGATAATGAGTCTCCCTGGTGGATTAGTGGAGTTTTTATGAATTTTTGGTAAATGGTAAAATAGCACCAAGGAAGAGTTTTGTACAGTTAGAAAACCTTATTGCAGTGCCCTTTGTCAAACCCATCTGGATGGAAACTAATGGTGGTGCAATAACCGTAGGAGTAGGAAGATTATTGCGTGTAGTAGAGTCAAGCTACTATGATTGTCAGGTAGCCCAAATTTGTCGGCGGCAGAGAGAGTGAAGAGGACGCCATTGCTCCTGGAAATATTTCACCGAGCAGTGAAGTTGGGCTGGTTGGATGACTAGGTGGCATAAGCTTTTTCTTAACATTATTGGTATTATTGTGTATACTGGTGGAAAATTTAGTTCTGCAAGTAATCTTCACAGTTTAAATTTGTGGGAGCCCAATTTGGGGAGCAATCGTCATCTTATCCAGGGGTCCAATGGAAGCGGAGTTTGTTCTAAGGAAGGTACACTTGAAAGGAACTTTATTATAAGATGCAAGGACCATTGACATCTGCCTACCCAACAATGGACCTGGAGTGTGAGTGTTTTTTTTTTTTTTGGTGTATGAGGGCTCCGTGGTTTCAACCACAATTTGATGTTACCACTTTGGTAATTCATCCTCTCCCTTTAATTTATCGCCTTTATGTGCCAGCAATTCCCTTTCCATATTGAGTGTCCTAGTGCAATGTATTCTACTCATGCGGCAGAAGTCTGGGTGATCAGCATGACTCTCAATTTCCTGGGTCAGGATATCAATTTGGTTGCTAAGGTCCATGGTGAGATAGCTGTCCAATTCATCATAAAACACAAAATCATTTGGAAATGGAGAGAGGTGTCTTTATTTTATTGATCTGAAAAACTATCTACAAGATAGGTCATCAGTATTTTGTTCTCCAAAATCCCTGCCCTGCACAGATCAGCTGCTGCATCAGCCTCTGGGTGCCGGAAGCTGCTAGTGGACAGAGAGCATGTTTAATGGAATAGAAGCACTATTACATGAATAGGAGTGGTGCTGCAGTTCCTCAGATCCTCGGAACCACCAATATAGAGTGGACGTGGCTGCTGCCCTGCTCCTATTACTTGAATAGGAGTAATGCTTCCCGTGCTGTCCATCCATAGCCTGCTACAATAGCTGATCTGTGCAGGGTTTGGGGTATCACATCACTGTAAAATCAATTTGGAGCGAGAAAGCTAATGAAATCTATTGGCAGAAATCTGAAACTGCTTTGCCATACAGTTGACTGCTTACTTTTTTATTTCTTTTCCCATCTCTGCTTGCCACATACATTACATTTCAGACAAAGAAACACTGGGAAATGTATTTGGCACAATCACATATGGTTATACACAACTATTTATAGCTTGTATGAAATAAGCAAACAATGAAAATGATACATGCAAGGAACAACAGTTGTGAAAAGCTTAGGCTGCTAGATGAGCAGGTTCATATAAGGAATGTTCCTTTTATATATACTGTATATATAACCAGATTGAAAAGATGAACCATTTAATTGCATTTTATCCCTTTGGCGTGTACTATTTTCTTCTTCTCTTGATCTTAGTGGCCTATCAACATGCCTCCAGAGCAAAATATATCACTTCACTTGCCATCAATATACTGTAAACAGCTCTGTGCAGATTGTCAGCCTCCAAGATCACCATTTGATTTGTATACAGCTTTAGTGTGTATGCAATTCTTACAAGACAAGACCATAACAATCCTAAATTAATCTCTTGTTTTAATAAAGTAAATAATACCTTTTACAGGAAAAACAGATTTTGAAGAAAATTTCAAGAATTCAGAACCTCTTCCCTGTCAGATGTTCTTTATCTGAGGGGAAAATGTTGATAAAATATGACCTTCTATGATTAGACTGTACGTGTATACTACCTTATACAGGAAAAGTTGTCAATGTGTGGGAAGGGAGAAACAGGAGTCACAAGCTTTTTCTAGGTCCTATGAGAGCTTTTCAGAGGTGAAATCTGGCTGATAAGTGATGGGTAGAAGCGTACCTTGTGTGTCTGTCTATGACATTGGCGACTTCTTGTAGTAAAGAGGCTTTTGGACATCCTGAAGCTCTAGGGCCTGTGCACCCCGTATAACTATGCCCCTGGTGAAGGGAACTGTATTGTCTGTAATTTGTAAAGTGCTATGGAATATGTTGGTGCTATATAAATAAAGTTTATTATTATTATTATTATTATTATTATTATTAACACTGAGCATCTGGAAGTAAATATTGTTTACCACCTGAAGAGGCACTAATTCACTGACCAGCATACCATATCATATCTAATATTTAATGTACTAATCTAACTTTGTCCTCAATATTATAGAATGTGAGTATATTATTGCAGGATACTTTGAAAATTAAGCTATATCAATGATAGAAACTATAAATACACTCTTGAACTGAAACCAGCCTCATGCCACTGAATGAGTCATCAAATAAGAACCATGCAGAGGCGTAGCTAGCGGGGGGGGGGGGGGGCAGAATGCCACGTTTTTTTTTCTGTGGGTTTTCGCCACATGGGGCACCATCCCATCCCCACTTTGCAGTAAAATACACGCAGCGGATTCGCTGTGATTTCCAAAACAGTCGCAGTTTTGAAAATCGCAGCATGTCAGTTATAGTTATGGAAATGCCAGCGGTTTCCCTATAGATATAATTAAAGCAGAAAGTCCACACAGGAAACCTCTGCAGACATTCTGTGCAAAGTGCTGCAGGAAGAACCGTGATGCGTCGCTGCCGCGGTTTTTCCCACAGCTGTTTTTTGCTGCGGGACGCCACGTGGGGCCTTAGCCTTAAGGCATTTTCCAGCTCATTTTTATTGATGATCAATCCTCAGAATAAATCATCAATAAGAGATAAGTGATTCCCCACTGATCAGCTGTAAGAAGGGGCTATGGCGCCTGTTTATATCATACGCTGTCTGTTTATAGTGACCGTGTGATGTCATTCCAGCCTTGTCACATAGATGTGTATAGGACAAGGCTGTTGTTACATTACATGGCCGCTATGAAAAGAATGACACTGTGTAAACAGAGAAGGGATCACAGCACTTACACAGGTACCACGGGTCATTCAAACAGCTGATCCTCAGGGTCCCGGGTATTGGAACCCCAGTATTTTTTTTTCCCTTGCTTTTTTTTTTTTTCTTTTTAATTAGGAAACACCTGGGGCATTATTAATAAGGGGAACTATTTAAAGGGGTGCACAGGGAAGTTATTAATTTAAAGATGCACTTGGTGGTATTATTCATTATGGGGGGGTATATTATATATTTTATAATTGGGGGAAGCAGCAGGATGGGGGCTTTGTGTAGGTGAGGACAATATGGATCAGGTGCCTGGAAAAGTAAGGAGCCAAAGATGACTGTGTTGCAAACTTTACAGAGACTGGAAGAAGTGGTCATGGCCGTCCAGATAAAAGAGACGGGGAATGTGAACGATTAGTCAGAGACGTCACCTGTAAGTCACTAAATGTTACTGCACTGTATTTACCTAAATCGTCTGCAGAGCCCTGTGTAGAGCCGCTATATACCACTATACGCTCACTGTATACTCATAATATCGGTATACGAACATGTCCAAGTTGGGGGCCTACTTGGACATGTTCGCCCCCCCTGTGCTGAACCCCTAGCTACACCTCTGGAACCATGTAAAGGATTTTGATATTCAGCAATATCTCATCCATATCTGGTTGGTGGGGGTCTGACATATGGCACTCCACTGATCAACTGTTTGAAGGGACTACAATGCTAGGGTGAGAATGTTGCTTCTTCTTAGTGGTCCTTCTTCAGCTTAGTCCCATTCAAGTAAATGGGAATGAGCTACAATTCCAGACACAGCTGCTACTCTATGTGCAGCACTGTGCCTGATATATAACTAGCAGGCCACAAATATTGCCCAAATACCATGGTCCCTTTAATCAGTAGGGGGTACTGGGAGTGAAATCCCTACCAATCTGATATTAATGTCCTATCCTAAGGCTATGTCACCAATATTAAAGTTCTGTAATGGCCATTTACTACAATTTTTTATTACCTCCTTCTGTTACCCCTGACAAATAGCTGATTTTGTCGTGGGAAGTTGCAGCCAGCCAAGCAAATGTAGTATTACATGGTGGCCATTCAAATGAATGCCCAGCCATTTAATACATGTTCAGCTCAAGTCTGCCAAAAAACGAAGCACTCCTACAGATCAGAAGACTCTCCTGTATGATGTTCATATGCATACAAACAAACAGGGGTTGTCTTTATAGTCCAACCTCTCTCAACATCATAGTTGAAAGTTGCTATAATAATAACCTTTTTATATGTTCCATTTAGCCAATAGAAGAACATGTGCCATTTTGTGAGGATTACAAATACTTCATTTTGAACAGAACTGCCAAATGAGCACTCACATTATCCTTCATTAGTGGAGCGTCTACAAATGTGTATTTTGGACACATCCTGTTTTGTGTAAAATCTTGTAGAAGAGCCAGGGAATGTTTCAGATATCACACTGAAGTAAGCAGGCTGGCATGAGGCCTGGCAAAAAAAATGCAAAATAGAAAATGTCCTCAGCATTTCAAACTAATTTATATATTTTCTTGTGCTGCGAAGCAAAAAAATTGATGGATGCCAATAATGATTTCAATTAATCCTCGCATGAAGCAGACACAGTATTGCTTCCCTGTCGCTGCATCAGAGGGAATTGAGCAGTTAGTTTACAGTTCACTAGTAGACCTGGATATTAAAATCTGCAAATATTGAACAGATGAAGCTAATTGCATTTGATTTACACATAGCCTACTGTCCTCCAACAAAGAATACTAAACACAATTTTCTTCTGCTGCTTTTTGTGCTCAAGGTAATTGACTACAAATCTTTACCCAATAAAATACTTCAGTAATGTATTGCACTGGCCCACTCCATTAGCAATGAATTACAGTAAGTATGTGTTTTCCCGGTGCTGAAAATATTATTTCTGTATGAAATATGCTTTAGCCATAGGAAAAGATCTGGAAATGATTATCTCAGCGATAAGCACTTTCCTTGTTTCTTAAAGTAATGAATCTCTTAAAACACCATACATATAATGTTTTGGGATAAACTCAGTGATATAATACTTGTTAAAACTCCCTGGGGAAGTTGTAGTTGTAGCCTTTATGTTCAGAAATCTATAGAAATTTCTGTTGAGGAGATCTGTATTACCACTTTATTCATTGGCACGGCCCCATCTGGATTATGCAGTTCAGTTCTGGGCACCAGTACATAGAAAATATGTCCTAGACTTGAAAAAGGTTCAATGGAGGGCCACAAAACTGTTAAGGGGCATGCAGGACCTTGGTTATGAGGAGAGACTAAAGGAGTTACATCTGTTTAGTCTGGAGATGAGGCGTTTAAGAGGAGATATGATAAACCTATATTAATATATAAATGGCCCATACAAGAAATATGGGGAAAAGCTGTTCCATGGAAAATCCCCTCAAAAGACAAGGGGGTACTCCCTCCATCTGGAGAAAAAAAGGTTTAATCTCAAGAGCCAACAAGGCTTTCTTCACTGTAAGGCCTGTGAATCTGTGGAATAGCCTCCCTCAGGAGCTGGTCACAGCAGCAACAGCAGACAACTTCAAAAAAACATTAGATGCCGTTTTAGAAGAAAATAGCATTGATGCTTATGGAAATGTATAGATTGTCGTTTCCCATCCTCTGGTTAAAGTTGATGGACATATGTCTTTTTTCAACCATACTAACTATGTAACTATGTAGTATTGCAGTATATACACAGTATGTATATATTTATATATTCAGTATATGTGTGCATTGACTGTCTTGCAGTCTTTCTTTCCATCACAAAAAATTATAATGTATTGCTGTGTTATGACATCACTTTCTGATCAGTGATGATCTTAGCGTCATCTGTGTGTCATCTTTTTCTGCAATGAGAATAACCCTTTAACCTCTGTTCCTCTTGGGCACAGTTAGGATCAGTGACTGATCCTAACTGTGTAGCGGAATTCATCTCCTGCTTAGGCTGCAACTCTGTTGTAAGGGAATTGCCAGTTGAGCAATTCCCCAGTGCCGCTGCAGAATCCTGGGGGGAGGGGCACAACAAGACAGTGAGCCCTAAACTGAACCCCCACTGTCCCTGGCTAACTTGCCTATCTGTCCTAGGCGACAGCAGCAACTGGTTGACAGGCCCTACCTAATATAGGTGACAACACAGACAGGACAAACAACGGACAAAGGGAGGTCGGCTAGCCAAGGGGTCGGTAACAGTCGAGCAATGCAGTACAAAATCACAATCCAAGAAAATAGTCACAGACAAAGCCAGAGATCAGAAATAGGAATACAGGTAACAAAATAGCACGGAGTAAAGGCAGGTACGCAGAAGCAATAACCAGCGACCTTGTGAGGGCTGACAACCTGTTTATAGAAAGACAGGACCTGCCCCAGACTGGATTGGTAGACAGGCTGTCAATCACACAGGCAAGGCTGAGATTAACTATTAGAGAAGCAGAGAGAAACAAAGATGCAAGAGACGGGTGTGCCTGAAATTCAATTACAGACAGGAGGTATTAGGATAGTGTTCAGACTGAGCAACAAGAGCCCTACGCAAGGAATCAAACTGAACACGCCTACTTCGCCGCAGCATGCGAGCAGACTGTGTCGCAGAGACCCCAACAGGCAGAGACGTTACATCTGTCCTTTGTTATCTCTTTCCATTCAGACCTTTGGCTGAAATCAAGCACTGCTGAATTATACAGTAGTCCTAAGCATGATATGCTAACATACCAAACATATTTGGACAGCAGAATGAACTGACTAGTTTGATTAGGGTAAAATCACTGATACAGTTTTTGGTGTAAGTTTTCAAGTCAAAGCCAGGCATGGTCCAGAAAGAAAGAAAAATACAGGTGTATCTCAATAAATTAGAAAATCTTTGAAAAGTTTATTTATTTCAGTAATTCAGTTCAAAAAGTGAAACTCCTATATTTTATAAATTCATTACACACAAAGTGATCTGTTCCAGATAATGAAAGCCCAAATTTTAGTATCTCAGAAAATGACAATATTGTGATAAACTTCAATATTTTAGGCTGGTGTCAGAGTCTAATCAGCTAATCAACAGAAAACACCTCCCAAGGTTTCCTTGCATTTCCCCCCAGTCTGGTACAATAGGCTACACAATCACAGGGAAGACTGCTGACTTGACCAGAAAACTGTCATTGAGGAGGGAAGAAGTTGGATGTTCACAGAGTGCTGTATACTAGTATATTATTGGAAATTTGTGTGGATGGAAAAAGTGTGGTAGAAAAAGATGCGCAAGCAACAGGGATAACTGCAGCCTTGATAGGATTGTCAAAAAAAGCCATTGAAGAATTTGGGGGAGATTCACATGGAATGGACTGTGCTTGAAGTCAATGCTTCAAAAGCTATCACAAACAGACGTATCCATGACATGGGTTACAGCTGTCGCATTCCTTGTGTCGAGCCACTCATGACCCAGAGACAACATCGGAAGCAACAGAAAAAAAAGGGCTCAGGAGAAAAAGGACTGGACTGTTGCTCAGTTTTCCAAAGTCCTGTTTTCATATTAAAGTAAATTTTTATTTCAAAATCAAAGTCCCAGAGTCCATAGGAATATTGGAGAGGCACACAATCCAAATTATTTGAGGTCCAGTGTGATGTTTTCATTGTGTTATATCAAGTCCAAAGTTAGCGCAACCATTTACCAGGAAATTTTAGAGCGCTTCCCTCTGCTGACAAGTCTTATGGAGATGCTGATTTCATTTTCCAGCAGGAATTGGTACCTACCCACACTGTCAAAAGTACCAATACCTGCTATCACTGTGCTTGATTGGCCAGCAAACTCCCCCTCCCCTCGACATAAATCTCATAGAACATCTATGGCTATTGTCAAGAGGAAGGTGAAAGGCACCAGATCCATCAATGCAGACAAGCTGAAGGCTGCTATTAAAGCAATCTGGGCTTCCATAACACCTCAGCAGTGCCAGAAGCAGATGGCCTCCATGCCACTCCACATTAATACAGTAATTCATGCAAAAGGTGCCCTCACCAAGTACTGAGTGCATATATTGTACATACTTTTCAGTAAGCCAACATTTCTGTATTGAAAATAATTTTTTAAATTAGTCTCACATAATATTCTAATTTTCTGAGATAACTTTTGGGTTTTCATTAGCTGTAAGCCCTAATCATCAACATTCACACATATAAACCCTTGAAATTGATCATTCTGTGTAATGAAACTATAAAATACAGGAATTTCACTTTTTGAGACAAATTACTGAAAAAAATTTACATTTCAAAGATATTCTAATTTATCTAGATGCACCTGTACTGAGATTTCTCTTTTGCATCTATCCTGTGGTTTGATACAACTGCATGTTCTAGAGTTCTCTGCAAATTGGACAAAAAAAAAATATAAAATAAAAAAAAACATGCAAAGGTAATTACACCAACACATGCTTAAATACCCTTAGTTGGCTCCAGGAGTGCATTTTGCCTAAGGGAGGTATGACTGTAGTAAATAAAATGGCTGCCAGCACCATCCTGTGTAAGAAACTTATCCAAGAATGTAACTAGGGCAGGATATGTGCTACGAGAGACCTACAAGGGTCAGAGTCGGGGATGGATGGAAACAAAAAAGTTATGGGTGTCAGAATTTGCAGAAGAATTTATTATTAAAGTTTTATATTATTAAAAGTATTAAAAACTATATAAATTGGGCATAACTCTAATTGTAGAATAAAGGTAATGTATCATCTTTACTGCAAAGTGAATGCCATTAAAATAAAACTACTAAGTAAATGTCACAATTGTTTTTTTTTTCAGTTCTACCCTCATACAGCTGTGTGAATAGAAAAAAAATATTTATGACTTTTGTATGTACATTTCTATAATAGCTTCAAAGACTATGGGCCCATAATCCTGCTGCTCAGATCTACAAGCCCCATTGGCATTGTTAGGGTTTATGAAGATATATCGCTTATCTCTTATCTCTTATATATAGACATGGACAAAATTGTTGGTACCCCTCGTTTAATGAAAGAAAAACCCACAATGGTCACATAAATAACTGGGGGGGGGGGTGTTGGGGGGGGGGGGGGGGGGGGGGGGGGGGGGGGGGGGGGGGGGGGGGGGGGGGGGGGGGGGTTTTTCCGGGGGGCCCCCGGGGGGGCCCGGGGGGGGGCCCCCCGCCCCCCCCGGGGGGGGGGGGGGGGGGGGGGGGGGGGGGGGCCCCCCCCCCCGGCGGGGGGGCCCCGCCCCCCCCCCGGGGGGGGCCCCCCCGGGGGCGGGGGGGGGCTTTTTTTTTTTTTTTTTTTTTTTTTTTCCCCGTGGGGCCCCCCCCCCTTTTTAGGGGGAGAACTCGCACAATTAGGGCTGCAAATACTTTTTTTCCCCAGTGTATAAGACAGTTTCTATGCATGAGCATATACTAGGTATGTTAATAACAAAGTCAGTTACCAAATATTATAGAGCAGCAATTCCCCAGTAGCTGCAGGTGAACCCTGGCGGGAGGGGCACAACAAGACAGTGAGCCCAAAGCTGAACACCACCCCATCCCTGCCTACTTGCCTGAACTGTCCTAGGCAACAGACGGCAACTGGGCAGCGATCCCTTCTTAAGATACAAGTGATGACACAGAACGCAGACAAGACAAACAACAGCTAAAGGGAGGTCAGCTAGCCAAGGGGTCGGTAACAGTTGAGCAACGTAGTATAGAATCGAAATCCGAGAGAATAGTCAAAGGTAAATCCAGAGGTCAGGAATATGTATACAAATTACAAAACAGCAAGAGTAAATAGCCAGCACGCACGAGGCAATAGCAAGCAACAATGTGAGTGAATGTGAGCAAACAATAAATAGGAAGGAAGAACCCGCCCCAGACTTGATAGGAAGATAGGCTGTCAATCACACAGGTAAGGCTAAAATTAACCATTATTATTATTATTATTATTATTATTAATTATGTTTATATAGCACCATTAATTCCATAGCGCTTTACATTTGAGGGTTTACATACGGTACACAAAATATACAAGACAAGTATAATACTAACAGTGACCAACTGGCACAGTGGGATAGAGGGACCTGCCTGCAAGGGCTTACAATCTATTAAGGAAGAGGGATAGAGACAGAAGGTGGGGGTAGAGACTGTTCAGGTGGTGGTATGGTGATAGTATTGTTATTGGAGGTTGTAGGCCTTCCTGAATAGATGAGTCTTCAGGGACTTCTTGAAGCTTGTGATTGTGGGGGGTCAGTCTTATGTGTCTTGGTAATGAGTTCCAGAGTATGGGGGCTGCACAGGAGAAGTCTTGTAGATGGTTGTGTGAAGAGGGGAGAGGTGTATAAAGCGAGCAGCACAGTTTAAGGTGGACTGGAGGGGGGTGAGAGTATTTGCTGGGAGGCCATGGAGAAGGTTGTTACAGTAGTCTAAGCGGGAGATTATGAGGGTATGGACTAGAATCTTTGTAGTTTTAGTGGTGAGGAAGGAGTGGATTCGATGGATGTTCTTGTGTTGGAGGCGGCAGGAGGTGTTGAGGGTTTGGATGTGCGGCTTGAAGGATAGGTCAGAGTCTAAGGTTATCCCAAGGCAGCGGACCCATAGGACTGGGGTAAGTTTAGCACCATTAACTATGATAGAGGGGATGTGCAAGGTGGGGCGAAGATGATGAACTCCGTTTTCTCCATGTTAAGTTTGAGAAAGCAGGAGGAGAGAAAGGAGGCTACAGCTGCTAGACACTCTGGTAATGTCTGGTCCAGAGAGATATATTTGAGTTTCATCAGCATAGCAATATTCTATTCCTATTAGAGGAGCAGAGGGAAACCAAGGTGAAGGAAATGGGTGTGGTGGAAAATCAATTACAGAGGTGAGGGAATAGGACAGTGTTCAGACAATACAAGAAGAACCCAAAGGAAGGAATCACAACTGGACCCGCCTCCTGCGCCGCAGTATACGGCCGGATGGTGCAGAAGTTCGAACGGGTGCGGACGTAACAGTACCCCCCTTCCTTTTATGAGGGGCCACCGGACCCTCATCAGACAACCCAGGTTTAGAAGGGTTCTGCTGATGAAACAACTTAATTAGGCATGGAGCATGAAGGTCCTTGCCAGGGACCCAAGTCTGCATCTCAGGGCCATAACCCTTCCAATGTACCAGGTAATGGACGAAGTTCCATACCCAACGGGAATCTAGAATTTTTTCGACCTCATATTCTAGTTCCCCCTGAATTATCACAGGCTTGGGTGGAGTGATGGAGGAATGACAGGCGTAATGTACTATTCAAAAGAGATTTATGGAACACATTGCGAATGCGGAAAGACTTAGGCAGTCGTAGTTTAAATGACACCGGATTAATAACATCAATGATGGTGTAAGGCCCAATGTAACATGGAGCAAATTTTGAAGATGAAACCCTAAGGTGCAGATTTTTTGTGGACAGCCAAACCCAATCTCTCACCTTGTACTCAGGACTCAGTAAGCCTCTCTTATTTGCCTGACTTTTTTGATTTTCTTGGGTTTTTACCAGGTTCTGCAGAGCCTGGGCCCATACTGTGCACAGTTGTCGATAAGTCTGTTCGGCGGTAGGATTTATAGATTCAGTGCTACTAAAAGACGAGTACCTAGGGTTAAAACCATAGTTACAGTAAAATGGAGACATCTTAGTGGTAGAGTTCCTTCTGTTATTAATCGCAAACTCCTCTACATATCTATAAAAACTGCACATAAAGCTCACTGGAAGTGCAAACTAGACCAGAAATTAGAAAACCATGAGCAAAATTTATATATAAAAAAGTATAAATCTTTATTAACCACTTCCGTACCGCCCATAGAGTATATACGTCCAAGTGGTGGTTGCCTATTTCTGCCGAACCTACCAGAGAGAAGACAGGGAAGGTTTATTACCTTCACTGCCTTTCCGATCGCTGTGTATACAGCGCTCAATGAGAGCTGTATACAGAGCTATGGACGCCGCCATCTTGCAGCCGCCCTCAGACCCAGCGGTCATGTTATCCGCCGGGTGCAGCGTCTGCAAGAGCTACTGGGTCCTACAGGACCCAGATCAGCTCTATAGTATTGTGTAAGTAACGTGCAGGAGGCTGTGTAGCAGCCCCAGTTACAGGGGAAATCAGCCTCCCCAAATAAAAAACAGTGATCAGATGTCCCCAAAAGTGAAATTAAGAAAAAAAAATTAATAGAAAAGTAAAAAAAAATGTAAATAGAATAATTTAAAAAATAAATAAAATAATATGCCAATAACATGCCCTTATTACAGGTTATAGCCCTACCCCCGACGACACCATAAAAAATAAAAATTACCGTAACAGAGAGGAAAAACTATTTTAAAAAGTTTTTTAGTAGCACTTTGTGTTATTAAATTAAAAAAAAATGAAAAGTGAAAAACGGACACGTTTTCCCTCCTCTTTTGTTTATATTTTTCCAGATATAAAAAAAATGAAAACACATGGAAAAATAAAAACAACATAAAAATAAAGCCCTATGCGTCACCGAAAAAAGACACAGAAATTAGTTGAATAACGCAAATGATGAAAATATTATAGCCCACAAAACCGCACATACAAAAAACCCGAAAATGTGTCTGATCTGGAAGGGGGTTAGAGCATCTGGTATGCAAGTGGTTAAGTACAACAAAATATGTAAATATCAAATTTGGGCAATATACAACAGTACAAATATATAGACAGGAGAAACTCATAAAATATGACCTATCTCCATACTACAAGTAGAAACAAGTGGTGGTAGGGGGAAAAGAAATTTACCATGTGCTGATAAAATTGTATTGTAGTCTAATTTAAATCCAGTAAGTCATACCAGTTATAACAGACAAACTGGAAAATATATAATACAAAACACGAGGTAAGTGAGCTGACAGATAGTGCAAATATAAATAATGCTGCATAAATAGCAACCAGCCTAGTAAATATAGTCAGCTGTAGAATAATAACAGCTTACCCAGAGACATGTTTGAGCAACATGGGAGACCCCTTCACACAACACCGCAGAACCCCAACGCACGTTTCGTCTATGAAAGACTTCGTCAGGAGGTTCTGCGGTGTTGTGAAATGCACATTTTAGAGAATCTATCTACCCCCACCCATACTACAGTTTTCCCTTGAGAAACAGGCAGATCTGTAATGAAGTCCATCGGGACCACGTTTTTTTTACGTATAGGAAGAGGATGAAGAAGGCCCTCTGGTAACCTTCTGGGTACCTTCATCCTAGCACATACCTCACAGGCTGAGACAAACTCATGTACATCTCAGGACCAACTAGGCCACCAGTATGAGCGAGAGAGCAGATATTTGGTACCAGCGATGCCAGCATGTCCTGCTAAAGAGGAGCAGTGAATTTCCTCTAACACACGGAGACAAAGGTTTGGGGGGGGTACAAATAATTTCCCAGTGGGAGTATTTCTGGGAGCAAGATCTTGCGAATTAACCACAGACATGGCAAGATCAGGGTTTATATAGGCAACTACCACCCCAGGGGACAGGATTTTTTCAGGGACGTTTCCTGTAGCATCACTGGCACAAAAGCTGCTAGAAAGGGCATTGGCTCGCACATTTTTAGTACCTGGACGATAGGTTACAACAAAGTTAAAACGCATGAAGAACAAGGCCCAGCAAACCTGCCTAGGAGATAGTCGCTTAGCCCCATCCAAATACAATAAATTCTTATGATCAGTAATTACTGTGATTTTATGCTTAGCCCCCTCAAGGAAATGTCTCCATTTAATAGCTAAGAGTTCGTGATTACCCACGTCATAATTGTGCTCTGAAGGGGAGAACTTCCTTGAGAAAAAGGCCACAGGTCACAAATGTGTGAGGGTCTCTGGGCCCTGAGACAAAACTGCACCAACCCCTACTTCTGAAGCATCAACCTCCACAACAAATGGTTGATCCAAGTCTGGTGGCATTAAGACAGGAGCTTCAACAAAACATGTCTTAAGTTGCGCAAATGCCTGTTCAGCCTCAAGAGTCCAGTTTGTCAAATCAGCACCCTTCTTAGTGAGATCCGTCAATGGCTTAGCTATGATAGAGACATTTTTGATAAATTTCCGATAACAATTGGAAAAGCCCAGGAACGTTGCAGCGCCTTAAGACTAGAAGGGCGTTCCCATTTTTTTTTTTTATAGCCGTGACCTTGAGTGGATCCATACAAAAAGATTTGGGGGTAATGACATAACCCAGGAAAGTGACTCTTTGGACTCTGAACAGGCATTTGGACAGTTTGTCTAAAAGATTATTTTGGCATAACAGCAGCAAAACATTCCTAATGTGTTCAACATGTGTAGCCCAATCAGGGAAGAAAACCAGGATATCAACCACATAGCAACCCAGCAGGTCTCTGAATACATCATTGATAAAATGTTGGAAAACTGCTGGTGCATTACACAACGCGAAGGACATAACCAGATACTCAAAATGACCCTCCGGGGTGTTAAATGCAGTTTTCCATTCATCTCCCTCCCTGATCCAAATCAGATTGTAGGCCCCCTAGAGATCAATCTTGGAAAACAAGCGGGCACCCACTATCTAATTGAAGAGATCAGGAATCAGTGGAATTGGGTTCTGGTTCCTGACAATAATCTTATTTAGTTCACTTTAATCAATGCATGGCCGTAAACCCCCATCTTTTTTATCAACAAAAAAGAAACCAGTTCCCATGGGAGATTTAGATGGCTGAATATGCCTTTTCAAAAGACTGTCATGGATATACTCCCACATATCCTCACGTTCAGGAGCTGAGAGATTGAAGATCCTTCCACTAGGATATTTGGAATCAGGAAGGAGATCAATACCACAGTCATAAGATCAGCAGATTTTTGATCAAACACTTCTAAAAAATCATACCGGAAGTCAGTTAAGAGCGTCTCCTAAATGACACAAACCGATATATGCAAGGCTTTATAATGAGAAGAACACTGGTCTCCCCATTTCAGCAACTCACTCCTAGACCAATCAAAAATGGGGTTATGGAGGACTAACCAGGGAAGGCCCAAAATCATATCTGAAGCCAGACCCTCCATAACCAGGAAACTTATGACCTCTGAATGAATAGACTACTACTTCAAGACTGATTAGGGGGGTCCTGTATCGGACTCCACTCCTGGCTAATGGGGTAGAATCTGCTCCAGTAACTGACAATGGAGCGTCTAACAATAACAGATCTAAACCCAAGGCAGAAATAAATGACAAATTAGCAAAATTAGCCCCAGCTCCTGAATCTACAAGAGCCTGGCCAGATACAGACTTGTCCTCATAGGACAGAGATACTGGTAGCATTACGTTATGGTAATTTTCGGAAGGTACCTGATTGCCTGAGTGGGTCTTCCGAATACCACCCAAGCACTGAAGTTTTTCCGCCGGTCGGGTTTTAAGGAGCAGTCTTGGATGAAATGACCTGGTTTACCACAATACAGGCAGAAGTTATTCTGAAGACGGTATTTTTGTCTAGCCTTGGCAACCAGTGCTCCCAGCTGCATCGGTTCATCACCGGTGGTGGCAGAAGGGAAGACAGACTTCATATGAGAGAAAGAAGGAGAGACAGAGAATTGAGATGAATCAGGCCCTACTCTATCCTTGCGTCTGTCCCGGAGTCTCCAGTCAATGCGAACAGCTAAGGCCATGGCCTGCTCTAAGGTAAGAGGATCTGGGTGACCCACCTAAACATCCTTCACTGAATCATTAAGACCCTGATTAAAAAGAGCCCTCAAAGCTGACTCACACCAACCTGTCGTTATGCTATATTTACAAAATTCAGAGCAAGCCTCAGCAGAGTGTTTGCCCTGCCGAATAGCAAGGAGTTGCGACTCTGCAGGTCCATTGTGGTCAGGCTCAGCATAAATAGCGCACACAGACTTGAAAAAATTTTCTAAATCTGTCCACTCCTCAGCCCCAGAGGGAAGTTTAAGGGCCCAAGCCTGTGGATTCCCCTGCAAGAGAGAAATGACCACCCCTACCATCTGGAACTGAGACGCATGAGGAACTTGAAAATATAAATGACATGACTCCTGGAACATCTCAAATTTTTCTCAGTCCCTCGAAAAATGATCCTGGAGTAACATCTTAACCCTGGGAAGAGGAAGCACAGCAGTTGGTGATGTAGCAGCCTCTGCTTGGTTCCAGGTAAGGGTATGAACCTGGTTAGCCAAGTCAGCTACCAGGCCTACCACAGCCTCCATCCAGGTTGCAAGTTCCTGAATAGAACCTATGCTAATGGCAGAAAGTATTTTTAGGGCTTGCTATTCTATAAGGAAATTTCTAGAGGAGCAATTCCACAGTAGTTACTGGTGAACCCTGGGGGGAGGGACACGACAAGACAGTGAGCCCTAAGCTGAACCCCCCCCCCCCGTCCTTGCCTACTTGCCTGAACTGTCCAAGGCAACAGACGGCAACTGGGCGGCGATCCCTTAAGATACAAGAAATGACACAGAACTCAGACAAGACAAACAACAACAAAAGGGAGGTCAGCTAGCCAAGGTGTCGGTAACAGTCGAGCAATTCAGTACAGAATCGAAATCCGAGAGAATAGTCAAAGGTAAAGACAGAGGTCAGGAATAAGAATACAGGTAACAAAACAGTAATAGCCAGTACACACGAAGCAATACCAAGTGCTAATGTGAATGTGAGCAAACAATAAATAGGAAGGAAGAACCCGCCCCAGACTTGATAGGAAGATAGGCTGTTAATCACACAGGTAAGGCTAAAATTAACTATTTGAGGAGCAGAGGGAAACCAAGGTGAAGGAGATGGGTGTGGTGGAAAATCAGTTACAGAGGTGAGAGAATAGGACAGTGTTCAGACAATACAAGAAGAACCCAAAGGAAGGAATCACAGCTGGACTCACCTTCTGCACCGCAGCATGGGGCCGGATGGCGCAGAAGTTCGAACGGTGCAGACATAACAGTACCACTATACAACTGTAATAAAAAACTCACAAAAAAAAAAAAAAAAAAACGAACAAAACACAGTATGCCAAGGCCTATATTACCAATATAATCAGAATATAAGAGCTAAATAATACTGACAGGCCATGACCACAAATTACCACCATATTGTGCCATAATTAGACAATTGTAGGGATACTGAAAAAATCCCACTATACTAAGACAAAAACTACACTGGCCATATGGTGGCAAGTACCAGTTCTATGGAGGTACAATACAGATGACATCTCTTCTGATTGTAGTCCTTCACTTTATATTTTTTAATCAATCTAGCACAGACTGCTATGACAACTTATAGAATGATTGTTAAGGGTCTCCTGGGCACCACTCATGTTAAACAGTACTGCACAACAATTATAAGGCTACGGCCCCACGTTGCGGAAACGCAGCTTTTTTTGTTGCACATTTTGCTGCGTTTTTTTTGAGCCAAAGCCAAGAATGGCTACAGAAGAAATGGGAAATATATAGAAGTTCTTATACTTCTACCTGCTTTGGCTCAAAAAGCCGCAGCAAAGTCTGCAACAAAAAAAAGCTCTGTTTCCGCAACGTGGGGCCATAGCCTAAAAGTGATTTTGACCAAACATGCTGATTGTCAGAACTGAACCACTTAGGGCTGTTCACACTTCAGAAAGTGAAGAGGAATTGAAGTACACTTCTGCCTCAGCTTCCTCTCCATTTTCCAACCCTCTGTCTCACCGTGGAGGAAAAGAGAAGCAGAGCTTTGACTTTCCGCCATGGCTTTCACTCACTGATTAGCCTCAGTTAAAAGGGGCTAATCAGCCAAGTGTCTTGTGCCACGGAGTCTTGCGTCTAATCAACTTAGGAATTTGTGGCAAGATCAAGCAGGACGCTTATTTTTTAAGTGTCCTGCTTCAATCTCTGCCTCCCCACAAAATCAATGCCAAACTTCTATGTGTGAACGGACCATTACTGTAAATGGCCTAAAGAACTGAACAAATGTTTTTGCGTCATACTTAAAAACTGTACTACATTAACGACAATGTGGATAAAGCACATCTCTTCAAAAATCACTGCTTTTTTCTTACCTTTATTTTTACAGTGACTGGAGTACAAATTAGATGATTGATGAAAATTTAGTCTGTTTAATTTTTTTGTACATATAAAAAAAAGTTATTTAGTCTTCAAATTAAAAAAGCTGGTGTTAATGTGGCATAAAACATTGGGGCAAATTTATTAAGACTGGCATATCGTACGCCTGAATGGCACAGGGACCAAGAAATTTATGAAGAGGCTGCAGCATCTTCATAAATCTGTTGGAAGTCCTGATGCAAGAATGGAAATCTACATCAATCAGGAACTAGCATAGATATCCAATCCAACTCACACCAGGAAACTAGTTTTAATAAATCAGCCGGGCCGAGGTGGGCAAGCAAAAAGCGACGGGTGAGGCATAGATTGTGGCTTGAGGTGCACATTTGTACAGGAAAGGGCCTTGCTCTAAACTTGTGCCTCAATATCATCTCCTCTATGCCAGTTTTCTGGTGTAGAGGGAATGATGAATTTCCCCGCAATGATTCAACTTCTTATATACTTGATATGACCCAAATTGATATAAAAATGCAAGGAGAAATACAAAACAGAATAGAATAATCATAAGAAAAGTTCTAGTACAGATATTAGATGAGCATACTGTATGAGAAAAATCTTATAATCATATAACCAGTAGTACTATAAGTCTGATCATTAAAACACAAATGTTATTACCTCAATAGCAATAAAAAGTAGCGTTGCAAAGCATCTGGATTAATTGGCTTTTTAGAAATATACTACACCCAGTAGCCCTGTATTTTTTTACCCTGAAGGAACAGTAACAGTCTATTTTACAAATTAGCTGTAAAGTAACTTGGACTGTCAAACTTCTACTACTTCTTCTATACACCGAGGAAAATATACAGTTAGGTCCATAAATATTTGGACAGAGATAACAGTTTTCTAATTTTGGTTGTGTGCATTACCACAATGAATTTTGAACAAAACAATTCAGATAAAGTTGAAGTTCAGACTTTCAGCTTTAATTCAGTGGGTTGAACAAAAGGATTGCATAAAAATGTGAGGAACTAAAGTATTTATTACACACAATCCCTTCATTTCAGGGGCTCAAAAGTAATTGGACAAATGAAATAATTGTAAATAAAATGTTAATTTCTAATACTTGGTTGAAAACCCTTTGTTGGCAATGACTGCCTGAAGTCTTGAACTCATGGACATCACCAGACACCACTGTGTTTCCTCCTTTTTAATGCTCTGCCAGGCCTTTACTGCAGCAGTTTTCAGTTGCTGTTTGTTTGTGGGCCTTTCTGTCTGAAGTTTAGTCTTTAACAAGTGAAATGCATGCTCAATTGGGTTGAGATCAAGAATATTCCACTTCTTTGCTTTAATAAACTCCTAGGTTGCTTTGGCTTTATGTTTTGGGTTATTGCCCATCTGTATTAGGAAACGCCGGCAAATCAGTTTGGCTGCATTTGGCACACAGTATGTCTCTGAATACCTCAGAATTCATCTGGCTGCTTCTGTCCTGTGTCACATCATCAATAAAAACTAGTGACCTAGTGCCGCTGGCAGCCATGCATTCCCAAGCCATCACACTGCCTCCACCATGTTTTATAGATTGCATTCCTTCGCCATCCTTTTTTCTTTTCATCATTCTGGTAGCGGTTGATCTTGATTTCATCTGTCCAAAGAATGTTCTTCCAGAACTGTGCTGGCTTTTATAGATGTTTTTTAGCAAAGTCCAATCTAGCCTTCTTATTTTTGGGGCTTATGAGTCGCTTGCACCGTGCAGTGAACCCTCTGTATTTACTTTCATGCAGTCTTCTCTTTATGGTAGATTTGGATATTGATAAGCCTACATCCTGGAGAATGATGTTCACTTGGTTGGCTATTGTGAAAAGGTTTCTCTTCACCATGGAAATTATTCTGTGATCATCCACCACTGTTGTCTTCTGTGGGCGTCCAGGTCTTCTTGCATTGATGAGTTCACCAGTGCTTTCTTTCTTTTTCAGGATGTACCAAACTGTAGATTTTGCCACTCCACATTTTTTTTCTGTTTTCTCAGCTTAAGGATGGCTTGTTTCACCTGCATGGAGAACTCCTTTGACCGCATGTTTTCTTCACAGCAAAATCTTCCAAATGCAAGCACCACACCTCAAATCAACTGCAGGACTTTTATCTGCTTAATTGAGAATGACATAATAAAAGAATTGCCCACACCTGCCCATGAAACAGCGTTTCAGTCAATTGTCCAATTACTTTTGGTCCCTTTAAAAACAGGGTGGCACATGTTAAGGAGCTGTTGATAGCCACAAATGAAAGCTGAAAGTCTGGACTTTATGTCCATGTCCATTATATAACTATAATTTGAATATGTTTCAGTAAACAGGTAAAAAAAAACAATATTTTTGTCAGTGTCCAAATATATATGGACCTAACTGTACGTCATATTCCTTGTGTCAATCAGAGGATATAGCAGTGTCAGACAGAGTCATACACAGCAAACTTCTGCAATTATCCCATTCATCTACTGTAAATATGGCTTGTAAAAATCTATGTCCTTGTTACTAGAACAACCTTATTCAGATTTATTGAATAGTTTTTTCTATCGCAGAAATCTGCAACAAAGCTGACACATGTAAATTTACCCTCATACAAAAAGCTACAGTTTATTATAGTAACCTGGGTCAAACTCCTTACCCAAAACCAGGGACTGGACACCTTGTTTACAGGATTAGTAGGGATCCAAACAGTGTGCAACTGTCTATAGCGGGGGAACTTCTTTAATGAAGAGTAAGGCTTCCTTCACATGACTATACTTTTGATCTGTATTTACGGATCCACAGTTGTGGGTCAAAGTATGGACACATGCATTCCTATGGGCCCAGACTAGAGATGAGCAAATCGATTCTGCAGAAGTGGAATTCGATCCGAATTTCAGGAAATCTTCGATTCGCCACGATTCTGGATTTCCTCATGCTTCGATGCATCAAATCGCATTTAAAAAAAAAAAAAAAAAAAAATTTGAAGTGGCCGCTGCACATGTTAGGACAAGGGGGAAGGGACTCTGGGAGCGTGGGATCACCCACAATGCCAAGTGTGCAGCTAATCAGCAGGACCTGTGATGTCACAGCCCTATAAAAACCCTCATTTTAGGTACAGTCATTCCACTGTAGGGACAGACTTCGGCAAGAGCTAGGGAAAGACTTATAAAACATATAGAAGTTCAGGGAAAGAGGCTGAGCCTTAGAACTGTAGGGAAAGCATAGGGAGGAAGAGTCCCAAGCCGTCATTTATTTGCCAAGAAGGCAGTACCAGCCCTGCACAAATATGTAGAAGAGAAGGTGGGCCAGTCCTTGAGCCTGTCGGTGTCTGCCAAAGTGCACGGCAGCATCGACGTGTGGAGCTGTAACTACGGTCAAGGACAATATATGTCATTTACGGCCCACTGGGTTAACGTGGTGCCTGCCCAGAAACACCTGCAACTTGGACAGGTGACGCAGCTTCTGCCTCCACGTTCTCATGCCGTTGGTCCTGCAACAATGTCTGCCTCATCCTCTACTGTCTCCTCAGCCTCCACTGCAGGAACAATTCCTAGTGCTCCTCCAGCATACCACATGTGCAGGGCACAGCGGTGTCACGCTGTTCTACACCTCGTTTGCCTGGGCGAATGAAGTCACACAGGGAAGGAACTGCTCCGTGTCCTCAATCAAGAAATCGAATCCTGGCTTTCTCCAAGAGAATTTAAAATCAGAACAATGGTGACCGACAACAGGAAGAACATGGTGTCGGCCCTGCGTCTAGGAGGGCTGAGCCATGCGCCCTGCATGGCGCACGTGTTCAATCTGGTTGTCAAGCGTTTCCTTAAGTGTTCCACCCATCTGCAAGACATCCTAAAAATATCAAGGAAACTTTGCATGCACTTCAGCCACTCATACACTGCCAAGCACACCCTCCTTGAGCTGCAGCGGTAGAACGGCCTCCCACAACATAGGCTGATATGAGATGTTTCCACCCGTTGGAATTCAACCCTCCATATGTTGGATCGACTCTATGAACAGAGAAAAGCCATAAACGATTTCTTGATGATCGAAGTGGACAGAGGTACTCCCCTGTGTAACTTTAACGTTAGCCAGTGGCAGCTCATGCGTGACACCTGCCGTTTGTTAGTTTCCTTTGAGGAGGCCACTTTGTTAGTCAGTTGCCAGGACTACGGGATGAACAACGTCATTCCACTGATTCACATCCTGGAAAAGATGCTTATCTATCTGGCTGGTCAGGGGACTGGAGATGTGGCGTCTACATTTCAAGGCCACATGAGCCCTGTGGGGGCTGAACTGGAGGAGGAGGATGAGGAGGACATTGGAGCACAAACAATATGTAGTCAAATGGGTGGAGAGGAGGAGCAGGAGCAACCAGAACAGCCAGAGGGAGATGAGGAGGATGAGGCAGATGACTCAGACACACCGTGGCAGTATGCAGTGGAAATGGATGCAGGGAGTCCCTCGGAGTCATGTGTGCAAATGGCCCGATGCATGCTGACTTCCTTGCGCAGTCACAGCCGAATTGTCACCATTCGGCAGAGGGATGACTACTGGCTCTCCACCATGTTAGACCCTTGCTACCGGGGAAAAATGGGGGCCTTTTTTACACCCACTGAGAGGGAGGACAAACTGAACTACTATAGAGACATGCTATGTAGCAAATTGGCCGCTGCCTACCTGTGCCATCGTCCATCCTCTCGCATGTCCGACTGAGGGAGCCCTGAGCGCTGAACTTGCACTGGCATGGCAGCTGTGGGAGGGAGTGGGAGTGGCAGGAGCAGTATCGGCTCCATCAGCAGCAGCCTGAGCCTAGAGTCACTGATGAGCAGCTTTCTTCAGCCGCATAGTGAAGAAGCTGCTCATCAGCAGCTAGACACAGAGCAGAAGTTGAACCAGCAGGTGGTGGAATACTTAGAGTGAACCCTGCCACCCGTCATTGAAGATGCACTGGACTACTGGACAGCCAAACTGGATTTGTGGCTGCAACTGGCCGAGGTTGCCCTGGAAAAGCTGTCCTGCCCGGCCAGTAGTGTGGCATCAGAGCGGGTGTTTAGTGCAACAGGGGCCATAGTTACCCCAAGGAGAACTCACCTGTCCACCCAAAATTTGGAGAGACTGACCTTTGTGAAGATGAATCAGGCATGGATCAGCCAGGACTCTGCTGCCACCTCTGCACTCTACCACTGGGTGACTGTATGGCCTTCTCACGCTGCTGCCACCTCCTCACTCTGCCACTGGGTAACTGTATGGCCTCCTAAGGCTGTTGCTACCTACACATTATTTCACCTTGCTACTCTGTGGCCTACTCACACTGCTGCCACCTCCGCCTCTGCCATTGGGTGACTGTATGGCCTACTAAGGCTGCTGACACCTCCACACTCTCTTACTAGCTCACTGTATGGCTTACTAAGGCTGCTGACACCTCCACACTCTCTTACTAGGTCACTGTATGGCCTACTAAGGCTGCTGACACCTCCACACTCTCTTACTAGGTCACTGTATGGCCTACTAAGGCTGCTCACACCTCCACAATGTCACTGGGTCACTGTATGGTCTCCTCATGCCACTTTCACTGGGTCACTGTATGCCCGCCTCATGTTGCTGCCACTTGGTCACTGTATAACCTCCTCATACCCCTGCCACTGGGTCACTGTATGCCCTCCTCAAGCCGTTTCCACTGGGTCACTGTATGGCCTCCTCATGCCACTGTCACTTGGTCACTGTATGCCCTCATCATGTTGCTGCCACTGGGTCACTGTATAGCCTCCTCATGTTGCTGCCACTTGGTCACTGTATGCCCTCCTCATGCTGCTGCCACTGGGTCACTGTATGCACTCCTCATGTTACTGCCACTGGGTCACTGTATGGCCTCATGTTGCTGCCACTGGGTCACTGTATGCCCTCCTCATGCCGCTGCTACTGGGTCACTGTATGCCTTCCTCAAGCCGTTTCCACTGAGTCACTGTATGGCCTCCTCATGCCACTGCCACCGGGTCACTGTATGGCCTCCTCATGTTGCTGCCACTTGGTCACTGTATGGCCTCCTCATGCTGCTGCCACTTGGTCACTGTATGGCTTCCTCATGTTGCTGCCACTTGGTCACTGTATGGCCTCCTCATACCGCTGCCACTGGGTCACTTTATGCCCTCCTCAAGCCGTTTCCACTGGGTCACTGTATGCCCTCCTCATGCCGCTGCCACAGGGTCACTGTATGGCCTCCTCATGCCGCTGCCACTGGGTCACTGTATGGCCTTCTCATGTTGCTGCCACTTGGTCACTGTATAACCTCCTCATAACGCTGCCACTGGGTCACTGTATGCCCTCCTTAAGCCGTTTCCACTGGGTCACTGTATGCCCTCCTCAGGTTGCTGCCACTGGGTCACTGTATGGCCTCCTCATGCCACAGCCACTGGGTCACTGTATGCCCTCCTCATGCTGCTGTTAACTTTACATTGTTACCTTGTCACCAGCAACTTGGCCAGGTGGTGCCGCTTCCGCTTCCACGTTCTGACACCGTTGGTCCTGCAACAATGTCCACCTCATCCTCCACTGTTTCCTCAGCTTCCACTGCAGGGACAATTCACAGTGCTCCTCCAGCATACCATATGTGCAAGGCACAGCGGTGTCACACTGTTCTACACCTTGTTTGCCTGGGTGAAAAAAGTCACACAGGGGAGGAACTGGGTCACTGTATGTCCACCTCATGCCACAGCCACTGGGTCACTGTATGGTTCCTCATACCACTGCCACTGGGTCACTGTTTGGCCTCCTCATGTTGCTGCCACTTGGTCACTGTATGCCCTCCTCATGCCGCTGCCATGGGGTCACTGTATGCCCTTATGTTGCTGCCACAGGGTCACTGTATGGCCTCCTCGTGTTGCTGCCACTTGGTCACTGTATGCCCTCCTCAAGCCGTTTCCACTGGGTCACTGTATGGCCTCCTCATGCTGCTGCCACCTCCACATTATGTCGCCTTGCCACTCTGTAAACATATATGTGGAATCGACAGACGACGGTGTAAAAGGAGTGCGCTCTTTCACTCTACAGTAGGATGTTGGGTCTCTGCACGGTTCTTTCTACCTAGCACTAACATGGACCTGTAAGGCTGGGTTCATACTTGAGTTAGATGGTCAGTTTTGGCCCCGTAACTGTCCTAATAAGTGAAGTGTGCATCGATTCTAAGAGCGACGCCTGTCATGTGCGTATCATTCAGACTCACAGTATTGTTTGACTACCACAGTAGGCTCCCTATGCGTGTTACTACAAGGCACAGTGTTCTACACCTCTATACAGGCTCTCTGAAGCTAGGAAATATATTTTTAGCGATATTCGCCGCAAAGTAATTCGGATCGAAGCAAATTTTTTTGGAACTTCGAATAGAAGTGCCGGATCGAACTTTAGAGAAATTCGCTCATCTCTAGCCTAGACACATGACTGCATTTTTTGCGGCCGTATGTACGTGCCATATACAAGGGCCAAAAATTATGAAACATGTCCTATTTTTGCCTGCATTTGCAGCACATACAAGTGTAGGGGATCATACAAGTCTTTTTGCGGATCCATAATTTTGAATGACACGCAAAATGTTTTTTGCGGATCAGTGTTTGCGGACAGTAAAAACCACTATAGTCGTTTGAAGAAGGCCTAAGTTTGTAATCAAATCCTGGTTCAGCAGTCATTGGTACAGCCAGCATCCGTCCATATTATGGCCATGTGAAGATGGCCTTAGTGATGAAGCTTCCAGTAATTTGAAGCAATGTGGACCTTTGCGGAAATGCAGTGGAAGAAATTCTGCAAATTACAGTCCTAGAACAGTAAATGAGGATTGATTTAATCTCATCAATGCATTGTTGAAAGAAATCCTGTGGAAAATATATACATATTTGAAAAATACAGCGTGTCAATTTTACCTGAGAAAACTCAGGATTTTCCCAATAGACTTATATGGAGGGAGACAAAAGTGCAAAACACAGTGGAAAAGCATTGAAAAACACAAGCATTTTTTGGGATTGTCTTTTCCACTCTGTTTCCGCTATGTTTTTTCCACAACATTTTTTATTGCGTTTTACTCGTGTATTTTTAGCCTAAAACAAGATCTTGTGGACCATGGCGTACTGATTTTCGTGGGTGGTAAGAATGATATAATCTTTTAAAATATAACAGCTACATTTTATAACACTTTGTTTTCCCTTAAAATTTTCCATTAATGCCTATGTAAGTAAACGTACTATTAGACAACATGTAAAAGAATAGACATCTAAATTAGTTGTGGGCCAGCACAGCCTCAGTTTTGCTAATTAAACACAATTACATGTGTTGGTCAGATAATTGCTTACGAAGATAGGTAGCATTTGCATCAGATATTGTTGTTCTCACCATAGTTCTAAAATAATTTCTTATAAACAAAATCTAGCAATTATTCCCATTACAGGCGGTTTTGCTAGCAGGTGTTTCTTCACAATGAGTCCAATTATCATTCACAGGTATTTTGTTAGTAGGTGTTCTTCTGAGTCATTGCTGTCTGTTCAACCAGTGCCGCAGTTATCCAAGGTATCAGAAGCCGACTTTAAGCATTTAATGAATGCCATGTTTTTGATGTACTGTTTCATTTGTAAAAGCGCATGAAAAATATTTATACTGTGTGAACTTATGTCCTAAAGGGTTAGCTGGTCAGAAAATAATGGGAAATAGAATGAAAATGGAAGTGGGCATTACTGCTTAAAAAACAATTCTACCTTATTGTTCCCGCACTACAATTTTACACCCTTACATTAAATGAGAAAAAATCTGAAATCACAGAACAGATTGGTCCCCAAAATATAGATAATAAAATAAAACAACTTTTATTATGAAATTCACGATAAAACTGCAAATGTCTCGAATGAGACTACATACAATTCTGTATGTAGTCTCATTTGAGACATTTGCAGTTTTATCGTGTGAATCCCGTGAATTTACATTAACTTGTTGGTTGTGCCCTCTCACCCTCTGTGACTCGAGAAAACGTCTGAGAGTCAACAAATGTAATATTTTTTTTTTTTTATTCAGTCCTTACTGGTGCAAATTTTCTGAAATGAAAAATAAACTCACTTGTAATATTTCTTTTACATATCCTATTCATATTTTTCAATCACGTTTCTCTTTAATTGGAAGCCATGGACACATAATCGTGAATAAACCCCTGCCTACGGCAGCCTATCAAGTCATGATATCATTTCAAAAAACAGCTATAAATGTCAGCTGGCGATTCGGACAGTTTTCTTCACGTTAGATTTAATTAACAAAAATACAGTGAAATCTATTTGAAAAAATCACTTCAAATAGCAGTGAAAAATGGTCTTTTAAAAGAAGAAGCCAATAATTACATTTGATGTGGGAAAAGAAAATACAGTGAAAACTTTCCAACTCTCTCTTGCTACATGGGGCCTTAGCCTAAAAAGGTTTCAGCACATATCACAAATAAGTCTGTTTACATAAAGGTGGTCTTTTAAAAAAGGAATTTTAGTATGTTGCTTGAAGAATCTGTACTGGTATTGAATGATATATAAAACCTGAAAGTGGATGCAACACATTATACTATAGCTGGTTAAATTTAATTTCATCTGAAGAAGAAGTGAAGCGAACAAAAATAGGTTTCTCATATCTTTGCACTCAAACCTTTCTTCACCTTCATCTGTCCTTCCACATTAATCACACAAGTGGTCAACTAGCACCAGGTTGAGATCATATCTCCACTTATGACTAAATAAGCTCGCCACTTGAAGACTGGGGAAACCAATTACTCATTTTCCATCAATTTGATTCTTCTTTCCATATGATATTATTCATTTGTGATAAATTTGAGAAGACTTTCCAACTTGAAATAAAATCTGAATATGTTTTTAATACATCTAAGAATATATATATATATATATACAGTACAGACCAAAAGTTTGGACACACCTTCTCATTCCAAGAGTTTTCTGTATTTTCATGACTATAAAAATTGTAGATTCACACTCAAGGCATCAAAACTATGAATTAACACATGTGGAATTATATACTTAACAAAAAAGTGTGAAACAATTGAAAATATGTCTTATATTCTAGGTTCTTCAAAGTAGCCACCTTTTGCTTTGATTACTGCTTTGCACACTCTTGGCATTCTCTTGATGAGCTTCAAGAGGTAGTCACCTGAAATGGTCTTCCAACAGTCTTGAAGGAGTTCCCAGAGATGCTTAGCACTTGTTGGCCCTTTTGCCTTCACTCTGCAGTCCAGCTCACCCCAAACCATCTCGATTGGGTTCAGGTCTGGTGACTGTGGAGGCCAGGTCATCTGGCGTAGCAACTCATCACTCTCCTTCTTGGTCAAATAGCCCTTACACAGTCTGGAGGTGTGTTTGGAGTCATTGTCCTGTTGAAAAATAAATGCTGGTCCAACTAAACGCAAACCAGATGGAATAGCATGCCGCTGCAAGATGCTGTGGTAACCATGCTGGTTCAGTATTCCTTCAATTTTGAATAAATCCCCAACAGTGTCACCAGCAAAGCACCCCCACACCTCCTCCTCCATGCTTCACGGTGGGAACCAGGCATGTAGAGTCCATTGGTTCACCTTTTCTGCGTCGCACAAAGACACGGTGGTTGGAACCAAAGATCTCAAATTTGGACTCATCAGACCAAAGCACAGATTTCCACAGGTCTAATGTCCATTCCTTGTGTTCTTTAGCCCAAACAAGTCTCTTCTGCTTGTTGCCTGTCCTTAGCAGTGGTTTCCTAGCAGCTATTTTACCATGAAGGCCTGCTGCACACAGTCTCCTCTTAACAGTTGTTGTAGAGATGTGTCTGCTGCTAGAACTCTGTGTGGCATTGACCTGGTCTCTAATCTGAGCTGCTGTTAACCTGCGATTTCTGAGACTGGTGACTCGAATGAACTTATCCTCTGCAGCAGAGGTGACTCTTGGTCTTCCTTTCCTGGGGCGGTCCTCATGTGAGCCAGTTTCTTTGTAGCGCTTGATGGTTTTGGCCACTGCACTTGGGGACACTTTCAAAGTTTTCCCAATTTTTCGAACTGACTGACCTTCATTTCTTAAAGTAATGATGGCCACTCGTTTTTCTTTACTTAGCTGCTTTTTTCTTGCCATAATACAAATTCTAACACTCCATTCAGTAGGACTATCAGCTGTGTATCCACCTGACTTCTGAACAACACAACTGATGGTCCCAACCCCATTTATAAGGCAAGAAATCCCACTTATTAAACCTGACAGGGCACACCTGTGAAGTGAAAACCATTTCAGGTGACTACGGCTTGAAGCTCATCAAGAGAATGCCAAGAGTGTGCAAAGCAGTAATCAAAGCAAAAGGTGGCTACTTTGAAGAACCTAGAATATAAGACATATTTTCAGTTGTTTCACACTTTTTTGTTAAGTATATAATTCCACATGTGTTAATTCATAGTTTTGATGTCTTCAATGTGATTCTACAATTTTTATAGTCATGAAAATACAGAAAACTCTTGGAATGAGAAGGTGTGTCCAAACTTTTGGTCTGTACTGTATATATATATATATTTATCAATTCATATAAACAAGATGATCCTTTCAAAAATGGCTGTTTTGCCAAGATATCCTTTCCCTTCTTTATTTTTAACTATTCACATACATTGAAGACATCCATCTATCCATCATGCACAAAGCTGTATTATGGATATGAGTTATATGAATCTATAATATGGTATTCATAACTGCCTACGAGCCTGTGTTGTATCTCTGTGTGCCTCCTGTTTTATACAAAAGCACATATAGAGTTTTCTTTCATGGATAACGTATGCATCTGTGATCATGTATAGATATTCCATATCACATGGGGTATTCTTGTTGCCCATAGGTGAGAAAATGGTACCTCATGGCAGTGCCATGTGCATGAACCCTTGTAAAGTAGGACTATTGCAAGGTGGGAGTCTTAATCTATTACTCATTAATAAATCCATAGTTCCCAACCGTCCCGCATCCGGCGAGACAGTCCCGATTTTACACTGCTGTCCCGCCGTCCCACTATGCCCCTGAAGTCCCTAAGTGTTTTGCCATTACAAACTTTGCCCTGATTCACCGGCTCTTATCTCAGTGTAGGGTAAAGGCTAAATTGTAGATGCTAAATCCTATAGGGCTAAAGGACCTTTGATGACGTCATGACCATGTGATCAGACTGGTGTGGACGGAGCTATTCTGGATACTACAGGACAGTGTGGCATTACACAGAAAGAGGAAGCTGCTGGGAACGGAGACTGATGGAAGGTGAGGAGAGAAGAGACAGCATGTGTGAGCAAAAGGGGAGAACTTGGGGCAGATGTAGGGGGGCAATTAAACTGGGAGCAGATGAAGGGGGTCATTAAGCTGGGGACAGATGTAGGGGGCAATTAAACTGAAGGCAGATGAAGGGGGCAATTAAACTGGGGGCAGATGAAGAAGGTTATTAAACTGGGGGCAGATAAAGGGGGACATTAGATTGGTGGCAGATTTAGGGGGACCTTAAAATGGGGGCAAATGTGGAGGACATTAAATTGGTGGCAGATGAAGGGGGACATTAACCTGGGGGCAGATGGAAGGGGATATTAAAAAGGGAACAGATGGAGAGGGACATCAAACTGCGGGCAGATCGAAGAGTGGACATTAAACTGGGGGGGCAGATGGAGGGTGACATTAAACTGGAGGCAACTGGAGGAGGACATTAAACTGTGGGGGGTAGCTGGAGGGGGACATGTCTGCCTCTAATTGCCCCCAGTTTAATGTCCCCCTCCAACTACCCCCACTGTATAATGTCCCCCTTCAGCTGCCCCAGTTTAATGTCCCCCTCTAATTTCTGCCAGTTTAAACTGGGGCAAGAGGAGAGGGACTGTGGGGAAATTGAAGGGGAACATTATAATGTGGGGGCATATAATGTTAGAGTGACTGTAGGAGCATTATACTGTGTGGTGGCACATGGAAAAATGGATGAGAATGGGCAGAGTCAATGTAGAAGTGGGTGGAGCTAAATGTGCGCCGCACATTTTGTCCCTCTTTCTGTCCTTTGTAAGTTGGGAGGTATGATAAAACAGTTGGCATTCTTTTGCCTTCTCCCACTAGTGTTTTCTAGCATTTACTACCCCTTATCCCTTGTTACTAGACAGTAAGAATTTCAAGTCTTTTATTTAACCGAAAAAAACGTGCTGCATGCTTTCCTAATTTCCCAGCAAATATGAAAAAGTATATGATGGAGCCCATAACACAGATTTGAACATAGCCCTAGAAAGTAGCTCTCTCTGCTTGACATTACTGCCTTTAGTCCAGGATTGCCAGTCACCTGCAAATTTGTTGATAATCTGTTAAAAAAGGAACTTTTAATCACCATCTGTAACAAATAGTAGATGTGTCTGTGATTTTTTTAAAGCTTGAGCAGATTGTGCTTATAATTGTAAGTAGATTCAAAGAAGAGAAATTTTTTTAGCGTTTCCAACAACACAGTGGGAATTTGAAAAAACACTGTTTTTGTAAAGTATTTTTGATGTTTATTTTGTCTATGCATTTAGAAACTGTTCTGTCCTCTTCATCATGCCAAACAATACAAAACAACTTAAATTTAAAAGGTAGGTTTTTAAATTACATACTGGGAATCAAAAGCATGGAGGGGAGGGTAACCTGACCCACCTAATGCTCTCAGATTCACATTAGAATCAGTACTAGATAGAGATTCCATGTGTGTGGGCTTTGAGTAAGACGCTCACACCCAAATTCAAATTCATGTGTTTGGCTTTTTGTTTCAAATTAAGAATATTGTTTCCAAATATCTAGCTAGCTACTCTATATGCCATATATCAATCCCTTCATGTTCACAGGGTTACATAATGGGACAATAGCAATGGGTAAACAGACATCATTACTAATATACAGATTTATCTACAGGTAAGAAAAACATATATTCTGAATGAAGGCAATACATGCCATTTACAGAATATCTTCACTATTATAGTTTTGCATAGCAAAATTGAACCTATAAGTATATGTTCACCAGTAAATTTTTTCCTAAATAGTTCCGAAATTCTTTGTTTTTTTATAATATACACTATATGGAGAAAAGTATTGGGAAGTTTCATTCAGTCCCATTACTGCAGGTGTATAGAAATCCAGCACCTAGCCATGCAGTGTGCCTTTACAAACATCTGTGAAAGAATGGATCATTCTAAAGAGCTCACTGAATTCCAGTGTGGTACTGTGATAGATGCAACAGTTGCAAGTCATTTTGGGAAATTTCTTCTCTCCCAGATATCAGCTGTGAGCGATATTATTGAAATGTAGAAGAATTTAGGAACCAGAGTAACTTAGCAACGAAGTGGCAAATCAGATTTAAGTGTTATAAAGATTTAACGTTTTGTTTTTCAATGAAACTCATGGCTGGTATTGTGTCACAGGACTCTCTGGATGACTGAAATCAATCTCAATCAACTGTGATAATTAGTTTGCCAGGTGAGCTCAATTACCAGAAATTAAAACGGACGCTCCACATTATTAAGCAGGCCACAGGTTTCAAGCGATATGGGAAAGAAAAAGGATATTTCTGCTGCTAAAAAGCGTCAAATAGTGCAATACCTTGAACAAGGTTTGAAAACATGTCAACAACTGTAAAGAAATTTGTGGCTGATTCAGAGCACAGACGAGTTTGTGCAGATAAAGGCATAAATGATGAAAGTTTCTGCCACACAAATTCATCAGATTAAGAGAGCAGCTGCTTAAATACCAATACAAAAGCAGCGAACAGGTATTTGAAGCTGCTGGTTCTTCAGGAATCCTACAAACCTCAAGGTGTAGGATCATCCAGAGGCTTGCAGTTGTGCATAAACCTACTATTCAGCCACCACTAAACAGTGCTTGCAAGTATAAACGGTTGCAGTGGGCCTAGACATACAAGAAGATTAATTCTGAGATATTCTTTTTTACTAATGAGTGCCGTGCAACCCTGGATGGTCCAGATTGTTGGAGTAGTGGATAATTGGTGGACGGCCACCATGTCCCAACAAGTCATCTTTTGGGACGGAATAATTGGGAGAGAGCTGGTAGGCCCCTTTAGGGTCCCTGAAGGTGTGAAAATGACCTCTGCAAAGTATATAGAGTTTCTGACTGACCACTTTCTTCCATGATAAGGGGATTGGTAACTCCCATAGAATTCTAAGGCTTCAGACCCGGGATAGATTGCATGGAAAAATTAGTAGAATAAACTTAAAATAGAATAAGGATTCCCCTCTGTAATTTACTAAAAAGCATTGTATATAATAAAAGTAACATAATAAGTTATTTACAAAAAAAATATATCTCTATAACTAATTTTGTAAATTAATAAAAGTCTTACATGTGTCAGGATCTAGGGGTGCTGGGGGGACGGACATGGACACAGACTCCAAGGTAATAGTCCAAGTATTGAGTTTTATTCAATCAAAACACTCCTTGGTACATGCAGCGTAACAGAAAACATAAAATAAACACCTGCCCGTCTGGGCTCTAACTAAACAGAAATGGGTTACCTCACCTATAATAGGAACAAGTTCAGATAGTCAGGATTGTCTTACAGCAGTAGCAACTCTCTTTGTGGCTTTCCAGCCAAGCTCTGCCACAGTCTGCTCTCCTAGCAGCCTTCTTATTCCCACCTAACAACGACAATCCCCGTCAGCTGGGTTTCTCCAGGAGTGTCCACAAGGTGTGGACTGGAGGGGATGGGAATAGCAGGTCCCACTACCAGCCTACCTACCATTCCATAAAAATCCGACGCAGTGCACAGCACTTAAATAATACTCAGCAAACATAGTTGTCTGCTGAGAAACAAACTCTCTGGATTTCCCTCATCTCACCCATCTGCACAATCTGAGTGAGATGTACATCCCCCTCAATATCTTACCAGCCATCGGCTTACACATGGAAAAGTAAATTACAATTAATCCATTTTAGTAATGCACTTTATTAAATAACTCTCACAAAACATAGTAAGTAATATAGTCATATTTGGTATCAGCATAACTGTTACCAACCACACAATAAAGTTTGCTGTTTGGGGACAGGTGGAAAGGAGCATTGTGCTTTTTGGCTTTTGGAGAGTAGATTTAGAGGGACTGGTTTTAGAAGTCATGTGACTTTTAAAGAGCCCTTGAAGTGCCAGTAAAATTCATTTTCCAAAGAAGTAACACCATTTTGTAAACTACGCCTCAAAGAATTTATAAGTGTTGCATTAATTTAGTTTCCAGAAATTAATGTGCAGTTGCAATTCTTCCAGAAATGCGTAATATCAGTGGCCAATCTGTTGTGTCCAGCAGAGACACACACTTCAAAAACTGAGTATACAGTGGGGAAAAAAAGTATTTAGTCAGCCACCAATTGTGCAAGTTCTCCCACCTAAAAAGATGACAGAGGTCTGTAATTGTCATCATAGGTAGACCTCAACTATGAGAGACAAAATGAGAAAACAAATCAAGAAAATCACATTGTCTGATTTTTAAAGAATTTATTTGCAGATTATGGTGGAAAATAAGTATTTGGTCAATAACAAAAGTTCATCTCAATACTTTGTTATATATCCTTTGTTGGCAATGGCAGAGGTCAAACTTTTCTGTAAGTCTTCACAAGGTTGGCACACACTGTTGCTGGTATGTTGGTCCATTCCTCCATGCAGATCTCCTCTAGAGCAGTGATGTTTTGGGGCTGTCGCTAGGCAACACGGACTTTCAACTCCCTCCAAAGGTTTTCTATGGGGTTGAGATCTGGAGACTGGCTAGGCCACTCCAGGACCTTGAAATGCTTCTTACGTAGCCACTCCTTTGTTGCCCTGGCGGTGTGCTTGGGATCATTGTCATGCTGAAAGACCCAACCACATTTCATCTTCAATGCCCTTGCTGATGGAAGGAGGTTTGCACTCAAAATCTCACCATACATGGCCCCATTCATTCTTTCATGTACACAGATCAGTCGTCCTGGTTCCTTTGCAGAGAAACAGCCCCAAAGCATGATGTTGCCACCCCCATGCTTCACAGTAGGTATGGTGTTCTTTGGATGCAACTCAGCATCCACTCTCCTCCAAACACGACGAGTTGTGTTTCTACCAAACAGTTCTACTTTGGTTTCATCTGACCATATGACATTCTCCCAATACTCTTCTGGAACATCCAAATGCTCTCTAGCAAACTTCAGACGGGCCCGGATATGTATTGGCTTAAGCAGGGAGACACGTCTGGTACTGCAGGATCTGAGTCCCTGGCGGCGTAGTGTGTTACTGACGGTAGCCTTTGTTACGTTAGTCCCAGCTTTCTGCAGGTCATTCACTAGGTCCCCCCCGTGTGGTTCTGGGATTTTTGCTCACCGTTCTTGTGGTCATTTTGACCCTACGAGGTGAGATCTTGCGTGGAGCCTCTGATCGAGGTAGATTATCAGTGGTCTTGTATGTATTCCATTTTCTAATTATTGCTCCCACAGTTGATTTCTTCACACCAAGCTGCTTGCCTATTGCAGATTCAGTCTTCTCAGCCTGGTGCAGGTCTACAATTTTGTTTCTGGTGTCCTTCCACAGCTCTTTGGTCTTCACCATAGTGGAGTTTGGAGTGTGACTGTTTGAGGTTGTGGATAGGTGTCTTTTATACTGATAACAATTTCAAACAGGTGCCATTACTGCAGGTAATGAGTGGAGGACAGAGGAGCCTCTTAAAGAAGAAGTTACAGGTCTGTGAGAGCCAGTAATCTTGCTTGTTTGTAGGTGAGCACCATAATTTGAAAATCAATTCTTAAAAAAATCAGACAATGTGATTTTCTAGATATGTTTTCTCATTTTGTCTCTCATAGTTGAGGTGTACCTATGATGTCAATTACAGGCCTCTCATCTTTTTAAGTGGGAGAACTTGCACAATTGGTGGCTGACTGAATACTTTTTTCCCCACTGTAATAGCTTTTGCAGTATTCATCTTTGACAGAAGCTGGGCACGACATATTGCGCACTTAAATTAGGTAATTCTTGAAAAATTGTTATTTTCACTTGCATTGGAAAATAAATGAATGCAACATGTGTGGGGTAAAAATACTCACTGCGCTCCAAGATAAATGGGAAATTGAGTCTTTTTGCTGACAAGCTGGTTGAGGGCTTATTTTTTGCTGGACGAGCTGTGCTTTTTATTGGTATTATTTTGGATACATACGTCTTTTGATTACTTTTTATACCATTTTGTGAGGTGACACCGCAAAAAATCATTACATCAAGTGGTTTGTTTCAATTTTTTTCACAACATTCACCATGTGGGTTAAATGATGTACAGGTTATTACAGATGCAACAATAACAATAGCAATACATATTTGGTATATTTTATTCTTTTACATAATAATTTTATAAAGGAAAGAGGTAATTTTTGGGCTTTATTCATTCAACACTTTTGAACTTTTGTTTAAATTTTAGGTTGTCCTATTAGAGGACATGAATTGCAGTGTATACAGACTATCAGCCTATGCGGAAACATAGGTTGATAGTCTATCTTGTTGATCCTGCCTCCTCAAAACAGATCGTCAAAAAACAGACATTAATAAACACATTGAATTCAGTGTGTTCTCAAAACGAATGTGTGACTGACGTTGCAAATAATGTGTGAATAAGACCTTATAGTTCTCTCAGGTTATGGGATGATGAAATTACTTTTGTCTCCCTCCTCCCAACACCTAAAAAAGCAAGTCAAAGCACAGTTCTATCAGATCACAAAATGGATATATGATATCATATGATATGATATCAGAAGTAGCAACTGAAAATTCTAATTTATATTATATATATATTTACAACCAGTAACTAATATCAGATACCTCAAATACTTGAAAACTCTTAAATCCCAGACTCATGCCTGCAAACCACAATTACTTTCTTCTGACCTGGTTAACAATTCACCGGTTAATTTCTAATCTGCTGTCTATGCAGATGCTCATCTTCTCCAGAAGCTTTCACATAAATAAATGTTCATTGATAAAGAAAGAGAAGCAAACATTTGCAAAATGATTATTATTATTATTCATTTATGTTACATTTGTGTGAAAGATGTATATAATGTAATTGTTGGGGGGTTAGTGGAGTCTTGTGTTTCTATGGGCACAATTTTAAATTTTGAGTTTGAGCATATGGAATCTTGCAAAAGCCAATAAAAATAACATATATACAGTGGGAACGGAAAGTATTCAGACCCCTTTAAATTTTTCACTCTTTGTTTCATTGCAGCCATTTGCTTTCTCATTAATGTACACTCAGCACCCCATCTTGACAGAAAAAAAAACAGAAATGTAAATATTTTTGCAAATTTATTAAAAAAGAAAAACTGTCCAATATAGGGCTCACAATTTAAATTCCCTATCAGTATGTCTTTGGAGTGTCAAAGAAAACTGGAGTACCCGGAGGAAACCCACCCAAACATGAGGAGAACATACAAGCAGATGTTGTCTTTGCTTCAGATTCGAACCTAGGATTCCAGCACTGCAAGGCTGCAGTCTTCTACATTAAAATTTTCTTTTCCACATTATCAATAGATTTACTGACCTGCAAAAGGGTAACAATGTTTTGACCTTTTGACTTTCAAAAGTTCAGACATTCTACCCTTTTGCTCGTCAGTGTATCCCATTTATTAATGTTAATTGACATCTGCTCATTGCTATAACAGATACAATAGATACCATTTGTTACAGTGCAGATATATGATGCAGGGCCGCCAGTGTTTTCACTTGATGATTACAACTCAACTTTTCCTTTTGTTTGTAGGGAAAGCTGTCAGTCAATCTATGTGGGTCAGAGAATCCAGACTTACAGGTATTTTTGTGGGTCCTGGCACCAATTAAAAATCTTTCAACTTGGTGATATTATAGCATACCTCTTGTTTTATTTGATTTTTTAGCATAAGCTGTCATAAGGAGTAACACTACGTCTGGCTATTATATGACATTCCTCTCTGAGCTGAGGGTGCAGACTATCTGCCATACATTGCAGACCATGCAGGACATATATGGATAATATATGATGCGAATGAAGTACTTTGTCTTTGATAGAAACCACCTATTTAGCTCCAGCATCAGACTAAGCCTCTGGTTCTGTGTGCCTAGTTCCTGCTCATTCTTTTATCTCCCTTCTTTGTAGACTTCTAGAGACATGTACAGTCTGAGTCATGTAATCTGCACTCTGTCTCAAGATAAACATAGCAGAAATTTACAAAGTGAAAGTCAGTTTAGCAGAGGGAGGAGAGCAGGAAAACAACCTAATAAGGGGATAGAGGATTTTTGTCTGATAAGAAATATTACAAGGTTGCTTAGAATTGTCTGTACTATTGATCTATGCAAAGTTTGTTGAAAAAACAGTGCCTATTTAAATCAAATTATAAAAAACTAAGTATGCCTGAGCTCTCAACCAACCTCTATATTATGCTACACTCATATAGGGTCACAAAGGAGATTTGATAAAGCCATCTTAAATGCATTAAATATTATTCATATGAACACATAATGATTAGTGAACAGGTAGCCTATAAATTCCGTATAAATTCTGATCATATGCAATGACAATGAATTGAATGAACCTTACTTGTGTTTGTTAAATTACCAAATTAATGGATTATTGTGAAACATTGGGGGTAAAGTGAAATTACTACTTGATTAGGTAGTATGGTACCTCTGCTGTCATCAATATCTCTGTGCTTCTTCTCCATGCTCTAATGCTATTCTTCTGCTTCCTGTTGGAACCTTGCACCCATCTGATGACATCATCACAAGTGGCTTTTTGAAGAGGAATTGCTTCTTCCTACTACTCCTAAACCTCAAGTTAGTGATTATTACTGCATTCAGTATTCCCATAGCTCTGTTATTCCTAATTATAAGTGCTATGGAGCAGATTTATGAAGAATGGCATTACTCATCAGCCAGTAGAGGATGCACCTCATATATGACAATTCACACACCTCGTTATAAATGAGATGCACTCTCCACCGCACTGTGCACCTGGGGGAAAAATGTACGCCAGCTCTGAGCGTTTGCATTATCATTTACTCGAGATTTCTGACAATTATGATACATCTGCCTGGCTCTGTGGCGCCATACAAAATTAGCATTTTTTTGTGCAAAATGCCATTCAGAAAAAAGTGTACTGTAATTCATTCATTTAAAATCTTTACTCTTTTGTTTATCTATATTTTTATTTATTTTCTTGTTGTATCACATACATAAAAAAAGATATATGACGTTTTGGTATACTGTACAATAACGGTAAGCATGGGGGTTACTGAGGGCTCATAATAGTGTGAATCATATGTATTCAGAACACCATAAAAAATACACAAAACACAAAATCTCTCATGGATAACATCTCTCATGGAAAGCATCCAATGACAAGATGAGTATAAAGATATAGGCAGAGCCCAGCACTGTAGGAGTCCCAGCGGTTCTAGATAGACTGACATTTGTCCACAGAGTAATGCAAAAGAGAGGTGAGGTAATTCATAGAGTTTAATTCCTTGATCCAGGTATATAAATCAGATCGAGATGAAGAGCCTATCTGGCACAAGTCAATTAGGCACTTTGCAGCGGTCAATATACGAAGAAACAGTCTGGCACAAAATTTTTGGATCCAAATGTATAGTGGAACCTCATATCATGGTGCTGTCTGTGCTTAGAAACAGTCATCTAGTCATGGTGGCCCTTTCAGTGGTTGACAGCTATTTCTATAAGCACAATCAGGGCTGGTTTTAGACAAAGTGGGGCCCTGGGCAAAATTAAAAGCGGGGCCCCAAATGCTGATATGCAAACACCACTATCGTCTTCCAATGGCAACCCCTATAATAACACCTCCTTTCTGCCAACAAAAAAGTAATAACAAGCCCCATTTTACCACACACAATTCAAATGAGCACCTTTGTACCGCCTAATAGATTTTTGCACCCAGGCATCAGTTATTATAGCACCTCCTTATAAATAATAGTCCCTGCTTAGAAATAATATTACACCTTTATCAGTAATAGTGCCCTTATAGATGATAAATAGTGCCCTGTGTCAGTAATATTCACCCATATCTGTAACAGTCACCCCATAAAAATAATACTTCTCCCTTATAATAGCCCTCTCATAAGTAATAGTTACCCTTATAAAAATAATAGTCCCCATTATCACTAATAGCCCCCTTTATAAATAAACCCACTTAACAATTATACCCCCCCTTATAAACAGTTACCCTCTTATAAATAATAGCTCCCCCTTATAATGGATACCTTATATATAATAGTTCCTCCCTTATAAATAATACCCCATCTTATAAATAATAGTTCTCCCTTATAATAGCCCCCTCATATTTAAGTTTCCCAATTATATATAGTAACCCACCCTTATATATAAAAGTTCCTCCCTTATAAATAAGAGCCCCCTTATATATAATAGTTCTCTGTTATACAGTGTCAGACTGAAGGGCCTTAGGCCCACCAGAGGAACTTGTTCTGGGGCCCCACCCAACAGCTTCCTGCCAATAGCCTACACCACGGCTCCTTCACTGAAGTCTTACATATGTGCTGACTATCTGGTGTTACTGAGTATGTTCCCAGTATAGTCAGCCCCTATAGTACTGTGCAAGCCCCAATAACTCCATGGCCAGTTCATGAACAGTACTGTATGGGGAATGACATGGCCATGGAGCACTACATGTATGTGCAAGATTCTAGTGAGGGAGCTGTGATGCAGACATAGCACACAGGGCTGCCAGCAGGAATTTTGAGCCCCCCTCCCCCCCACACAGTATAATGCTCCACATGTTTCCCCACATGGTATATAATGCTCCACAGTGGCCCCACACAGTATAAAATGCTCCACAGTTTCCCCACATGGTATATAATGCTCCACAGTGGCCCCACACAGTATAAAATGCTCCAGTTTCCCCACATGGTATATAATGCTCCACAGTGGCCCCACACAGTATAAAATGCTCCCTTAAACCCCCCATAGTGGCCCCACATGGTATATAAGGCTCCACACAGTATAATACTCCACAGTGGCCCACACAGTATCCTACCCCTTAGTGGCCCCAGACAGTACAATATGCTCCCCAGCAGCCCCACACAATATAATATGCTCCATACAGTATAATATGCACCCCACAGTGCCCCCCCAGTATAATGCTCCACAGTGGCCTAACACAGTATATCATGCTCCACAATGGCCTCCACGCAGTATAATATACTCCCCAGAGGGGTTCCCCCAGTATAATATGCTCCCCACAGTCCCCCCCAGTATAATGCTCTACAATGGCCCCACTGAGTATAATATGCTCCCGAGAAGCCCCACACAGTATAATAAACTCCACAGTGGCCCCACACAGTATAGGCTCCCCACACTGCCCCTTCCCCCCCAGTATAAATCTCCACAAGGCCCATAGTATAATATGCTCCCCAGAGGGCCCCCGCTTGTATAATGCTCCACAATATTTTGCTCCACAGTGGCCCCATGCAATATATTATGCTCCCCAGAGCGTCCCCCCAGTATAATGCTCCACAGTAGGCCCCATGCAGTATAATATGCTCCCCAGAGGGCCCCCTAGTATAATGCTCCTTAGTCCCCCCCGAATAATATGCTCTGCAGATGGTCCCCCCAGAATAATGCTCCACAGTGACCTCACACAGTATAACATGCTCCAGAATGGCCTCCACACAGTATAATATACTTTCATTATACTATTATACTGCCCATAGAGCCCCCAGTATAATACTCCACAGTGGCCCAAAACAGTATAATATACTCTCCAGAAGGCCCCCACAGTATAATGCTCCATGGTGGCCCCACACAGTATAATATGCTCTCCAGAGGGCCCCCCTAGTATAATGCTCCATAGAGGCCCCACAGAATATAACATGCTCTCCAGAGGGACCCCTCCCTAGTATAATGCTCCACAGTGGCCCTACAGACTTCGTCAATGCTATTATTATATTATACTCTGGGGTCTCTTCAGACCCCAGAGTATAATTGAAGGCCTGGGGGAGGTAAGGAAAATAAACAGTTATACTTACCTTGCCGTACCTCTCCTGGGCCTCCTCACATTGCTCTGCTATCCTCGCCAGTGCCGGCTTGCTCTTCTTTACAGCTGACGTCACGTTTTGTGGATGTCACTGCTGAGGTCCAATCACAGGCCTCAGCGGTGATGTGAGGCACGCTGTAGGCATGCCCCAAGTGATCGCTGAGGCCTGGCCACAGCGGTGATGTCCGGAACGCCCGAAGATGATGTCGGACGCCAAGGACAGGTGAGTAAAAATGTTTGTTATTTTTACTCACCTCGGAAAGGGGCCCTGCAGCACATGAGCATAGAAAGAGCAAAGATAGAAATACATAATACATAACAACAGGTTATGCTGAATCTTTTACCAGAAAACTATACATCAGTCTCCTCCTGCTTTATAACATTCTGCCTGCAGAGTACACTGTGTTTTCATGTGTCATGTTCTCTTTGAGTTTTCACTTTAATGGAAAACACAAATAATGTCTATGTTTTCAGCAATGTTCTTAATATTGCATATAAACTATTTATCCAGAGTGCAGAATAATCACTGCTCTGTTGGTTACATTTTTGTATACATTTGTATTTTTTTTTTAAATTTTAATGAAAATACAGTTTGCACTGTTTATTTTCTCCTATGCTATTTCTGTTTTTCAATAAATGAACATCACGTCTATAACACAAAATACTAATATAGAAAGAGAATACAGAATACCAACTATTCTTCTATTCATACTTTACATTCATACACACAAGAATTCCTGAACATAAAACAAAGAAACATTATAGGAAATAATGCTTTCATCATGTATATAACTTATACTTGATATTGTTTCAGTGTCATCAGGTAGACTGTGCAATATTAGTCAGCATTAGACTATGCCATAAATGTATTTGAAATATCCTACTAGATTTATTATGCTTCAGCGGTGTTCCAGAATTGACCTAAAAACTAGAATAGCCTCTGCTTCAGGCAAGAATCCCCTGAACAAACACAAGCCTGATACAGATCAGGAAAACACTATTTAATTCTTAATTACCTCATTATAAGTCAAGCGGCTTTTGTATTTATTGAAATATTTATTGTTTTAGAGATCTGTATTTTACTGTTACTCTTATACTATTTTGATAACTATCAATACTAATTTGTACAATTACATGCCAATAATAATTGCATGGTATACATTGTACATTGCAACTAATGGCAAGAAGTAGTACTATGCCTCCTTATGGGCAATAACACCAAAACAGCTGCCTGCAGATGGCTCTCTCTTTTCTCATTTCTGGAAAACCAGGCATTGATCTATAGGGAAATACCTTCCAAATGGTGGCACTAGAGCAAGCTTTAATATTTCTACCAAAAAAGTAATTATTTGCATATTCTTTTCAAAACTAATGGATAAGCAACCATACAGTGGGTGCATTCACTGTATTTATATTACATTTAGTCAATGGGGGAATTTATCAATTCCTCTTTGCCAGTTTTTTGGCATAGAGGGATGACATTGTGGTTCACATTTGGCGCAAGCCTTTTAATCAGAAATGATTTTACTTTCCTCAGCCATAGCATGGTTATGACAGAATCTAAACTAAATCTTATGCTAGTTAAAAGGGTTGTGTCGTTAAGGACATTTATTCCCTATCCACAGGATAGGGGATAAGTGTCTGATCACTTGGGGACACGATCTCTGGGTTCCCCAGCAATTGGGAGGATGGGGAACTGAAAGTCCCTCTAAAGCCTCCTTGTGAATGGAAATGACCACCACTCCATTCATTTCTATGGGATGGCGAGCACTACTGGAGATTATAGTCCTGGCAGTCCATGGCAGTGAATAGAGATGTGTCCAGCCAACAATTATATCCACCATAGAAGAATCATTTTGCAAAATAATGGAAGAGTGAAGAAATCAGGCGATACCTTTTAGAGGCTGAGTATATTTGATAGTAAGCTTTTGAAAGTCTAGCTCTCTTCTTCAGACATGCAAGAAACTGAAAATTCACACACTCGTTATACACACAAGACCTGGATCTTCAAAGGATCTTAGAGTCTTTAAAGAAATCAAAATGCAATATAAGTAGAAAAGTTATTTACAACAGGTCAAGAAATAAACAAACAATCTGGAACAGGTATCACCTGATTTCTTCACTCTTCCACTACTTTCTATGGATAACACGGTACAACATTATACTATATGCAAAATAAGTCAGGGATAAGGATCACTTTGAAATGTAAGTTTATTCAACTAATCAATTAATTGATGGTTAATGGTTTATGTTATGATTTTTGTGTAGGAGGTCGACATCCTTACAAATATTGCACATCACACCGAGTAGCTCTATCTTGATTTTTAAAATCAAATAGTAGTTACTTTCTTGTTATGGCACCCTTTAGTGCTAGTGAGAAGAAGCAGCTTCTAGTGTGCCAATTTTTAATGACTAGCCTGCACAACAGCAGGAATCACTACAACACATTATATACAGACAGTCTGCTTAGGCTAATGGGCACATGTCACCACTGGCAATGAACACATAAGGGGACATTCTGAGAGGGAATCAGAGGAAAACAAGGAAGGGTGGTAGTAACATGCACTTAACAGTTATATTGGAGGAGGAGCAGGAGCATTGTATTTCAATTGGAAGCTTATTCTATTTGCATGATCTAACAGAGTAAATTAATATTTATTTGAAGGACAACTGCTTTAAATAGATGGAAATTTGTGAATGGTGCACAATTTTCATACCTAGACCAAGACTTTATGGATGTTAAAGAAATGTGAAATCTTTACTGCATTATACGTTTACAGATATGCCACAGACATATTTTACACAAGAAAAGAGTGTCTTTAAGGCTGTGTACATATCTGCACTAATTTTAAATGCAAAATTGAGCAACTCTCTAAAGTGTGTGTAAGGGGTCGTTCACACTACCTCTGGTGACCGTCAGTAGTGTCCATTTAGCAACAGACACTAGCAGAAGCGTAACAAATCTGTTAAAATTTCCATTCATTATAATGGGATTTTATCTTATGTCCGTTAGTGACTGTTAGTGTCCATTTACACCAAATCCGTCACATGTCTGTTATTTTTCACGGACAAAAAATCCGACATGCAGGACTTTTGTGTTTCATGACGGGCGTCAAGCGTCCGTTATTTTTTAACATTAAAGTCTATGGGTAACGGACAGTAACAGACTGATGTCCGTTACACTGTCCGTTATTACTGTCCGTTTTTTCTGCACATGCTCATAAAGCAGAAACAAAAAAAACCAAAAACACGGCAGTATAAAAAATGGACACTAACTGATGCTAATGTGTCCATTTTTTAACTGATCCATTAAATGGATCAGTTAAAAAAATGGATCAGTTAAAAAGATGGACACATTAACATCAGTTAGTGTCCGTTAACGTCTGTTACGATAGGTGTCCGTTTTTTGGGGTTTTTTTTTTAACAGACACTATCATAATGGATATCCAACGGTAGTGTGAACCCACCCTAACTCTAATATACTTGAAAACCTGCAAATTTATGCAATAGTCTTAATAACAGTGGTAAAGCACCTCTTTTTCTGTTAAATGTCAATTTATTATTCTTCAACTAAATTAAATGTACCATTACAAGTTACAATTCTATCTACTTTTTCTTCATAATTAATTAAGCTATTCATTCAAGAAAGAGACAGTTACACTGTAAAACCTCTATAAAGAATGGAGGGAATAATTGAGAGCCCAGTTATTACCACAATGAAATAACAGGATGTAAATTCTTAGTGGATTTCACAAGCAAAAGCAGATACCACATGTACAATGTATTAAAAGGTATTTCAAATACAGGAGACAATATCAGAAAAATTCAAGCTTGTAGAATAAGAGGCATGCTACAGAAAATTGCATCTTTATTTTAGTTCAATGCTCTGTATTCTCTTCTTCAAATAAGAAAGCTTTTCATTCTATTGAAAAAATGTAGCTTCATTTTGTCCAGTTCATTACCATTATATATTTTTATTGCATATTATACAGTGGGGAAAAAAATATTTTGGCAGCCATCAATTGTGCAAGTTCTCCCACTTAAAAAGATGAGAGAGGCCTGTAATTGACATCATAGGTAGACCTCAACTATGAGAGACAAAATGAGAAAACAAATCCAAAAAATCACATTGTCTGATTTTTAAAGAATTTATTTGCAAATTATGGTGGAAAATAAGTATTTGGTCACCTACAAACAAGCAAGATTATTGGCTCTCACAGACCTGTAACTTCTTTAAGAGGCTCCTCTGTCCTCCACTCATTACCTGCAGTAATGGCACCTGTTTGAAATTGTTATCAGTATAAAAGACACCTGTCCACAACCTCAAACAGTCACACTCCAAACTCCACTATGGTGAAGACCAAAGAGCTGTGGAAAGACATCAGAAACAAAATTGTAGACCTGCACCAGGCTGGGAAGACTGAATCTGCAATAGGCAAGCAGCTTGGTGTGAAGAAATCAACTGTGGGAGCAATAATTAGAAAATGGAAGACATACAAGACCACTGATAATTTCCTTCGATCAGGGGCTCCACGCAAGATCTCTCCCCGTGGGGTCAAAATGATCATAAGAACGGTGAGCAAAAATCCCAGAACCACATGGGGGGACCTAGTGAATGACCTGCAGAGCATTTGGATGTTCCAGAAGAGTATTGGGAGAATGTCATATGGTCAGATGAAACCAAAGTAGAACTGTTTGGTAGAAACACAACTCGTCGTGTTTGGAGGACAGTGAATGCTGAGTTGCATCCAATGAACACCATACCTACTGTGAAGCATGGGGGTGGCAACATCATGCTTTGGGGCTGTTTCTCTGCAAAGGGACCAGGACGACTGATCCGTGTACATGAAAGAATGAATGGGGCCATGTATTGTGAGATTTTTGAGTGCAAACCTCCTTCCATCAGCAAGGGCAAGATGAAACGTGGCTGGGTCTTTCAGCATGACAATGATCCCAAGCACACCTCCAGGGCAACGAAGGAGTGGCTTCGTAAGAAGCATTTCAAGGTCCTGGAGTGGCCTAGCCAGTCTCCAGATCTCAACCCCATAGAAAAACTTTGGAGGGAGTTGAAAGTTTGTGTTGCCCAGCGACAGCCCCAAAACATCACTGTTCTAGAGAAGATCTACATGGAGGAATGGGCCAACATACCAGCAACAGTGTGTGCCAACCTTGTGAAGACTTACAGAATATGTTTGACCTCTGTCTTTTCCAACAAAGGATATATAACAAAGTATTGAGATGAACTTTTGTTATTGACCAAATACTTATTTTCCACCATAATTTGCAAATACATTCTTAAAAAATCAGACAATGTGATTTTCTGGATTTGTTTTCTCATTTTGTCTCTCATAGTTGAGGTCTACCTATGATGACAATTACAGGCCTCTCTCATCTTTTTAAATGGGAGAACTTGCACAATTGATGGCTGACTAAATACTTTTTTCCCCCACTGTATTTGAAGCTACTTACCATATTTGACTTTGTATATTGTGAATTACAATAATGCAGTGTATAGAGATAGGTCATCCTAGGATTTTGCTTGACAGAGCATGTAGTTTGTGTTTCAGAGAAGTTTGTTTATTGTGTTCATCTGAAAAATGTCCAGAGTGGCATCAAAATAAAGAAAGAAATTGTGTGCATCCCTTACACTGCAAAAGCTTCATGCAAGTCCATAATAAGATAAGATAAGATAGCATAAGATAAGATACAATAATCCTTTAATAGTTCCACCATGGGGAAATTCAGTGTGTTACAGCAGAATAGATAATACAATACAAATACAATATATACAAAAAGCTCCAAGGTAGAGGCATTACAGTGACAGTAGGTACAGATAAAAAGGTACAGGTAAAAAAAAAAAGTAGTAGAAGGGATACCACAACTTAAAGATCTTTCAGTTCTCTGTATGGAGTGATCTCCGCTTAGCTCGGTGTTGGTTGTACAGCCTAACCTCTGCAGGGAGGAAAGACTTCCGATAGCACTCCTTCTCACACTTAGGTTGAAGTAGTCGGTCACTGACAGTACTGCCCAGCGCTATCACGGTCTCATGCATCGGATGGGAGTTATTCTCCAGCATAGAGCTCACCACGGACAGTATCCTTCTGTCACCTACCACCTGCACTGGGTCCAGGGGGCTCCCCAGGACAGAGCTGGCCCTTCTAATCAGCTTGTCGAGTCTATTCCTATCCCTAGTTAATATGCTTCTCCCCCAGCAGGCCACTCCGAAGAAGATGGCTGATGTCACTACAGAGTTGAAAAAGGCCCTAAGAAGTGCCCCCCGGACTCCAAAGGCTCTCAGCCTCCTAAGCAGGTAGAGCCTGCTGTGGCCTTTCCTGTACAGTGCATCCAAGTGATCTGACCAGTCCGGCTTATTATTGAGGAGCACACCCAGGTACTTATAGGTGTTGACTATCGCAATGCCCATCCCCTGGATGTCCACTGGTTTTGGAGGGTATCTGCCCTTGCAAAAGTCCACCACCATCTCCTTGGTCTTCCCAGCATTAATCATTAAAATGAGAACAACATCAATCTGGGTAAGAGCTGGATGAAATAGGGCACAATTATTCAATGGGCCCCATTGCTCAGAGAGACCCTGAGAATAGAGCACTGGATATTTCAGATACTGGCAATGCCACTTTCTCACACTTGTATCTCTTACGTTTCAAAGCTTGCATCCTTACTGCCAACCAGACAGGCAGAAGTATAGCAGTAGGTTATATTGTGCCTAAGGAGAAATGGTAAATACCGTCTGACATGTTCATAGAAGAAAAGACTTGGAAAATTATGATGATAAAGATTTCCGGTAACTACAAACTTGGAGTAGGCAGTTAGCCTACTGTCACTGCAGATGTGGTTGGCAGATGAAACTATGGCACAAGCAAAGTAATTGGCATAGGCACTTGGAAACTTGTTTTTATTATTCTGTATTTTATGGTTTTGTTTATTGAAGTTCAAGTTAATACCAGCTTTATTTTTGGTTTTAGTAGTATTAACTGTGCTTATATTCCCATTCAGATGTTTTCCTGACACACACTTATTACACTTACTTCCTCCTCACAAAATACATTGCTTGCTCCCATTTCAGCTACGGATACAGGTGACCTAACCAGAAGCTGGAGCTAGAGAAAATGGTCATGGCCTGCGTGGACTGAACCGTCACGCAAGCAAACTTTATAAGTATGCCAAGTATGTAAGTTCTATCAGCAGTTTTCCAATCTTTGCAGGTCAGTGCTGCTTTGTCTTCTCAGCAACAGCAGCACATGGAGCTTTTGACCCAAAGCACATACAGTTATCCAATACCATTTTGAAAGAATTTACTTTTATTAAAATTAGTCCTGGATATGTTTCATTTTTACAGAGAGAGACAATGCATGAGGGTCACCCATCTCTATTCATTAGGATAGGTTAGATTTATATGAAGTTATGAAGAAACTCCTCTCTTCTTTTATGCTGTAACCAGAATAAAACATTCAGTTATCCTCCCTTTATGCTCCACTTCTTATTCTGGCTGAACAAGACCAAATAAATATGTGAAAGAAACTTTATAATGCAGAGTGTAGATGTGTCTTATAGTATATTTAAGGCAAGAAAATGCATTCAGAGTTTACTTAATGCTATGGATCACTATACATCTATGTTTAATTGTGCCCACTGGCAAGGAAGGGGGTTCTTATTTTGGTAGGTTCACAGATAATGCCTTTGAGACTCTCTAGAGGTTCCTTCCTTAAAAGGCACCGAGAGCCAAAAGTGTTTCTTGAGGATTATATATCTACTGGGATCACCAACTCTGACAGTCATGAAATGACCCTGGCTAGTTCATGTGTATCAAGCTGTCAATAAGATATCCTAACATCTCTAAAACTATGTGGCCCTTCATGTTTAACTGTCACTTGCAATTTATACAGTCACACTCCACTGCTGGTAAATATAGCTCCTTTGCAAATATGTATTTTTAAAAATAGAGTTTATATGAAAAACAGCAGATGGAACGTGTTATTTACATGTACATACCAACACACACTTTCTTATCGTAACTCATTATTATCATTATTCACTGCTATTTTCATTTATATGCTTGCTATTTCACCAGCATCTATAATCACGGTGTATCCCTTGCTCGTCGTTTCCTTAACAGCTTTTAATTAGCAAACACATTACAGTATGTGAAATATTAGTTTGTCTCAGTTATATCAGTAGCATAAAACTACTGCATGGCTGACATTCTAAATGCTTTGATTTTAAGCTGTTAATAAAGTACATAGATTTTATAGTCTAGATATGTTCTTAAAGGCTGGGGCCCCATGTGGTATACATGCTGTAGTCTGGCTGCGGAACAAAGCAGCCTGTCATACAAATGCATGCCAGACAAGCTTCAATAGGCTTCTGGTTGTGGTAGCAATGGAACACCGGCCCCGGATCTCATTCCAGGTGCCGACAATCCTTGCCAAAATGGTGGTGCCCATGCGCCAGGGGCCTTAATGCCCGTGATCATTGTGGGCACTTCACTCAACATTTTCCAATTTTAAATTTTACATAACTGTGATAGAGCAAGTTTCTCAAACCTGGAGAGATTGGGCACTGGTCGTTGACTACATTGTTTAAATTGTTTGAGTTCCCTCTCAATACCTGATTGAAATGTGTCCATAGCAAGAGCCCAGGATTCAATGAGATAGAATTCCGGATTGGACATCTATATTCTAGTCGCAGTTTTGATAATACTGGCCTTCCTCTTCAGATTTATCCTCACACGCATGACGCCATAGAGGTAGTGTATACAAATTGCCTTTTACTCTTCCTTATAATGGTGGCCACAGTGATAGCTGAGGGGGCAGAGCTACAGGCAGTAGGTAAGGTGAAGGGAGGTGAGTGTGTTAGGAACCAAACGCAGTGCCGGACAGAGTTAGTCTTAGGAAATCCAGACCCGCCCCTGTACGCTAAGGTAAAACAGCGCCGAGCATCCAGTGCCCCTGAACCGAAGCGGAACCAGCCTCCAGAGGTCTTCGCCAGAGCTCCTGATGGTGGAGTTGGACTTAGTAGCTACGTTCGGCTAGAACCGCAACAGTCCTAAGGTCGCAGAGCGCATGGTGCACCACAAGTCACAGAAGGGCCCCGGAATCCAAAAAACACTCACCTGAGCAAGTTTGGAGGCAGATGAATACTGAAAAGCTGGAGAAGATGCAGTAACAGGTTTTCTCCAGAAGGTGGCAGCAGAGCAGTAGAATTGTCGATCAGTCCGTGTGGGCAGCAGGAGAATCTCGTAGTACCAGAGGAAGAAACGTAAGAAGAGTCAGACAAGCCAGGTCGATTTCAGGAGGTCACGAGGTACAGAATCAGCATTCAAGGAGAGATAGTCTGGAAGGCAAGCCGAGGTCACAACCAGAGGGAGCAATAAACACAGAGGCAGCAGGATAGGATTGAAGGTCAGGAATGAGGAGCTGGAGGTAAGGAAGGCAAAGAGAACAGAGCACGGAGCTGACACCCAGGGGAAATGAATAACCAGCGAGAGCAGAGCGCAGTAAGGGAGGCTAAATAGACAGGTGAGTGCAGGAAAGTTAACCCCTAGAAAAGCGAGTGTGCCGGAAAGTGTGAGGACTGGAGCAGCACCTCACAGCACTACTGCAGAGGCGCCAGCTCCGGTCCTAACAGAGTGGTTGGCTTAGAACAGGTCATGCCACAGTGATGTTTCAGATCTCGGTGCTTGTAGGGAGCCTGCAAAGGAAATGGCACAGATATGGTCACATGACCTGAAGGTAAATCAGCAAAATGGTGTATAATTTTAACTTTAATTTGTTGGGATGTCAAAATAGAGGCAGACAGATTGATTACACTATATTGTAGTGAGGTTTCACACTCTATTTGCAATTCCTTCTTCTGTCTATGTTTTCTGCCTGCTCGATGCTGCTCTTTATTGGTTGATACCTCTTAATACCATCTTTACTCTTCTTTCCTTTTTGAGGGCAGTGGTTCACATCAGCAGATCTTTTTCCGTTTGCGGTATACCATTATCTGAATCAGTATAATCCATATTAGTATCCAACCTTAGAAGAGCTAAAGTTAACTTGGCTATATTTGTCTTCTTGGCCCCTGCTACCTTTTAATATTGATTTAGGGCCAAAGGCATAGCTATAGGGGGTACAGAGGTAGTAATCGCTAGGCCCCAGAGCTTCAGAAAGACCAAAGGCCTCTCTATACCATAAGAAGACACCAGTGTTATAGATAGTACATAAGTGGGGGACCCCGTCACATAACTTGCTTTTGGGCTCACGAGCTTCAAGTTATGCCTTTGCTTAGGGCCTTGTATATATGTTGCCACACATATATTAAGTTGGTACAGTAATCCTGTAGATTTCTAGTAAATTTAGACCTCTTGCTGAGACAGAAAGCAGGCAGAATTTCGTTACATAGTTACATAGTAGATGAGGTTGGATGAAGACATCAGTCCATTAAGTCCAACCTATAACCCTACAGTCCCCTACAGTGTTGATTAAGAACCCTTGAATGGGCTGGATATCTTCACAAGATCACCGTGCTGGAGTTATACCTATTGTAGATGTGTTAATAAACCCCTTCCCCTCCATTATTTTATTGTGTCTTGAGTATGAATACATATTTAGTTGATCAGAATTCATGGTATTGAACTATCCTCATGTCCATTGCTATCCACCAACTCACATACGAAAATGACTCAATTTCCCAATAAATTCTTGAACTGGTATGCTGCATGTTTACATTTTTATGCCAACTATTTTCTGACTACTATACAAATGGCTTGTATACAAATGGAAAAAAATCTTTGAATAAATGTACTTAGCTAATAGTATTCACATTGTAATAACAGTTGTCAACAGGTTAACTATACACATTTTGGAACCAACTACATTGATATCCAACCAACAAGACACAGCTTTAGATTCTATAGCTATTCAGTTTCTTTGAGTCTCACATTTAATAATAGTCGACCACTATTATTAAACGGGCTGTCCACAACTATCCTTACTTATTCATTTTGTTATATTAGTGGTAACAAGGATGTTTTGTTGATAATTATTCTTCACCTGCTTCATTTATATAGTAGTAAATCATGTCTGGCTGACCTTACTCTTTCTAAAAGTTGGATTACTATGAGATCAATACAACTTGATGGACCTGCATTTTTTTCAACCTTATTAACTATGTAACCATGAAAAGCAAGGATCTTTTTTCTATGGTACACTGTACTACTTCATAACCTCCTTTATTTTAACAATTTACAATTACTGTTTAGCTATCAAGGGGAAAAAACATTTACTCCAAAACAAGTATTATAAAATGGAGAATTTTATACTGTAGTACATTCCTTTTTTCTATATTGTGATGATAAATGAGCCCTCCTTCCAAGTAACAGCGGCTGCCACTGTGCTCATAACTGCAGTTTATTTAATGAGAATGACACAGCAGTAGGATGGAAAAAGGTCAACTGACTTCTCAAATCAGGCCTACGGTACACTGAACACAAATTAAATATTAGTGTGGACTTGAACTGCAGATAGGTCCAGTAAATTGGTATCATTTTCACTCTGGTTAACTATCAGTGTTTCTTTGCAACTCAATCAGAAAGTGGCCTAAGTAGCCCTACCATAAAAGACAAAAGACATTAATAAGTTTATATATATACACTGTATACTGTATGTATATATATATATATACACATACACACACACACACACACACACTAGAAAATGTATCTGACTTGTGTGTTTATTGGATTTGTTTCAAGGGTGTCCAGGAGGCCAATCCATGCCCTGAGCCAAGGCTAATACACTTTCACAACATGGTATGAACAAAGCCAGAGTGGCTTTACGCCTCAACTGTACTTGGTTTTAGTTTTCCAGATCTCGTTGAGTCAGTAAGATCAACTAGCAGGGGCCTCCCCTCTTCACGAGTACAATAACTTGTACACTTTAGTTCAGAGTTGGGGACTTATTGAAGAAGCAATTGTAGGGAACAGCTCACACGGTGGGGGTCGGCAATGACCAAGTTCACAGAGGTAGCAGGTTTTTAAAATCCCAAAGGTCCTTTATTTAAGTGCTTCAGTACAAAATTACATGGGATAAATAAAACAAAAAGCCTAAGCCTGTCCGGCTCTTACTAAACAGAATAATGCCCCTCACTAACCTAGTTCAGGCAAATATATATCCAAAAACACAATATCAATGTGTGCAAACCTCCATTCCAGGGGTGCTCTCTCTCTCAGCCTGCCACCTGTCAGCCCTCCTTTTGCCAGGCTTCCTTCCTCAGTAATCAATGACCGGAAGCCTCAGCTGAGAGCACCTGGGAGTAGGGGAAAATCCCGTAGTGGACCAAGGGTGTGGACTGGAAGACTCCCACTGCCAACCTGTCCTCCAGTCCAGAAAATCCAGCCCATGTAAGTTAAAGAAAATTCCTGGTATAACACGATGTCTGATGAAGGGAGCTAGTACTTCTGAAAGCTTAATATCAAATATACTCAGCCTCTAAAAGGTATCGCCTGATTTCTTCACTCTTCCACTACTTTCAATGGCTAACACGGTACAACTACTAAAGAAAATCCTTAGCAGACTATGTTCTGCTAAGGCAACATATATCTACTGTACCTGGATGTCCGTTACCTTGTCTGGTTGAGGAAACCAGGCAAGATATACACCCCGTCCAGCACTTTACCATACACTTTACCACATATGCCCCCCTCTTCTCCAGATCAGAGGTCTGTGCACTTTTAGTGAACAAACAGTACACCTTGGACAAAGCATCTCCATTTCCCTGTAATTTTCCGGGTCTGTGTTCCACCTTAAAACAGAAATTTTGCAAGGAGAGAAACCATCTGGTCACTCTTGCATTTCTCTCCTTATTTTGTTTCATCCAGGTTAGAGGAGCATGGTCTGTCACTAACACAGATTCTCTACCCAGCAAATAATATTTCAGGGATTCCATCACACACTTGATAGCCAGACACTCTCTTTCCACTATGGCATAATTTTTCTCTGCTGGGGTCAGTTTCCTACTCAGGTACATCACTGGTTGTTTTTCCCCATTTACCACCTGTGACAGGACTGCTCCCAAGCCTGTATCAGACGCATCCGTCTGGACCAGAAACAGTTTTTTTAAATCCAGGGAAACGAGCACTTGTTGTTCACACAGGTCTTTTCTGCCTCTGGGGTCCACTTCACCATTACTGACTTACTGCCTTTTGTTAAGTCCATCAATGGTGATGCCACGGAGGCGAAGTTGGGCATGAACCGGTAGTACCCAGTTATGCCAAGGAAGACTTTGACCTGTTTTTTTGTTAACGACCTAGGCCAGTTCTGTATCGCCTCAATTTTATTGATCTGGGGTTTAACTAGCCCTTTACCAATAATGTAGCCCAGGTATTTTGCTTCCTCTAGACCCACTGCACATTTCTCAGGGTTTATGGTTAGGCCTGCATCACTGATACAGTCTAATACTGCTTGTACTTTACAGAGGTGACTTCTCCAGTCAGATGAAAAAATGACCACATCGTCCAGGTAAGCAGTAGCATAATCACGATGTGGTCTCAAGATCAGATCCATCCGCCTCTGAAATGTAGCAGGGGCCCCATGTAACTCGAATGGCATTACTACATACTGGAACAGGCCTTCTAGAGTGAAGAATGCAGTCTTCTCATTAGCCTCATCAGATAACGGTATCTGCCAATAACCTTTTGTGAGGTCAAGTGTTGTGATATACCTTGCAGTACCAAGCCTTTCAATCAGTTCATCTACTCTGGGCATGGGGTATGCATCAAACTTTGACACTTCATTTAGTTTTCTGAAGTCATTACAGAACCTCCATGTCCCATTAGGCTTTGGGATTAGCACAATGGGGCTTGACCATTCACTGTCAGACTCCTCAATAACACCTAATTCAAGTATGTGCTTGACCTCAGAGGATACCGCCTCTCTGCGGCTTCTGGTATCCGGTACGGCTTCAGGTTCACTTTAATATTAGGTTCAGTTTTAATATGGTATTTTATCAAATGAGTACGGCCTGGTAAGTCAGAAAACCTGTGCCTGTTTTCCTGCAGGAACTCCCTTACCTCCTGCTTCTGGTGCACAGACAGTGCTTCACTTATCCCTACTGGGGGAATTGGCTGTATCTCCTCCTTAACCACAGTCTGGCTGGCTACCAAAGACTCCCGATCTTTCCACAGCTTGATCAGGTTTATGTGGTAAACCTGGAAAGGTTTTTTTCCTGTCTGGTTGATGCACCTTATAGTTCACCTCACTCACCTTTTCTACAATCTAATAGGGACCCTTCCACTTTGCCAGAAACTTACTTTCAACGGTGGGTACTAGAATCAGGACTCTGTCTCCAGGATTGAAGGCCCTTACCCTGGCAGACCTGATATAAATTCTGCTCTGGGCCTCCTGAGCTCTTTGCAGATGATCTTTGACAATAGGCATCACTGATGCTATACGGTCCTGCATCTGGGCCACGTGTTTAATAACACTTTTATGTGGGGTGGCCTCAATCTCCCAGGTTTCTTTGGCAATATCCAAGAAACCCCTTGGATGCCAGCTATAAACTAACTCAAAGGGTGAAAACCCTGTAGATGCCTGGGGTACCTCTCTGATAGAGAACATGAGATAGGGTAACAGACAGTCCCAGTCCCGGCCATCCCTTTCCACAACCTTTTTTAACATATGCTTCAGGGTTTTGTTAAACCTTTCCACCAATCCATCCGTTTGCGGGTGGTACACCGATGTACGGATTTGCCTGATTTTAAACAATTTGCATAGTTCTTTCATGACCTTTGACATAAAGGGCATACTCTGGTCAGTAAGGATTTCTTTAGGGACCCCGATGCGAGAGAACATGTAAAATAACTCCCGAGCAATATTTTTGGATGCCATGTTCCTTAAGGGTACCGCCTCTGGGTAGCGGGTGGCATAGTCCAATACAACCAGAATGTATTGATGTCCACTAGCAGATTTGATACGGGGCCCCACCAGGTCCATTGCAATTCTCTCAAATGGTACCTCGATGATGGGAAGGGGCACCAAGGGGCTACGGAAGTGTGATGTTGGGGCACTTATCTGGCATGTGGGACATGACTCACAGTACCTTCTCACTTCTTCATATACCCCATGGTAAAAAAACCTTTGGAGGACCCTTTCTTGTGTTTTGCTAGTCCCCAAATGACCCCCTAACACATGGTTATGAGCCATGTCCAGTACCATGTGGCGGTACGGTTTTTGCACCAGAAGCTGTTCCACAATTTCACTGTTTACCTTGGTGACCCGGTACACCAGATCCCTATTCATGGCAAAATGTGGAAATTTCTTGTCAGCTTCTGGTTCCTGTGGTACACCATTTATTACTGTAACATGGCCCGGGCAGTACTCAGAGTGAGGTCCCTCGCTTGCTCGGTCCCAAAGTTACCCTGAGACACCTCTAAATCTAACACCTGTGATCCCGGTAGGGAAGTTTCTTCTTCTTCCCCAGCTAACACCTGCAAGGGAAAGAAATTATCATCATCATCATGCAATTCAGGTAAACTCACATTTCCACTTTGCTCCTCTTTGGTACCATTGTTTCCAATGGTCCTTTCACATGATTCATTATTTACAGGGGAAGGTACAGATTCTGCTGGAGTTTCTTCACTGGCAGCAGAAGTGTTACCCCTTTTCCACAACTCCCAACGGGAAGTCACGGCCTAATATTACATCATACATGAGTCTTTTTACGACCCCAACTTCGTAGGTCACAGTTCCAGATGGAGTTACCAATTTAACCGGGGCCACAGGGTAGGTGACGATATGCCCGTGGATGCATAATACTCTTACATACAGTACAGACCAAAAGTTTGGACACACCTTCTCATTCCAAGAGTTTTCTGTATTTTCTTGACTATAAAAATTGTAGATTCACACTGAAGGCATCAAAACTATGAATTAACACATGTGGAATTTTATACTTAACAAAAAAGTGTGAAACAACTGAAAATATGTCTTATATTCTAGGTTCTTCAAAGTAGCCACCTTTTGCTTTGATTACTGCTTTGCACACTCTTGGCATTCTCTTGATGAGTTTCAAGAGGTAGTCACCTGAAATGGTCTTCCAATAGTCTTGAAGGAGTTCCCAGAGATGCTTAGCACTTGTTGGCCCATTTGCCTTCACTCTGCGGTCCAGCTCACCCCAAACCATCTCGATTGGGTTCAGGTCTGGTGACTGTGGAGGCCAGGTCATCTGGTGTAGCACCCCATCACTTTCCTTCTTGGTTAAATAGCCCTTACACAGTCTGGAGGTGTGTTTGGGGTCATTGTCCTGTTGGAAAATAAATGATGGTCCAACTAAACGTAAACCGGATGGAATAGCATGCCGCTGCAAGATGCTGTGGTAACCATGCTGGTTCAGTATTCCTTCAATTTTGAATAAATCTCCAACAGTGTCACCAGCAAAGCACCCCCACACCATCGCACCTCCTCCTCCATGCTTCACGGTGGGAACCAGGCATGTAGAGCCCATTCGTTCACCTTTTCTGCGTCGCACAAAGACACGGTGGTTGGAACCAAAGATCTCAAATTTGGACTCATCAGACCAAAGCACAGATTTCCACAGGTCTAATGTCCATTCCTTGTGTTCTTTAGCCCAAACAAGTCTCTTCTGCTTGTTGCCTGTCCTTAGCAGTGGTTTTCTAGCAGCTATTTTACCATGAAGGCCTGCTGCACACAGTCTCCTCTTAACAGTTGTTGTAGAGATGTGTCTGCTGCTAGAACTCTGTGTGGCATTGACCTGGTCTCTAATCTGAGCTGCTGTTAACCTGCGATTTCTGAGGCTGGTGACTCGGATGAACTTATCCTCCGCAGCAGAGGTGACTCTTGGTCTTCCTTTCCTGGGGCGGTCCTCATGTGAGCCAGTTTCTTTGTAGCGCTTGATGGTTTTGGCCACTGCACTTGGGGACACTTTCAAAGTTTTCCCAATTTTTTGGACTGACTGACCTTCATTTCTTAAAGTAATGATGGCCACTCGTTTCTTTACTTAGCTGCTTTTTTCTTGCCATAATACAAATTCTAACACTCCATTCAGTAGGACTATCAGCTGTGTATCCACCTGACTTCTGAACAACACAACTGATGGTCCCAACCCCATTTATAAGGCAAGAAATCCCACTTATTAAACCTGACAGGGCACACCTGTGAAGTGAAAACCATTTCAGGTGACTACCTCTTGAAGCTCATCAAGAGAATGCCAAGAGTGTGCAAAGCAGTAATCAAAGCAAAAGGTGGCTACTTTGAAGAATCTAGAATATAAGACATATTTTCAGTTGTTTCACACTTTTTTGTTAAGTATATAATTCCACATGTGTTAATTCATAGTTTTGATGCCTTCAGTGTGAATCTACAATTTTTATAGTCAAGAAAATACAGAAAACTCTTGGAATGAGAAGGTGTGTCCAAACTTTTGGTCTGTACTGTATTTGCCTGGCACATAGTCCCTAGCCACTAGGCTAGCCCGAACCAAAGTCACCAGGCTACCAGAGTCCAGAAGGGCATTCACAGAGTGGTCATTTACCTTTACCTCTCAAACATGTGGCTCAGTCCCTGGACCTGGAATGGCTGCACAAACAGATTCTGCAAACAGCGACTGTCACCGACTAACATCACACTCCATGGGCTCTGAGGTAAGAGGGCAATAGTTGGACACATGTCCCCATTCATGGCACTTCCAGCACCAGGGTGACCCAAGCCTTCCAAGCAGGGTGTCCTTTCTAGGACCAGAGAGCCCCTGGGGTTCAGGTTCAGTCTTTAGCCCTCACCTAAGTTCTAGAGCCCTGCTCCCTTTCACACTTTTCCACACACCTACAGCTGGAACTCTCTTACCCACAGATGTCATGGGTCTGGCCATCCTAGGAGGTGTTGGTACTGCAGGGACATCATAGTCCTCGGTTGCTAGGTACCTTATCACCAGGTTGACGAGCTGCTCAGCAGTCTCCATGTCCAACCCATCATTGTAGCTCTGCCGGAAGGGTCCTGAAGTAATTGTCGACCACCACCTTTTCCATGATCTGGGCTGGTGTAGAAGATTCTGGTTCCAGCCACTTTCACACCAGATTAATTAGGTCAAACATTTGGGACCAGGCAGGTTTGTTCATGGTGTAGCTCCAACTGTGGACTCTCCTGGCACGAACAGCTGGCGTAACACCCAAGCGAGCAAGAATCTCCATTTTCAGTTTAGTATAGTCCCGGACATCCTGCTCCTTGAGGTCATAGTATGCCTTTTGCGGTTCACTTGACAGAAAGGGTGCAATCACTTCTGCCCACTCTGCAATTGGCAGTCTCTCTCTCTCTGCCACCCTCTCAAACACAGTGAGGTAGGCCTCGATGTCGTCATTGGGTGTCATCTTTTGCAAGGCCCACTGAACAGCCCTTCTCACATTAACAGTAAGGGGGGGCTTACCTCCACTCGTTGGGGCTGAGCCACAACAGTCTCTCTGAGCGCAGCAATCTGCTCCATTAACAAGTGATTTGTTTCCTGTTGCTGTGCCAAGGCCTGTTGTTGCTGCATATTAAACTGCTGCTGAGCTTGTTGCTGGGTTTGTAAAGCTTCTGCATGAAACTTTTGTTGCTGTTCCATGGACTGCTCATGTCTCAGGTTAGCCTGAACAAGCTGCTTTATTACCTCCTCCATTGTGCTGAATGGGCCTTGTAATGCAGTAGCAGCTTTCACCCAGGACATATGCTTCTGGCCCTTTTAATGTCCGCAATATGCAAGATCTCAAACTTTTGTCATGCCGTTGCTCCTAGCAACAGTTGCCCGCATCCTCCACCAATTGTAGGGAACAGCTCAAACGGTGGGGGTCGGCAATGACCAAGTTCACAGAGGTAGCAGGTTTTTAAAATCCCAATGGTCCTTTATTTAGGCGATTCAGTACAAAATGACATGAGATAAACAAAACAAAAAGCCTAAGCCTGTCCAGCTCTTACTAAACAGAATAATGCCCCTCACTAGCCTAGTGCAGGCAAATATATATCCGAAAACACAATATCAATGTGTGCAAACCTCCATTCCAGGGGTGCTTTCTTTCCCAGCCTGCCACCTGTCAGCCCTCCTTTTGCCAGGCGACTGGAAGCCTCAGCTGAGAGCACCTGGGAGTAGGGGGGAAAACCCCGTAGTGGACCAGTGGTGTGGACTGGAAGATTCCCACTGCCAACCTGTGCTCCAGTCAAGAAAATCCAGCCCATGTAACTAAAATCCCTAGCAGTCTATGTTCTGCTAAGGCAACATATATCTACCTGGATTTTCGTTACCTCGTCTGGCTGAGGAAACCAGGTGAGTTATACACCTCGTCCAGCACTTTACCATACACTTTACCACACAATGTATATACTAACACTTTGTAATATGATATCCTTGGAGCATGAGCTTGACAACGTTCCCGATTCCTGAATATACACTCATTGACAAAAAAAAAACCCAGTGTATCAGATACCCAGTTTCTGTTTTATTTGGAGATTCTGTGCAACAATCCAATACTGCACCTATGTTATATTTGATAAAAAATTATGTATAATAGCTCTTATAAAGAAATATATATTACCTTATTTGCAGACTTGTCCAGACATCAAAATCCCACTGAAAAAGGGCTTGATTTTTCATATATTACTTACATCTGATGTTCTGTTCACATTATGTTGGATGGATTTAATAAATATTAGTATTTATTTAATAAATATTCTTTGTACTGAATTATTACATTGGAGTGCCTCTGATATCGGCTGTGACTGCTCTCAGGTTAGCACCCAGAACATTGAAATAGAGTGCAAAACCATTCCTTTACATATCAGACTACACCTGTGATCATTTACATCTGCCAGAGACAGAACTGCATAATGAGTTTTGCAGCAATCTGACATTTCTATCTGGGTGTTTTATTTTTTTTTTGTCAATGAATGTACAGTCATGGCCAAAAGTTTTGAGAATGATACAAATATTAATTTTTACAAAGTCTACTGCTTCAGTTTTTCTAATGGCAATTTGCATATACTCCAGAATGTTATAAAGAGTGATCAGCTTAACAGCAATTACTTGCAAAGTCAATATTTGCCTAGAAAATGAACTTTATCCCCCAAAACACATTTCAACATCATTGCAGCCCTGCCTTAAAAGGACCACCTAACATCGTTTCAGTGATTGCTCCATTAACACAGGTGTGGGTGTTGATGAGGACAGGGCTGGAGATCAATCTGTCATGATTAAGTAAGAATGACACCACTGGACACTTTAAAAGGAGGATGGTACTTGCCATCATTGTTTCTCTTCTGTTAACCATGGTTATCTCTAAAGAAACACGTGCAGTCATCATTGCACTGCACAAAAATGGCCTAACTGGGAAGAGTATTGCAGCTAGAAAGATTGCACCTCAGTCAACAATCTATCGCATCATCAAGAACTTCAAGGAGAGAGGTTCCATTGGTGCCAAAAAGGCTCCAGGGCGGCCAAGAAAGACCAGCAAGCGGCAGGACCGTCTCTTAAAAGTGTTTCAGCTGTGGGATCGGGCTACCAGCAGTGCAGAGCTTGCTGAGGAATGGCAGCAGGCAGGTGTGAGTGCATCTGCACGCACTGTGAGGCGGAGACTCTTGGAGCAAGGCCTGGTCTCAAGGAGGGCAGCAAAGAAGCCACTTCTCTCCAGAAAAAACATCAGGGACAGACTGATATTCTGCAAAAGGTACAGGGAGTGGACTGCTGAGGACTGGGGTAAAGTCATTTTCTCTGATGAATCCCCTTTTCGATTGTTTGGAACATCTGGAAAACAGCTTATTCAGAGAAGAAGAGGTGAGCGCTACCACCAGTCTTGTCTCATGCCAACTGTAAAGCATCCTGAAACCATTCATGTGTGGGGTTGCTTCTCAGCCAAGGGAATCGGCTCTCTCACAGTCTTGCCTAAAAACACAGCCATGAATAAAGAATGGTACCAGAATGTCCTCCAAGAGCAACTTCTCCCAACCGTCCAAGAGCAGTTTGGCGCTCAACAATGCCTTTTCACCATGATGGAGCACCTTGCCATAAAGCAAAGGTGATAACTAAATGGCTCAGGGAACAAAACATAGAGATTTTGGGTCCATGGCCTGGAAACTCCCCAGATCTTAATCCCATTGAGAACTTGTGGTCAATCATCAAGAGACGGGTGGACAAACAAAAACCAACAAATTCAGACAAAATTAAAGCATTGATTCTGCAAGAATGGACTGCTATCAGTCAGGATTTGGTCCAGAAGTTGATTGAGAGCATGCCAGGGAGAATTGCAGAGGTCCTGAAGAAGAAGGGTCAACACTGCAAATATTGACTTGCTGCATTAACTCATTCTAACTGTCAATATAAGCTTCTGTTACTCATAATATGAATGCAATTCTATTTCTGTATGTGATAAAAACATCTGACAAACACACATAAAAACCAGAGGGCAGCAGATCATGTGAAAATATAATATTTGTGTCATTCTCAAAACTTTTGGCCATGACTGTATTTAGACAGTCTGGTCTAATGAATTACATTAAACAAGTGGCCCTGGCATATTCTCCTACCCAATTTGATGCCACTGCATCAGGTGGTATAGTTGTGGCAATAACTAGAGAGTATTGTGCATGGGTGCTATCCTAAATAATATAGGTATCTTAATCTATTTAGCCACACCCATTTACAGAAGCCACATGAGTCAAACTGTCAATCCTCATTTTGCAGTAACCTGCTGCTTGAATTCCACCCTGTGAAGGGCTTTGCCAATTTCACATCTCTACGTATGCAAGTGTATGCAAATATGCAATGAGTGTGGCATAAATCACACCGAAACCCTATTATTTTATTTTTGAGATCAACTACACACATTTCTACACTATTCTAGTCAATGAGATCTGTCAGAATATGTTGGTGCTCATCATGTAATATAGGCGTCCACAGTTTGCATTCAGTTTTCCTGTTTCTACAGAAAACAGAAAAATGACCTGGCTAACGAAGAGCTAGCCTTATCTGATATTTTATTTTCCATATCCACATACTGAAGGGCAGGTGTGCATAAAAACTAGGTGAGAGGTGTGACTTTATCCCAGGGGTGGACACAGACAGCTGTGGAATTCTTTGCAAGAACAGATATGGGCCCCTTTTTGACAATATCTCAGCATGAAACATCCCTTTATGTCTCTCTAAGAATCCATAAGTAATCAATAGCCATTAAATGAATTACCTTAGCTAATAAACAGCTACTGTTAAAGTGATAGGGGCCCCTGACCTAATCGGGTCCTGTGCAGGTGCACAGGTTGCATCTGGTTTAGTCTATCCCAGACTGTGTTATTGGTTGTTTTCAGCACTGGGCCTTTTTGTATCTAATATATTCTGCTACATTGCAGAAATGTTTATTTCAGTACAGGGCAGGAGACAAGCATCTTTCAGAAACCGATAGCAGAAGCCCCAATACACATTACGGACAGTCTAAGTCAGAAGCTGTATTCATGACTTATTTCTGACAGTTACATAATGCGCACTCTTTTGCTAATTTACTGGCTTGTACGCCTATAGCTTCATGACATAAAGAAAGTATGATTAAAGCAACAGACATAGGAAGCATTGCTGAAATCATGAGTCAGCCTCCCAATATCTTCTGGTGCACTTTTAGGCTAAGGCCCTATGTAGCAAAACACTGCAAAAAACCGCTGTGGAAAAAAAAACAAGTTTTTTTTCCACAGCGTTTTCACAGAAAGTCCACAGAGTTTTCCTCTGCGTACTTTCTGCCCCTATAATACCTATATGGAAAACACCAGCGTTTACACAGGTATAATTGACATGCTGCCATTTTCAAAAATTCGGGCGTTTTTTTCTGCTGCAGATTTTTTTCTCTAAAGTGACATGAGATTTCACACTCATGAAATGTTTGGTTGACCCTAGTTTTATAGAATAGCTAAACTGGAATTTATATGCAATACATGCACTATGGGATATTAAACATATATAACTGAGTACATGTATTATGCAAGCATTAATAGAAGATGTGGTTTGATGGGAGAACATCAAAATGTATTGGGTTCTGAACTGCAGCACAATCCTATATCACTATGAATTTCAGAAGTACTTTTTTTTTGCTGTTTTTCAATATATATAATATTTTAAAAATTAATGACTAGCGTATATGATAGAATTAATTTTACATGATGTTACAGTTTACAACTTTACATTCTCTAACAAATGTTATACTCAAAATGCCAACACACAATGCCTTATTATTTTATTGATCTATATTTATCATCACAAGAATTAGCAAAACCACATGAAATATTTTCTATTTTTATGGCTACTTTTTTAGGTCTGTTTGCGACTATTTCATCCTGACACCAGTATAACACTTTTTGGTATTATAACTGTGTACTAGTCTATCGATTACTTCTATTATATATTTAACATATATATACAGTATATTTATACCACAAATTGTTTTCATACAAGATATATCTCACTCACTGTCTAATCCTGTATTCATACCCCTTATTCATCACACATGCACAAGCGATCATAAACGGGGGTTCTGCTTCAACACTCCCTCCCAACTCACCTATCACACCCATGTGGACATGATTGTTACTATACAGTGGGGAAAAAAATATTTAGTCAGCCACCAATTGTGCAAGTTCTCCCACTTAAAAAGATGTGAGAGGCCTGTAATTAACATCATAGGTAGACCTCAACTATGAGAGACAAAATGAGAAAACATATCTAGAAAATCACATTGTCTGATTTTTTAAAAATTTATTTGCAAATTATGGTGGAAAATAAGTATTTGGTCACCTACAAACAAGCAAGATTTCTGGCTCTCACAGACCTGTAACTTCTTCTTTAAGAGGCTCCTCTGTCCTCCACTCATTACCTGTAGTAATGGCACCTGTTTGACATTGTTATCAGTATAAAAGACACCTGTCCACAACCTCAAACAGTCACACTCCAAACTCCACTATGGTGAAGACCAAAGAGCTGTGGAAGGACACCAGAAACAAAATTGTAGACCTGCACCAGGCTGGGAAGACTGAATCTGCAATAGGCAAGCAGCTTGGTGTGAAGAAACCAACTGTGGGAGCAATAATTAGAAAATGGAAGACATACAGGACCACTGATAATCTCCCTCGATTAGGGGCTCCATGCAAGATCTCACCCTGTGGGGTCAAAATGATCACAAGAACGGTGAGCAAAAATCCCAGAACCACACGGGGGGATCTAGTGAATGAGCTGCAGAAAGCTGGGACTAACGTAACAAAGGCTACCATCAGTAACACACTACGCCGCCAGGGACTCAGATCCTGCAGTGCCAGACGTGTGCCTCTGCTTAAGCCTGTACATATCCGGGCCCGTCGGAAGTTTACTAGAGAGCATTTGGATGTTCCAGAAGAGTATTGGGAGAATGTCATATGGTCAGATGAAACCAAATAGAACTGTTTGGTAGAAACACAACTAATCGTGTTTGGAGGACAGTGAATGCTGAGTTGCATCCAAAGAACACCATACGTACTGTGATGCATGGGGGTGACAACATCATGCTTTGGGGCTGTTTCTCTGCAAAGGGACCAGGACGACTGATCCGTGTACATGAAAGAATGAATGGGGCCATGTACCATGAGATTTTGAGTGCAAACCTCCTTCCATCATCAAGGGCATTAAAGATGAAACGTGGCTGGGTCTTTCAGCATGACAATGATCCCAAGCACACCGTCAGGGCAACGAAGGAGTGGCTTCATAAGAAGCATTTCAAGGTCCTGGAGTGGCCTAGCCAGTCTCCAGATCTGAACCCCATATAAAACCTTTGGAAGGAGTTGAAAGTCCGTGTTGCCCAGCGACAGCCCCAAAACATCACTGCTCTAGAGATCTGTATGGAGGAATGGGCCAACATACCAGCAACAGTGTGTGCCAACTTTGTGAAGACTTACATAAAACGTTTGACCTCTGTCATTGCCAACAAAGGATATATAATAAAGTTTTAAGATGAACTTTTCTTATTGACCAAATACTTATTTTCTACCATAATTTGCAAATAAATTCTTCAAAAATCAGACAATGTTATTTTCTGGATTTGTTTTCTCATTTTGTCTCTCATAGTTGAGGGCTACCTATGATGACAATTACAGGCCGGCCTCATCTTTTTAAGTGGGAGAACTTGCACAATTGGTGGCTGACTAAATACTTTTTTTTCCCCACTGTATAGAGAAAGCCAATGCAACAATGCGTAAACACATATAAAAAGTTAGACCATCAGTCTAATGAGATTAAGTAACTAGCCCTCTATTTTTAAAGACATGTTAAAAGTATCAAAAAAGTCATCTACACATAAGGCAATGTACCAGTAACTCATCCTGTAACATTTTGTGACTACTTCCACACGAGGTGTGGTTCTGCCGGAGGAAAGACCAGTCTTTCATAGGGCACGTATATGATAGGCAAGTGGGTCTGTCAATCCCCTATCTAAAACTACATGTGTGCGGTTGACCTAATGCCAACTTCTGCAGCATCCCAGAGGCTGCTGCTTTAAATTGTTCGTCTCTGTGCCTCTGGATTGTGTGGTACGTTCCGTGTTTTATGTTAAATGTATTGTTGCAGCTTTTCCTTATATGTTTTCCCCTGCAGTGTTCAAACTTAGCCTTGGTTTAGCTCTGGCCCTGCCGATGGGCAGGGTTGTGGGAGACTCCGTCTCCACGGTAACCCTTGGTCTGAGAGCAGTTCAATCAGTCTAGTGTGAGCAGTGGAACAGTGAGGGTGTTCAGAGGTTTCACAAGCTGCACTGAGGCCAACGGTTAGCCATCACAGCCTTCAGGAGGATTACTTCGGGCCTAGTCTTCTGGTAACCAGTTCCTTGTCAGGCCTCCTAGAACCAAGGCTGGGGGTTGGACACTGCAGGACTACTACCCCCATCTGGAAGCTGCTGTTGATTTACTGTTCCAGTTGCCTAAATAAACGACTGTTTGGTTTACCTGCATCGCTGAATCCTGAGTTGTGCCTGCTTTACCATCAGGGCTCTTCCGACCAACACCACACTGGCTCAGGTAGGAGAGGTTCCCTCTTCAACTGGAAGTGCCTCGGAGGAAAGAACTACTACCACCACCATCCGGTAGTGCTGCAGGACCCCCCTCGACTTTGTCCGGCCTAGGAGTGGGACTGGAGCGGTTGGGGAGCGTGCTCGGCCTGCTAGGTGGCACAGCATCCGCCACGACTACTCAGATCCAGCGGTCTCCTCTGTCTGGGTTGCAGCAAGTCATTTTTGGCGTAGTCGGAAGAATCAAGACTCCCGTGTCCTTATACCATCACAGACTACGGTGTCAAGATCCAAAACATCATCTACAACAGGTGAGCTGAAACCTTTATTGGCTGTGTGAGAGACTTATCCCCGTGGATTTATACTGAGGACTCTGTGTGTGTGCCCGGAGCTGTTTGTCGCTATCTCCCTGGATTGTTTGCAAAGACTATGGACAGTTGCAACTGTTTGCGAAGTTTAGCCACTTTATTGCATGCCAGAGGACTGCCACCCTCCTATTTGAACAGGACGAATCCACAGTCGCTGACGCCAGCAGGACAGCCCCTCCTATAGGACAGCATCATCGGAGCCTCCTGTGCGCCGCCATCTTGGGTGAGACCAGTCCCTAGACTGACTGTTATAGCGCTGTCTTTACCTAGAGACTTGTCTGCTGTCACCAATGTCGGATCATAGCGATCAAGAGTCCGTCAGCCCTGCGGGGTCTCTAGTGGCTGCCACATCATCTGTGGCTTCTACTCCTACCTCTGCGGCCACCATTATGCCGCTCACCATGCCATACTACCTGGGTGCGCCTTGGCTACCCCGATACAAAGGGGAAGCGCACACCCTAAGGGACTTTAAGGACCGCATGCAGGCAATGTTCAAGCTGTACCCCTTATCTAAGGAGAAGAAAGTGGAAATTCTGGTGGGGAAGCTGGAGGGCACTGCTCAGAGGGAAGTCAAATTCTGGCCCTTTTCCTACAAGACATCACTAGAGCAAGTACTGCAGCAGCTTCGGGACATCTTTGAAGTTCGAACTGCATCTGAGCTGAAGATGCAGTTTTATAGCAGAAAACAACAAGTCGGTGAGTCCCTCAGAGAATTTGCCCTGTCCTTGCATGAGGCTCTGTAAGCTGTAACCCAAGCGGATCCTCGGGCTGCAGAGAATCCTGACACTGCCTTGAGAGAACAGTTTATTGAAGGTGCTGAGGATGATGCCTTAAAGAGACAGTTAAGAATTCTCTCTGCCCAACACCCGGCTGTTTCCTTCCTGGACTTTAAAGAACTGGTCATACCAATACTGGGACCTGAACACCAACCAGGGTCCCCAGCTCAGCTTGCCTCACCTGGGGCTGCTCCGACTATCACCCTGGAGCCTTACTCTCCTAAACGCCGCAGGCCGTATCAAGGCCACCCCCCCCCGCACCCACCAGGGCCGAGCGACGTGGCGGACCTGAGAGAACAGGTCTCCCTGCTGGTCAGAAGTGTAGATGTCCTGACCAAGAAGCTAGAACACCTGCAGGCCGGTCCTCAATCAAGGAGTGCACTACACTCTCCTGCCAAGTCTCTGCCAGAGCTTCCAAGGGGAACTGCCCAGAGAAGACTGCCCTTTGCTGCCGGTGAAAAGCCAAAGAGACCCATTTGCAGATACTGCCACAAGTATGGACATATTGAATCCCAATGCTGGCAGTTAAATGGGTTTCCCCTGGGGCCAAGGACCATCCCTCAGGAGGAAGAACAATAGGTCCATCCAAGTCAAAGACTTCCCCTAAGTATGTGGGCCCCTGTCTAGAAGTTACCATCTATATTGACGGGGTGCCACTGACTGCCCTGCTGGACACTGGCTGTCAGGTTACCACCATCCAGAGAGCCACCTTCAATGAATTTTGGGGAGATGATTGGCTGGTGCACCCTCGTGAGACTCCACCCATGGTGCTTGCTAGCAATGGACTGCCGGTACCTATCGTTGGGTACTGGACCCCTGATATGAAAGTTGGACGTGTCAAGCTGTATGGACAGGATGTCCTGGTCACTAACATCTGTGATGATAAATTCCCCCCTGTGGTGTTGGGCATGAACGTCCTGAAGAGCTGCTATGGAGAAATGCTGGAGGCCCTGTAGAACTCACTACCTACTGCCTCGCCTGCCAAGAAGAGGGTGATACAGAAAACCATCCATCTCCTGGCTGCTCAGCAGAAGTTTGCCAACAACAGAGGAGAAGTTTGCAGGGCCCGTGTTCAAGACAGCAGGTCAGTGACTCTTCAACCTGGCACCGAGACGGTGGTGTGGTGTTGAGCACGTATGGGTGTACAGGGACAGAACTATCTTTCTCTAGTGGAACCTATGCCCCTAGAGGTCTGCCCCATGCTGCTGGTTGCCCGCTGTCTGTCCAAGATCACTCGAGGTGAGGTGCCAGTTCGCATCATGAACTTAAGAAATCTGCCAGTGGAATTAAAGAAACATTGCCCGGTGGCAGTGGTGTCCTATGTGGCTCCAGAGAATGTTATTGAAGTTGCTGCTTCCACTGCATGTCAGTCCTCACAGAAAGTTGCCTTCAAAGGAGAGAAAGAAACTGACAAATCCTGGTGAGAGGACTTACATATTGGAGCCCCAGACACCCCAGCTGAACAGATTGAAGGCGTTCTCGCGGTAGTAAAGGACTGTCAGGCAGCCTTCAGCCAACATCCACTGGACTTTGGGCACACCAAGTTCATTGAGCATACCATTCCTACTGGTACACATCCTCCTATCAAGGAGAGGTACAGGCCCATTCCACCGGCTAATTATCAGACTGTCAAGAAGCTGATGGCTGAAATAAAGGACGCTAATGTAATCCGTGAGAGCCACAGCCCCTGGGCTGCCCCACTGGTGCTGGTAAAGAAGAAAGACGGCAGTGTCCAGTTTTGCGTGGATTACAGGAAGCTGAATGCTGTCACCCACAAGGACGCCTACCCTTTACCTCATATAGAGGAGTCCCTTACAGCACTGGGAGCTGCAGCCTACTTCTCCACCCTGGACTTGACCAGCGGGTACTGGCAAGTACCCGTAGCTGCTGCTGACCGAGAAAAGACGGCCTTCACAACACCCATGGGCCTCTTTGAGTTCAACATCATGCCTTTCGGACTCTGTAATGCCCCTGGAACATTTCAACACCTTATGGAGTGCTGTTTAGGGCACAAGAACTTTGAGACTGTGCTGCTGTACCTTGATGACGTTATCATCTTCTCTAAGACGTATGAGGAACACCTACAACATCTTACAGAAGTGTTCCAGATCCTGGCACAGCACAGGCTGAAGGTGAATCCATCCAAGTGCCACCTGCTGCAGACTCAAGTCCACTACCTGGGACATGTGGTCAGCGCTGAAGGGGTGAGGCCTGATCCTGATAAGATCGCTGCCATGGAAGATTGGCCCACACCTACTACAGTGAAGGAGATCAGGAGCTTACTGGGGTTCGCCGGATACTACAGGAGGTCTGCAAGAACTGTTGAGAGGTCATCCTAAAGAGGAGCTGAAAAAGAAGATCCCTATCGAGTGGGGAGAGTGACAAGAAACCGCATTTCAGAGACTGAAACGCTTGCTGATTGAGCCACCTGTCTTGGGCTACCCGGATTACAGCTTACCTTTTCGGCTACACACCGATGCCAGTACCAAGGGCTTAGGTGCTATCCTCTCTCAGATTCAAGAAGGGAAGGAGAGAGTAATTTCCTTTGCCAGCCGGTCTCTGAAGGGAGCTGAGAGGAATGACCAGATTTACAGTTCCTTCAAGCTGGAGTTCCTGGCCCTGGTGTGGGCTGTCACCGAGAAGTTCAAAGACTATCTGGGTGCTACACCCTTTCAAGTCTATACCGACAACAACCCACTAGCACACCTGGCTACCACACGACTGGGAGCTCTAGAGCAAACATGGGCGTCACGCTTGGCCAATTACAACTTCGTGGTCAAGTACAAGTCTGGCAGAGCCAACGTCGGGCTGATGCTTTATCCAGGCTACCTACAGAGACTAGCCCTGGTGAGGAAGCGGATGAGTGGGAAGATGTGGAGATGCCAGCTTTCTATGCCTGGTTTGCCAAGCAAGCAGTTCACACCTTTAAAGGTCCAGCTGCCCCTGCTGCTCCTACACGGTCACCGGTGAAGTCGACTCCTGAGACAGAATTATGGACCCAGTTGCAGTTCTGCGTGCGATACGAGACTTTGTGTGCCAAGGTATGCTGCCAACTGGACTCCGTGGAGTTCGTGCCAATCCGGAGCTGTGCCAGCTGTGGAGACAGAGGAGGAAGCTGTTCCTGAGAGGTGGGCTTGTGTATAGATGTTCCACTGATCCTGTTTCTGGGACCCGACTCCATCAGATTGTTGTCCCTCGATGTGATGTAGGCACGGTCCTGGAAGCTTATCATGACAAGTCTGGACACTTCGGGGTTCAGAAGACTGAAGCTACTATCAGAAGTCGGTTCTACTGGATTGGTCTGAGAGACGACGTCGAGAAGTGGTGCAGAGAGTGCACTGCTTGCACCCTTGCCAGAGGGGAGAAAGCTGATCAGAAGGCTCCACTCCATCCTATTGAGAGCCATCGCCTTCTGGAGATTGTGGCTCTGGACTACCTGAAGGTAGAACTCAGCCGCTCTGGATACACATACGTGCTGACTATGATTGACACTACACCAAGTTCACAGTGGCTGCCCCCGTACGTGATCTATCGGCCAAGACTACTGCAAAGACCTTCTGGAAGTCTTTCCTTCTTCCCTATGGATGTCCTGAGAAAATCCTCACAGACCAGGGTTCTGCATTTGAGTCTCAGCTGTTCCTGGAGCTATGTGCCCTGTACGACTGCAAGAAGCTGCGTACAACATCTTACCATCCTCAGGGCAATGGTCTATGTGAGAAGATGAACCAGACCTGAGCTGGTTTACCAGTATAACAACCAGAAGTAGCTGTCCACCGGGTATACTCCCTACTACCTGATGTTTGGGAGACATGGGAAACTGCGAGTTGATGTTGCCTTGGGAGTGGCTGTTCCAGATGACATCAATCCATTGCCATTATTTAAAGAAATAAAAACTTTGCCCCTAATACAAAGATGTCCACCATTTAAAGTGTCTGGACTAAAAATGTATACAATGGATTCCCTCATAATAAGCCAGATGACTAGCCATATCTTTGCATGAATAAGGTACGTGTATTGAGATATATATATATATATATATATATATATATATATATAACTGCAGCCCCAGAGCATAAACTGCACCTCCGCGGCAGATACAAACAGCCAGGCCAGGAGCGCCCCTATTACATTCTCTCCCTAAAATGCTGCAGCTACACTATAATCCCATTCTGATTTGCCCTAGACCCTACACGTTTCTGATAAGTAGTCTCATCCAATATTTCTATTCTAGTGATAAGAAATTAATAGTTTCTAGTATTAGCAAATTATTTGCAATGCTGACATAGTCTAATCACATGTCCGCATTGATAGCAGCGGCACACCATCTCAGCACTGTTGGAGGCTATAAAGGAGAAGAACTACCTTACTCTGAGACAGGCCTGCAACTCACAGGCAATTGGCTGGTGCCATTGCATCAACACATCACTGATGAAGAGGCGCTGGTGTACTTCCGGAGAAACGCCCTTCCTGGCTGTAGGTCGAACATGAATGAGAGGCGCTGGGGGTTTGTCGTAACTAAACTGAGGATGTGTAAAGCTTGCATCTGGCCAAAGCCTTATTATGATCGTTTCAGATGAGAAGAAGAGAGATGCTAGGTCAGTGTTTTGCATTCATGTAAATATAAGAAAACCCTAGATAGTGGAAGAAAGCAAAGACAACATAGGCACACATATATGCACATATCGCTGCACATAGTGGCATTGTAAGTATTATAAATTTCTCTGACACTAACCATAATGCACAAAGGGGAAAATAGAGGACAACAGCACATATTCAAGTAGGCAGATGAGCAAATCACATAAGTTTTCCTTCAAATGACTCATACGTACAAAATAAGAAAATGCCCGGATCATAATGTCTAATTGAAGTATATATTGCTTCAACATCTTTTGTTACAATCTACATGTCAGTATCATTAGTAACCCCTTCTAATCGATTCAGGACTCCTGCAGTATCTTTAACAAAAGATGATAATTCAGAAACCAGTGGCTTCAGATAATGATCCAAAAATTGGCAAATGATTTCAGTAAGGGTTCCAATACCTAAAACAATGGGGCATCCCAGAGGGTCCTCTAAGCTCTTATGAACCTTAGGAATGAGATAAAATATGGAACGCCATGGATTAGAAATTTCTAAAGATTCCAAAATGCGTTTGATGAGCAGTCCTTTTTCCAAAAGCTTGTTGCAGGATATCATTCAATTCTCTTTGAAATACAGAAAGAGGATTGTGTTAGTAATCTGTAACAATGGGAAACATTTAGTAATTTGGAAGCCTGAGCCTCATACATATAGGTAGGCCAAATAACTATATTCCCCCCTTTTTCTGCTGGGTTATACACTACATCTTTGACATTTTGCAATTCTTTTATGATGATGTGTTCTCTTCCAGTGATGTTTGAAATAGCCAGATGCCTTTCTAAAGCCTCCAAATCTTTTGAGACTAGTTTAATAAAAATGTCTACTTAATGGGCACAAATTCAAGGGGGATTTTCTATATAAATGTGTGGGCCACATACTTACCTCCTGTTCAGATTCATTTGGAATTGTTGCTCCATCAAAAGGGATTCTAAGATCTATACGCCTTGAATCTGTTAAAGACGGATTCAAATCTTGTTTATGATGTAACTATGATAGAATCAGTTTGAGGGCAAATAGATGGGTATCCTTTATTTCTGTAAAAAACATCAATGTTATCATTGTAAATCCAACTGTTTTTCTGAGAAAATATGTGTGGATAGATTTATTTACCTCACGTCTATTTTTGGACCTAGTATTATTCCAAATTTGTTGCCTTCTCTTTTCAGTATAAGCTCTTCTGGTTTCGCTGGTAAAGTCCTCTTTAGCATTACTTGACCTAAGATGATCAGTTTTTCATGCATTACTTTCAGCTGTTGAAGTAATGGAAGAAATAGATGGAGATCTAGACCTCCTTTCAAGGTCATTCCCCTGCTTAGTTCTTTGCCATTTACGGTACTTTTCGGACTATAAGACACACCGGACCATAAGACGCACCTAGGTTTTAGAGGAGGAAAATAGGGAAAAAAAATTTGAAGCACAAAAAAAGTGGTAAAATATTTAGTAACATATGGGAGTTGTAGTTTTGCAACAGCTGCAAGGCCACATTGACAGGTGGCCCTGCAGTTGTACAGGGATGCATAGGGAATCTTTTTTTTTGCGGGGCCAGATATACTTTTTAGTTATACCATTTTGGGGAATTTCTAATGCTTTGATCACTTTTTATTCAAATCAGTGGCAAAACAGCGAAAAAAACAGCAGTTGGCACTTTAGATTTTTTTTTCCTGATATGACGTTCACGCTACGGGAAAAATATTTTTATAAGTTTGTAGACCGAGCATTTTCGGACACAGGGATACCTAATGTGTATGTGCTTCACAGTAATTTTCTAATTTTATATGTATTGTAGGGAAAGGGGGTGATTTAGAAGTTTTTTATTTACTATTTTATTAACCCCCCCTAGGGGGCTTGAACCTGCAATCATTTGATTGCAAGTCCCATAGATTGCAATACAACTGTATTGCAGTCTATGAGAGATTCTGTACATTACTATTGACGCTGGTCATAGACCAGCCTCAATAGTAATATTCCTATGACAAGCCTGGGAGCCTTCATAAGGCTTCCAGCTGTCATAGGAACAAGTCGGCTCCCGCTATCTCACCGCGCGGGAGCCGGCCGGCAAAAGGGACAGTTTTTACACCTTAGGGGAGAGGCTTTGAAGCAGTAATGCCTGCGATCGGAGTGGAATCTGATCGCAGGCATTAGCTCAGGTCTCCGCTGTACATAACAGCGGAGACCCGGTAACTATGGCGATCGCTTACCATTCCCTGTCAGGTACTTCCCGTCGCCTCTCCCGGCGTAGACTTTCAGCTCACTTCCGTCGCATAATCCATCGGTATTCTCTCTATGACCTCTGGAGGATTAACTATCTGACTGACCAGTCTTGCACGTTCTATTCGGCCCCTCATCAGACCCATTCCAGAATAGATTACTTTTTCGGGAATGCTCCGGCTCTGCGCCTTATTCGGGATGCCTCGATCAGCTCCATCACCTGGTATGACCATGCGCCACTCTCCTTAGTATTGCGTGTTGGTTCAGTCCGCACCAGAATATGCCATTGGCGACTTAATGAGAGTCTCCTTCAGAGGGGGCAGACTCGTGAGGAGCTCCGTACTCACCTACAAACGTTTTTCAAACTTAATCTGGGATCTGTATCTTCCGTGGCAACGTGGTGGGAGGCCCATAAAGCTGTGATGAGGGGACATTGTATTGCCTTGGGCACCCGGCTAAAACGGGACGCTAATGCACGGCTTGAGGAGCTTCGGCTCCGTCTACAATATGCAGAGACTCGCATGGCGTCTAGCCCGTCGCGGGCCCTCCTTAAAACCTTGATAGAGCTTCGGGCCCAGATTAGGGAGACCCTTCTTCAAAAGACCACCAAGTTATTGCTTTACACCAGACAGCGGTACTATGATAGGGCCAACAAACCTCATAAGCTTTTGGCTAGTCAACTACGAGACCGAACGGAAAGGGGTTCGGTTTATGCGCTGCGGCGATCTGACGGGGCCGTTGTGTACGACCCTAGTGAGATTGCGCGTCTATTTCATGCCCTTTACTCAGACCTGTACTCCCTCCCATCGGACTTATCCCCTGATCCTGCGATGCGCTCAGCATTATTACAGGACTTTCTGTCTTCCTGTAATTTGCCTGTTCTTTCCCCCGGAAGACCTTGCTCTTCTTAACAAACCTATCACAACGGACGAGGTCTCTCAAATGCTCCAGGAACTTGCTAATGGGAAATCGCCTGGCCCTGATGGCCTCACCTACCTATACTACAAGGTATTTGGGGCGGAATTGATCCCACATCTTGTTTCTCTATTCACTGCCTTTTTGTCGGGTGAACCTATCCCTGATTCTATTTCACACTCTTTTCTCACCCTCATCCCAAAACCTGATAAGGACCACCTTGATTGCAGGAATTACAGGCCCATATCACTTCTGAATACGGATCTCAAGCTGTTTACCAAGATTCTGGCGTCCAGACTTAACATGTACCTCCCCTCCCTGATCCATAAAGATCAGGTGGGCTTTGTACCTTGCCGTCAGGGAGGTGATAATACCAGGAGAACCATCGATCTTATAGACGTGGCATCTCGCTCTGATTCCGAACTCCTGGTACTCAGCTTGGACGCGGAAAAGGCGTTTGATCGTCTGGGATGGCCCTTTTTATTTGAGGCCCTGGCCACCTTTGGCTTTGCAGGTCCCTTCTTGACAGCAATCAAGGGTCGGCCACTGTCAAGCTTACTCACGCCTCATCTCCCCCGTTTCGTCTGCACAACGGCACTAGACAGGGTTGCCCTCTATCTCCTCTTCTTTTTGCACTCTGTATTGAGCCACCGGCGGCAGCCATCCATCTGAGCCCCGATATTGCGGGGGTTCGTGTACGCAATCGAGAATTCAAGCTTTCCCTGTTCGCTGATGATATCCTCCTGACCCTTACTAACCCCCATGTATCCCTTCCCAACCTCCATGGCCTCCTTTCCCGCTTTGGCCGTCTGTCTGGTTATAAAGTCAATACTTCAAAGACAGAGGCCCTACGTATTCGAATTCTCCCGTCTAGCTTGGCTGGCCTTCAGGCCGCCTTTCGGGATAGATGGCAGTCCTCCTCACTAAAATACTTGGGCATATATTTAACTGGATCCTTTTCCCAATTATACCAGGCAAATTTCCCCTCCCTTTTTAGACATATTCGGGCCCTCCCTACTAAGTGGTTGGTACTGCCTCTGTCTCTCTTTGGCCGGATCAACGCAGTGAAGATGTCTATCCTGCCTAAGCTGCTTTATTATTTTGAGACCCTCCCAGTCCCGGTGCCCGTTATGGACCTCCGCGCGCTGCAGGGCTCAATCCTCCGATTTGTTTGGGTTGGAGGGAGACACAGGCTTTCTAGGCACCTTATGATGACCCCTAGGGAGAGAGGTGGCCTTTCTCTCCCCAATTTAGTTTTATACTACTGGGCGGCCCACCTACGCAGGGTCCCGGCTTGGTCCACTCTCCAGGCTTACTCTAAGTGGATGGAGATCGAGAAGCTGTGGCTTGCTTCGCAACATCCTAATTCCCTGCTTTGGACTGGTCCTCATTCCCCCCCCCGGGAGTGCCTTGTTAGGCCCTATGGCACTCACGAGAGATATTTGGCGCACATGTGTATCCCGTTTCCCCCTCTCCTCCTCGTGTTTCCTTCTTCACCCTAATTACCCACCTGGACTCATTGGGCCGGTAGCAGGTCCTTGGCTGAGAGCGGGCATTTTTCGGTACGCTGACATCATTGATTATAGGACCCGGGCTCTTTTACCATTTGCTGATCTCCAGTCCGGATTTGGCCTGCCCCAGTTCAGTGAGTTCACGTATATCCAGGTCTCCCATCTGGCCTCCTCTATTTTTCAAGGCCACACAGCACCCATCCCTACGTTTTTTGAGAAACTTTGTAAAACGGGTGTTGGGACAACAGGGCTTATTTCTGATATATACCGCCTTCTTTCGAATCCCACCCCAGATGCTTTGCCCCAACATACCTATATGTCACGGTGGGAGACCTATTTGGGGACACCCATCTCGAGTAACGATTGGTCCATCATATGGAGTAGAGCACCCAGAACTTCTAGATGTGTTACACAAAAAGAAAATATTTTTAAGATGTTGATCCATTGGTATCATACCCCAGCTGCACTTCACTCTTTTGACAAGAATGTCCTGGACTGCTGCTGGCGGTGTGGCACCTGCCCCGCACATATTTTCCATCTCTTTTGGACCTGCCCCCTGCTCCAGCCCTATTGGCGCCAGGTCCGGGGTCTCCTGGAAGGGGTCCTGGGTGTTAGCCTTCCCATGTCCCCAGGACTTACCTTCTCAACCATCCCCCCCCCCACTGATATTTTGCGCAGGCCCGCTCTCCAGCTCCTGTTGCTCCTCCTTACTTCCGCTAGATGTCTGATTGCTAAACACTGGCAGCATCCAGCCCCCCTGGCCCTGGAGGAGTTATATGCTAGGATAAAAGATGCGTGCTCCCTGGAGTACCTGATGGCCCTTCTTAATAATGAGAAGGAGAGGTTCTGCCTGATCTGGAAACCGTAGAATGAGTTTTGGGCGGTCCGGCTTCTCTGATCCGGCTGCTGTGTGGCCCCTTACTTCCTGGATGTCCTTCTGTCACCCTTCTGTCCTCCTGTCTTGTCTGCCCCTGTTTGTTGTTGGATTCCTTGGCCTTTTTGGGCCATTTCTGGCCAGTTTGTTTAAAGCCTTGTAATTTATTGAGAATGCTGAGTAATCCCCGTCTGTCCTATGTTTCAGTTACCTTCAGTTATCTTATGTCTCTCATATATTGTTATTCTCTCTATATGACAAAAACTTTTTAAAATAAACAGTTGAAGAAAAAAAAAAAAAAAAAACTATGGCGATCGCTCTGCAGCAGAGCGGCTGCCATCTTTACAGACCCGGCATCCGTTATAATAACACGGCAGTTGTCGGGATGGGTTCGCACCGCCAGGACACCCTCTCCTCCAAGCCCAGGGCCCCACTGCAGGAAGCCGATGGCAGCAGGAGTGGGGCGATGCTGCGACCCCACTCCTACCCCCCCCAACACCAACATTCGGACTATAAGACGCATCCCTCATTTTCCTCCCAAATTTGGGGAGAAAAAAGTGCATCTTATAGTCCGAAAAATACGATATACACCCTTTCATTATCATAATCCATTTTGTCATGTTGGAATTTCTTGATTTTATCGGCACTGATTTCTTTCTCCCATTTCTCCAAATCCTTACCCAAGATTAGTATAAAATATTTGCAAGGAATCTAGGGTTACTTTATGTATCAACTCTGTCTGTAGTTGTGCCATCTCCTGTGCCAATTGCTTTAAAGATCTTTCATTGGATTCTATAAATTATTCCATAAATTTCAATGAACTCTGTAAACATAATTCTTGAAATTTTTGCTTTAAAATTTCATCAGCCTTGTGGTGATTTGCCGCAGAAATAACGGATAGACTCCACGCTATCATGGGACTCCAAAGAATCTGACAAAGAGTTCATGTACCTAATCCTTTTTTAAAAGGACTCCCAACCAGCCCCCTTCCTTCAACCTGCCACCGATGCCTGGGTGGGCTGATGACATTCGCCATCTCTAGAGAGATATGACATATTTTTGGAATATGCCATAACTCTCAGTGGGTACCACATATAGGTATGATCGGGCCAGCGTCAGCACCCTGACTGTAGCTGATGCTGTTTTCTTGTTTAAGAAAAAAAAAAAAAAAAAAAGACTGTTATCAGCTGGAGTAGCCCCAGTAGTAGTCCCTATTTACTTACTGATCCCTGTTCCTTTCGCTTACCCTTCCCATTCTGCCCTCCAGGTGGCATCTCATAACACGTCGCTGACGCTGAACAGCATCAGGAAATCATTGACAATGTCGTGATATGCGAAGCACAGGGCCCCCTGGAGGGCTGAAGTGGAAGTGAAGGCGGCTGTGAGCAGGCGTAATCCACATCCATCTGTGACATCATTGAAGAGGGCAAAAGACAGCGGGGAGTCTAGTAACAAAATTTTTTTATGTTTGATCACCTCCTCTGGGCCTATGATCATTATACTCTGGGGTCTGAAAAGACCCCAGAGTATAATAATAGCTTGTGGGTGGTGAACCCCAAAAATTTCAGGTTCTACTGAGGAAGGAACACCGTAGGGGCCATTATGCGGCATAATACTGGGTAAAGGGACCACTGTAGGACATTATACTGTGTGGAGGGACTGCTATGGGACATTATACTGTGTGCAGGGGCCGCTATGGAACATTATACTGTGTGCAGGGGATGTTATGGGACATAATACTGTGTCGAGGCCACTTTGGGACATTATACTGTATGGGGGTCGTATGGGACATTATACTGTGAAGAGGCCACTATGGGACATTACACTGTGTGGAGAGTCTGCCATGTGACATTATACCATGTTGAGGCAACTTTGGGGCATTATACTGTGTGAAGGGGCCACTGTGGGTGTATGGGGCGTTATATCCTGTGGGGCCAAGAGAGGAAGCGCTATATGTGGGGGGTACCCCCCCAAGTCAAAAGTTTGCTATGGGGCCCAGTCCGCTAGTTACGTCCCTGTATATATATATATATATATATATATATATATATATATATATATATGGCCCATTCAGTTTCTGCATTGAGCACTTCCATTAATACAGATGAAAGCGTTCATTGCACTGTTAGCCGTATCAGGCCCTGCTCAGATGGTGGAATCTGGCACTGACTGTGCGCCAAATTTCGCCTCCAAATCAGCAGCAGATTCTCCCCTTATTCTGCCCCCCATTGAAAACAATTGGAGCAGGACGCTGGAAAATAAAACATCCTACTCAATCCTGCAGCTGATTGAGAGGCCGTGGCTTGAGTCTACCCACTGATTAGATTAATTAATTTAGGCCTAATCATCAGAGGAAAGCCGAAACGGAATGCAGAGTCTCTGCACCGAGCCGGGGGGCAGAACATAAAGAGGAATCTGAGACAGATGTCCACCTCAAATTCCCCTTTCCAACGTCTGAACAGGTTCTAACTACTTGTATGGAATGGACTGTATTACAGTCCACTCCAGTAGGTCTGCCTCAGCAGAAAACACCCAATTTTGGTTGCTTTTTTTGCTATAGGGCGCATGAGTTGCTCTAAAAGGGACCCACAGAGGTCCTGTTGCCCAAGGGTTACACAAACCTGGAGCCAGCCCTGGGTATAATATGCCTGTCAAGCAATGCCAAACATTGTTTCCAGTCCAGGCATATCAAACATGCAGATTAAATTATATTCTTGTCCAGATACATAATTTGGGCCACTTTAAAAAAAAATTCCACATTCAGACGATTGACGCTAGTGCCTGTTTACGGTTTCCTGGTCATCTTTTGGTGCATGAATGGTTTAAAAATTTTTTTCTTTGTTGCATATATAGAGTTTTCGGCAGCCTTGCTTTCTGACTGATACCCACAGATGCAACACCTGAATCACAAGTAGCACACAATTCTGTGTGTCTGTACTCAATTCACATTCTGCTCACCTGATCATCTGTATCCTGTGGAAGCGAATTGAAATTAACATAAAAATTAGAATTACTGTACACAGGACCCACAGACCTACTGACTCTCTAAACCAAAAAATCCAAAACATAACTAGACACATAATTTGTACAGTAGGATTTACACATATTTCATCACAATTTAGAACAATTTACAGTGCCTAATATTAGTTCACGAGGGTGTCAAAAAATGGCACCAAACATTCTTGTTCAAAAAGCTGTGACTTTTTAATGCATGTTTTTTTGGCACAGGCAGCTAGATCAATTCCCTAAAAAGCTTTCAGAGAGCCCATAGTTATGTAAACTCTATACTGTTACCAAATAAACATGAAAAAAAATCTCAATTAAAGGATAGCTCAGTAGCACATATAAAACAGATACAAGCCAAAAGTAACAAAGAAAAGAACATGGAAAAACATAACAAAAAAAAAAAAAAAAATCACATTACATGTTGTTTTAATGGCAAACTCAAAATAGCACCAATGCTGGATGATAATAATTCTGACTTTAGCCTAATTTTCAGTATATTAAAAAGAAAACACTCCGAGACACATTTATTATGACAAATGCATCAGAACTGTGGCACAAATTGTACCACACAACTGATATTCAATCAGTGGGCCAGTGTGCCTCACTAGACAAAAGTATCCTGAGAAAAAAAAAGAGCGCGGCTAAAAGATACTAAAAAGATATCAGTTGCTCATCTATATAAAAATGTCCACAAATACAACCGACATAAAGCTCAAGTAGGTTTTTAGTCTCAGTATATACATTTATAAATCAGTTTTCTAAGTGTTCAAGCTTTCTGTTTGCAGTCATTCAATTATGGAAGCTGATTTTGATGCTGATTCTGAAAATCAACTTCAAAAACAGCTCCAAAATCTGCCTCCTGTTCATTCAATGGGAGTTTCATGCACAATCCACTTGAAGAATGAGCAGGAAGCTTCTTTTTCCTGCCAGCTGAAAAATTCAGCCTAGCAGAAAAAATCTGCCTCCCTTTAAAATGAATGGGAGGCAGATTTCAGGTTGAATTTGGAGCTGAAGCAGAATCTGAAAATGTACATGAGCGGAATTATAGACCAAAATGGCTGATGTGAGCAGAGATTTTTTTATGTTAGTCTGTCCTAACAGCAGCACAACAATGGGGAATTTCTGCCTCTGTGTTAATGGTGTGACAGATGGAACATTTAATTTAAATACATTACATAATTTAAATATGGAATCCCGCACCCCCCTTCCCAGACTATATAAGGGGAAAAGACCACACCCCCAACATTTTAATTATAATGTAAAATAGGGAGGGAGCCTTGTGCTGCTGTTAGAGCTAAAGGAAAACAGATTAACATAAAAAACCTCTACTTTACTTACGTCCTACCAGTAGCACAATTATGGAGATCTAGCAATCAAAACCCCTAGGAAGTGTCTACTTGACAAACAGAATTTAACACTGAACCGCCAAAGGCCGTAGCTTCCAAATTTCTAAGGTCTAACTTATAGTGCTTAACAAAAGTAAGGTTGGGACCTTCAGGATGTTGTCTCACAAATCTGTTCCAGGGAGATCAGATTCCTTTCGGCCCAGGAGGTACAAACTAATCCCAGGTGGAATGAGCTCTGATGAACTCTGGTGGATCTAATTGCTATGATACAATGGAAAGTGTAATCGCATTCTTAATCCACCTGGCTGGAGTGGGTTTGGCTGCTTTAAGACCCTTATGACTGCCAGAGTAGATGATGAACAGATTGTCAGATTTCCTAAATTCTTTAGATCTGTCCAAATAAATCTTTAAGCATCTAGAGATGCCACGGGAATTAAGTTTCTCCTCTCCCTCACAGGTTGAATTCAGATAAAAAACAGGTAAAGAGATTATCTGATTTATATTGGTTGAGGAAGTAAACTTAGGCTGCAATTCAGGTAGATATCTCACCTGGACTCTGTCTGGGAAGAAGTCTAAATATGGTTCCACTGCCAATAACGCCTGGAGCTCACTTATTCTCTTGGCTGATGTCATTGCCAAAAGGAAAGTCACCTTGCAGTAAAAAATGTAGAGTCCATCTGCTCCAGAAGCTCAAAAGTTGGACTGCAAGGACTACAAGACTGTAGATAGGTCCCACTGAGGAACTGGATTCACCACAGATATTCTAAATCTCACAGCTCCCTTCAGGCATCTCTGCACTAATGGATCCTGGGATAGCTGTCTCTAAAAAAAGAAGCTGATAGAGTGACTGTCTGCACCTTAAATGTGGAGGGGCTTAAGCCATAGCAGGGTTAGAACACCTAGAAAAAAATATGTTCTTGATCCTGCTGCAGCTTCTCTTAGTTGATTCCACCTCCCAGATTCCTGTATATTATGATAAGGACTGATCAACCTCCAGGCTGTCAGGTTGAATCTGTTCAGATCTGGGCACAGCTGGGAACCCGGAGACACCAGGTTCTGAATTGGGGGGAAGTCTCCAGTACATCCCTTGACTCATCAGAGCTGGAAGAACCATGACCTTTCCAGCCAGAATGGTATGACTGCAATTATTGCTGCTTGATCCTGTCTTATTTTCATCAATACCGTTGGCATCATTGAAATTGGAGGGAAGATGTAAACCAGTCTGAACCTTAATGGGATGGACAGGGTATCCACTGCGCAGGGATTATCCTCCTGATACAGGGAACACAGCTTCTCTACCTTGGCATTGAATTTTGTAGCCATTAAGTCTCCAAAAGGCCCCCAAATCAGGATAATCTGATGAGAAATCTCTGAGTTTAGTGGCCATTTCTTGGCCTTGGTTCAAGTGATCTGCTACCACATTGAGGGATCCCCTGGTGTGAACTGCAGAAAGATGTGATAGATTATTCTCCACCCAGCTCAAAATCAGACCCACTTCCCTGGGAAGGGGAAGAGAGCAAGTTCCTCCCTGTCTATAAGATAGTTGTCATGTTGTCCAATCTCACCCTGACTGCTTTCCCTCAGGTGGCCAATTGGAAGAGGACTAACCGCACAGCTTTGAACTCTCAGAGATTGGACAATAATCTCCTCTCCTGTACATTGCAAGTTCCTACCATTAGGAGTTCTTCTAGTTGTGCACTTCACCCCATGAGGGATGCATCTGTCGTCAACAGGGTCCAAACTGGTTGGACCGTGAACATCCCATCTGTCGTGCTGAGCCACTACTTGAAAGACAGACACATCTCTGGCAGGAGGGAAATCTTCCTGTTCAGACTCTTAAATTTGTGGTTCCAAACCCACTGCTGACATGAGGCCTAATGCTCACATTCCCATGTGAATTGAGACTTGCCGAGGCACAATTAAGAATTTTGTGGCAGCAATTAGTCTTTTCCTCCTGATGAGGGTCAAAGAGATCCTCATTTGGTCTGAGTCTATGATGAACCTGAGAAATTTCTTGCAAGTGGAAGGAATAATATCTTATTTGTCCCAATTGAGGAGATCCCGAAAGGCAGAGCCGTGAACTGTAGATTCCTCGTCTGATCTCCTAAGTTCATTGCAATTCTTAAATATCTCCTGTGATGATAAAATATGGCTATATTCAGATAGGCATCCTTCAGGTCGAACATGACCAGGAAGTCCTCTGGTTCTAATATGGCAATTACTGATCATAAATTGTCCATGCAAAATCTCTTTCTCCTGATGAATTGATTGAGATAGTGTAAGTCTATTATCATCCTTGGAGGGTTTGGGGATAAGAAATACAGGGGAATATACCCCTAAACCTTGTTCTAGTGTATATACCTCCTCCACAGCGCCCTTTTGTAGGTATCCAAAAACGGACTTCTCCAGAAACACCTTCCTGATATCTTCCTTCTGATCTTTTTCTGAGAAGGAAAAAGATTTGAAATTCAGATCTAGACTACTCCGAATACCGCCTCATTCTCTTAGATAACCTGGAGATACAGTCTTTCATCTCCTTCAGGCTCTTTGACCCTGGCAATAACATCTTTAATAGGTAGTTTTCCTGCAAGATCAAAGCGACAGTGGCGGCATCTGTGAGGACATGCTGGCACAGGAGACGCCTTCCGGAAGTAACCCCTTAGCGTCAGCTCCACTCCCAATGTTTCAGACAATGCATCAGGAATAAGCAATACAACTGTGACCGGAAGGATGCTGCATTGGAGCTGAAGACCATGGTATGCTCCAAACTCAGCACCAAAATGTGCCCAGAAGAGCATATAAAAATAAAAAAGGAAAAAAGACCCATCCACAGCAACAATACCAAAGACGGCACCAAAAAACAATATACCACAATTCCTAAGGTAAGGAGGAAGGAGAAATAAATAGATATATGGTGGGGTGGAACCCGACCACCATCTGTCCTAGTTTCACAGGACAGACAAAAACACTGTTGGGGGAAGGGGGGCGGGATTAAATATTTAAATTATGTAAGGCATTTAAAGTGAGCATTCCATCTGTACTACCAGTTACATAGAGGCAGAAATACCCCATCATTGCGCTGCTGCTAGGACATAAGGGAATAAAAGATCTATTTTTTATAAATAGCTGAATAAACCTAATCCATAAACCTAATCCGCTGGCCCTTCACTACCATAAAAAGAGGCTGGTGTGGGTTATCAAAAATAAACTTAATGATAAACTAGCCCTCTCAATCAGTTTATCCAACATCAGTTGTCCAAATATTACCTCCCCAAGAAGTTACTGCATAAAACCACTGATTGCAAGTTCTAGCAACTTACCACAGACATCAAAAGACCTCAATTGCCACAAGGAAAACAATCTGCAAGCTCCCTTGTTATACACTTTGTCAGCATTGAGACTCCAATCAAGCTTACTACTTCCCAAATACTCCCAACTCCCTCCATATCATGTCCCTTAATAGAAACTAAAAGGACTTCTTTACAAACCTTTCCAAAATCAATGATCATCTCCTTTGTTTTTTCCACATTTAAAATATGGCCATTATTGCCACACCACACCTCTATCCTCATTGTAGTTGCCATCAGTTATACAGACTATAGCCACCAAATTGTCCAAAAACTTTTGCAGAAAGTAAGAGCCTGAATCATACTGGAAGTCAGATGTATATATGAAACCAGACTGAATACTGTCCCCTTATACACATGCTGAACAACTGGGAAACCACCTCACACAATTGAGCACCACAACACCTTAACATTCTGGGAACAAAAAAATCTGGTCCAGTTGATTTTCTCAGTACAAACGTGATTAAAATGAAATGTGATAATCACAAAATCATTTAGATACCAAGATTGCAATCCCTAGAGCACCCCAGAGAGAATCTCACACACAGTACATCTGCACTGCAGATGGTGGGACATACACTGCTTCTAAAATCACCACAGAAAACGCTCTCATGAAATAATATGGTCGCAAGGCCACTCTTAGGAACTCAATGTCCCAACAACAATGATGAACCCATACAGTGACTTGAGTGCCACCCTTCATTTACAAGTATCAACTCCTACCTTTCTTCTTGCCAGTAGTACTAGCATACCTATACCCCTAATCAGAGGCGTAGCTAGCGCGGGGGCAGGGGGGCGGCGGCCCCGGGCCCAATGACTTTGTGGGGCCCACTCCGGGGCCGCCGCAAGTGCACATAAAAATTTCAACTGCATCGGCACAGGACACCGATGCAGTTGAAATATATGACAGAGCAGAAAGCTATTAGCTTTCAGTTCTGCCGTTCTATAGCCTGTACATGTAGCAGTGATGGGGTGCGCAGGACCTCCTCCTGTACACAGCCTGTGCGCATCTATTTTCTTTCTAGTGGTACCATAGAATAGGGGGTCAAGGTTCCTGGAGGAAAGTAGAAGACGTGCACAGGCTGTGTGCACGAGGAGGTCCCGCCCGGAACCTTGACCGCTATTCTGTTTCCAGTGGGAAGAAAATAGTAGATGCGCACAGGCTGTGCGCAAGAGGAGGCCCCGCCCACCCCATCACTGCTCTGTAAGTACATTAAAACTATATAGAGCAAGTGTATATGGAATGGTATGTGGGGGAGGGGGACTATAACCTGTGTGTGGGGGGGGGGGAGGGGGTTACTCTTAGCTCACTATTACAGTAATAGTGCCCCCCACAGGTAACAGCATTACTTATGTGGGGGGGCTATTACCTGTGGGGGGCACTATTACTGTAATACTGCCCCCCAAAAGTAACATCATTACTTATGTGGGGGAGAGAACTATTACCTTTGGGGGGTGCTATTAGATCACTATTACAGTAATAGTGCCCCCCACAGGCAATAGCATTACTTATGTGAGGAGGCTATTATCCATGGAGGGGAGCACTATTAGATGTGGGGTGGCCCTGCAACACCCCTCCACCCCCCCCCCATTGGGCTGCTGAAAACTGGTCCTTGATGCGAAAAAGGTTGGGGGCCACAGGCTTATAGTGGATTGCGGCTTAGGGTGGTTTCACACTTGCGACGCATTGCGAAAAAAACTGGATTCGCGGCGCAGAGGGTGTAAGTGCACACCGGCGCATTGCTTTAAAAACCCATTCAAATGAATGGGTTTTTAAGCAATGCGTCGCTAACCTTTCGCTATCCAGTCTCTATACAGTTTCCCGAGATTTTCAGTCGGATTCGCGGCGGACGGACTCCGGCGCAAGTGTGAACCCACCCTTACACAGGTTCCCTAGCGACAATTAAGACGTCAGTGTCCTGACCCAGGCGGGCGTAATGACATCACTACATAACGCCACCTGTGCTGGGACACAGACGTCCTGTGGTAATGGCATCTTGTAGGCTGCAGGATACAGCAAGGAGAGTCGGTGGTGGCAAGTCCAAGCAGGGGAATTGGAGGCAGGTGAGTATTATTGTTGTTTTTTTGGGGGGGGAGGTGGGAAGCCTTAAAAAGATTAAGGGCCAATAACCATAAGGGGTCATTAGGGCAAGCAGGGGCATAATTAATATAAGGTGGCTATTTGGAGGCAGTATTTATGCAAGGGTGTAAAAGGGTATTGGGCTATACTAATTTAAGGTGGGCATTTTTGATTTAAAGGGGTTGTCCAGGAATTACAGTAATTGGGCATGAGGTCAGGGAAGGTGAAACATAAAAAAGAAAAACATATTCAACAGTCTCCAGCACTCCGATGTTCCCCACCATTGTCTGGTCGAACGCCGCCCAGGGGCTTGTTCTGGCAGAAGTCCTCGCCACATGTGACTGCTGAGGCCAACTTGTGGCCTCAGTGGTCACAAAAAGGACCATGAGGTCACCAGTGACGTATGCGAGTGACATTCCTGGTCCTTTCCTGTGACCGCTTAGGCCACGTGCAGCAAGGACTTCCGCCAAAACAAGCCCCCGGGCGACGCTGGACCTGACAGCAACGGGGGAGGGGGGGGGGACACCGAAGTGTCTGGGACAGGAGAGTATGTTTTGTATTTTTTATATTTCACCTTCCCCAGGCTCCTGCACCAGTTCTGCATTTCCTCGACAACCCCTTTAAGGGAATATACAGGAGAATTATTAATTAAGGGGTATTATTAGCTGAGGCATTAGCAGGCATACAGAAGTATTTTTTTTTGGGGGGAGGCACAGGGGGCATTATTGATTTAAGGGGACATACAGGAGTATTATTAATTGGGGGGGCACAGGGACATTATTGATTTAAGGGGGCATACAGGAGTATTATTAATTGGGGGGGCACAGGGACATTATTGCTTTAAGGGGGCATACAGGAGTATTATTAATTGGGGGGCACAGGGGCATTATTGATTTAAGGGGGCATACAGGAGTATTATTAATTGGGGGGCACAGGGGCATTATTAATTGAGGGACACTATTAATTTAAAGGGTTGTACTATCATACATTTTAAAGCAGGCAGCAGGTGAGCATTATAATGCACTTTCCCCCCTTTACTTACACTGGGCTGTCTGTCACCTTTGCTTGTATACAGAGCGGCTGCAGCGAGATGCCACAACAGTGGAACCGCAGCGGCCCAACACTATGTACTGCTGTCCTGTAGAGAGCGGTGATTGGCTGCAGCGGTCCCGTCAACTTGACATCAGTGCTGCAGCCGCTCCATATACAAATAGTTCAGTGAAGGTGATGGCTGGCCCAGAGCAGGGACAGAGGGGGGATGCAGGGAAGTGTCAGCGCATTTTTATTTACAACCCTGTCCTGCTGCCTGCATTAATATTTCTGATCCCGAACAATCCCTTTAAGGGGGCACACAGGAGGAATTAATTAAGGGGCACAAAGAGGCATTGTTAATGTAAGATACATATGGGGGTATCATATGTTTACAGGAGATTTTTATATCATGTATTTTTTAACTGGGGGTAGCAGCAGGATGGGGACTTTGTATAGGCAAGGGAAATGTGGGTCACATGTCTGGAAAAGTGAGGAGCCAAAAATGTCTGTGTTGCAAACTTTACAGAGACAAGTTGCGAATGGAGGGAAGTGGTCATGGCGGTCCAGATGGAAAAGACGAGAAATGTGAAAGATTACAGTCAGAGATGTCACCTGTAAGTAACAACATTTTCCTGTACTGTATTTACTTCAACTGTACCTCTATATGCGCACCCCACAAGTACCAGCACCAGAAATCCCACAAAAGTGAATGAAGAGAGCATTTTTTTTTAGAATACCAACACAAGTCTCCTTGTGCAAGTTATGAAGTTTGTTTTTCACTGCCTACAGCTGCCTATGGTGGATTTAATGATGCTCTCCATCAAGATATCAAAAGTGAGTAGATTACAGGCAAGTTAATGAATCAAGGCTTTTAGAACTGGGATACTGTGTGGATCACAGCCAGCCCCTTGTTATGATCACATACAAACAGAAATATTTCCAGAGCACCACATAATAGACTAGGATGTCCAGAATACCCCAATCATCACTTCAATACTGTCTACAGGCATACTATTCAGAGACCATGATAAAAAAAGGAGTACTCTGTTCTGCTGGTCACATTCTTTGCAGTCAAATAAGAGAAGTCAGGTAGAAACAGAATTTCTCACTATATCGTTCCTTTCAAGAAATGCTTTTTATGAGCTGCTTCAGTTTCTCTTTTGTAAAAGTAGAAAAGAATCATTTTGACATTGTCCAGCAAGGAAATGCTTACTTGTGTTTAACCTATATAAAGTGCATCTAATACTGTGCTTTACAAACTTAACAACAATAAAGTCACTTAGCCAAGAGATATCCATAGGCAAAATGCAGATGACAACTGCTAGCACAAATAGAAAACATATCATACATCTCTATCTACATTGCAATCACGCCATCATTTTCAGAATTTAAAAGGAGTTTGTCACCCAAACCCAGCATATACAGTTGTGCTAAAAGGTTTACATACTCCGGCAGATTTTTTTGGGTTTTTTTTGTCTTTTTTCAGAGAATATGAATGTTAACACAAAACCTTTTTCTCCACTCATGGTTAGTGGTTGGTTGAAGCCATTTATTGTCAAACTTCTGTGTTTTCTCTTTTTAAATCATAATGACAACCAAAAACATCAAAATGACCCTGTTCAAAAGTTCACATACCCTGGTGATTTTGGCCTGATAACATGCTCAAAAGTTGACACAAAGGGGTTTGAATGGCTACTAAAGGTAACATCCTCACCTGTGACCTGTTTGCTTGTAATCAGTGTGTGTACATAAAAGCTGAGTGAGTTTCTGGGATCCAGACAGACTGTTGCCTCTTTCCTCCAGCCACTGACGTTTCTGGATTGTGATTCATGGGGAAAGCAAAAGAATTGTCCTTGGATCTATGGGAAAAGGTAGTTAAACTGTATAAAATAGGAAAGGGATACAAAAATATATCCAAGAAATTGATAATGCCAGTCAGCAGTGTTCAAACTGTGATTAACAAATGGAAACTCAGGGGCTCTGTAAAAACCAAACCACGGTCAGGTAGACCAACCAAAATTTCGGCCATAACTGTCCAGAAAATTGTTCGGGATGCAAAGAAAAAGCCACACATAGATTCAGGTGACCCTAACCTAACAGTGTTGTCCTCTTGTGAATCATTGCCTTAGTTGCTGATATAACATTTTGTCGATATACAAATCAACTCTTTGGAGTAACCCTCATTCGTACAAAGAGCACATTTACATATTAACATAATGGAAATCTCAGCAACGGAAGTACCGATACACAATGGGAAAACACCATTTGATTCTAGTGACCCTAATCTATCTATCTGCAGGGCTCTGTTGATAAGCTTGGCCCCCACGCAGTAAATGCCCCCCTTTACAGGACCCCATATAGTAAGTAATATGCTCCACAGTGGCCCCCACACAGTATATGTTCCACAGTGACCTCCACACAGTATAATATGCCCCACAGTGGCCCCCACACAGTATAATATGCTCCACAGTGGGGTTTAGTATCTACAGCTTTTTTGTGTGTCTTTTCCAGCAACCTACTCCTCTCCCTATAGAGTTCTATGTAAAAAGTATCTTAGTCTTATAAGTGGAGAAGGAAGCATATTAAACCGTATAAATCGTTAAATAGATGGGGGATCCTGAAGCAACATTTTCATTATTATTCACTGCACCTACAGTGACATCACATTGCAGTGAATACCAATGAAGTGGCTAGCATTCAGGTGAAAGGTAATATTGATTGGGTGAGGGGATCAGCAATCAGGGAAAACGGATGAATTAACATTTCTGTCAGTTACACAATACAGGAATTTCATATGTCTTGTAGATCTACGAACTTTCCCTTGCCTTGTATAAGCAACCATCAGAGGTTACTGTTCCTTATATCACTGAGCAAAGATGTGGTCATAAGACTGAATCTGATGGAAGATTTAGAGTTCCTCCAATTATTTTCCAACATTTCATCAATGAATAGTACAGGTGAATATAATAAATTTCGTTATATATCTTGTTAAAGAAATTGTTATCTTTTCCACTTATTAGGATAGTCTCCATCTCCTTATCTTCACTGAGACTGTTTATATACAGTCCGTCTCCTTCTCCGAGTATAATAATAGCAGTTCATATTCGGTATGAACAGAACCGCCAGCTAATACTCTTGCCATGGGCCCACGGCCTTACTTTCCGATCCCCTCTCCTGCTCACGGCCACCTCCTCTGACCCTTCTGCCCTCTAGAGGGCCGCATGCGTCCTATATTATATCACTATCAGCGACATCCTGACACTGTTCAGCATTAGTGATGAGATATGGGACACACGGGGCCTCCTGGTGGGCAGAAGCGAAGGCCGCCATGAGCAGGAATGGTGATCAATAAGTAAATAGGGCAGTTACCTGCTGGGGATACTACAGCAGGTAATGGCCTATTTAAAAAAAAAAAAAAAAAAAAAACATAGCAGGGGCCCACCGTAGACTCTAAAAATAGTCTACGTCGGTAGACTTTAAAGAGATTCTACCACCACCAAAATCATTGTGACATTGTGAAAATAACTTATCTTGTGTTTAAAAAAAAAAAAGGTTCAAAAATAATGATCAGTGCTGTCCTTAAACATTATGCCAAATAAATATTACCATAAGGATGGAACAATTCCTTGTTAGCAATCCACAACTTTGCAAAAAAGTAGTTTTTTTGTGAAACCTTTTTGCTGTGAAAATTAACTTTTAATCCGTATGCAAATAAGCTGTACAGTGTACCTGGGAAGTGGCTGCAGCTGCCAGAGCACTCTTTTCCACCTCTGATGACCCCCCTGTACCACCCCCTAACATAAACATTGACAGGTCCCAATGTGTGGTAACCACAAGTGAAAAAAAGTATGATAAGTTGAAAAAGCAGCATATTTCTTTAATAAGACATTTTACAAAATTTCTTATATTCACCTGAATTTATGAACAGTTGTTTTATATTTGTGGGTACATTTTAATGGGGTCATTTAAGTCACATAGACAGAAGCAGCCTAAAACAGAAACTGACCTTATTCTGTACTGCTGCTTTAGTGGCTTCCAACCTGACAAATATTGCAGGCTACAAGCCAGTAACTTCTGGTATGAGGCTTTGAAGCTTTGTCATGTGATAATACTCCTACTATATTTTGAGACTTAAATGTTGATGTCAGGCAAAATGAAAAGGCCATAGTGCAGTGCCTTGTACTGTAGCTCAGTTCCTTTTACTTATAAGAATGAGCAGCAGTACCAAGTACACTCGCTCATATGGACAAGCCTTGGCTCCTTCATTCTGCTGATCTCTGCCGGTCCCATGGGTCTGACTACCACTAATTAAATATTGATGGCAGATGAGACGACAACCCTTTTAACTTATATTCAGAAAATGCTAATTCCCTTATCACAGCCTTATGTAACGGGGACAGATTTCAACCAACAAGCAAATCCTTGTTTGTCGACTGATCGAATTTTTTATATGGTCAAAAAAATTATCAATAGTCGGCAGCACACGGAGCCATTTAAGCAGTGGTTGTGCTACCAAAGTAATGCCAATGGCATGACAGTAAGAAAGATATGAGCCATTGCATTTGCAATCACTCATTATCCCCCTCCAATCGTTGCATTGTAGTAATAAGCTCCAATTGGCATGCTTATTCTTGATGGACGATCAGTATTGTTAGGGAATGTTCACATAGAGAATTTTTTTTTCCCCGTAGATTTTGAGGCAGTAGTAGATTTTTTTCCTCTGCCTAACTCCAATTGAAATGAATGGGAGAGTTGGGAGGAGTTTTTTTTAGGCAGATTCCAGGCTACATGAGTATATGCAAATGTCCTCCTGGGCAATCTGTTCTCTGACTGTATAAACCTTCATACATACAGTGGGGAAAAAAAGTATTTAGTCAGCCACCAATTGTGCAAGTTCTCCCACTTAAAAAGATGAGAGAGGCCTGTAATTGTCATCATAAGTAGAACTCAACTATGAGAGACAAAATGAGAAAACATATCTAGAAGATTAGATTGTCTGATTTTTAAAGAATTTATTTGCAAATTATGGTGGAAAATAAGTATTTGGTCAATAACAAAAGTTCATCTCAATACTTTGTTATATATCCTTTGTTGGCAATGATAGAGGTCAAACGTTTTCTGTAAGTCTTCACAAGGTTGGCACACACTGTTGCTGGTATGTTGGCCCATTCCTCCAAGCAGATCTCTAGAGCAGTGATGTTTTGGGGCTGTCGCTGGGCAACAACTCTCTCCAAAGGTTTTCTATGGCGTTGAAATCTGGAAACTGGCTAGGCCACTCCTGGACCTTGAAATGCTTCTTACGAAGCCACTCCTTTGTTGCCCTGGCGGTGTGCTTGGGATCATTGTCATGTTGAAAGACCCAGCCACGTTTCATCTTCAATGCCCTTGCTGATGGAAGGAGGTTTGCACTCAAAATCTCACGATACATGGCCCCATTCATTCTTTCATGTACATGCATCAGTCGTCCTGGTCCCTTTGCAGAGAAACAGCCCCAAAGCATGATGTTGCCACCCCCATGCTTCACAGTAGGTATGGTGTTCTTTGGATGCAACTCAGCAACTTTCCTCCAAACACGACGAGTTGGGTTTCTACCAAACAGTTCTACTTTGGTTTCATCTGACCATATGCCATTCTCCCAATACTCTTCTGGAACATCCAAATGCTCTCTAGCAAACTTCAGACGGGCCCGGATATGTATTGGCTTAAGCAGGGGGACACGTCTGGCACTGCAGGATCTGAGTCCCTGGCGACGCAATGTGTTACTGACGGTAGCCTTTGTTACGTTAGTCCCAGCTTTCTGCAGGTCATTCACTAGGTCCCCCTGTGTGGTTCTGGGATTTTTGCTCACCATTCTTGTGATCATTTTGACCCCACAGGGTGAGATCTTGCGTGGATTCCCTGATCGAGGTAGATTATCAGTGGTCTTGTATGTATTCCATTTTCTAATTATTGCTCCCACAGTTGATTTCTTCACAACAAGCTGCTTGCCTATTGCAGATTCAGTCTTCCCAGCCTTGTGCAGGTCTACAATTTTGTTTCTGGTGTCCTTCCACAGCTCTTTGGTCTTCACCATAGTGGAGTTTGGAGTGTGACTGTTTGAGGTTGTGGACAGGTGTCTTTTATACTGATAACAATTTCAAACAGGTGCCATTACTACAGGTAATGAGTGGAGGACAGAGGAGCCTCTTAAAGAAGAAGTTACAGGTCTGTGAGAGCCAGAAATCTTGCTTGTTTGTAGGTGACCAAATACTTATTTTCCACCATAATTTGCAAATAAATTCTTATAAAATCAGACAATGTGATTTTCTAGATATGTTTTCTCATTTTGTCTTTCATAGTTGAGGTCTACCTATGATGACAATTACAGGCCTCTCTCATCTTTTTAAGTGGGAGAACTTGCACAATTGGTGGCTGACTAAATACTTTTTTTCCCCACTGTAGTGTCCTATCAGCTCTATGACACAGAAAAAGAGAGATTTGAGCACAGTCAAGAAAGCTGCTTATTGTCTATGATTAACATCCCATCAGCAATAACAGAAGCAGCCAGAAGAAGATACAAGTACATAGTAGACTTTTCTTAACTTGTATGCTGTGATATGCTGCAGAGTCCTCTCAGGGCAGTGTACAGAGAAAGCTGAGTGCAGACCTGTACAGGCTGTGAAAAGGGACAAGTCCCTCCACTCTCCAATGATTGTGTGAAGAGAACCTGGCCCATCCTCCCTCCACTCACTGTGAACCTGTCTTAATTTTGAAGATACCTAAGTTCAGTAACAGGAAGAGAACAGCAAATTAGCTAGAAGGGAGACACCTAATTGGTAGCAACTTTAGAGAGGTTTTAGAAATCAAGCCTTGTTTTCTGATGTGAGTTATACCAGAAAGTTACCAGTGGTAGAACTGAGTAAGGCCCGTTGCAGATGACCGTGCTGTGGGTCAGTGTGCTATCCGTGTATTTCACGGAGAGCACACTGACCCGTTCTTTCAATGGACCCTGTGAAAGATCCTCAATGCGCCAACACCATTTTGGCCACACCCGAGTCCTCTTTCATATAAAACCACACTCACCGCCAGTGAGTGTCGGGTTCACAAGATAAATACAAGACAAGCCTTCTAAATTTTATATATTTATTAACCCCTAAATGGGTCGGTATTAACATCTAACACATGCAGTTCAGAACAGATATGCAGATATATGCAAGCATTAACAGTTACTAGTTACAAGATACAGTACAAATAAAATAAAAAGGATAAAGGTGAAATAGTTACTTTACCACACATCTCCTTGATGTGGTTCTGTAGTCCAACCCTCACGCATGCTCTGGTATGTGTGAGATCACCAGTGGAGGCTGTTTAGCATGTGGCATTAATACAATAATCCAGCCTGCATGCTCTTATCACAGTCTCTCAGCATTAGTCTAGTAGTCTCATCACAAAAAATCTCCTCATGGTGTTCTCTTGTAGTCCCAACACAAAATCTCCATAGCATAATCTCAATGATAGTCTCTGCACTGTATTCTCAGTGGTAGGTTCATCATAGTATCCTCTCAGGGGTAATCTGTCTGTAAAACTCTGTAATAACTCTGTAGTCTGTGATGGTCTCAGCCCAAAATCTCCTCCCATTGCCTCTTACCTCATCTTTTATACCCTTTATGCCACCTCCCAGAATGAGGTCACCGGCGGCAGCAAGTCTGATTGAATAATGCAATCAAGTCCAGATTCTTTGTATATGGCCGATCCAAGTGAAAGGATACAATGTTATCAGCCATATCTGATCTCCCTGCACAATGCATGTTTCTTTGATCACTCAAGGCTGTATATGAATTCAATTGAGCCATTCTGTGATGGATACAAAGCCCTATTGTTACAAGGTTACCCTACTGATAACATACAACTAGGCTTATAGCTGCGCACATTATGAATAAATGCAGGTAAGAAGAGAGACACTATACCCAGAGATCAAAATACATCCCTGAGCCACAGCCACACTTAAGCAGAATCATCACACCTCCCCCTTTAGATGGGGCTTGTAGGAAGTAGGGGCCTACGCCCCTCTTCTGAAAGCACCTCTTCCTCCAGCTTCTCAGGCCCTGGCCCCAAGGCTTTCTCACCTTCCCCCGGGGTCCCAGCAGACTCGGGCCTTGTCAGACTCTAAGGGTGGTTGAGCGCCACGCGCCTTCAATATGTCCAGACTAGGGTCAGCTTGGACAGCATCTCTGAACTCTTGGCTGGAGTGAGACAAAAGAGAGGTGCATGTTACATAGCTGCCGGACCCTTCTGGCTCTCTACTCCGACTAGGGACACTTCTAAGGCCCAGGCTCTGAGCCACGTACACTTGGCTACCTCCTGCCTGTTCTGGGTCCGCTTCCTGAGTGCTGGCATCCTGTGGAGCCACACTCATGACCCCAGGTCTTTGGGATACCAGTTCAGAGACCCCATCCCGGCGGTCTCTCAGGGTCTCTCTCACACTAGCCACTAGTTGGGAGAGTTCTAGGGGATTCTGCACCTCCCCCTTTGCTTCCAAACCTACATCCTGTACTTGGGTGGGTGATGGTGATACCTTGGGCAAATGACTGAGATCATGCTTCCCCAAACCATCCTTCCACAATACATTGACAGTTAATACATTAGACATACCCCCTTCTTGGATCACACCTCCAGTACCCCATGCCATCTGCACTTGGGCCATGGGCGCTCCTGGAATAGAACTGGACAGAAGAGACGTGAACGTCTCATACCGGCCGGACTCCTCCGGCTTCAAGGGAGTGAGGCTAGTCATGGCAGTCTCAGCACCGACTCCAGGTGGTGTAGGCAACGGTTCAAGGGTCGGAACGCCCTCCACTCTTGTAGCACTCTGGCTGCGGGCTAGCACCGCACTACCAGCAGTCCGTCCCTCACCTGGATCGGCCATGAGATCCCCATAGCCTACCTGACCACCTGGCACATGGTCAGCAGTTGGGTGCTCATCGGATGCACTGGGCGAAATAGTAGAAGTCGCTTCCAGTGACTCAGAAGAGCTACCCTGTACACTTTCACAACAAGCATTGGCAGTTACATTGACAACATTTATAGGTACAGTTTCATGGCAGACATTTACAATATCATTAACAGCATTCTTATCACACTGAGCTGGAGGGAGGACTGGCAGGCATAGAGACACAGACTGGGGGGGGTGAGGCCCCCGCAGATGTGGGCTGGTCTACAGCCCAGTCCTCACTCAGCTCCTTTACACCTACATTAATCCCAGATACATTAGAATTAGCATTTTCACAGAATGTATAAGGAGACATTTCAGAGGGAGGGTTACCAGCCCCCTCTGCAGGTATTCCCACAGGTACAATAAAATTAACATTTTCACAAACTGTATGAGGAGACATTTCAGAGGGAGAGTTATCAGCCCCCTCTGCATATTGGCACATCATAGGCCCCAAATCTGTCCCCAACAGTACATTGGCAGGCAACTCAGACATCACTCCCACATCCCGCATTCCTTTCCCTGCACCCCAGTCTAAATGAACACAAGCCATGGGTACAGTAAAACGTTCCAATCCAATACCCCGTAGGGTCAGAGTTTTCCCGGGAATAATACTGTCTGGGGGGACCAAATCTGGTTGTACCAGCGTGACATCTGCCCCAGTGTCCCGGAATCCCATCACCACTTTGTCCCCCACAGTGACCTGTTGACGGTTAGCATTAAGCTGGGGCCCCTCCCTTGCAACCAAATACACAGATGGGCCGGCCGCTGTAGTTTGGGGAGCAGGGGGGCTCCTAGGGCGGTTGGGGCAGTCTCGTTGTAAATGTCCCGTTTGATTACAGGCGTGGCACCGCCTGATCTCTCCCTGGGGTATGAGAGAGGTCGCCGGGGAGCCCAGAGCTCGAGGGGTAGGGAACGTATAGGAACCACCCGGGACAGAGTTTGGCCTACGCCACCTGGAAGCAGAGGGCTGTGGTGACCTCCAGCTTGGTTCAGGATTCCCCGGGACAGATTGTGTCTTACCCCTCCTCCAGCCGTCGCTGGCAGGTTTCCACGGCAACTGGTTGGCAACATAACGATCCGCCATTGCTGCGGCTGTTTCAAGGTCCTTGGGCTCTCGGTCCAAGAGGTATTTTTGCACTTCCTCGGTGCAAATGTTCAAGAACTGCTCTTGAAGCATGAGGTCTGCAAGGCTTTCTTGTGAGGTGACGGACTTGCCTTTCGTCCACTCCCGGAACCACACACGCAGTTGGGCCGCTGTATCCTCATGGCTCTCTGAAGGCTTTTTCTGCAGTCCTCGGAACCTTCGACGGTACAGCTCCGGCGTGAGTTGGTACCTCCGGATCAGCGCTGCTTTAACGGACTCATAGTCCTGGTCAACTGGCAAATTGGCATAAGTGTCCAGGGCTTTTCCCCTCAACCGGGGTGCCAGGTAACGGACCCAATCCGTCTGTGGTAGCTGATACTGCTTACACACTTTCTCAAAGGCCCGCAAGAACGAGCCCAAATCCCCGTTTGTTTCAAGGATTGGAAAGTCCTCGGATCGGAGCCTTGGTACTTGGGCTTCTGGAGTGTGTGCAGTGACAGACGGTGCCTGCTGGGAGAGCTCCATTCGTTTGAGCTCAAGCTGATACTGCCGCTCAGCCTGCCGTTCTGCTGCCTCACGATCAGCCTGCCGTTCTGCGGCCTGCCGTTCTCGTTCTGCAGCGTCACGATCGGCCTGCCGTTCTGCAGCGTCACGATCGGCCTGCCGTTCTGCAGCTTCCTGAAAGCAGCCCAACACCTGCAGGTATGTGTTAGGGTCACCGGTGCCTGCTTGCTGCAGGACCATTTGCCGGTGTGAAGCCATTCCTCCCACAGCAAGGCTGGGGTTACTGGTCTCTCCTTGGGACCGGGCTGCTTGCTGCACTTCCTGGCCTAGCCCCAAAATCAGGACTCTGCATAGCTGTGGCTGCCTCCATTTCAGCCATACGCTCAGGATTTCCAAAAGCCTGGTTCAGCAGTTCTGGAGATCTGCTTCTGAGCCCACTAGCCATCCACTGGTATTTGCCAAATAAAAGATAGGATAGAATACAAAGAGTAAGGGAGGGAACAGCACTGTATCAAACTTTCACTGTATCTTAATGCTTGCTTTAATACCGAGCTTGTCTCATAGGATTACCATAATCCCCAGCATGTGAGTGATAAAGGTCACCAACACACGCCGTTTATCCTAAGATCCCACTACGCTGCCACCAATGTGAAAGATCCTCAATGCGCCAACACCGTTTTGGCCACACCTGAGTCCTCTTTCATATAAAACCACACTCACTGCCAGTGAGTGTCGGGTTCACAAGATAAATACAAGACAAGCCTTCTAAATTTTATATATTTATTAACCCCTAAATGGGTCGGTATTAACATCTAACACATGCAGTTCAGAACAGATATGCAGATATATGCAAGCATTAACAGTTACTAGTTACAAGATACAGTACAAATAAAATAAAAGGGATAAAGGTGAAATAGTTACTTTACCACACATCTCCTTGATGTGGTTCTGTAGTCCAACCCTCATACATGCTCTGGTATGTGTGAGATCACTAGTGGAGGCTGTTTAGCATGTGGCATTAATACAATAATCCAGCCTGCATGCTCTCATCACAGTCTCTCAGCATTAGTCCAGTAGTCTCATCACAAAAAATCTCCTCATGGTGTTCTCTTGTAGTCCCAACACAAAATCTCCATAGCATAATCTCAATGATAGTCTCTGCACTGTATTCTCAGTGGTAGGTTCATCATAGTATCCTCTCAGGGGTAATCTGTCTGTAAAACTCTGTAATAACTCTGTAGTCTGTGATGGTCTCAGCCCAAAATCTCCTCCCATTGCCTCTTACCTCATCTTTTATACCCTTTATGCCACCTCCCAGAATGAGGTCACCGGCGGCAGCAAGTCTGATTGAATAATGCAATCAAGTCCAGATTCTTTGTATATGGCCGATCCAAGTGAAAGGATACAATGTTATCAGCCATATCTGATCTCCCTGCACAATGCATGTTTCTTTGATCACTCAAGGCTGTATATGAATTCAATTGAGCCATTCTGTGATGGATACAAAGCCCTATTGTTACAAGGTTACCCTACTGATAACATACAACTAGGCTTATAGCTGCGCACATTATGAATAAATGCAGGTAAGAAGGGAGACACTATACCCAGAGATCAAAATACATCCCTGAGCCACAGCCACACTTAAGCAGAATCATCACAGACCCGTACACACAACTGTGATTTTCACGGTCCCGTGTGCGGGCCGACAGTCCGATCCGCGTCAGATAGGACATGTCCTATTCTTGTCCTATTTTGCGGCCCATGCTTCTGTGGCTCATATTCATTTACTGAAAGGAGTCGCAGAAGCACGGCCTGTGCACGGGCGGCACACGGGGACATCCCTGTGTTCTCCGTGTGCAGCCCATGCTTTTAAATCACTGCAGGCCGATTGCAGCACGGTCGTCTGCAACCGGCCTGTTTTATGAAGTTTCAGCAAAACTCTGCATCATGCCAATGTTTCACAATAACTATAGCAATAAACTGTGATTTGGCCACAATGTATGAATATATCTCTAAGATGTATTCACATGTCACATATTTGCTGCATAAATGTCTGATTGTCCCATAGTATACAGTGCTGGCCAAAAGTATTGGCACCCCTGCAATTCTGTCAGATAATACTCAATTTCTTCCAGAAAATGATTGCAATCACAAATGCTTTGGTAATAATATCTTCATTTATTTTGCTTGCAATGAAAAAACACAAAAGAGAATGAAAAAAAAAGTCAAATCATTGATCATTTTACACAAAACTGCAAAAATGGGCCGGACAAAAGTATTGGCACCCTCAGCCTAATACTTGGTAGCACAACCTTTAGACAAAATAACTGCGAACAACCGCTTCCGGTAACCATCAATGAGTTTCTTACAATGCTCTGCTGGAATTTTAGACCATTCTTCTTTGGCAAATTTCTCCAGGTCCCTGAGATTTGAAGGGTGCCTTCTCCAAACTGCCATTTTGAGATCTCTCCACAGGTGTTCTATGGGATTCAGGTCTGGACTCATTGCTGGCCACTTTAGAAGTCTCCAGTGCTTTCTCTCAAACAATTTTCTAGTGCTTTTTGAAGTGTGTTTTGGGTCATTGTCCTGCTGGAAGACCCATGACCTCTGAGGGAGACCCAGCTTTCTCACACTGGGCCCTACATTATGCTGCAAAATTTGTTGGTAGTCTTCAGACTTCATAATGCCATGCACACGGTCAAGCAGTCCAGTGCCAGAGGCAGCAAAGCAACCCCAAAACATCAGGGAACCTCCGCCATGTTTGACTGTAGGGACCGTGTTCTTTTCTTTGAAGGCCTCTTTTTTTTTCCTGTAAACTCTATGTTGATGCCTTTACCCAAAAAGCTCTACTTTTGTCTCATCTGACCAGAGAACATTCTTCCAAAAAGTTTTTGGCTTTCTCAGGTAAGTTTTGGCAAACTCCAGCCTGGCTTTTTTATGTCTCTGGGTCAGAAGTGGGGTCTTCCTGGGTATCCTACCATAGAGTCCCTTTTCATTCAGACGCCGACGGATAGTACGGGTTGACACTGTTGTACCCTCGGACTGCAGGGCAGCTAGAACTTGTTTGGATGTTAGTCGAGGTTCTTTAGCCACCATCCGCACAATCTTTCGTTGAAATCTCTCGTCAATTTTTCTGTTCCGTCCACAACTAGGGAGGTTAGCCACAGTGCCATGGGCTTTAAACTTCTTGATGACACTGCGCACGGTAGACACAGGAACATTCAGGTCTTTGGAGATGGACTTGTAGCCTTGAGATTGCTCATGCTTCCTCACAATTTTGCTTCTCAAGTCCTAAGACAGTTCTTTGGTCTTCTTTCTTTTCTCCATGCTCAATGTGGTACACACAAGGACACAGGACAGAGGTTGAGTCAACTTTAATCCATTTCAACTGGCTGCAAGTGTGATTTAGTTATTGCCACCACCTGTTATGTGCCACAGGTAACAGGTGCTGTTAATTACACAAATTAGAGAAGCATCACATGATTTTTCAAAGGGTGCCAATACTTTTGTCCACCCCCTTTTTTATGTTTGGTGTGGAATTATATCCAATTTGGCTTTTTGACAATTCTTTTTGTGGTTTTCCATTGACGACAAATTAAATGAAGATATTATTACCAAAGCATTTGTGATTGCAATCATTTTCTGGAAGAAATTGAGTATTATCTGACAGAATTGCAGGGGTGCCAATACTTTTGGCCAGCACTGTATATCTGCATTGAGAATGTATAAATCCAAGGGCTGGCCAAAACAATTCCATTTTCATGAATGGAACTGATTGTTAGTTGAATCAAATTTACTTCCTGTGAATGTACCCTTTTTACTAACCAAACAAGACCTTTGTCAATATGACATTTTGGCTAATTCTTGTGCAGATCAATAGAAAATCAAGGATGAGCATCAGACCTCTGACACAAAAAACATTCATCAGATTTAAAGGGGTTATCCACTTTCCACAATTGATAGCCTTTTCTTGGGATAGGCCATCAATATTAGATCTATGGGGTCCTGGGTGTCGAACTTCTGCAGGTACAATATTGATGGCTATCCTAAGGATAGGCCATCAATTGTAGAAAGTGGATAAACCCTTTAAATCTGTCAAGTGAACATACATTAGCCTAACGGCAACTGGCGATTACAAAATAATTTACATTTTAAATATAAAATTGGGGGTAGTATATGCCTTATCTGTCTAGGGCAGCAAAATGCCTTGTTCATATGCTGAATACTTCATAATTTATTTATTTTTTTTATAAAATCCCATTCGCATACTGAAATCTGCAGTGGATTGTAAACATACTGTACAGTGCTGGCCAAAAGTATTGGCACCCCTGCAATTCTGTCAGATAATACTCAATTTCTTCCAGAAAATGATTACAATCATAAATGCTTTGGTAATAATATCTTCATTTAATTTGTCTTCAATGGAAAACCACAAAAAGAATTGTCAAAAAGCCAAATTGGATATAATTCCACACCAAACATAAAAAAGGGGGTGGACAAAAGTATTGGCACCCTTTGAAAAATCATGTGATGCTTCTCTAATTTGTGTAATTAACAGCACCTGTTACTTACCTGTGGCACATATCAGGTGGTGGCAATTGGCAATAACTAAATCACACTTGCAGCCAGTTGAAATGGATTAAAGTTGACTCAACCTCTGTCCTGTGTCCTTGTGTGTACCACATTGAGCATGGAGAAAAGAAAGAAGACCAAAGAACTGTCTGAGGACTTGAGAAGCAAAATTGTGAGGAAGCATGAGCAATGTCAAGGCTACAAGTCCATCTCCAAAGACCTGAATGTTCCTGTGTCTACCGTGCGCAGTGTCATCAAGAAGTTTAAAGCCCATGGCACTGTGGCTAACCTCCCTAGATGTGGACGGAACAGAAAAATTGACGAGAGATTTCAACGAAAGATTGTGCGGATGGTGGCTAAAGAACCTCGACTAACATCCAAACAAGTTCTAGCTGCCCTGCAGTCCGAGGGTACAACAGTGTCAACCCGTACTATCCGTCAGCGTCTGAATGAAAAGGGACTCTATGGTAGGATACCCAGGAAGACCCCACTTCTGACCCAGAGACATAAAAAAGCCAGGCTGGAGTTTGCCAAAACTTACCTGAGAAAGCCAAAAACTTTTTGGAAGAATGTTCTCTTGCCAGATGAGACAAAAGTAGAGCTTTTTAGGAAAAGGCATCAACATAGAGTTTACAGGAAAAAAAAAGAGGCCTTCAAAGAAAAGAACACGGTCCCTACAGTCAAACCTGGTGGAGGTTCCCTGATGCTTTGGGGTTGCTTTGCTGCCTCTGGCACTGGACTGCTTGATCGTGTGCATGGCATTATGAAGTCTGAAGACTACCAACAAATTTTGCAGCAAAATGTAGGGCCCAGTGTGAGAAAGCTGGGTCTCCCTCAGAGGTCATGGTTCTTCCAGCAGGACAATGACCCAAAACACACTTCAAAAAGCACTTGAAAATGGTTTGAGAGAAAGCACTGGAGACTTCTAAAGTGGCCAGCAATGAGTCCAGACCTGAATCCCATAGAACACCTGTGGAGAGATCTCAAAATGGCAGTTTGGAGAAGGCACCCTTCAAATCTCAGGGACCTGGAGAAATTTGCCAAAGAAGAATGGTCTAAAATTCCAGCAGAGCATTGTAAGAAACTCATTGATGGTTACCGGAAGCGGTTGTTCGCAGTTATTTTGTCTAAAGGTTGTGCTACCAAGTATTAGGCTGAGGGTGCCAATACTTTTGTCCTGCCCATTTTTGGAGTTTTGTGTAAAATGATCAATGATTTGACTTTTTTTTTCATTCTCTTTTTGTGTTTTTTTATTGCAAGCAAAATAAATGAAGATATTATTACCAAAGCATTTGAGATTGCAATCATTTTCTGGAAGAAATTGAGTATTATCTGACAGAATTGCAGGGGTGCCAATACTTTTGGCCAGCACTGTAGATTTTAAAATCAGCAGCATGCCCATCTCTTGCAGAATCTTGCTGTGGATTTCATCCACTGCCAAATTGCAGGTTAAAGCTGTTTCCATATCTGCATGAAATATGGTTTTGCCATGGATTTGCAAGCTATTTTCATATATTCTACAGATTATGCGCACATTTGACTCTTTTGGTGAATTTTATGATTTTACTTGTCTTGGAAGCAACTGTGGTACTGACTACCAACTTTTCCAAGTGTCTCCATGTGTATGAGTACCTTTAGACATGCACTGAGCATCTCTCTATCACTGTGCTCATAATTTACAATGTTCTATACATCCATAGCTTCTGATAGATTACATCTAGCTACGCCTACCTTTATGAAACTTGGACAAAACATCATAGGAGATGTAGTTACAAGAGCGGGCAGTGAATTATTAAATCAATATGGAAGGCAAAAGCTAGAGTAATATCTTCTAGAAAAGCAACTTAAAAGACGGTGAAGTGATAATGGAACTTATTTATATTCTGGACTCATCATCGATATGAGTTTATGTCTGCTGGAATTTCCTTTAAAATGAAATTAGCCACTTCTCTTTTCAAGTTTTCAACTTCTCCAAATTTCTAATAAAAGATTTCTCTCATCCATGTTCATTGTTTTACAGAGCATAGTATTGTTTGCAAGTATTAACATAGTACACAGTAAGGGTATGTTCACATGGGTTTTTTTACAGGCTGAAAAATCTGCTTCAGGAATTAGGAGTCGGTTTTTGACACAGTTTTTTACACGTGTTTTTTAATGTTTTTTTTTCCCACCTCCCATTAATTTCAGTGGGTTTCCGTCTGTAGATAAGTCATGTCACTTTTTTCCTAGAGGAAAAAATCTGCTAATGACTCCCATTGAAATGAATGAGAGGCATTTTTTTAGACCGGATTCCATCTCAAAATCCTCCTGCAAAAAACTGGTGTGTACAAACCCTTAACCATCTATAAAGATCAAAAATAGGTGCATTAAAAAGAAGACCATCTGCATGCCTGATCACAGGCTGTCTGTCAGCTTAAATGCCTGAACAGTAGATGAAGTTGGATGAAAACATCAGTCCATTAAGTCCAACCTATAACCCTACAGTACCCCACAATGTTGATCCAGAGGAAGGCAAAAAAAAAAAAAAACATGAGGCTTATGCCAATTGCCTCATTTCAGGGGAAAAATTCCTTCCCGACTCCAATCTGGCAATCAGTATAAAACCCTGAATCAACTTGTCCTTAAAAAAATATAGAACCCATAACCCGTAATATTGTTCTGTTCAAGAAAGACATCCAAGCCCTCTTTCATTCTAGCTAGGACTGGGTGATTTTTATAAAAAATGAAAATGTTGATTTTTTAAAACATTTATGGTCAATTTTTGATTTTAATCTCAATTTTCTTGTTTTTGATTAAAAAGAAAAACAAAAAATAACTAAAGTTTAGTGAACTGGCACTGGAGGAGTCAGATCTTTTTGACACAGGCTTCCTTGTCCTACTTGAACTGTAGATTATAGCCAGTGGCTGATGGAGAAAGCCTGCAAGGAAAATATTGCTGGCTGGACAGGCTGTGGGCAACTCCTCTAATGAAGGTTGCGTGATGAGACTTAAAGGGGCTGTGCAATTACGAACACTTATTCCCTATCCATAGGACAGGGGAAAACACAGCATGTTAATTTTAGCTGCAGAATCACAAGCATATTCCATGTACATTTAATAAGGGAAGGAAAAAAAGCTGAGAAAATACAGTGTAAACTCAATCACAGGCTTTTTGTCGGAAAAAAAACTCAATACCTTTTTCCTGCATTTTGCTACGTGGGGTCTTAGCCTTAAAGTGGTTATTCCACGAAGTGAAGACTGCAGGACTCTCCCTCCACATTCAACCTGAGACCAGCTAGCTCGAATGTGGGCAGGACTGGTGGTGGACGACGCTTCCATTCACTTCAATGGGAGAGATGTACTTCGGCTATCTCCAGCACTCTCACTTAAGTGGGAGCATTGACCACCAGCAGTCCCACCCACATTCAGCCTGGATGTGCTCAGAAAAAGTCGGCAATAAATGTCACTGTGTTTATGTTTAGGAATGTTAAATTGAGAAATTAATGAACTGCCTGTCTAAACACTTAAGATCAAATTCCTTTACTATTATAATACTGTGTGAGTATGTGAACCCAGAGGGCGCTATTGAGCGACCCAGGCCAGCCCTGAAAAGGCCCTCAGCCACACCTTTGGGTGGGGCGCGTAACTCCAGCAGGCTGGAGTATCCTGCAGGAAGCAGGAAATGGTGGACCCAGCCAAAGGCAGACAGGGCGGTCTGTCCCCAGAGGGTTGGGGTCCAGAGAGGACTTACAGAGACTGTCAAGTTTCTTATTGCCCCAGAGGCTAGTTAGGGGCTCAATGCGTCAGTTAGTGCCCTAACTGTGGCCTAGGTTTTTTGTTGTTTTGTAATGTTGCGCGTAAGCAGAATAAAGCCCGTTTATTTTACACTTGGACCATCTGAACGCTATCTCTCCGGCGCCCAGTACCACGAACCACTGCTGTCCGGACCAGGAGTCTGCCGCCATTTTGAGACTTAGCCCCCCAAGTTGTCGCATATGGTGCTACGGATTCGGGCATAAAGAGATCCACGCAAGTCCTGGAAGACAAGTGGTGTGCATTGTGGCCTACAGCTGGAAGAAATCTGTGATTTCAACTAAGAAACCCAGGAAGGGGTGAGTGAATTGCAACATAGCAAAGTGTGTGCAACACTGTTGAAAGTAAAATTCTGGAAGAGGAATCCAGGGAATGGACTTTGTGTATATTGTGGCAGAGAAGTCTGTAAAGTGCTTGCTGATGGCAAGAAAGTAAGCAATGTGAGTAGAAGCTGGATATTGCAAACAGTCTATGTGAAAGGCTATGGTGCCATGTTGGTGTTTTCTGTGGAAGACAGAAGAAAATGCTGGTTGTTGTAACATAAGTTAACTGTTTGAATACATGTGACTGCAGAAGATAGCAAAAAGTTGCTACCGGTTGAACCCAAGGTTGCTGTGGATTATTGTGTAATCTTGTTAGTAAACCATGGGCAAGAAAAAGAGAATTTCAGCTTGTAAAAAAGCAGAGAAGTTATGCACAGGTTCATTAGTGCAGCAGTCTGAATGCAGAGAGACACAAAACCCGGAACAGAGCATGTGGAGTGACAGTAAAGATAATGGGTTGCATGACGGTGACTCAGTTTTTCTAAAGCACCTCTGTTCTATGATTGAGTATGTCCCTGCTGACTGTATGTCTCATACTGGAGTGCATGAAAGCGCCAAAGATGAAAATATTATGGTGCAGCAGCTTCAAGATGAGATTAAAACCATCAGGTTCATTGATGAGGATGAAATATCTGATTGGAAACGGCAATTTGAGGTATTAGAAAAAGAGCACCTTAAGTTGAACCTGAAGTTAAAGAAAGAACTTGAATCTATGAGGAGTTCATATTCTAGTCATTGTGAAAATGTGGTGCTGGGTTTGCCTGGAATGGACTGTGTCACTAAGAATGAGTTTGCTGAAATGAAATGTGCACTATCTAATAAAGTTATACAGAGTGTAGAGCAAAAGCAAGTGCTTGAGAAGCAATTGCAGGATTTAAAGGAGCAGCATGTCCAAGACTCCATTGTCAAAAAGAGTGTCATTGAAAAATTAAGAGATGACCTTGAAACTGCTAAACGTGAGAGAAGTGAATTTTTGCAGTGTCAGTCAGAATGTCTGGATGACCAAGTCAGGAAGTGTGAAAAACTTTCGGCTGCATTAACTGACAAAGAAAACGAAATTTCAGAGCTGAGGAAGCATGTGTCTGACCAAGAGAGTGATTTAGAATCTGTGGTGCAGACACTGCAGTCAGAGCAAAACTTGCATGAACTAAAGCAGGTTCACCTAAATAGTGAAGTCAACGAATGGCGGAGCAGAGCTGGAGTTCTGGAACAAAGAGAAAGGGAACTCAAACCTAGAATATGTAGCCTGGAGAGGGCGCTGTCAGGATCTTGTGAAGATAATGAGAAGTTGTCTGTTTTGGTGCAAAATAAAGACAAAGAATTGATGGAGATGTTGTCTGTCTATGTTCAGAAAGTGCAAACCTTATAGGAGAGTTATAAAAAAGTAGAGATTCAACTTCAAGAGCTGCAACTAAAAGTCACAGAAGGGGACAGGTTTCGGCCAGAACTACTAGACAAGGCAAACGGACTGCAGGTGGAATTGAATAATGTCACAGGGGTTCTTTCTCAAGCAGACAGCAAGTTTATCAAACTTTCCAAAGATTTTTCTACACTAGAATCTCAGCTTCAGGACACTCAGGAACTTTTGCAAGAAGAAACTTGTCAGAAGCTTGACCTTAGTACAAAGCTAAAACAAATGGAAGATGAGAAAAATGGTTTCCTTGAGCAACTAGAGGAAGAGGAGAAAGAAAAAAGAGATTTGACAAAGCAGCTTTCAACATTGCAGGCTCAGGCGACTAATATGAAGAAAAAAATGGAGGATTTGGTTAGCTCCAAGGATGAAGTTGAGAAAAACCTGGAATCTGCGCAGATATTGTATGAGAACAAAGCTAATGCTTGTGACAAGCTGGAAAAGGCCAAGAGAGAATTGGACCTCCAGACAGAAGACATGAGGATTCAGTTTGAGGGAAACCTGTCTAATTTATCTGCTGAGATTGTAGATCTAAAAATGCTTGTTGCTAAACTAAAGGTGCAAGTGAACAAGCAGGAGGAAATTGCACGCATCAAGGAACAGCTGGAGTTTCAGATGGATCAAGTGAAGTGCGAGTCAGAAATAAAGTTGGAAGAGCACACTTTTCAGATAGAACAGTTAAAAACCGAAGTTGAATCTAAAAGAGAAGAATTGGATCAATTGCAGCAGTCTTTATCCAATACTGAACAGTCGGCATCTGCACTATCTTCAAAGCTGGCAGCACTAGAAGCTGAGAAGGACTCGCTGCAGAGCCTGTTAACCTCTAAAGAATCAGAGCTGCTATTCCTGAAAAACGTGACTCAAGAGCAAGATAAGAGAGCCACTGAGATACGGTACTTGAATGAAAGACTTGACAAAGCTTCTGCTCATATGCAAACTTTTTATCAGAAGATGTTGGAGGATCAGTTCAAAATAATTCAGGGATGTTATGCCAAGGGAAAAAGATTCTTTGGATTCCGTGTAATAGAATAAAGTTATAGAATAAAACACTAGACTATCAACAATAGCTTAACATTTTATTAAGAAGAGTATAAGAAGATATCAAAAGGTCTTACAACAAGGAAAAGTATAAAAGATATTAGAATGTAATCAAATCAACACTTCCGACACTTAAAAGTATATCAGAAGGTATATCAAATCGATACTTGCAATACAGCAGGTATAGCAAGGTAATGAAACTTAATCAAACTGTGATATAATCAACACTTGCAATACAGCAGGTATAGCAAGGTAATCAAAGTGTGATATAATCAAAACTTGCAATACAGCAGGTATAGCAAGGTAATCAAATCAAAAACTTACAACACTGCCAAGCTTCATTGATGAATTCCGATCAAGGTATCTGCAGGAAATATCACCCAGCCATGTGACAGGTCCCATGCAGCATCAGGCGTCCCCAATGATCTGCTATCAAGATTGCAACATACGCTGGGGGATATTAACCTATCTTATATACCCTTTGTGTGCGTCATAGAGTGGGCGGTTACAGAAGTGTATACACCTCTGTAAGGCTCTACTCGTCTCCAAGCTCACATTCTTGTGAAAGGGGCCAATTTCCACTAGAATATGTCCCGTGACACATACGCTTCATACAGCGTTAATCTTTAAGCTGGCGTTTAAAGTCTATGTAGACATTATCTAGTTAAACTTTAAGCTCGCTTGATGTGCATGTAAACATTACAGAGTTGAACTTTGATCTGGCTTTATGTCTAACTAGACATTATCTCATACAGAGTTGAAATTAAGGTTACTATGAACTGGCTATTATAGACATCTTGTCATGGGCAGCCATTTTATCAAGGGCAGCCATTTTGTTTTTTTGCATTACAAGGGAACAGTGAGGGAAGCAGAAAATATCATCCAGGATGCAGTGCGAAGGATTGAGGAAGATCTGCAAGTTGCAATAGTAAAAACTGAGATGGAGGCTGCTCAGAAAAATGCGGCAATGAAGAAAGTTCCGGAACTGGAATCAGAGATTTGTGCGCTACAGAAGGCGTTAGAATTGGAGAAAGCTGCCAGCATAGAGGCAGAGAAAGCAGAGCCATTAAGGCAGCCAGAACATGTAACCAAAAAGCATCTGGGTACTGACAGTAAAAACTGTGATGTTGAAAACTTGGTATCCCAGTCCACTGGTGTTAGCACAGGGAATGAAAATAACTTGGAGAATGTTGAGATGACGATATCACCAGCTCCTGTACTGTCAGAAAGGGGTTGGCACGAAAATTCTTGCAATCTATCACAGTACCGCAACATGCCTCCAGGAAGTTATGCGTATGAGAAAGAGATGGAAAGAATAGAGTATGGAAGTGGTTCTCCTGCTGCCGTACAGGTGTGGAAGCATTATACAGAAACCATTCCAATATATGATGTGGCAGTTGTTAAAGACGTACCAGAAAATGTAGTTCAGCGTGATCTATTCTGTGAAGGTGTACTGTATGGCCCTCATGCAGAAGGAGAAGATATTGCAGTACAGAGTTTGTGTATCTCAAACAAAGAGGAGAGCAGGCAGCCTATGTCTCCTAAACTTCTAAGCCTTGATAGTGATGGCAAAGTTTGCTTTGAGATGAAGGTTACGGAAAAAGAACCCGTGAAACAGTTATACTCTAAAGACATTGATGTGCATGAAGTACGTGTTATTTGGTCTCTGAGCTCCTGTGGATTCGTGATAGGTGAAGATGAAGATTCTTACGGCTATTTACTAAAGGGATCAAAGTCATGCAATGGGATGGCTGAAGACTATGGCGAGAAATGTGATGAAAATGATGTGATCTCCTGTATGGCAAATTGTGAAGGTGATGAAGTAAAACTTGCCTTTGCACAGAATGGCCAGGATCTTGGCGTAGCATTTAAAGTGAGGAGAAAACGGAAAACTCGACGGAGCGGAATTTAGAAGAAGAGACCGCCAGATTGGGACTTTTGGAGAGACACTGGACAGGCATACATGGTTGAAGAGGGACTTCGACATAGGATGTCTCGTCCCATTGTAGCTAACCCGATGGGTAGTGAGCTGAGGGGGAGGGTATGTGAGTATGTGAACCCAGAGGGTGCTATTGAGCGACCCAGGCCAGCCCTGAAAAGGCCCTCAGCCACACCTTTGGGTGGGGCGCGTAACTCCAGAAGGCTGGAGTATCCTGCAGGAAGCAGGAAATGGTGGACCCAGCCAAAGGCAGACAGGGCGGTCTGTCCCCAGAGGGCTGGGGTCCAGAGAGGACTTACAGAGACTAAGTCAAGTTTCTTATTGCCCCAGAGGCTAGTTAGGTGCTCAATGAGTCAGTTAGTGCCCTAACTGTGGCCTAGGGTTTTTTGTTGTTTTGTTATGTTGAACGCAAGCTGAATAAAGCCCGTTTATTTTACACTTGGACCGTCTGAACGCTATCTCTCCGGCGCCCAGTACCACGAACCACTGCTGTCCGGACCAGGAGTCTGCCGCCATTTTGAGACTAATCCCCCCAAGTTGTCACAACTGATAAAAAGAGCTATTGTCAAAGCCAACTAAATGCATGCCCAATAGTGGCTATTACAGGCTACCTTTCAATTTACTGGGGACCTTATAAGAGGTAGGTTTCTGAAAGGGAATAGTTAATGAGCTGATTTCCTTTTAGAGTCTATTATCTGATCCTGACCACAACCTCATTGCCCTTGGAAGGGATAAATAAGTGAAAAATACTCAGTTTGTGAGTGACAGTCTCAGAAGCACAGTGTACCTGTGGTCTGACTTAGGGCTGTTTGATGGTACACAGAGAACTATCCAGAAATTTTATAGGAGATACGTCTCTGTTAAATTATTTATCCCTTCCCAGGGCAATGAGGTTGTGGTCAGGATCAGATAATAGACTCTAAAAGGGAATCAGCTCATTAACTAGTCCCTTTCAGAAACCTACCTTTTATAAGGTCCCCAATAGTTTGAAAGGTAGTCTGTAATAGCCACTATTGGGTACGCATTTAGTTGGTTTTGACAATAGCTCTTTTTATCAGTATTATAATAGTAAAGGAATTTGATTTTAAGTGTTTAGACAGGCAGTTCATTAATTTGTGGCTGTGATCAGGTTGAATGCGAAGCCAGGAAAAAGGTCCTGCAGTCTTCACTTCATGGGACAACCCCTTTCAAGAAGACCTTTCACCAGCTCCAACAAGTCCAGCTCCTTGCATCATTTAATATGTGCCCTTCCACTGATTCCAGCACAGTTAGAACTTTTTCTGTAGCCCCCCCACCTATTCCAAGTAATCAATGCTGTTAGCTTTCGTACTTTTAGGCTCTGTACTACAGGAAGCATGGTGGCTCAGTGGTTAGCACTGTAGACTTTCAGTGCTGGAGTCCTGGGTTCAAATCCTGCCAAGGACAACATCTGCAAGGAGTTTGTATGTTCTTGGTACTCCAGTTACCTCCCAAAGACATACTGATAGGGAATGTAGGTTGTGAGCCCTATATGGACCGTGATCACAATGTCCATAAAAGTGCTGTGGAATATGATGGCAGGAGCAGGCAAGGGGTGTGATTCTGAGCTCTGTATCATACCCCCTTGCCTGACACTTCTGATATAAGCACAAATGTAATGTTTGATTGCTACTAGGCCCCAGAACCTCAGAAGACACCAGTATTATTGATCTCACATGGTAAATCAGGGCTTCAAGTCTCTGCTAGAAGGAGTTTGGTGTGTTGTAATAATGTATTTTTTATTCTTCTATTGGTGCCATGTCAAGCCTGAACATAATATAGCTTGCGAGAGCTTACATTCTATGAGGAAATAGGGAGACACAAGAGGTAAGCGGGTTTGTTTGGTACAATGGTCTAGCCATCTTTTAATAGATAAGGTCATATAACTAAAGCTGTATGAGCCCATCACCAGCCAGTATCTGTGAACAGACAGATACTATGTGCATGGAGGGGTCCGGTTCTGAGGAACAGAGCAGAATGGATAGCTTAGAAATGTTATCTTTGTGTGTGGAGATGTAGAACAATGAGATCAGGTCATGTGTTAAACCTGCCTATACAGTTGTGATTTTATGACATGTTTGAAGCTGCCTTAGTTGGGTATTAATCGGATTGTCTGGGGTAGAGCATTCCATAGCACCAGTGCAGCTCGAGAAAAATCTTGGACACGGGAGTGGGATGTTGAAATAACAGAGGATACAAGTCTAAGGTCATTGTCAGAGTGTAGAGAATGGTTAAGATGGTAGACAGTGATGAGAGAGGAGACGTAGGGAAGTGCAGTGTTATGGATGGATTTATGAGTGAGTGTAATAAGTTTATATTGTATGCTATGGTGGATGGGCAACCAGTGGCACAAGGTAGATACATCTGTTTACAGAACCATGAATCTGACGGTTGCATTCAGGACAGATTATCAGGGGAGAGTTTAGTAAGAGGAAAGGTGATTAACACTGTTTGTTATTTTTCCTAACATCTCCTGACCCTCTTCTCATTATACTCGGGGGTCTGAAGAGACCCCATTGTATAATAGTAGTTCATAGTAGTTTATGGGGCCCAGTCTCTGCTAGTTACAACCCCTGGAAAAGTGTGAATCAGCTGGACAATGAGAGTTTTTATATTTCCACGGTGAGATATGGGCGGATTCTGGAGATATTTTAAGGTGCAGGTGACAAGAGCGTATAAGTGTCTGAATATGTGGGGTGAAGGTGAGATAAAATGCTGCATGCACTACTAGTTCTTCTGGTAACATGATAGAATATGATAGACCCCATTATACATCAAGTACAGATGTGTCACAGCAGACTCCCTTATCGGCTCCTGTACACCATTACATAACGTATTATTATTATTATTTATATAGCACCATTAATTCCATGGTGCTTTACATTTGAGGGTTTACATACGGTACACAAAATATACAAAACAAAAATAATACTAACAGTGACCAACTGGCACAGCGGGTTGCAGAGCCCTGCCGCAAGGGCTTACAATCTATAACGTAGACGTGAACTGAGCCTAATATGTGCCCACTGGGCAGCCTCTGGTTAAGTGACAGTTTTGTACTTCCCTGACTACCATAGTCCAGCTGTGTCATTGCTGTGGACCTCATTCACACTTACCCTGACAGGCTGTAAACCAATCAGGAGCGGCGCACTACTGATACTACAGAATCCAGCGTGAAGCATTGCAGCGCCGCACTGGCAGTGATCTCACACCAGGAGTGAGGGGGCGCAGCACGTACGCTACTAGCTGCCCGGTAACAGAACAAAGAGCAGCAGTGTGCGCTTAAATGGGGCGGGCGCAGGCGTCTCATTGGAGGAGCCAATGGCCATTCCTCCAGCCTGCTCCGCCCCACTCGCGGGGTTCTTCTCTCCGCTAACATTTCAACAAAACAAGTCAAAAATCCCTGAGCAGTACAAAACAAGCTCTGATTGGCTCACTGCTGGGCTGATAAACGACGGAGACTTCCCATTGGCCAGCTCTGGCAGCAGCTGCTGACTGCCTAGCCTATGGTGAGCTGGTCTTGTGGTGACGCGCCTGTTGCTGGCTCTGTTAGAGGAACTGAGGGGGTGTGGATCCTGTTGTTTGTAACCGGGGAACGGAGATGGAGCCGGGCAGAACGGTACAGAGTGGCGCGGTTATGCTCTCTGGTAATGAGAGAAAAGAGGCCGGTACGCCTGCAGTGCCAGTGCCGTCTGCCCGGGACGTGAAACTGCAGCAGGAAAAGCTGTCAGGAGTTGTGAAGAGTGTGCACCGGAGCCTGCGGAGGAAGTATATGGAAGGTATGGCTTAGAGGCAGGCCCAGTCACATGAGCGCTGCAGTCCTTGTTCCTTACTGCTGGCATGTTACTATTCCACTAGGCTGGTGACCTAATAATACGCATATATTGCAGCACAGAGTGGGAGACGTACTAATGTACTGGTGATCTAATACTACCCATACAATGCTGAGGACACAATAATACCTATACATTGCAGCACAGTGCAGAGGACATAATATACTGGTGACCTAATACCCATGCAGTACAGCACAGTGCTGCATGGGTATTAGGTCATAATTCTACCCATACAGTGCTGGGGACCTAATTATTATTATTTATATTGCACCATTAATTCCATAGTGCTTTACATTTGAGGATTTACATACGGTACACAAAATATAATACTAACAGTGACCAACTGGTACAGTGGGATACAGGACCCTGCCTGCAAGGGCTTACAACATAATAATGTGCATATATTGCAGCACAGAGTGGGAGACTTACTAATGTACTGCTGATCTAATAATACCCATACAGTGCTGGGGACCTAATAAAACCCATACAGTGCAGCACCATGCTGGGAATGTAGTATTGCATCTGAGATGTAATAATACCCATACAGTCCTGGGGACATAACATTGTCCTGGTGACCTAATTATACCCATATAGTACTTGGTCCATACTAATACCCATACAGTACTGGCGATGTAATAATGTACATATACAGTGAAACACAGTGTGGGCGACATAATAATACCGTACAGTGCAGGGAACACAATAATGTACTGGTGACCTAATAATACCCATACAGTGCTGGGGAGCTAGTAATACCAATACATTGCAGCATAATGCGGGAGACGTAATAATGTAGTCTTGATCTAATAATACACATACAATTCTGACTTAATAATGTACTGGAGACCAAATAATACCCATATAGTACAGCACAGTGCTGGGGACATAACAATGTACAAGTCACCTAATAACACCGATACAATGTTAGGAACGTGACATAATGTACCTGTGACCTAATAATACCTGATAGTGTAGGACTGTGCAGGGGACATAATGCATTGGTGGCCTGATAATACCTTTACACTGCTCAGGACATAACTATACAGTTCAGCACTGTGTGGGGGACATCATACCTATACAATACTACACTTTGCTGGGGACATGATAATGTAGTGATCACCCATACATATACATAATAATCTACTGGTGACCTAATAATGCCAATACAATGTGTTGATGATTTAACATCTATTCAATACAGTGCTGTGGTGGTGAAATAATACCCATACAGTCAGTGCAGCACTGTACATAATTTATCTAGTCTCTGTATAGGCAGACATTACTTGTGCCCTCTTATTGATGGCAGCCAGCCACACAAGTTTATTCTGTAAGTGTAGAACGTTCTACAGTTTTGTTACTGTATGATTGGACTCATTGTGGCATATTTATTACAATAGTCTAAAAGTAAACTGTTTTAGTTGCCCATAGAAACCAATCACAGCACAGCTTTTATTTTGTATTTTGCACCTGAAAAATGAAAGCTACATTGTGATTGGTTGTTATAGACAACTACATTTTGCTATAAGACAGTTTAAATAAATTTGCCCCGTTGTACACTCGCTAATGTAAAGTAAATGTACCATGCACTACCTGACATCCAGCTCCCACACTGATCAGTTGTACAGGCCGATTCTGGCTTATGTACTATACACTGCAAAGGTCAGAAGCAAATGGCTCTGGTCCCTGTATAGTTTGGCTAGGCACTATCACTGCAGCTCAGACCCCATTGACTTCAGTGGGAGCTAAGCTGCAGTACTGATTCCTGGCCACTACACAGGGCAGAAATCCAACTGTTTCAGGCCCCATGCTGTGTATAGTATGGTCGCTGGAGGCAGCCCCATACAGCTGATCGGTGGGGGACTGACAGCCACCCCCTGCACCAAACAGATATTTATTACCTTTTTTAAGGATAGGCCATAAAATCGTTAAAATGTACCTTGAGTTATAAAAACTCTTCATAATGAAGGGTAATGGTTAATATATGAAAATTTGCTTCTGGAAAAGCTACCCAAAAAATTGTTGCTACACTCTGTGCTATTTTAACACTGCTATTCTTCTAGATAAGATACTACCAGTGCACAGAATAAGACCATCAATCATTTAACTAGTCGGCAGCAACCTCTTACTCCATCCCTCCCTTCGCCATAGAGCTCTGTGTGTGAGGCTGGATACAAGACTGAATCTTATGTAGACAGTCAGATTGAAGGTGAGGAGGAAAATTGTTAAATAAGTAGTAAATTAAACAGATCTCCTTAGAAGGGTTGTCCAAGATAATTTTTTTTTTTTGTTTGTTTGTTTGTTTTTTACCTTCCCCAGCCCACTTGCAAAAAAAAAAAAAAAAAAAAAAAAAGCTTGTCCTGGACAACCCCTTTAATAAGATCAACAGTTGGGTCCAGAAATATATGGAGAGTGACATGAGTTTTGGCATTTTAGCTGTTTACCAAAACAGATTCAAGATATGGATATATAATCAATATGGACTGAAAGTTTTATTTATTTATTATGCTTACTTATATAGCGCCATCATATTCCGCAGCGCTTTACAGACATTGACAGTCACTGTCCCATATAGGGCTCACAATCTACATTCCCTATCAGTATGTCTTTGGAGGGTGGGAGGAAACCCACGCAAACACGAGGAGAACATACAAACTTCTTGCAGATGTTGTCCTTGGCAGGATTCGAACCCAGGACTCCAGCGCTACAAGGCTGCAGTGCTAACCACTGAACCACCGTGCTGCCCAAGACTCAGCTTTAATTTGAGAGTATTCACATCCTAATTGGAGGAATGGTTTAGGAATTGCAGCTCTAATATGTAGCTGCCTCTTTCAAGGACCAAAGGTAATTGGACAGTTATCTCAAAATCTGCATGGGCTCTTCAATTAAGCAATTAAAAGGTCTGGAGTTGATTCCATGTATGGCATTTGCATTTGGAAGCTGTTGCTGTGAACCCACAACATGCAGTCAAAGTAGGTCTCAATGGAAGTGAAACAGTCATTAGGCTGAAAAAAAAAATCCATCAGAGAGATAACGTAAATATTAGTGTCCTTATCAACAGTACATTATGGTAAAAAAAAAATGCACTTGTGAGCTTGGGAACTCAAAAAAGACAACAGTGGTGGATGATTGTAGAATCCTTTCTATGGTGAAGAAAAAAACCTTCACAACATCCACCCAAGTTAAGAACACTCCCCAGGAAGTAGGTGTATCAGTATCTAAGTCTACCATAAAGTGAAGACTTCATGAGGGCAAATAGAGAGGGTTCACCAAATGGTGCAAACCATTAATCTGCTTCAAAAATGAAAAGGTCAGATTAGACTTTGCCAAAAAACATCTAAAGAAGCCATTTGTCTTTGGACAAATGAAACTAAGATCAACCTGTACCAGAATGATGGGAAGAAGAAAGTGTGGAAAAGGCTTGGAATGGCTCATGAGCTAAATCAGTGGTTCACAACTTTTTCAAGCGAAGTACCCCCTGGTAAGAAAATGTCCCAATAGAGTACCCCCAAAGTAGCGATCACTTATAAATGTTAATAAAATAATCAAACATAAAAATAGTTACTTACCTGCCCTGGGCTCCAGTGCTGCTTCCCCCTGCTTCTCCAGCTTACAGAGATGTCATCAGGCGGTGACGTAGCATATGCGTCACTACGCTACGTGATCCATGTGACCGCCTAATGTCATATCTGTAGGCCAGAAGAGCATGGGGAGAAGCGCCGGAGCCCAGGACAGGTAAGTAACACTATTTTTATGTTTGATTACCTAACTATACTCTAAGGATCCAAAGAGACCCTCAGAACTGCCCCCGAACGAACTACCAGTGCAAAGAGGGACTCTCACCACGGAGCGTACCCCTGGGGTTACGTCGAATTGATCCACGCCTTGAGAACCAGTGATCTAAAGCACCCACGTCCTCTGTAAAACATGTTGGAGGCAGTGTGATGGCATGTGCGTGTATGGCTTCCAATGAATGGCACTGAGTCACTAGTGTTTATTGATGATGTGCAGCCAAATGAATTCTGAAGTGTACAGGGATATACTTTCTGCTCAGATTGAACCAAATGGAGCAAAGTTGTTTGCACGGCATTTCACAGTACAGATGGACAATGACCCAAAACATACTACAAAAGAAACCCAGGAGTTTTTTTTTTTTTTAAGGCAAAGTGGAATATTCTGCTATGGCCAAGTCAATCACCAGATCTCAACTCAGTCGAGCATGCCTTTCACTTACTTAAGGCAGAAGGACCCACAAACAAGCAACAACTAAAGACAGCTGCAGTAAAGGCCTAGCAAAGCATCACAAAGGAGGAAATCCAGCATTTGGTGATGTTCATGGGTTCCAGACTTCAGGCAGTCCTTGCATGCAAAGTATTTTGTACAAAACATTGAAAATGAACATTTTGTTTATGGTAAGGTTTATGTGTTCAATTACTTTTGAGGCCCTGAAATGAGGAGGATTTGTAGAAAAATGCTTGCAATTCCTAAACTTTTCACTGGATATTTTTGCTTAACCCCTTGCAATCAACCTGAAAATATACACTTCAATTGCATCTGTTGTTTCATTTCAAATCTAATGTGGTGGCATGTGGAGCCCAAATCATGAAGATTGTGTCAGTGTCTAGATATTTATGGTCCTAACTGTATTACAAAGTTTCTATTCATTTATGAAAAGTTGTTTATAACTGGAGGTATACTTAATCCTGGACAACCCCATTAAAATTAGGTGAATTGTAACATTGCCTTAGGCTGTATTCACATGTCCCATCTGGCTGTATTTACTGGACTGAACTCTGTGTGAATGGAACTTATGCATCATGGTGAGTTTTGATGCAGTGAGCTCCCAAACGGGTAGATGTAAAGTACTGAGGTGACATAACTGTCAGTTCAGCACAGTAGTGATAGGGCCATTTGGGAGCTCACCGCATCATAACTCAATATAATGCAGCGAGTTCTATTCATATAGTAAAGTTCAGTCCAGGAAATACGGCCAACACATGGACAGTGTTTCCCACACAGGAATCGGTTGTGTGAATGTGGCCTTACTATGGATGATAAATCTGGTGCATCCTTAGACTTATACCACCTATTAGTTGCCTTAGTTTGGGCCAGAATTTTAAGTGTAAATGTTGGTGGCTGTCAAGGGGTACCTGAGTTTTCATGAACAGTTGAAATATGTGCAGGTTACTGCTGGGTAGTCTGTGCTCTGGCTGTGTAAGCCTTCATACATAATGTCCTATCAGTTTTTCTGCTGCTAATAATCAAATTATGGCTGAAGTACATTTTACATTGGTCTCTCAGACTGTGGGCATGTACAATAAGGAGCAGTCTGCCTCCTCCCCTATCCATTATAACTAGTTTGGTTTGTATACATGTAACCCAATAAGGATTAACTGTATAAGAGCAAACAACTGAGAAAAAGCCCAAGTGACCATCATATAAGAGATCCAGGAACACTGAACTGCAAATATGGGGCAAATACATGGAGGTACTCACTCTATTCTAGCATCTACTATGCAGACATGACACAGAAAAAGAGCAATCTATGAGAGCAAGCAGCTTTACTGACTGAGATCAGTGAATAATATCCCATCTGTAATCCTACAAGCAACCAGAAGTAGATGCAAGTACATAGAAGGCTTTTCTTAAATTTTAAGCTTTGAGATATGCAGAATCTTCTGTCCTTTGCGCAGAGTTGTGAGGAGAATCACTCCCATAGACTATATACGTCCAAGGGGTGGTTTTCTAGTTCTGCAAGGACGTTCCAGTACGTCCAAGCAGAACTCACGAAATTATGCAGCTACTGAAACGGGGAGCCGGCTGTAACTTCAGTTGGAGCTCCCAGAGAGAAGACGAAAGATTTATTACTTTCCCTGCCTTCCCGATCGCTGTGTATACAGCGCAATGGGCGCTGCCATCTTGCGGCTGCCCTCTGACCTGGTGGTCATGTGATCCGCTGGGTGCAGCGTCTGCAAGAGCTGCTGGGTCCTATAGGACCCAGATCAGCTCTATAGTATTTTTCAAGTAATGTGCAGGAGGCTGTATTCCTCCTGCAACTGGGGCTAAATGTACCAGCCCCAGTTACAGGGGAAATCAGCCTCCCCCCCCCCCCCCCCCCCCAAAAAAAAAAAAAAAAAAAAAAAGTGATCAGATGTCCCCAAAGGTCTACTATGACCTTATGGGGACACAATGTTAAAAAAAACAAAAACAGAAAAGTAGAAAATTAACATAACAGAGAGTAAAAACTATAAAGTGTTTTTTTTCACATTGTTATTTAAAAAAAAAAAAAATGTGAAAAAACACTTTATAGTTTTTACTCTCCGTTACAGTAATTTTTTACTTTTCTGTGTGTTTAAAAAAAAAAAAAAAAAAAATGCTACAAAAAAAAAGACATTTTCCCTCCTCTTTTTGTTTATATTTTCCCAGATAAAGAAAAAAAAAAACACATGCAAAAATAAAAACCTAAAAATAAAGTCCTATGTGTCACCAAAAAAAGACGCAGAAATTAGTTGAATAACGCAGATGATAAAAATGTTACAGCCCTTAAAACCGCACATACAAAAAAAAAAAGAAAATGAGTCTGGTCTGGAAGGGAGGTAAAGCATTTGGTATGAAGTGGTTAATAAAGATGTAATTTTAGGAGATGGGGTACTAGCTGCTTGCAAGCCCTTTTAGTACATTGATATTTGCTGTTTAAAACAGCAGCTTTTCTCCTTGTACAGTTAGTGTAGTTTTTGCATAGTGTCTACAGGTAGTGTATCGGCATAATAAATATGTATTTCAGTGCATGCCTCCAATTATAAAACCACTTTTCATAAATGAATAGTGCAGATAAATATAAGAAATTTTGTAATTATTTTATTCTGAGTTATTTTATTTAGCAGTCTATGGAGAGGGGAGGAGGCTGCTGCACTGTGGAAGAAAGAGAGCTCTTCTGACACTGCTGTATTGTGACAAAATAAATCAATCTTTAAGTGGAGAAGGAAACCGATTTCTGCAATAAGATATATTACAAAGTGTGTTATTCAAATGTATTATTCTTTTCTGAAAAGTGGTTTTATAAGTGGAGTTAAGCCTGAAAACTACATTTAAATCTGCTCTAATCTGTTTGGATGATGTGTATAAGGCTAAGGCCCAACACAGCGAAAACGCATTGTGGTTTTTTTCACAGGGTTTTTTCATTGCATTTTTGCTGTGTTTGTGGTGTTTTTCTTCCCAATATCAGTTTTTTTTATATCAGATATTTTGATTCTGTTGATCAGGTCGTGCTCTATTTTTGTTCGTTTTTCACAGATCCCACCATACACTGCAATGTATGAGGGATACAGGAAAACAGGCACCCCGCGGGTGTCAAATGGGCATGAAAATTACAGAAAACTACAAGATTGCCATATTTTGTAAAGTTTTCCCAGTGTTCTCCTTGTGTAAGCTATAGGTAACTGTATTGGATGGCTGTGCCTTCTTCTTTTATGACCTGTTGGTGTAAGTACTACTAGTTCTCACGTACTAATCTGTTTATGGTAGTAATGGAGTCCTTGCGACATCTTATGACTCATGTGAGGTTTGTATGTTCTTCATTAGCTCTTTAGCCGTCTGTGATCTTCTTTTTTTCTATGGAGAATAAAATATGTCAAAGGTTGACTCTTGGCTATAAACAATGTAATTATCATAACACTTAAGAAAACAGGCTGACAAGGGTTTTGGCAGATGTTGTGTACACATTAGTAAATTATTTGATAACCCTTTTTATCCTTATCTACCTCCAGATAAAGCTATCTGTATGTTCCAGTGCAGGCTGAAGATCATATATTTCTCAAATCAAAAGGTGTCCATACACTTTACACTACATTAGCGTTTGATTCTGTCTATGAGTCTCCGTCCCCCATTCCGCTTTAAATCGGCTGAGAGAAAAGTCCTGTAAGGAGGACCCCATTATAATCTATGGGGTCCGCCGGTTTCAACGTGTAACCGCTTTTTAAGCAGACAGGGTTTAAGTCCTTTCGGTCCCCAAGTGGACCCGAAGGACGAAAACCCGAATGCTAGTGTGAACCTAGTGCTCAGCTAAGTTCACGTCTGTGCCAGAGTCTCCGTTGTTCATGTAAGGAGATAATCTACACACACACACATTACTGATATGCTAGTGTTGAGCTCTGTACACACAATAAATAAAAAAACCTGCTTCATTAGCAGACTATAGTTCCTTATCACTACTTTTATTTAAAAAAAAACAAAAAAAAAAAAAAAACTTTACGCTCAGACTGTTAAACCTCAGGCTCATACATGCAGTTTTGAGAGCTATAACTTTTTTTTTTTAATATACATTGTGCACTCTGCTCCTACCAGCTGCTTAAATTTTCAAGGATGTTAGGAAGGATATACATGTCCTTGAAGGATTAAAGAGGACCTTTCACCACTTTCATCTTTTGAGGGGCATTTTATGCTAGGTTTACACTACCGTTCAGGTTGGGGAGACCCTGTCCGCTTAAAAAGCGGTTACCAGCGGAGACCCTCAGACCTCGCAGACTATAATCTAGTCAGTATAAAACTAGCAGAGAGAAAAGTCCTCCTTGCAAATGAAACATCACAGCAGCATGTGACCTCAGATGTCAGTGATTTATTACCTGTGATGTCATTAGAAAAGACCGAGGTGGAAACGCATCAGTATTTTTCCACAGAACTTTTCACAGAAGGTCCGCAGTTTTCCTCTGAGCTGCAGTTGTCCAAAAGTAATTGGGTGCGGTACATGTAATATAAGATTAGTCATCAAGCATTTCACATGAACCTTCAGTCGTTTCCCCCCCTCCCCTTTATTTCTTTGCTTTGTAAGCTGTATGACTAAACAGACTGCATAAACTTGTTTGCAGAGAGCAAGAGACGTCCTTGTGACTGGCTTAATCGGAATCCCCTGTAAGAGAAGGCTTAGAACAAACCCTCGTCATATATAGACATAATGTTCTTCCATGTATATTGGTGAACTAAAATGAAAGTGTTTGGATAGTCCGGATTCTGTACTAAATGAATAGTAGTAAGATTTAAGCAGACAATGCTTACAGCAATTGTTACCAAGGCACAGAATCCACTTACAAAATGCATAAATAGAAGATTAAAAAAAAAAAATTGCAATTTCCAGCCCCATATTGCCATTTTGTCAAGTTCTTTTGGTGAATTTAAGGACTAGTGTCTATTTGCTGGTTAGCCAGGGTGTTGTGCCCTGTTGACTCACTGGTACCATCTTGGTATTCTAGTACTTTTCTGTCTGTTCCTAGTGTTCTAGTAGTTTAATATCCAAATCTTCTAGTTTGTTGGACGCCCCTACTGCCAAGTCATGGAAATAACAGGGTTGCACTCAATTGCTGCATTTGACTGAAGTTTTGATGGAATTTTCCAAGGTAGAAACTTGAATAGGGATCTAGTATTTCAAGCAGACCCAATATAAGGATGATATCATTAATTCATACATCAAAATCAAGGAGATGGGTATCAAGAAATATACATTTAAAACCTAGCCTTTAATAAATAAAGCTAGCAAAAGATCTGTAATAAACAAATAAAAATATTAAATATTAAACTCCCATACAAGAGCAGGAGTGAGGGTGCTCTTCCCATAATATCAGTGCTTAGGGTAGCAGATCAACCACACCATTTATGCAGTGGCCACAGGTAATGAATGGTACCGCACTTTAAATGCGTGATCATTTTGGAAACTACACGCCTCACAGAATTTATCAAGTGTTATCATTATTTTGAGGCCAAGAGTGCTTCCCAAAAATTAATGTACAAAGTGAAAATTGAAATTTTTAAAGAAATATGCCACTTCTGTGCCAAATATGTTGTCAGCAGAGACATGCACTCCTGAAACTTTTAAGTGGGTTATCCCTGTGTACAAAAAAAGTTGTATGTGTGGGTGTAAACTACTGTTTGGGCACACAGCAGGGTTCAGAAGGGAAGGAGCACTGTATTTTGAAGCTTTTGGAGTATAGATTTAGAGGGACTTGTTTTGTGTGTTTGACGCCATATTGTTTTTGAAGAGCCCTAGTAGGTGGAATTCCCCAAGGAGTGACCTCACATGTGTGCCCTGCTCTGTGCCCAAACAGCAGTTTATGCCCATGTATGACACTGTTGTACACAGCATAACATACTTAATGCCATATGTGGGTATAAATTGCTGTTTGGGCTCACTTCCGGGCACAGAAGAGAAGGAATGCTATTTGGGTTTGGGACATCATGCCACTTTTGCAGAGTCCCTGAATTGGCAGTAAAGTGGAATCTGCTGACACATAACCCCATTTTCGAAAATACAGTCATGGCCAAAAGTTTTGAGAATGATACAAATATTAATTTTTACAAAGTCTACTGCTTCAGTTTTTCTAATGGCAATTTGCATATACTCCAGAATGTTATAGAGAGTGATCAGCTTAACAGCAATTACTTGCAAAGTCAATATTTGCCTAGAAAATGAACTTTATCCCCCAAAACACATTTCAACATCATTGCAGCCCTGCCTTAAAAGGACCACCTAACATCGTTTCAGTGATTGCTCCATTAACACAGGTGTGGGTGTTGATGAGGACAGGGCTGGAGATCAATCTGTCATGATTAAGTAAGAATGACACCACTGGACACTTTAAAAGGAGGCTGGTGCTTGCCATCATTGTTTCTCTTCTGTTAACCATGGTTATCTCTAAAGAAACACGTGCAGTCATCATTGCACTGCACAAAAATGGCCTAACTGGGAAGAGTATTGCAGCTAGAAAGATTGCACCTCAGTCAACAATCTATCGCATCATCAAGAACTTCAAGGAGAGAGGTTCCATTGGTGCCAAAAAGGCTCCAGGGAGCCCAAGAAAGACCAGCAAGCGGCAGGACCGTCTCTTAAAAGTGTTTCAGCTGTGGGATCGGGCTACCAGCAGAGCAGAGCTTGCTGAGGAAAGGCAGCAGGCAGATGTGAGTGCATCTTGGAGCAAGGCCTGGTCTCAAGGAGGGCAGCAAAGAAGCCACTTCTCTCCAGAAAAAACATCAGGGACAGACTGATATTCTGCAAAAGGTACAGGGAGTGGACTGCTGAGGACTGGGGGAAAGTCATTTTCTCTGATGAATCCCCTTTTCGATTGTTTGGAACATCTGGAAAACAGCTTATTCGGAGAAGAAGAGGTGAGCGCTACCACCAGTCTTGTCTCATGCCAACTGTAAAGCATCCTGAAACCATTCATGTGTGGGGTTGCTTCTCAGCCAAGGGAATCGGCTCTCACAGTCTTGCCTAAAAACACAGCCATGAATAAAGAATGGTACCAGAATGTCCTCCAAGAGCAACTTCTCCCAACCGTCCAAGAGCAGTTTGGCGCTCAACAATGCCTTTTCCAGCATGATGGAGCACCTTGCCATAAAGCAAAGGTGATAACTAAATGGCTCAGGGAACAAAACATAGAGATTTTGGGTCCATGGCCTGGAAACTCCCCAGATCTTAATCCCATTGAGAACTTGTGGTCAATCATCAAGAGACGGGTGGACAAACAAAAACCAACAAATTCAGACAAAATTAAAGCATTGATTCTGCAAGAATGGCCTGCTATCAGTCAGGATTTGGTCCAGAAGTTGATTGAGAGCATGCCAGGGAGAATTGCAGAGGTCCTGAAGAAGAAGGGTCAACACTGCAAATATTGACTTGCTGCATTAACTCATTCTAACTGTCAATATAAGCTTCTGTTACTCATAATATGAATGGAATTATATTTCTGTATGTGATAAAAACATCTGACAAACACACATAAAAACCAGAGGGCAGCAGATCATGTGAAAATATAATATTTGTCATTCTCAAAACTTTTGGCCATGACTGTACACCCCTCAAGGGATTTATCAAGAAAGAACTTTCGAGTGTTGCAAGCATTTTAGTTTCTAGAAGTGAATGCGGAGCTGTAAAGTGAAGGGAAAACTGGAGTTTTTTCCAGAGATATGCCATTTCTGTGCCCAATAGGTTGTACCCACCTTGTGTCAACAGAGAAATACACTCCAAAAACTGTTAAGCAGTTATCCCGGGCAGAAAAACCTTTGGAGCGTTCATCTCTGACACAAGCGGGGTGCAACATATTGCACTCTGAAATGACATATTTCTGGAAAAATTCAGCTATCCATTCTTTTCTGAAAATTAAATACAACACTCAAGGGTTAGAAATGTTCACTGTATTCCTAGATAAATTCATTTATGGGTGTAGTTTCCAAAACGGGGTCACATGTCAGGGAATTTCTACTTTGCTGGCATTTCAAGGGCTCTCCAAAAGTGATATGCTGTCCAAAAACCAAACTGTCTAAATCTGTGCTCCAAAAACTCACACAACACAGCATTCGGCTCTCCGTCGTCTGGGTCCGCTTAAAAAAGCGGTTACCCTGTGGACCCCATAGTCCTTGCAGAACTTCTCTCCACCAATTTTAGGTGGAATCTGCAGTGGGGTCTCCAACGCAGATGTGAACCTAGCCTTAACTGTACTCCAGGCATGTCCAAAGTCCGGCCCATGGGCTAAGTGCGGCTCGTGTTAAAATTTTACCCGGCACGCCAGCACTGTTGCCTTTAGGGGGCCCTACCGGATCCCCACTGCTTTATTTAATAGGCAGTTGGAGTCCAGTAATGGTCTCTATTAATTTACCTATCCTCATTCCTGCTCCCACCAGGGGCACCCATGAGCCACACATTATGTCATCACGACCTGATTGGCAGCGCACAGGTCCCATTGAATGCTTAAGAGGGAGGAAGAGGCAGGCAGCAGTAAGTGAATACAGCCCGGTTCTGCCGATCCAGTTGTCAAAACCAGATTGGCAGAACCGTCGAGAAGTGGCGCGGCCAACCCGGTTCTGCTGCTGGTAGAGCTTGTAGTATTTGAGTGTGAAGAAATTTCATGCCATTTGCAATAATATAAAAAAAAAAAAAAAAAATCATAAAATAATTAATTTGAATTTAATGTTAAAAAGGACCTTTTGGCTTTCTAGCGGTATATACTACCGCACATCTATGAGGATGTGAATGGTTAAGGCTAAGGCCCCACGTAGTGAGCCACAGCCAAAAAGTGCTGTGGAAAAAACTGAGGCAGAAATGCATCTAGGCTTTTCCCGCAATGCTTAAATTATACCTATACGGAAAACACCAGCGTTTCCATAGGTATAATTGACATGTTGCAATTTACAAAAAAATGTTGCGGATATTTTCCTGCAATGTATGGATGGGATTAGCCAGAATCCCATCCTCTTTGCGGATACTGTAAAATGCTGCAGTTTTTGCCGCTGTGTGGTGCCCCAGGCTATAAGAATATCAAGCTGAATGGTCTGCCCCCACTTCAGCAAATCTATTCCTCCTTGGAAAAAGTTTGAACACTATCCAATCAAAATTGCTGACCCAAACCACAATTCTGTCTCTTATAAATGGGAGGGTCATGTAAAAGGAGAGTGTTCTAAAATAATCTTTATTAATGATAATCAAGGTATTATCATGATTATTCAATTAACCATGATCTTGATTTAGGTCATAATCACCCAGCCCTAGCTCCTTGTCTTCAAGACTATCATCTATTGACGAATCAGTGAAAATGGGGGGAGGGAATAGGACTCCTAGTGTACGGGTAAACCCATAGTGTATGGGATCCTGGGCGGTCGGCTTTGCTCATGAGATGAGGTCAAGTGCCTCAAAGATAAGGGTTGGTAAAAAGTAGTATTTAGGAAAGGCTTTTTTTTTTTTTTTTTTTCTTTTCCAGTGAGGTTTCTTTGTGGTATTTTGGGTGGGTTAGATTTAGGATGAGAGTTGGTAGGCTGGATTCCCCTAGATGCCCATATATTCTACATACAGCCAAAGTGCCAGATAATGGGCAGAAAATCCTTCCCGCAAAACATGATCTTTTTCAAAACTACTAACTGGCTGAGAGGCATATAGTTGGATCTTTAGTGTCTATTATTGTACCCATTATTATGTATTTATCAGGATATCCTATAGAAGTTTCTACTTTAATGCGTCATTGACTTCATTAATTAGTCATTTACACAACAGTCAGCATTCTGTTAATAAATAGATTACATGAGGGGATTCTCATTGTATTCCATGCATCGGAGCCTGGTGTTGCATTCATTTTTCTAGTACATTGATAGAATTCATAAAATAAACCTAATTTGGTATGATTTTGAAATACTCATGTAAAAAGTCATTTTTGCATACGACTGACAAATCTTACGTAAAAATTATATATATGTTGTGATTTTTAAATTTGGCTCATGTTTGTAAAGTAAGGCCGGGTTCACATCTGCGTTCGGGGAGTCCGCTTGGGGACCCCGAACGGAAACCTATGCACACACAAAAAAAAAAAAGCGGTTCCCTGGCTATACCCGCACACCCCATAGATTATAATGTGGTCTGTGTGGTTTCCGCTCGGTTTCCACACGAAACATGCGGAGAGAAAAGTCCTGCAAGCAACACTTTTCTGTTCGCATGTTTCATGTGGAAACCACACGGACCCCCTTTATAGTCTATGGGGTCCGCGGGTATACCCGGGTAACTGCTTTTTTTTTTTTTTTTTTTTTTTTTTCCATCCATGTAGGTTTATGTTCGGGGGGGGGGGGTCCCAAGCGGACTCCCCGAACGCAGATGTGAACCGGGCCTAAGGCTGTAGTTGCATCTCAGTCAGGATTTCAGTTTCTCTTTTCTGTTGCAGGAACAGATTAACAGAAACAGGTCACTTTAGAAGGCCATTTCTCCTGAGCATGCATGTTTATTTCAACAAGAAGAGGGTAACAAGCCGCTGCCAGACCCCTTATTTACTGTGGCAGTAATGGGTCAAGCATGTTGAAATCCAACATGCTTGATCACTTTGTCTCTTGTCTTCTGACGCTAGGTTCACACCTACTTTCAGGTTTCCGTTTGGGGTTTCCACCCGACAAGGGCGAAAAAAGAATATGGACAATATGGCAATACAAGCCTCCAACAACAGATGATGCTGTCTGAAAGAGTGTTTATACAGAGGCCCCTGAAAGTGGTACTATTTTCATCTATTTGCGTCTTCTAGACACCCAGTTGAAAGCTGTAAGCTGAAGAGTGGAGAGGAGGCTTGCAGCGCTTTTCTCTCTGCTTTTTTTTTTTTAAACTGGTTCCGGGAAGGAATCCCCGAACGTAGTAAAAGCGCTGGTGTGAACCTAGCCTGACGTTGGACATTCAGGAGGCCCTGGTTATGCTTCAGTGCTTAGAATCCCACTAAAATCTAAAATACCTACAGTGTCAGAATGCTTTCTTTTTTTTTTTTCTTTAACTGCTTAATGTGAAATATATAGGGCAATAATCAATAAGGATAAAATATAACGTTAATTAAATCCATTAAAAAAAGACTACTTTAGTACTGCATATGGATTTTTTACCACAAGTGTACGAACAGACTGACAGCTTGTAGGGTCTGGTCACATGCATAAATACTAGTTGTGTGCCTCAAAACCATGCCAAATTGTAACCTTTCAAGTTTCATTGATAAGACATGGATGCAGATCGCACGGCTATTTGTGGACTAATACCCCCATTGAATCAATATCTCTCTGGCTACCTGTGCACAAATATTAATACTCAATGTATAACATCTGTAAACCCTCAACACTTTTCACCCCTCATGCGCGAGAAGAGGGGAACAACAGGAGTTTATTATGCAGGAGGCAGCATAAGCTGCTACTATGACTATCTGTTCATGAAGGCAGATTTAGTGATAGTATTAAAGCAATCTGCTTCCTAAAAACCTGTATAGACCTCACATGAACATAAGGTTTCTAACCTCAATTTTTTTAATTGTTTCAGCGGGTGATTTTGATAAAATTTGGAAAGAACACTGCAAAGATGAAGGAACACTATGTGAATATGCTGTTGCAATGAAAAACCTAGCAGATAATCACTGGGCGAAGAAGTGTGATGGAGAAGGTCGTATTGAATGGTGTCTTGGGTAAATAATTTGTGTATTACTATAATATTAAATATATTTCTGCCCAAACACGTGCTGTATTACACAGATATTCTACCCTCAAAGTGTTTATCTCTATGACTCACAGACTCCACACAATAGCAAATAGAGCGGTTGTTGATACAATGTGCATGGACCTTTTAGGCTTTGTACAAACCATCTTGCAGGATCCATTTATTTAAAGCTAAAACAAAGACTGGGTCATGTTGCCTAATCTGGAACATCTTTCCAAAGAACCCAAAAGTGCCCACCACAGAAAACTACTGTGCACTTGGCTGTACATAAGCTGCTTAGTACAGAGGTGTTATGGCTGTCTGATCTCTCTTCAGGTTCTTTTTCTCCTAAGGCCTGAAATTGTTTGTTCTACAGAATGGAGAAGACAACATTTTTCTACCCTCTCCCAAACCTCTCAGAGGTTACCAGAGGTTGCACTTCATTTTACTGCAAATGAAAAATCTGCCTCAGATTCCTTTTTTCTCTTTCATGCAGTGTGAACATATCATAAAACTAAGCCAACGTTTGTTGTATGTATATATTGTAGTTAAAAATATCTCCCCAAATTTTGCCAGTTGTTATTTTTATGGTAAACAAACTGTAAATTTTGTCAGTTGAATTCCTTTTTTATAGAATTTTAATGCTACACTATATTGTATACCAGAACTTTATTATACGTTTTAAATAATTATAATATTTTTAGTGTCTGTCAAGAATATTTCTTCAATGGAGGCAAGAGAAAAGCTATTGAGAAAGATGCAAGGAGAGCCGCCTTAAATAATCCCCAACCTCCTAGCTCTGATCATTTACTTCTGTCTGGCCTTGATGTTTCAAATGTCACATCAGCAAATCAAAAGTAAGTGTAATTTTGTTTTTGGAGAGTATATTTTTAATGTAGGAAAACTGATATGTAGTTGTAGTGTTCAGGGCCGCCATCAGGGTAGTACTGGCAGTATTGCTGTCAGAGGCCTGGTTGCAGTGCTCAGTGAAAGGGGCCCAGCGGCCAGAGAGATGACAAATCAACTTACTGGCTGAACGTTGTCTGCAATACGGAACTCCAACAACAGATGATGCTGTCTGAAAGAGTGTTTATACAGAGGCTCCTGGAAGTGGTACCATTTTCATCTTCTAGACACTCAGTTGAAAGCTGTTAGCTGAAGAGTGGAGAGGAGGCTTCCTACTGCTCCCCCGATAGATATTACTTGTAACACTTCTGGCAGTTCCTGTCGCAGCTTCAGGATTATATTTCATAAGTATATGGTCTGTACTGATAACCTATAATGTAAGTGCCTGGGTTCTGAGCTTCCGGGAGTGTAGGTAATAAATCTACTGGAACAGCCGAAGTCCCAAGAGTCTGAAAGAAGAATCATCATGCCAGCAATCTCTAGCCTCCCCCCCCCCCCCATCCTCAATAATAGTGTTGAGGTAAGGGGCATGTGTGTGTGTGTGTGTGTGTATAATATAAAAATATATTATAATTAATTTATAGTATGCATCTATAGATATAAGCATACTGTGTGTGTGCGTGCGTGCGTGTATATAATGTACGTATGTGTATACATCCATCTATCTATTCATTCTCCCTGTATGGGTGTATGTGTGGGTATTGTCTGCAACTACATGAGCGCACTGTAGTATGTAAATGATGTAGACTGTTGCCCCCGCTCCAGTCACATAGCCCACCCACCCCAGCCAGAAGCCAGTCATGTAGCCTATCTGCCCTTCCCAGGCTGTCCTGTTCACATATTCCCTTACCCGCACATGCCCTCAACATCCCTGAATGAACCCAGCCTTTATGATAAACTGTGGTAGAAGACATCATCTTTCTTTTACACTGTTGCGGAGGCAGAGCTTCTCTCAACTTACTGCTGCTAGGTAGCTGAATATTGCTGTAGGCGTATTGCAACAGTAGAACATGGCATTCTGTAGCATGAAGCATGAATAACAATTGATGAATTAGAATGTTTATTTTGGCTAGACTAATTGCTTCACCCAGATGGGTGAATTGGGAATGATTGCGTGCCATATGCCTTTGTTACATTATATATAGAATGTGTTTCAGTTGTTGGTATAAAGCACCCAATTATTTATATAGATTACCTTGATCAGATTTGTGACTACCTAGATCAAAAGTTTAGAAAAAGAGGGAATATTGGTTACTAAATTCTTCTCTAAAAATCGTTTATACTAAATCAACTAAAACCTTTCTACTTTGTGCCATACATGTAAAACAAAAGGCTGAAAGTGCAACTTCGCTCACAAAAAAGTGTAAAGTAATTATATTTATATCAGCAAAACGTTATTGTAGCATTCAAAAGACCAAGACTCATTGTGTTTTTTAAAAAAAAAAAAATCTCATACTTTCTCCTTTCCCTTGGTCCTAGTTTGTGTCCTATTACAATAAAAACTGAGAAATTTATAAAGAAATCTTCTCTCTATTTTTGTCCGTTGTTATACATTTTCTGATACACTCTAACAAGCAACAATAATCTGTCTGCAATTACTTTTACCGAAGAAAAGTGTCGCACAAAAGAAAATAAGGAAATGTAAATAATAAATAAATTTTTCGAGGATGGGGAGGAAGATAAGTCTCCTCTACTGCTCTCTTATATGGGGTATGGGTGGGGGTGGATCAAAATCAATTATAAATTCCTCCATATTCCCCTAGACTATGTGACCTCCCATACTCCTTTAATTGAGTGAGTGCTGGCCGATCCCAGCTTAACACATAGAGACATATTGGACTCATTTGAGAGCGCAAACTGGTTCTTGCTCTGAAAATAAGATGAAAAGTGTCTCGCAGATCTTGCTTTACCCCCTCAAGGAGTATAAGATGGGTCTCTATCCGACTTGAACCTGTTTTAAATGCCAAGCCCCAGAATTTATACTAATATTTATGGCCTTGCCCTGTTATCCAGAAGCTATAGAATCGTATTTGTCTGTTTTTCACGACGACTCTCACTAATTTCATACAGATTATCCTGCAGATTATTACATTACATCTCGGGAGCTGGGGACCAGGCTTCATTCCCCCCCCCCACCCCCCCTCCCTTTAAACTGTTCCTAGATGAGCTAGGTTTGGAGGATGGATTGGGCGGAATCTTCATTTAACAAGGAAAGCATGGTGCGACTTTTGACATTTGGGAGAGTCTTATTCCCAAGCTTCCACAGCGTATACAGACTGAAGTTGGTGTGCTTTACCGCCACGATGTGGTATTAAGTGGGTACTAATGGGGGATGCCCCTTTGTAGTGGTGCCCTATTAGAGCTATCGTTTATTTTGTGGCCTCTTATTGGTGTATGTGGAGGGGTAGTTGGTGGGGCCAGGGTGGCCCCATGGTCCTGGGGGGTGCCCCTGCATCTAGTTATGGATCTGAGGTGGGCCTGTTCCTCCTGGGGAGGGGATGTCTGGGATGATGTAGCGGGCACCTGTTCTCTCACGCCTCATAATCAGAAATTATAGCACATGAAATTACATCCAACCTGGTGGTGTTCTTATATCTGTTTTGCCTTCCCTATTCAACTTTATTCCAACACCCCCCCCCCCCACCCTTCCTGTCCCTCTTTCTTTTCTTTACTGTGTTTTGTACAAGTTGATAACATTTTATTTATCTTTCAGCTTTTGCACTGATTAAATTATTTGCATCACTTTATTGTCTGCAATAGTGTCTATTGTGAAAGGATTTAAGGATTTTTAGATTCATGCTGTAAGATCAGTTCAGAAAAGGCCTGTTTGCCATAGACTGAGTAGTTTCTAGTGAAATGTTTTTTCTGGCCTAAAAATATTGATGACCTAAGCTAAAGATATCCAGTTGGCGGAGGTCTGCCACCCGGAATAACCTTTGATCAGCTGGTCTCAGCAGATGATAAACAGAGAATGGAACATGAAGTAGACTGCTTTCTTCTCTGTAGTGGTAAAACTGAGTCATTGAAGCTTGGTTCCTATTCATATGAATGCAGTACCTGGTCTGACCACTACACAGGGAACACAGCTGTCTACTTTTGTTCCACACTCAGTGCATCATCTGTTGAGAACAGCTGATCGAATGGGTGTCGAGTGTCAGACCCCCACTACTAATCTCATAGGTCATCAGTATTTTTAGCCTGGAAAACCCCTTTAAATGAAATGCTGCATTCTTAATATTCAGCTACCAAAAATCAATGGCACATCTGTTCTTGTCAAGCTTCAATAAAATTACTTTAACAGTAGACTGATAGGGAAAACACAAGTCACTTCCAAAGTTTACAAACTGCTCAGATATGCGACTTATCCAGAAAACTCCTGACAACAGCTGGGAGGACATTTGCCATTGCTAGTGCTAAGCTGAATGCACAACAAATCTTGAAAATTGTAGGCACAGATGTTTAAATGCCATACTTGTATTATTTTGTAAACTTGGTTCACAAGTGAAGTGCCATCCTATGTGTGAAAACTTTTCATAATTTAAAGGGGTTGTCCAGGCTAATTTAAAAAAAATTGTTTTTCTTAATTAGGCCTGGGGAGGTAAAAGTGTGTGTGTGGGGGGGGGGGGAATACTCATTCCCAGTGCGGTCCATTAGCTGTGTTGCTTTCTTTCGGTGGAAGTCCCTGTGGCACGTGACCACTGAGGCCAATCAACGGCCTCGGCAAAGGACACAGGATGTCTTTTCCTGAGGCCAATCTGTGGCCTCGGTGGAAGGGACACGGGATGTCACAGCTGGCAAGGACTTTTCATCAGAAGACAGTCGAGCACCAGTACCAGACCATGCTGGGAGGGCACCGGAGCATCGGGGACATGTGAGTATATGGGGGGCCCCCCCCAAAGGGCTCCAAAGATTTGTAATCTGACTTGTTGCCATCAGCAACATCTTCAACTTATATAGCACCTGTCACCATGGGAATGCAGTCTAAACTGCTGTCTTCTGTCAGAAATATAGAAATCCTGATGGAAGAAAACTTCTGTCTTGTTTTTTACATGTGGATGAATGCAGGCGGACAGTCAATGGAGGGGTCTGTCGGGGTCTGTCTTTTAATGTCCATTGTTATGCTCTTGTGACGGGTGAGAGCAATGGGCATCAAATAACAGTATTGTGAACCCAACCTAACTTGTATATTAATCTTTGCTTATTCTGAGTCAAATTGGTGGTCTTACGCCATGATAGACAACCTTTTTCTGTAGAAGTGTGCACACGGAGATATCTCCATCGGTGAGTAGAACTGACCCTTGACTGAACTCTCAAACTCAGAATGAGCAGCTATATAAATTTATAAAATGGAAGTTATACCAAATGTATTGCCACAAAACGATGCATATTGGCCTGCATTTTAATGCAACCTGTTCCCTTTTTAAAGGGTTATTTTGGTTTCAAGAGAGAAATGCATCTCTGTAATTCTGAGGGGCTGGTCTTACTACTCAGTCGTCAACAGGCAGTGAGGAATGCTCCCAACAGTACATTTCTGTATTCTTATACAGTGAAGAGGGGTGGGCCATACAGGCCAACAATGATACTGAGCTGTGAGGCTGGCCCCTCTGATAGTGATATTGCTGAAACTAACAAAAGCAACTACAAAACGCTATTAGTTTGGGAGGAATTTCTGCGCAATGAATTATTGAGGCTCCATGCAAATTTTAAAAAGCAATTATAATGGAATAAAAACAGTTCTATACCTTATTGAGTAGTTGGATAGGTTTTTTTTTTTTTTTTTCTTGCATTTCTTGATTAAACATATACAATTTGTCCTTCTTATTAGCTTTCATCTTCCTGGGAAGATCCGATTGCTTGATGTAGGCAGCTGCTATAATCCTTTTATGAAGTATGAAGGCTTTCTGGCTGTTGGTATCGATATTGTCCCTGCTGTTGAGGTAAGCTAGCCCATTTCTATCTAAAGACTATCCTAATCATTTTAATTTTGTGGATAAAAAACTCGTCTAACCGTATTGCAGACATAAATTAAAGCTGATGACCATAGCAACCAATTGGACACTAGATTTTATCTTTCCACTTTATAAAATTAAAGTGATCTAGTTTTGCCATATACTGCCTTTCATAAATGAGGCCCACTTATCCAAAGAAGGCAAACACTCTAGTAAATTTAACAAACCTCTAATGCTTTGTAAACCCAGTGCTACACAATGAGATAGATTTATTAATCTCTTTAATACTGTGCAAATGTAGACTAGAGAGTCTTAATGGGGTTGTTCGGGATAAAATTATATTTCTACACTAAACAAAACACCCTCCCTCTTCCTACCTTCTAACTTACTTATATATTTACCCAGATTGCCAGGATGGTCTTGTGACCACCCCAGGCACATTTTCAGATTTTTGACGGAACATCACCTATAATAACCACGGGACGTCACTTCCTTCAGTGGGGGGCCAGCTCCTCTTCTTCTTGACATCTGCCGATGCCTGCACAATAGTTGGCTACAGCGCATGCCGGAACTCTATCCAGGCGCTGGCAGACGTCAAGAAGAAGAGGAGCCAGCCCATCTGAAGGAAGTGATCTCCCGTGCCCAGAAGATCCAGCAGGAAGACAGGTAAGTATGATTGGGTGGGTTGAGTGAGTTAGTTGGGAAGGGCTAGTAGTGGGTGAGCTAGCTAGGGAGACACGGAGGGAATATGAGGGAGTGAGAGAGGGAGGTAGTTGGAGTCAGCTCTGAGTGAAGCGCAATGCATCATGGTAGCTGTTGGAAAACAGAACAGGAAGCTACCCTTGTAAACAAATGCAGAAGATGCCAGGAGCTCCCAGAAATCTCTCCAAACACTGCTAAAGGTATTTGGCTGCATGCACTTTTCAAAATAGGTTAATGGGGTTTTTTTGCCTGGAAAACCCCTTTGAGGAACGGTCACCAGATCTTAGCCTAATGCAAATTTCAGATACTGTGTTTCTCTGAAAATAAGACAGGGTCTTATATTATATTATTTTTTGCTCTGAAAAAAGGGCTAGGGCTTATTTTCGGGGTAGGTCTTAATTTTTTCCGTGAAGAACAATCACACATTTAATTGCGTTTTAATTCAACTTTTATCAGACGTGAAACAGCGAAAAAACAGCAGTTCGGCACTTTTGATCTTTTTTTTTTTTTTTTTTCACTACAGCATTCACCCATAGAGGTAAAATATTTTTATAAGTCTATAGCCTGGGAGTTTTCGGACACAGGGATACCTAATGTGTATGTGTTTCACAGTAATATTTTATTTTTATATGTATTCTAGTGGAAGTTGGAGGGGGCTTGAACTTATTATTTTGTGGTGTGTGTGTGTGTGTGTGTGTGTGTGTGTGTGTGTGTGTGTGTGTGTGTGTGTTTTTTTTTTTTTTTTTTTTTTTTTTTTTTTTACTGAACCCCTCCTAGGGGGCTTGAACCTGCAATCATCCCATAGACTGCAATACAACCTATTGCAGTCTATGGGAGATTATCTACATTACTATTGAGGCAATAGTAATATTCCTATGACAGGCCTGGGAGCCTTCATAACGCTCCCGGCTGTTAAAGGAACTGGTCGGCTCCTGCGATCTCACCCAAGGGAGCCGGCCTGCAACTTCAGAGGTACGGGTCTGGAGGGGACTGGCTCCGGGGATAGTTTATCTGCTTTGGGGGGTCACGGACTGGCACACTTAACAATGCCCGCGATTAGCGGACTCTGATCGTGGGCATTAACTGCGGGTCTCCACTGTACAAGGAGACCCGGTATAGCAGCTATACGGGGTGGGGACTGCGGGGGAAAGCGCGGAGGTCACGCAATGCCCGCGGTCCGAGTCCGTTCTGATCGCGGGCATTAATTCATTCTGCTACTTTGGTGGTGCCTGTGATCAGGGTAGACACTGACCGTGGGCATTAACTCCAGGTCTCCGCGGAGACCCGGTACGGCAGCTATGGTAACCGCTCAGCAGAGCGGCCGCCATCTTTAAGGACCCGGCATCCGCTGTAATCGCACAGCAGATGTCGGGAAGGGGTTAAATTAGCTAGGGCTTATTTTTTGGAGTAGGGCTTATATTTCAAGCCTACTCAAAAAAACCTGGGAAACGTAGCTAGGGCTTATTTTCGGGGTAGGTCTTATTTTTGAAGAAACACGGTAGTTAGGCAAGTGGGCGGTAACACTGTTTTTCTTAGGACAGAGTCTCTGTGTGCTGTATGTCATGCAGTGTTACCTCCCACATGGCTATTAAACACTAACCAGACACAGCTGAACAGATTTAGATAAAACACCATAATGAGATGTCATTGGGCTTTTCAATGGTAACAGGTCTTCTTTAAAATACACCTAATTTATCACAGTGGCTGGTGCTGGGTGAAAATCCTTTTCATTTTTAGACTGTCTAGTTGGCATACTTTGTGTTAGTAACCTGCGCCAGAATTTTGTTGCAGTTTGTCTTATTTTAAGGCCTGTCCACTTTTGTGAGAAGCCTGCCCTTTCTCAAAAAGCCCTACCCTCTTGTCAGACAAGGGGGGAAAACCGCATCTAAAACACATAGTAAATCAATATATAATAAAAGCACAGCATGTATAGAAGTACTTTGGTGCAAATTAAACTGCATAGCTTAGTAAATCTGCTCCTAATGACTTTGAACATGTGGTGTTTTTTTTTTGGGGGGGGGGGTTAAAGGTTGAAATCCATTTTCTTCAGCTGTACAAATACACATTAGACAATACAGACGATGATCTGGACAGTATGCAAAATTAAGGCAAAGATTGTAGAGAAAGCCAGTGTGCATATAAAAATAATAAAAGCCAATGTACATAGAATAAGAACTTGAAAATGACGAGAGATCAAACTTCCATGTTGAAGGTCTTGCTTAGTGGATGTGCAGCCCCTGCTGACAGCTCCAAGATATCCTGCAAAACTTTGAGTGACTTGAAAGGCCCAGAACCCAAAGTGTAACAATCTTTTAGCTGTGCAAATCACTGTCACATGATACATACTTGATATCTATGGGAACAAGGTCACATACAACTAAGACCTGCAACAGAATCAAGCATATTTGGATTTTGTGCTGCTGTCATGTTGGAGTTTCATGTGACACCATTGAAATGCATTATCCAAGATTCTTAGTGCTGGCTATAGTGCCCAGCCATTTGGTCCTAGCCCAGAAGATATGGTGTCACCTACCAGATGTGTGGCACAGCCTTGTGCTAAGTTGCACTGATGTCATCTAGAATAGTAGAAGACTATTTGCATAATTTACTTATATGCTTGAATGTTAAGGGACTTTTGGAGTGGCAAACTGAGGAACACTGTCATTGCTTCTTAAACTAACTTATGCATTCTTTTGTTATAGACTGTATTCAAATGTGACTTCCTGAACTTGCAAATCCAGAGGCCACTTCAGCTTGCACCAGATGCCGTTGACGCTTTCCTGAAGCAGCTGAAGAGTCCCGTAGATTACTTACCTTCTGAATTATTCCACGTTGTAGTTTTTTTCTCTCCTCCTATCTTACTTCCCTTCACGGTACCAACGGTGGATTTGTTGTAAGAAGGCTCATGAACTCCTTGAACTCAATGGCTTGCTGCTCATTATTACCCCAGATTCTTCTCATCAAAATCGACATGCAATGATGATGAAGAGTTGGAAGATTGCCATTGAATCTCTTGGCTTCAAACGTATGACCTACTCCAAATTTTCCCATATGCATCTTATGGCATTTAGGAAAACGTCACTGAAAACAACAAGCGATTTGATTACCAGGAACTATCCAGATATGCTTTACATCCCTCAAGATTTCAATACCGTGGCAGAAGAGGAATCCTCCAGCCCTTGTTATGTGCGGTCTGAAGTGGAAGATGAACAGATAGCATATACTTTTTCTGAGTTGCCAGATGCTCCTTATGATTCAGACTCTGGAGAAAGTCAGACCGGCGCAATGTCATTCTATGAGTTTGAAGATCCTATCCTCCTTCTCAGCTAAGATGGGCCAATTAAAGGCAAAGACTTGAATCAAGATAAAAAGTTTACAGTTTGCTATTTTTCCTACTCCTGTATTTTAGAGATTTTTACTGTTGTGGAGAACTGGATAATACTTTGTAGTAATTGCTATACGGTTAGAGCATTTTTTTTTTTTTTTTTTTTTAAAGAACACAAGGTACTTGCTACATGTTTGGGTCTGCACCTGACTCATGCCATTTCTACTTTCATATCATCTTTGATCACACTTTATACACCATTGCTATGCCCTGAGTGGTGCAGCTAAAAAGAGGGAACATTGCATTCATATTTCAGAAATTTTGGCTTGTCACTTTTTCTGAATTACGTTTCAACTGTTCACTAGTCGGCTGTAGAAAAAGAATGCACAGTCTATCCATTAAGATAATGCTTTTCAAAGAATTTCACTTCCAAATGATCAAAGAACAGAGGAAAGCAATGTATATGTTACACACAGTAACTTGTATTACTTCCTAAAAGAATAAGTCACAGTTTCATGAATAAATATTGCACATGTGAGTTGATATAAGGCATAATTCACACAGGTTTTGTTTTTTGTTTTTTTTCCCCTCAAGGAACATTGCAGCTAGGTTATACCTTAAGGCTTAGGCCACACAAAGTGAGCACACAGGTCACTGTGCACTGCATGCTTCAGTTACAGCATGTTCATAGATTTGATTAAATCTTGTTCACAATGCTGCTACTGTAGATTGTAGCAGGTTAGCTGATGGCAGGATTGTGGCAGGTAACATGCAGCAAATATACTCCTCATTTATTCCCAGCCTAGAGGGCTTTCCAAGGTGGTAAGTGCCTGACTGTGGGGGCCACGGATCTCAAATATGGGTTTCTGCGTCCCCTATTTGAATGGAGATGTGGTCAAGCATGCATACTGTTGCTCCTTTCATGTTCCATACAAATGCTGAGTCCAGCACTTCCCTTTCTCTAGCAGTCCCATAGAATTTTGAATGGAATAACAGTGCACATGTTTGATCACCACCCATTGAAACTGGGTTACACAGATTTGTGGGACTACTGTAATCCCTACCATTCAGGGATCTGTCACCTATTCTGTGGATAGGGGATAAATTGCAACGTTTAAAAAAAAAAAAAAAAACCCTTTAAGCTAAAACCCCACGTAGTGAGCCACAGCCGAAAAATGATGGGGAAAATACCGTGGTGGAAACGCATTGCGGTATTTTTACGCAATGTTTTTCACAGGAAGTCCACATAGTTTTCCTCTGTGGACTTTCTGCTTCTATTATACCTATATGGAAAACGCCAGCATTTCCATAGGTATAACTAACTTGCTGTGATTTACAAAAACACAAGCATTTTTAAAATAGCAGCATTTCCACTGCATTTTTTTTTTTTTTTTTTTTTTTTTAACCCTCGTCCGGCTGAGTAGGTACAATTGTACCTATTCCTATGCAGCCTGTAATGTTGTAAAATTATGCAGCCTGACGAGGGTTAAAATGCAATGTGTGGATGGGATTAGGCAGCATCTAATCTTTGCAGGTAATGTAAAATGCTACGTTTTTGCAATATGGGGACCTGGCCTTAAACTTTATAGTAAATCCCTTAGACTTTTCTATAGGACTTCAAAAATGCATTTACCAAATAAAAAACATGCTGTGAAAAACTATTGGAATTATATAGCTTTTTTTTTTTTTTTTTTTTTTTTTTTTGAAACACTGAGTGAGTGTGTGAAAGGGGCCTTATAGTTCTAGTATGACATATGTTGCACACTGTTTTATGATCTGGGAGGGATATTGGATTGTTAAGATGTTTTCTGTTCTGTTAAATTGTACCTCGTTTTGTAACTTTGCACTGAAAACAAAGGTTTGATTTGCTGTTCTGTTCTGAATAAGTTGTGTTTCAGTAGGGTTTCTTTTTTTTTTTTTTCTAGTAGTTTTGAACAATCCTAGAGATGCTTGATATTGCCTTTTGTGAAAATGTTAAGCATTATTAAAGTTATTGGTACCACAATATGGAAATACTTCATATTAATATTTTCATTGATCAATGCCAGTATTAAGCTCTGCTAAAATATTGTCTTCCGAATAAAAAAATAAGACTACAATAAGCAATCAGAACTTTCTTTGGATTATTTTCAACATTAGAATCCATCTGTTGCAGGTGCGACTCCGGGTTTATGTGGGCCCTTAGGAAACTGGGCTTCAGTGGGCGCCATTGCGGCGCATCTCATGTCTGTTCTTAAAGCAGTTGGGGGGGGGTTATGACCCCCTTATGCCCCCACACACTATATAATGGCCCCTCACAGTTTATTTGTCCCTCTTTTCCCATAAAGTATAATGCTGAGCTGAGTATGCAAATCGTCACATGTGGGGTATTTCTGTACTTGGCAGAAATTGCATATCAAATTGTGGGGCACATTTTCTTTAACCCATTGTGAAAATGAAAAATTTGGGTCTAAAGCATTGTTCTATTGGGGGGGGGAGAAAAAGTAATTTTTTCATTTTGACGACCCAACGTTAAAATCTGTGAAACAGCTGTGGGGTCAAAATTCTCATTATACCCCTTCATAAATTTCTTGAGGGGGTGTAGTTTCCAAAATGGTCACTTTTCAATTGCACTGAAACTTTAGGGCCATAAGACATGGCCCTGGAAAACTAATCCAGCAAGATTTGCTTTTTATAAGCCCAGTGGTGCTCCTTCCCTTTGGTGTGCTGCAGTGTGCCCAAATAGCAGTTTAACCGCTTCCATACCAGGCACATTTTCAAGTTTTTTTTGTATGTGTGGATTTGGAGGGCTATAACATTTTTATCATTTGCGTTATTCAGCTAATTTCTGCGTCTTTTTTCAGTGACACATAGGGCTTTGTTTTTTATTTTTGCATGTGTGTTAATTTTTTTTTTTTTTTTTTTTTATATCCGGGTAAATATAAACAAAAGAGGAGGGAAAACGGGTCTGTTTTTCACTTTTCATATATATTTATATATATTTTATATATATATATATATATATATATATATATATATATATTATATATATTATTTTTTATTTTTTTTTTTAACACACAGTGCTACTAAAAAAAAACTTTATAAAATAGTTTTTCCTCTCTGTTACAGTAATTTTATTTTTTATGATGTCATCAGGGTGGGGCTATAACCTGAAATAAGGGCATTTTATTTTTTTAATTTTTATTTACTTTTTTTTTTTTTTTTACATTGTGTCTCCATAAGGTCATAGACCTTTGGGGACATCTGATGCAGCCTCCTGCACGTTGCTTTCACATAACTATAGAGCTGATCTGGATCCTGTAGGACCCAGCAGCTCTAACGGACGCTGATCCCGGCGGATCACATGACTGCTGGGTCGGAGGGGAGCCGCAAGATGGCGGCGCCCATAGCACTGTGTACAGCGCACATTCAGCGCTGTATACACGGCGATCGGGATGGCAGGGGAGGTAATAAACCTTCCCTGCCTTCTCTAGGGGAGCTCAGGCTGAAGTTACAGCCGGCTCCCCGTTTCAGCAGCTGCAAGATTTTGTGCAGTTGCTGAATTCCTTCTAGACGTATATAGTCTATGGGCGGTATGGAAGCGGTTATATCCACATGTGGGGCATTTCAGTGTTTGGGAGAAATTGCATAATAAATTGTGTTATGCATTTTGTTGTTATTCCCTTCTAAATGTGTAACTTTTTGAAGTACAATTTGTCCCGCAAGAATTAAGCCCTCATATGGCTCTGTGAATCAAAAAATAAAAAAATTATGGCTTTTGGAAGGCAGGGAGTCAAAAAATAAAAATCTAAAAATGCCTGTGGAGGGAAGGATTTAAAATCCCCTTCAGAACTGAAGTGGTTCCTAAAAGTGTGTTTCGGATATTTTATTGTAAATTTGTTAAATCGCTGTTAGACTTGTAAGCCTTCTAACATCCAAAATAATTTCAAAGACAATTAAAACGTGATGCCAACATAAAGCAGATATATAGTGGATTTCTACGAAATGTCCTACTATTTCATAGATAAATGTAAAAAATATCAACAATTAGTTTACCACTAGCATGAAGTACAATATGTCACGAAAAACATTACAAATCGCTTGGGTAAGTTAAAGCGTCCACATAAAGTAACACATGTCAGTTTTTGGAAAATGAGGCCTGGTCCTTAATGTGTTTTTAGGCCATGTCCTTAAAGGGTTAATGAACGCTTGGCCAACTATCTGCTTTGGCTGCATTTACCTTTTTTTTTTTTTTTTTTTTTTTTTTTTTTTTGAGGAAAAACATTCCTAAAAAGTCCCTACAACTTATAGTTTTGTGCTATATGCTTCCTTAATGATTGTGTAAAGCACTGATAAAGATTTTTCTCAATCAGAGAGAGCTGCACATCTGAACAGCTTTTACCTTCCCTGCACTACATTGATCTCTCAGATCAGTGAAGGAAAGGCGAAAGGAAGTTGCACTCTCTATACTGCAGCTGGTGGATCGCAATGCTCAGCTGTGCAGACCCATGGCTCCTGGCCCTCAATAATGACAAAGGGTTGGGAGAAATACTTGCCTCCGGGCCACTGCTCCTTAAGCCCAGTACACTAGAACAGCGGTAGCAGTGGTCATCCCTTCTGCCTGCAGAGACACATTACTCATGTTCAGAAAGCAGGGAAGATTGGCAATCACTGCTGCCACCATTGTGATGCAACTGGTTAGTGAATTGTCAGATCTGAGTGGGGGCACTCAGGAGCATTATACTGTATGAGGGGGGTACAAATGCCCCATTAGTGCCCATCACACAGTATAATGGTCCTTAGTTCCCGCCACATAGTATAATACTCCAGTAGTGCCTGCCATACATTATCATATCCCATTAGAGTCCCCCATGCAGTATAACTGAATTTCCCCACTGTGGGACTATTAAAGGACTATTATTATTAACATTCCATCAGTGCCTGCCACACAATATATAGTGTCTCCCATACAGTATAATGTCCCATTAGTGCTCATCACACATTTATCCGCCAAGGAATGTAATATTATGAAATATTTTTACAGTAATGAGACGGTAGTACAATATAGAATCTGAAAAGATGTATGCTTTGTTTATGCATTCTTTTTTTATATAAAATATATATAATATAGAAAATTTCAGATCTGTGTACACGAGCACACGCATGCTTTCACAAGTGCACCACTGTGTGGCTAGGTTCACGTCTGCGCCAGGCCTTCCATCGTTCGGGTACCTCAGCGGACCCGGACAACGGAGAGCCATCGGATGTCCTCCATTTTCATACTAAATGCAACGGAGAGAAAAGTCCTCCATGTAGGACTTTTCTCTCCAACACTTTTTGGCGGTTTCTGCCGGGGAGTCTCCGTTGACTCCAGCGCAGATTTGAACTAATCCTGAGGCGTGTGAGGCTGATATTATACTGTATATTGCGAGCAATTTCAAAAGAAAATACAACCTGTTAATCTTAGTAAGCAAAGGTGTAATTGAGCAAGAAACAAGTTTATTTTGCAGAGTAGTTCTAATGTTAACATTACATATCAATATTAACAGATTAGTGGTCACATGATTAGATTTGATACAAAAACAACCGCAATATTATGTCTCTTTTTGTAGAGAACAGGAGCTTTTAATTACATTTTGTCTAATACAAATTAACAGGCCGCACTTAGCTTTTGGGTTTGACAACTTTGTTTTCAGGCTTACGTTAGGTGAGGAGAGGATAAAACAACTTGTGTTATGTAGTAGTTCTGTCCTACAGAGTGTGTAATGAGGGGCAATCATTTCCTCGCACAGTCTCATCATATCAGTCTCCTAATTATGCAGAGAGATCAACCTTTTGTTTCTACCCTGGTAGCCATGGTAACAAAACAGATTTTTAACTCGCGGTATCTTCCTAACTTCACACAGTTCTCATATGGAATAGCACTGACCAGTCTTCTGAATACACACAATGCCACTTTGAAGTATTGGCATATAGGTAAACATTGATTTGGGGATATATAAGTGCATATACTGGGGCAGTTTTCACCAAAAGACCACAATGACAAACATATTTCAGCATACTCAAAAATGCCTAGCAGAAGGAAGAGTAATGCAGTCAACAAATCTTGGCCAGAAAATAGCACTGGGCAGCATAGAATGCTCTACCTGCCATTACACCATGCTCTTTTCAGCTAGGAATGGGAGGGATTCCATGGTAGTAAGGTTGAAATCACTTTATTAGGGAATAGCAAGTTTATTTTATTTATTTGTTTTATTGCTTATACAACAATAACAAGAAATAAGCATAGTAGACTACTATACAATTGATACAAAACCTACAACATCCCACCCCTTCCAAGCAACCCATCAGAGAAAAAAATATATGCTAATCCTTCAAAAGCCACCTCCTTGCTCACACATGAAATTTTATATTTTAATATCCCCTGATTTTTTTTAAACCAGATTCCAGCACTCATAGGAGACATCACTAACCGCCATTTCCTAAAAATTGGAAATTAAGTATAAATAATAGTTTAATAATAAAGCTACTATAATTCTTCCTGGCTAATACCCCCTCCAACCTCAAGGTAGTGTGAAGAATCGCCAAATCAAACCTTCTTCATTGCCAAATCAAATCGTATTGACTTTAGCTTCCAAATCACTATAAACTTTTTTCCCAATAACCTTGTATTTTAAAACATTGCCATATAATATGTGTCAAACCCACATTGGGCTAAGAATATCTGCAGGTAGCAAGTTGATTATAATTTCCTGTTAGCATCCAGATTGCAATAACAAGATCCAACGCTGTAGGGAATTTACCCAAAATGTATCACTTGCAAGTTGACTTTGTTGACCCAAGCATTATAGGCCTCAAAATATAGCTTTAGAATCTGTACACTTGTCCTCTTCTTCTGGGCACGAAGCGTCACTTCCTTCAGGGGGGCTGGCTCCTGTGAAATAGAGTCGGAGTGCACTAAAGGGTGCATTTATTAACCCATTAATAGCACTAACAGACTTTTTTTTTTTTAAAAGGTTTTTTTGCCCAGAAAACCCCTTTAATACTATTGCTGAATTAAAAAAACAAAAAACTTCTATTTCTGACATTCATAAAGTTTAACAGGATAAAGCTGACAATGCTCATTAGATTGGTTTTGCAATCTGGTCTGGTGTCTGTATTTGTTTAGGGGTCTGGATTAACCGGCTATGGATCAAGCCATTGTACAGCTTACGCTGGGTTTACACCTGCACTTGCACTACGTTTGGGGATTCCGTTCCCCTCTCCGCAAGAAAAATGCGGAGAGAAAAGCGATGCAAGCAGGACTTTTCTCTCCACATTTTTCCACCCTTTTCGGGCGGAAACCGAGCAGAAACTACACGGACCCCATTATAGTCTATGGGGTCCGCAGGTTTCTTAAGGTAACGTTTTTTTATGCGGTAAATATGGCATTTTATGCATACTGTTTTAACACACAGTATTGACCAAAGGTCAAATTGACATCATTTCAAATTCTGCTACTTCTCATGTACATAAGGATACCCAAGATGTGTACTTTATTTACTGTATAGCAGGGGTCGGCAACCCCTGGCACGCGAGGCTTATCTCCCTGGCACGGGAGCGGAGTCCTCACCCAGCAGTTTCGATCGGACCAAACACGGTCGAAACGAAACTGCTATTATTATACTGTGGGGTCTCTTCAGACCCCCGAGTATAATAAGCGGAGCCCCCGGAGAGATGATCAAACATAAAAAAACATAGTTAACTCACCTTCCCTGGATCCGCAGCCACTGTGTACTCTTCGGGCGCTTCTGCCTGACATAAGAGACTGCTGACAGATCCTTAGGGGTCACGTCCAATGTCATTACGCATAATGACGCGACGTGACCCCTGAGACCGAATCAGCGGTCGCTGACGTCAGGGAGAAACGCCCACACAGCGGCTGCAGAGCGTGGAACAAGTGAGTATGGATGCGTTCACATATGTCCGCGCAGCTATCTGTTTTCCTCCAGCGTGGTGCACACAAGCCGGAGGGAAACTGATGCCAGGACGGATCCCATAGTTTTCTATGGGATCGGTTCTGGCACAAGAGGCATCAGTTCTGGCGCGGTATCTGTGCCTCAGCCGGATGGAAAATCGTTACCTGCAGCGTTTTTCCATCCGGCTTCCTTAAAATTTCATTAGCGCCGGGTGAAGATGGATGCAGCATCACCCGGCTTCTGCACAGTCTATGTACAGTAGTGAAGCCGGTAATTGCCGGCTTCACTACTGTACCTGAGTGAATTGCTCAGGATTCGTTAAAGCTATAAAGAAATACTTCGATGCATTTTAAAGATGAGAATCTCATCTTTAAAATGATACCAAGAACACCATGATCGGCCTTAAACATCCTGAGCGATTCGCTGGTGAAAACGATGTTCGGCATTGAAATCCCAATGCAGATCTCAATTCCCGACATCGTTTTAACAGTGAATCGCTCTGAATCTGTAAGGTCTATCATGGCGATCTTGATATCTTTTTAAAGATGAGATTCTCATCTTTAAAATGAATCCAGTTGCATCTTTGTGGCCCTAACAGATCCTTAGAAATGGGTCTCTAAAAGTGTCCCCGCCCCTCCTGCCTCAGGCAGCATCTTAGAGCTAAGGAAGGAGGGGGGAGGAGGAGCTGCAGAGACAATGATAACTCATCATTGTCTGTGCATAAGCTGCAGATGAGGGGGGGGGGTAGCAGAGACTTCCATCCATGTTATCCCCTCTCCTATCAATCAGAGAGCATACTGTACTTCTGCTCTCTGATAGTCACATAGAGGGATAATGTAATACCCCTCTGAGCCTAATCACATAACCAGGAAGTTTATTGGCGCTGTGACCCAGACATTTACCATCGTCCAGGTCGCAGCGCCAAAAGTGTCGCACCAAATACTTACACAACACATACACAAAGTCACCAATAAAGTTTACATTTTTTCACTGTCCCTGTCCTGTCCATACCTGATCTTTATAGAGTAAAATACGCCGCCCGCCTCTCTAGTTATATCCGTTACACGCTAAAATAATAGCAATAGCAGGATAATACTGTGTGCGGGGGCCACTATGGAGGATAATACTGTGTGCAGGGGCCACTATGGAGGATAATACTGTGTGCAGGGGCCTCTATGGAGGATAATACTGTGTGCAGGGGCCTCTATGGAGGATAATACTGTGTGCAGGGGCCACTATGGAGGATAATACTGTGTGCAGGGGGCGCTATGGAGGATAATACTGTGTGCAGGGGCCTCTATGGAGGATAATACTGTGTGCAGGGGCCACTATGGAGGATAATACTGTGTGCAGGGGCCGCTATGGAGGATAATACTATGTGCAGGGACCGCTGTGGAGCATAATACCGTGTGCAGGGGCCACTATGGGGCATAATACCATATGCACAGGCCGCTATGGGGCATAATACCATGTACAGGGGCCGTTATACGATATAATACCGTGTGCAGGGGCCGCTATGGGACATAATACCGTGTGCAGGGGCCGCTATGGGATATAATACCGTGTGCAGGGGCCGCTATGGGACATAATACCGTGTGCAGGGGCCGCTATGTGATATAATACCATGTGCAGGGGTCGTCAGACTTACAATTATTGACCGGCACTCCGAGTACCTCAACTTTGATTTTTTTTAATCGAAATCGGCACGCCGAACAAAAAAGGTTGCCTACCCCTGCTGTATAGGCATGTGCCAACAAAGGGAAGCAGTTTTGGCTTTTGTAGACCACAAAGGTAACAGCTGACTTTCTAGCTGAATACATTTTTTTGACGTCCCTGGAGCGCCAGAATAGTGTAGTCAACCCACAAATCATATTGTTCATAAAAGTAGACACCCTAAGGTATTCATTGAGTGATTTTGCATCTTCTTAGGCCATCCATATTTTTTCTAAAATGTTCTTTAATAAGATGGAAAAAAATACAATTTCTATTTTTTTAGCAAAAATAATAATAATAATAATACAAAATGTAAGGTTCACACAATGGGACTGAGGGCCCTGCTCGCAAGAGCTTACAATCTATGAGGTAGAGGGGGTGACACAAGAGGTAACAGGGGTGACATAGAAGTTAGCATTGCTTATACAATGGTCAGACAATTTTGTAATAGAGGTTACTGTCATTACACATAAAAAAAGCTGTATGAGCTGTCACCAGTCATGTCCTTTAACATGCAGATGGTGCCTGGACATATAAAGTTACAGTCTGATACGGCATCATATCCGGTGGAGTAACGTGGGAGCATGTAACAGAGGAGGGTTCATTTTAGGGATTCTAACTGTGGAAGGGTTTATATTAGGAATTGTGATAGGCCTATCTGAAAAGATATGTCTTTAGTTTGCGCTTGAAGCTGTTGAAATTGGGAGTTAATCTGATTATCCGGGGTAGAGCATTCCAGAGAACTGGTGCAACTCTGGAGAAGTCTTGGATACGGGAGTGGGAGGTTCTGAGAATAGAGGATGTTAATCTTAGGTCATTGAGTGAAAGGAGAGGGGAGAGTTTAGTAAGGGGAAGACCAATTAGAAGGGAGTTACAGTAGTCAAGGTAAGAGTGAATCAGGGTGACAATAAATATCTTTAATGTATCTGTGGTAAGGAAAGGGCGGATTCTGGAGATGTGTTTGAGGTGGTTATGACTTGAGCGTGCGAGTGATTGGATATGGGGGGGTGAAGGAAAGGTCGGATTCAAACATAACCCCGAGGCAGCAGACATACTGCCTAGGAGTTCTGGTAAAGCCAGAGACTGCAATGAAGATATTAGGGACAGGTCTGTTAGATGGTGGAAACAGCAGTAGTTCCGTCTTTGAGAGATTCAGTTTCAGATAAAGCAAAGACATGATATTCAAGAAAGCACAGAGACAGTCACTGATGTTCTGTATTAGTGCAGGAAATACGTAATTTTATGCATGTATCCTTATGCATACTTCAGGCAATGGGTAAAATTAACGTAATTTCACATTCTGCTACTTCTCAGATGCATGAGGATTCCCCACTTTATTTGTACTTTATTTAATGTATGGGCATGTGCCAAGGCCTGGCACAAAAGAAGGCTATTTAGGCTTTTGTGGCCCACAAATTTCGCAGCTAATTATCTAGCTGCATACATTGTTTTTAGAGACCATGATGTTCCAGAATAGTGCCAGCATTCTACAAATCATGTTCCCTACAAAAGTATACACCCCAAGGTATTCATTAAGTGGTTTAGCAACGTCATAGACTGTCCAGATTTTTTCTGAAATGTTGAAAAAGATGGAATTTGCATTTTGTTAGTAAATGTATCAATTCATGCATGTATTTTACACACATATTTCAGGAAATGGGTTCCGCATTTCGAGTGCTGTCCCTCTGTTTAGGGCAGCAGGCAGTAATTTCAACTCTAGCTGTGTCTAGGGCCGTTTTAACCTAATGGTGGGCTCAGTGCAAAAGTTTCATAAGTGGGCCCCCCACCCATCACCACCACTTAAACATACCTGACCCACCCAAATTAAAATGGTCCCCACATAGTATAATTCCTTCTTGCGCTAGGTTCATACATGTATTTGGGTTTCCGTTTGGGAAGTCCACTTGGGGACCCACTGAACGGAAACCTAATACGCTTAAAAAGCGGTCACCTACGGAAAACCCGCGGACCCCATATATTATAATGGGGTCTGCCCTGCTTACAGCACTTTTCTCTCCGCATTTTTTAAGCAAAATGGGGAACGGAAACCCCAAATGGAGTTGAATCACTGGTGTGAACCCAGCCTTACTGGTCCCATACAATACACATGGCCATGCGCCTGCACTTATAAATAATAGTCCCACTTTATAAATAATAGTTCCTGTTCACAAGTAACTGCACCCTTATCAATAATATTTATAAGGCGGTCATTATTTATAAGCAGAGATTATTATTTATAAGCAGGGACTATTATTTACAAGGGAGGCTAAGATTCCTTGCTTATAAAAAATAATGCCCCCTTATAAATAGAAATCCCTACTTATAAATAAAAATGCCCTCTTATAAATAAGGGTCCCTGCTTATTATTAGTGCCCATTATTAGTAATTGTCCCTCCTTATAAATAATAGTCCCTCTTATTACTAATAGTTCCCCCTTCTAAATAGTTCCCTCTTATAAATAATAGTCTCCATTATCAATAATAGTTCCCCGTTTATAAATAATAGTACTACCTTATAGTTTCCCCTTTTAAATAATAGTCCCCATTTATAACTAATAGCCCCCCTCCCCATTATAAATAATAGTTCCCCTTTATTTTTTAAAAAAAGGGAACGATTATTTATACAGGGAAACTATTATTTATACAGGGGAACTATTATTCATGAGGACTATTATTTATAAGGGAGAACTATTACAAGGGGGAAACTTCTTTTTAAGGAGGGCTTTTTTAAGGCTATTGTTTATAAGGGGAAAAGTTTTATTTTTAAGGGGGCTATTATTTATAATATTTCCCCATTCTAATAATATTCCCCCCTTATAAATAATAGTTCCTCCCTTATAATAACCCTCCTTAAAAATAATAGTTCCCCCATTATAGATAATACCCCCTTATAAATAATGTGTCCATGTTCAGAAGTAAGTGCCCCCTTTGTCTTTTTAAAAACAAAAAAACAATAACTCTTATACTCACCTTATCACGATTCCCCGATGACTGGAGCAGCTGGCATCTTCTCCTGTAGTTGCACTCTCGAGCAGGTCCGGGCCCGGCGCAGGTGACACGATGCAGTGACGTCATCACCTGTGCCGGGACGTCCTGCCCATCACTGTAAGTCTTCTATGACACAGCACGCCGATACAGTTGTGAGTGGAGCTCTCCCGGGCAGAAAATCTTGTGCCCAGATCCGGGGGGCCCCCGCAACCATAGGGCTCAGTGCAAGCGCACCGTTTGCCCTATGATTGAAGCGGCCCTAGCTGTGTCCTAAAGGCTGAATACATGCTGCACTATTCAGCCTTTGACGGATGTTGTCTGAGGCAGGGAAGCAAAATGAGCCGCAGACATCATTATAGCCGAAGTCTGCAGGTCCATGGGAAAGCCGTTAGATGAGTATTCTTAGGGCCCAATTACAAAATGTTTGAACATGGCCCCCTAATGTATTAAAACGGCCCTGCCCCCAGGACTAACAGTGGGGAAAAATTATGTAGCCAGACAGTGACAAGATCTATTAATAATATGAAAGACACAGCCGGTAACAGGAAATACAAGAAAACTGGAATATACCAATATATGACAGGAACTGAATGGTGATTATAAATGGATTGTGGCCCAAACTGATCATGATAGTAGCAGGTAATGGAGCAAACGGAAAATGATAAATAAATGACTGGTCCTAACTCGCTCTGAATCTTTCCCTACAGCTATCTCTAAACACTGACACGCACTGTCCCTAAAGATCTCTAATGAAAACCCCAATCTGCAATACTGACCCTATCACAAACATAATACTAGCACAAGGACACAGAGACAAAAAAAAACAAAAAACTACAAAGTAGAACTAAACTAAGAAGCCATGCAGATCGAAACTGGGTGAAAATAAACAAGAATTACACAGCTCGGAAACAAGGACTGATCTAGAATAGGACATAAGAACAAACTACACTATACAAGTAACTAGACAAGGCAAAAGATATTAGATACATACAAGGGTACCTGGGATGAAATGCACAGTGCTTATGCCATAACTGGCAACCCACTGTAGAAGCCAGGAAAACTAAAAGAGAGGCTGACCAATCAGGAACTCCTCCTCAATCAGTGAGTGATCAGCCGACCACTAATGGATCAGTTTGGGGCAGTGTCATAGCAACTGCACCGCCTAAGCTAATAGGTAAATGACAACAAAGCTGAAGAGGTTTTGCTGTTCATAACACAACAGCCTTCTAATCTCTGGCATACATAGCATTTTATTATGGAAATATATTAAATAAAATCTGCTTTGTGTAGATTACTGCAGTTAATAATACATATGGTGTCCCTCTCAGAATGTCTACCTAATGTTTCCAGTGTTAGTGAGCAGGAGCTGCTTCAAATGCAATGATCCTCATTGGTTGACTTTCACAATCATAGGAACCACTCCACCACACATATACTGTACATGTGGGTTCAGGAGGTAGGACTGACCAGCAGAACATGTGTGACCACCAGCTGTGTCACTTAAACTGGACGTTCTAAGAGGAATCAAAAGAATACCAGGGGGTGCCATTTAACAGATATGTGATCATTTTTGTTTTTGATGCTTCCAATTTATAGTTGATTGAAAACAGACTTAGGGTATGCTCACATAGAGGTTTTGCAGGCTGAAAAAATCTGCTTCAGGAATTAGGAAACATTTTTTGACACTTTTTTTTACATGATGCACTTATTGCTGCGGTTTTTGATGTGTTTTTGTCACTTTTTTTATGCGACCTGGAAACCTCACTTTAAAAAATATGCTATAAGTTTTTGTTGCGATTTTTGTGTTTTATTCCACCTCCCATTGATTTCAGTGGGTTTGTAAGGGGGTATCCGCCTGAACATAGGTCATGTCACCACTGACTCCCATTGAAATGAATGGGAGGCGTTTTTTGAGGTAGATTTTGAGGTGGATTCCGCCTCCAAAGACATACTGATAGGGAATGTAGATTGTGAGCCCTATATGGGACAGTGACTGTCAATGTCTGTAAAGCGCTGCGGAATATGATGGCGCTGTATAAGTAAGCATAATAAATAAATAAATTACTAGTGCTTTCTGCATTTGTCTGGACTAATCGTTTAAATACTTTGGCTGTCCAACCAATCCCTGACTATGTATTTGCAAAAGTACATGTTGCGATGGGTTTTGCACCTTTCAGTACAGTTGAAGCAATGGCATATATATACGGGCCAAATGTATGCCAGAAGGACACTTCTTTGGCATGCATCAAGAGGATATAATAGTATGGTTACGTTAGGAAGCAATAATTTACTGACATTTATGCCAAACATTTACCCCAGTTGTAACATGATCCTAGTCATAAAGGGGTTACTGGGCTAAACATTTTGATGATCAATTGCTATGGCTAGGTCATCAATATCAGATTGTGGGGATCTGACATCTGGCAACCAAACCAAACAGATTTTTACAGATAATGGAGCTGGCAGCAGAAAGCTCTTTTATTTGCTTAGTGGCCAAACAAGTTTACCGCAGATCAGCTTTCAATCACTTGAATGAGAACTAAGCTGCAGTGACTCTGTTCAGCCATTACACATAGAACAGAGCTGTTTGCTTCCTGTTTCATTCTCTGTGTAATTCCTGCTTAGAACAGCTCATTGATGGAGGTGCTGGGTGTCTTACCTCCACCAATTGTCATCAATATTTTTAGCCTGGAAAACCCCTCTAAAGGGGTTGTCCAGGACTTACATACTGATAACCTATCCTTAGGATAGGTCATCAATATGTGAACAGTAGGGGTCTGATACCCAGGACTGTGACCCTCCCCTCCCCTCCCCTTATTTTCTCTACATTTCTACATACATAGCCAGTACTCCAAGCCCATACTCCATAAACAGTTACTGAGTGAGAAGCAGAAACAGCTCTCAATACAGAAGTCAGGAAAAGAATAAAGAGATGCAGGATTTCTCAGAAACGAGATAAAATTTGTTAATAAAGTATATTTACTAAATTGATTAATAACACAAATACTGACAGAAAATCAAAAGTTGTCTGAAAGTTTTGTTACACTTTAAGTTAATGGTGGTGAGCTGCAATACAATATGTAAGCACTGTGCTTGATATTCAATGAAGAGGGCACAGCACTCATCTGAATACTGTGGCCTCTACAACCAGCTGTGGGACCCTCATCTATCAAATACTGATGACTTATCCTAAGGATTAAAAAATCCTAAAAAATCTCCAATGGCCCCTACACACTGTGTAATGGTCCCCAGTGCCCCCTACATACAGTAGTTGTAGCATATAAAAAAAGCCATAGTTACGCATTCTTCTTCCCCTGGCGATCTCTCCTGCACTTCTCTTGTTGTCTGCAGCTTGATACAGCAGGTTTGCACTGAGCCGCAAACATCACTAGCAGATGCCTGAATCATGGAGCAGGAAGCTAAAGGCTTCCTACTTCACCAATGTATTAAACTATATCAGTGTCCTTAGTTGAAAGCACTGTTTGTATGTGCAATGGCCCTGGGGTGGGCCTCACAAAGTCAGTGGGCCCAGGGCTGCTCACTGCAGTATCAAATTACATGTATCAATAGAAGTCTATGGAGGGGGTGTATGGATAATGGAGGAGGTGTGAGTGGGATAGAAACAGAGATGTAGGCAGACAGAGGCTGCAAGACCTAATACAGATGTATCTCAATAAATTAGAATATCTTTGAAACGTTCATTCGTTTCAGTAATTCAGTTCATAATCAGCAGTCTTCCATGATTGTGTGTCCTACTGAACCAGACTGAGAGACCATTTAAAGGCTTAGGAAACCTTGGTAGGTGACACACTGAATTTATAATACTGAACTTTTTTACAATATTCTAATTTTCTTAGATTTTGGTTTTCATTACCTGTAATCCATAATCAACATTTACAGAAATAAAACACTTGAAATAGACAACTCTGTGTGTAAAGAATCTAGAAAATATAGGAGGTCACTTTTTTAGTTTAACTACTGAAATAAGCGTTTCAAAGCTATTCTAATTTATTGAGATGCAACTGTAGTAAGTTTTGTGTTTCTCTCTCAGTGCTTTATTTACATCTGTACTGGATAGTATTCTTCTCTGATGTGGAACAGTGGTAGGCAGCAGATTCTCCTTGTGCACTACATGGGAAATGTCACATAAACTAATCTTCAATTACCAGCTCTCAAACAATAGAGAACTAGAGATAGAGCCTGCAGAAGGTAAAATTGCTAAAACATGCAGAACAAAAGTCATATAATGGCTAATAATGCCCTGTTCAGACATTGGAAAATGAAAAGAAATTTGAGGCAGACATCCGTCTCAGATTCCTTTTTATTTTACGGCCCCTGGCTCCCTGCAGCGAAATGCTGACGTAGAGCATTGGCTTTCCAACACTGGTTAGGACCTGGCGAATATACCTAATCAGTTGGAAGTCTATGTGGCAAGTTCAAGTAGGACCAGCCTCATCAGTAATATAGATAATATAGATAATACGTTGTATTGCAATCTATGGGATGATTGCAGGTTCAAGCTCCCTAGGAGGGGTTAATAGTTAAAAAAAAAAAAAAAAGTTAAAAAATATAAAAAAAAGAAAATAAAAGTTCAAGCCTGTGATGATTCTGCTTAAATATGGCTATAGCTCAGAGATGTGTTTTGGTCTCTGGGTAGCGTACCTGCATTTATTCATAATGTGCGCAGCTATAAGCCTAGGTGTATATTGGCAGTAGTAGCACCATTGTAACAATAGGGCTTTGTATCCATCCCAGCAGGGCTCCATTGTATTCCTACACAGCCCTGAATGATCAAAGAAACATGCATTGTCTAGTCTGCACTGTAGATCAGATAGGGCTGATAACATTGTATCATTCCACTTGGTCTCAGCTCTTTGCAAAGAATCTGGACTTGAGTGCATTATTCAATCAGACTTGCTGCCGCCGATGACCTCATTCTGGGAGGTGGCATAAAGGGTATAAAAGATGAGGTAAGAGGTCTGTGGGGGGAGATTATGCTATGGAGATGGGGCTGTGATTGTGCTGAGACTACAGGATATTACAGACAGACCACTGTAAAGAGCATGCAGGCTGGATTATTGTACTGTGATGCCACATGCTAGGAGTTAATGCCACATGCCAAGAAGCCTCCACTGGGTTATTCACACATGACAGAGCATGTGTGAGTGTTGGACTACAGAACCACATCAAGGACATGTGTGGTAAAGTAATTATTTCAATGTTATTCCCTTTTTATTTTTATTGTACTGTATATTGTAACTAGTAACTGTTAATGCTTGCATACATCTGCATATCTGTTCTGAACTGCATGTGTTAGATGTTAATACCGACCCATTTAGGGGTTAATAAATATATAAAATTTAGAAAGCTTGTCTTGTATTTATCTGGTGAACCCGATACTCACTGGCGGTGAGTGTGGTTTTTATATGAAAGAAGACTCAGGTGGGGCCACAGCGGTGTTGGCGCACTGAGGATCTTTCACAAAGCCCCCTCCCACTTTCACTAGAATACATATAAAAATGAAATACTACTGTGAATCACATACACATTAGGTATCACTGTGTTCGAAAACGCCCACTCTACAAACTTTTAAAAATATTTTACCTCTATAGTGAATGCCGTAGTGAACAAAAAAAAAAATCAAAAGTACCGAACTGCTGTTTTTTCGCTGTTTCACCTCTGATAAAAGTTGAAATAAAAAGCGATCAAATGTGTGATTGTTGTTTATGGAAAAAATTAAGACCTACCCCGAAAATAAGCCCTAGCCCTTTTTTCAGAGAAAAAAAATAATATAAGACCCTGTCTTATTTTCGGAGAAACACGGAGAAAAACTTGCAATCTAATGGTCACTTTTATAATGCATTGCTATCTATGTAGAGCAATGCAGTATACTGCTTGTCATTTTCTGACAGGTAGTTTACTAGGCCAAATAGAAGTATACCCCCATGGGGCCCTTCATTAGGCACCCATATGCCATGTAAAGGCATTTAGGGGTACCATTGCCTCTAGGGGGGAGCCCCCTGTCTCCAAAATCCCTTAGATGCCGCGGTTGTTATTCACAGCAGCATCTAAGGGGTAAATGCCGGGATTGGCATTTTGAGTGTGGGAGACCACCCACTATACCATTACAACTGAGGTAGAAAGTCAGTTGTGGCGGAATAAGGTCCATTAGTGACTGACAAGGACATCACCATTGCTTTTTTAACGCCAAACAGATTTGCCAGAAACTCCCCCTTCCTGCTCTGCACATGCACAGTACAGACGGTCTTTGGTGTTATGAGGCAACAGTGATGTGCTTGTTGCTCCTAAAATTCTCATTTGCATATTAAGAATAAAAATCAGTTCTCAGGAATGGAGGCACCAGTCTGGATGGGAAAAGCATTTTATTTAGGGGAAAGTTGGCTATTTAAGGGGGGGGGGGGGGGGAGGTTCACACTACCGTTGGATATCCGTTATGATATTATGATATCCCTTTAAAAAAACAAAAAAAAACGGACACCTATCATAACAGACATTAACAGGCACTAACTGATGTTAATGTGTCCATTTTTTTAACTGATCCACTTAACGTCAGTTAGTGTCCTTTTTTAAACTGTCCATTTTTTTGCCTTTTTTTTTGTTTCTGCTTTCTGAGCATGTGCAGAAAAAAACAGACAGTAATAACGGACAGTGTAACAGACACCCGTCTGTTACCCATAGACTTTAATGTTAAAAAATAACGGACACTTGACATCTGTCATTAAACCATTTTTTTTAACAAGACACAAAAGTCCTGCATGTAAGATTTTTTGGTCCGCGAAAAAAACCGGAAAAAATGTGATGGATTGGGTGTATAATGGATAATAACAGTCACTAACGAACACAAGATAAAATCCCAGTGAAATGAATGGAGATTTTAACGGATTTGTAACGGTTCAGCTGGTGTTCGTTGCTAAAATCTTGTAACGGACAATAACAATGGACACCACTGACGGTCACCAGCGGTAGTGTGAACACCCCCTAACCTGGCTGCTGGTTTGATAGGTCCGTTTCTGGTGACAGGCTCCGTTTAACTTCTGATTAGTATAACTACAAGGGTATCTACCATGGGGTCATGTGAAACCGTTCTTGAGCCAGGATGTGTGAACAGTGTCAGGAAGTGGAGTTCTTTCTTCAGATTCAATTTGATATACACCACTGTAAATAATACGGCATAATATATCATTTTTTGATGACTCTGGTTGTGGGCACTGTATGTGGACAGACTGGCAGTCCTTGTCGGGGACAGGAACAGCAGCTTTTCCAACGAATGTGGAGTCCTTCGGATAAAATGTAACGAAATTTTCCTAACCCTCGGTTCTTCCGGGATTGTTCTAGTTTTTCTCTCATTGGATAAATTATAACCATACGGGTCCTCAGAAAAAAGGCGTAGGTCATTTACTATAGTAAAGGTCGCGAAGCTCGGCGCTGCCATAGGTTGTTTGTCCCTTCCTGCTTCCCCTAGCTAGTGACACGGCTTCAACATGGCGGAAATACGGAAACTTTAATGGATTTAGCAAAAGGGCTGTAAGAGCAGCCGAGCTCCGTGTGGCAGCGGCAGGCGCCGGTGAGTTAGGCTGAGCCCCGGTACATGTAATGCTAAATCCCTGCAGCCTGTGGTTTATAACTGGTAGGGCACTTGACGCCCGACGGGCGCTGTGGGATACGTTGGGACCTGTAGTTATACTTGACACAAACATTGGTTCCCTAGACTTGTAACTGGGAAAAAGTAATATAAATACTATTTTCTCAAAAACTTTCCCCAATGCACCAGGCAACTAAGAAGCAGGGTGATCTATTTTCTATGTAGCGTTACTGGACGTTATCGTATCCCTGGTTGTTATAGTATTATTCCATTATCCTCTGTGAACTCAGTGTATAGAAGTTACACATGTATGCATCCTCTATAGGAGGGTGCTGAACCTGATGGTGGTCAGTGTAGCTATAAAGGAGTATTGCCATCTCAGATCCAGATCATATGCCTATTAAGTAATAATATTAATGTAATAAATGGACAAGGTAGTCCTATCCAGCTACATCTTGCTTTCCTCTCGACTGGCTTCTCACAGGACGGGTCTACTGCTGATCTTCTTTCACAGAAAATCATCTGTGAATTTACCCTTATTCCACCATGAAATGGGGTGTATTTTGCAATAGAATCCCTTTGGGCATCAATGCTAGTTTCCTGGGGTTTTGACCTTTTGCATTGGAAAAGGTTTAAACCATTCTGAAAACCTGCAACCCAAATTGAAATACTGCAGATTGTAAACTAAAAACAAGGGTCTATATGCACTGTGAAATTTTTTTGCAGCATTTAGATGAGATTTGGTTACATTTCATCCACTTTGCTTCTACTACTGTATACATGACGGCAGATTTGCCGCCAGATACTCTATGACAGCTATTCAACTGCTTGCAAGTCTTACAAAATCACAGGGCCCCACGTGGAGTAAACGCTGCGGTTTGCCCATGGTGGAAACATAGCAGGAAAAAAACACAGCGCTTTACAGTCACTGTAATGGATGGGATTCTAGCGAATTCGATCTCCACACAGCAGTTAAATACGTGCAGTGGATACGCTGCGATGTCCAAAACCGGTTTTGGAAATCGCAGCATGTCAATTATACCTACAGAAACGCCAGCAGTTTCCCTATAGGTATAATTGAAACAGAAAGTCTGCAGAGGAAACCTCTTAAAACTTTCAGTGAAAAGCGCTGTGGGAAAAACTTCAATGTGTTGTTGCTACGGTTTTTCCCACACAGCTTTTTTTTTTTGCTGCGGGACGCTACATCGGGCCTTAGTCTGAGGCAAAATTCACATCTGCATTGGAATCTCTGTAGGAGACTCCGCCGCAGATTCTGTCTAAAATCGGCGGAGATAAAAGTCCTGCATTGGGGATTTTTCTCTCTGCCGATTTCAGTATAAAACCAGCAGACCCCATTATAGTCTATAGTGGGGTCTGCGGGTAATCACTTTTTTAGCAGATGGGTTCTACATCTTTTGGGTCCCCATGTGGACCCGAACGACAGAGAGACAAACACTAGTGTGAACCTAATGTCAGGGTAAGGGCTCACAAACAAGTTTGCTCATGCAATTTTTGGATGCAATAAAGAAGAGCCATCCAATGTGTCTTTCGTAAATTCTAACCCTTTTTAATCTACACCTTGTTTTGCCTTCAAAAGCTACATAAGAACACCTGAACATGTGTTCTTATCTAAGGCCACGTGCTGCAGGTAAAATGTTGTGGAATTGTCGACAGTTAACTTGTTGCAAATTAAAGAGTAATAGCAAAGTGTAAGGGCTGGTTCACTTCTGCGTTCGGTTTCCTATACGCATAGAAAAGCGGTTTACCTAAGGAAACCTGCGGACCCCATAGTCTATAATGGGGTCCGTGTGGTTTCTGCTCGGTTTTCACACGAAGCAAATTGAGAGAAAAGTGCTGCATGCATGAACGGAAACTGAATGCAGATGTGAACCAGCCCTAATAGATGGCATTTTAATAAATCCCATTCAGACATTGTCGAAAAAACTCAGTGCAAAGTTTCTTGCGTAGTGGTTTTTGAATACGCAGCATGTCAATTATTGTTGTATGTTCAGCCGCAGATTTCAAGCTTTACAAGGCTAACTGATTCCAACTGGTTTTTGCAGATGTTCGCTACAGACATCCCACAGCCAACTTGATATCTTAAACTTAAAATGAATTCACACTTGGCAGATGTATTGCAGAAGTTACTGAGACTGAAAATTAGTTCCTTTCATCTAAGTAGGGTTGTTTTGGTTGCAAGCCCCTGGGTTTATAAAAGTCTGACGCTAGATCCACACCTATGTTTGGGTTTCCGTTCGGGGGGTCTGCTTGGGGGGGCCCCCGAATGGAAACCTTATCCGCTTAAAAAAAGTAGTTACCCTCGGAAACCCGTGGACCCCATAGACTATAATGGGGTCTGCCCAGTTTTCGCCCGAAAAGGGGGAAAAATGCAGAGAGAGAAAAGTCCTGCTTGCAGGCGTTTCACCTCCCCTGGCCTAATTAAAAACAAACAAAAAAATTATCCTGGATAACCCCTTTAAATTGACAGTCACAGACATTTCTTTAACAAGTGGTGGGAAAAGCATGTAACGTCACCCTAAGGCTAGGTTCACATGACAGAAAATGAAGGGAAATTTCTATTAATTTTACTTCGCCGTAATCGACCGCGGTCTAGCAGGCTTCAGCATTCCGTCGTAACTTTCCTCTGCTGATTAGGCCCGGATGAATGAGCCTAATCGTCAGGGACTCCTGAGCCACGGAATCCGCGTCAAGAGTGAGCATGACGCTGATTTTTCAGTCTGCTGCCCGGTGAGGTGGGATCCTGTGAATATATAATAAGTGTCCAAGATTCTAATGCCCTTTGAATACCACAAGGTGTTTTATTTGCTCACGTGTATCAAAGTGAGAACCTAAATCATTCTTTTAGTTGTCTGAGGGTTCTTCTAATTTATAAAATAGCTTTCACTGGCCATTGGAGATATGAACAAATACACAGACACAAAAAGTGCATACATATTAAGTCTGAGAGCCAAAAGGAGAGCACTTTCATGAATGTAAGCAATCACACATGCCAAGAGGGTGTTGGTCACTAATCAGTACAAAAGGATGTATCTGAATATTCAGTTACCCTTGAAGGGATTGTCCAGGTTTTTTTTTTCCTGGAGGCTAGGGAAGGTGGGGGGAAAAAAAAAGAAGAAACCTACCTGTTCCTGATGCTCTGGTGTCCCAGGCCACTGCCATCAGCAGTCGCGTTCGGCGAGGACTTTTGCTAGAGCAAGCCCCGGGGCTCTGCTGGACCAAACAGTGGCTTGGAATAACAGAGCGCCAGGGACAGGTATGTGTTTTTTTTTGTTTTTGTTTTTTTTTTTTCACTTTCCCCGGTCTCCAGGATAAAAACTGTAATTCCTTGACAACCCCTTTAATGAAGACTCCATTCTTGGGATAATAAAATGGTGTTCTTGGGAATAGACAATAGAAGCTTAGCCCAGGAAGTATATCAAAGAGATCAGGATATTTCTATTTGTTAAAGTTCGACCAGCTGGTAAGGGTGGGTTCACACTTGCGGCGGCACTCCGTCTGAAAATCTCGGAAAACTGGATAGGGACTGGATAGGGAAAGGTTTTTAAAGCAATACGCGGGTTGTGCGCTTACGCCCTCTGCGCCGCGAATCCAGTTTTTTTGTTGCTGGAAACAAAGTCGGATATGCAGGACTTTGATTCTGACGAAAAAAACTGGATTCGCGGCGCAGAGGGTGTAAGCGCACACCCGCGTATTGCTTTAAAAACCCATTCAAATGAATGTTTTTTTTAAGCAATGCATTGCAAACCTTTCCCTATCCAGTCTCTATACATTTTTCCGAGATTTTCAGTCGGATTCACAGCGGATGGACTCCGGCGCAAGTGTGAACCCACCCTTACTCCAAAAATCTGGAAGAAATCTACTGGCTATAATTTGAAATAGAAACACAATTATAGGGTTAACAATTTATAATGTTAACCAATTACTTTCTTTGTGTAGCAACATTTCAATCCACACACTGGGAATTTTACACCGTGCTATAACCAAGAACCACATTTTCATATAATTTTTATATAGTAGGAATTAGCTGTATATGCTGTTGGTGCTAGCAGAGTTGTGTTGCAAATTTTTGTGTTGCATATTGCTACTGCAGCCATGGCAACAAGTATGTGTATATATATTGTTCATGTTGTCTGCCAGTGTGTGCTTTCCGTTTATGATGGAGTTGAAAGTTTGGCTTACCAACTCTACAGCTCTCAAGGGGATTTCCATGTATACATATTGAAGTGCCAGAGCCATGAAGTAAGAACTTATTTACACGTCAGTGAATTTAATCAGTGATTGTAAGCCACAAGCAGGAGCTGGTCAAAAACAGCAGGTACCAATCATTATATTATATCTTATCTCTGTGCAGTCTCCATCCTTGGTTTTGGCTTAGGGGGAGTTCACACTACCATTACTAAAGTCCGTTGCTGTCTTCCATCATAAGATGACAGCAACGGACATTAGCTGTCACAGACTGATTCTGTGTCCTTTCCCATTGACACTAATGTAAACAACATGAAGGAAGCTAGCTTTCCTTATGTTTTACTTTTGTAATGGAAGATAAAGTCCCACATGCAGGACTTTATCTTCTGTTACAAAAGTAAACAAACATGATAGAAGCTAGTGTCCTCATGTTGTTTACATTAGTGTCAATGGGAAAGGACACAGAATCAGTCTGTGACTGTTCTTTGTGACAGCTAAAGTCCATTTCTGTCATCCTATGACGGAAGACAGCAACGGACTTTAGTAACGGTAGTGTGAACTCCCCCTTAGAAGTACTGATACAGATCACTGACCAAACACTGATATATGAAATGTCTAAAGCCTAAATTAGACTGATTAGGTCTTTGGTACTGCCTAATAGGATTATACATGGACAGCCCTGGAGGCCTTTATTAGGCCCCCGGTTGTCATGTAAAGGTATCTGACCCCTGTTATCTTGTTTGCAGGTTTTCCGATACCTCCAGGAGGGTGCTCCCTCCCTTCAAAACCCCTTAGGTGTTGCAGTCGTTATTGACTACAGAATTTAAGGGGTTAAACCCCATGGTATTGGTGGTTTGCATAATTCTTTTGTGATACACTGTCCTCTGGCAGTAGGCAAACACAGTGATTCAGATTAACTGGAATGTTCTTTTTAGGCCTATGCACACAGGGCAATCCAGAATGGGAAATTCAGTCCGTACATTGGCCAGGTTTCCCAGTCCAATTCATCATTTATGATGCTGGGAGTCCCTGCCCTCTCATAGCTCTACTGTCTCCTCTCCTGTGTTCACTGCTACTTGCCTGTACTATGGAGGCTGGCAGACCAGATCATTACAATAGTGAAGCCAGCCGCATAGTACAGGTAACTACCGTGAAGACAGGAGAGGAGATGGAGCGTGGGGAGCCGGTTCCGATCACGTGACCCAGGGACGGATACAACCTGGAAACCTCTGGTTTGTTTATGAAATAAATAAATAAATTAGAGCCATGGAGAACCCCTTTACCAATCTGTGGGATATCTGTTAATGAACTGTTGCTATACAATGATTGTGTAGAGTGTTAATATATAGAAGATGAGGTGCTAGAAGTACTGTATAAATGATATTTAAGGAGCCTGTTTCTTTCATACACTGAATCATCATTATAAATCATCAGAAAGAAAGCTAATAATAGTTTTCATGTACTAAACTGTCATAGTACAGAAATAAATAAGATGTAATCATATAGCTAAAAGTAAATAGCAAAACAGAAGTTCAAGCAGTGTCCAGATCATTGGTTGAAGACAATAATTTGTTCCTTCCTGTCTCTTGCCCTGTCATGCTCTATATAGTATTGTCGGACTATAAAAAGGAGGCAATATGTGGGATGTGTGCTAATATGCAAGTAGGAACCAGGCTGAGCAATATACCGTGTTTCTCTGAAAATAAGACAGGGTCTTATTTTTTTTTTTTTTTTTTTCCGAAAAAAGGGCTAGGGCTTATTTTCGGGGTAGGTCTTATTTTTCATACACCAGAGCGAATCAGAGTCTTTTCTGATTCGCTGCAGATTAATTTTGTAAAATGGTTATGGTTAGTAACCCTAACTTACAATCGCAATTGATGGTGCAGGGTCAGTGACTCTTAAACGAACTTACTGGAGCTCTCTAAACACTTTGCGTGGCAGTGGCACCATGTCCTCTCTATCTCCTCTCCTTTACGGTAAAGGGGAGGTGCTATAGTGGAGTGGCTGCATCTGTGGGAGCGAGCAGGGGTGGCACCTGACGTCTGGTCACGTAGGTAGCCAAGCCCATAGCATAGTAGTGGCCGGGAAGCAGGACCCAGGAGGCAGCACTCGGAAGGCGGGACTCGAGAGCGGATGAGTGGATTTTGGCCTGCCTTGGCACTTGTCCAAGACGGTTGGGAGCTAAAGTATGCCTATTTTCCGTCTCTGACTGTAACTAGGGCTTATTTTTGGAGTAGGGCTTATATTTCAAGACTACTCCAAAAACCCTGCAAGATCAAGCTAGGGCTTATTTTCGGGGTAGGGCTTATTTTTGGAGAAACAGGGTTAGTAGGGTAATGCAAATGTATTGGTATTCTCAGTAACACTCAGGAGATGCATGAAGTAATTAATCAAAAGCTAACTGTGTATAGAATTTAGAAGCTGCGCTAGCACCTAATAATGAAAATCCAATCCCCAGGTTCACTTACCTCAGTATAGATGTAGCTGTTGGTTGCTAACCTATTTCTCAGTAGTTGTGTATTACTGTACCATACTGTAAGGACACGTATATGCGGCCTTGTGTAACATGTGGATTTTCTACAGATTTCATTCTTTGTATTTTGTAAAATCTATGTCTTAAAAAAAACGGTGCAGATGAAAATTGCAGCATGGCCTCAAATCTAGGGACTAAAAAATCCTCTATGTATAAATAGGTTTTTGAAAATCCTATACACTTCTATTGTAGTTTGTTTTGCTGAGATATACAGGGACGAAATGTGCCCTAACGAAAATCAGTTCATGTATATGTTGAACACAGCAGCCATCCAGACTAGGCAGAGTAACAGGTAGGAGGGAAATACAGTGGGGAAAAAAAAGTATTTAGTCAGCCACCAATTGTGCAAGTTCTCCCACTTAAAAAGATGAGAGAGGCCTGTAATTGACATCATAGGTAGACCTCAACTATGAGAGACAAAATGAGAAAACAAATCCAGAAAATCACATTGTCTGATTTTTAAAGAATTTATTTGCAAATTATGGTGGAAAATAAGTATTTGGTCAATAACAAAAGTTCATCTCAATACTTTGTTATATATCCTTTGTTGGCAATGACAGAGGTCAAACGTTTTCTGTAAGTCTTCACAAGGTTGGCACACACTGTTGCTGGTATGTTGGCCCATTCCTCCATGCAGATCTCCTCTAGAGCAGTGATGTTTTGGGGCTGTCGCTGGGCAACACGGACTTTCAAATCCCTCCAAAGGTTTTCTATGGGGTTGAGATCTGGAGACTGGCTAGGCCACTCCAGGACCTTGAAATGCTTCTTATGAAGCCACTCCTTCGTTGCCCTGGCAGTGTGCTTGGGATCATTGTCATACTGAGAGACCCAGCCACGTTTCATCTTCAATGCTCTTGCTGATGGAAGGAGGTTTGCACTCAAAATCTCACGATACATGGCCCCATTCATTCTTTCATGTACACGGATCAGTCGTCCTGGTCCCTTTGCAGAGAAACAGCTCCAAAGCATGATGTTGCCACCCCAATGGTTCACAGTAGGTATGGTGTTCTTTGGATGCAACTCAGCATTCACTCTCCTCCAAACGCAACGAGTTGTGTTTCTACCAAACATTTCTACTTTGGTTTCATCTGACCATATGACATTCTCCAAATACTCTTCTGGAACATCCAAATGCTCTCTAGCAAACTTCAGACGGGCCCGGATATGTACTGGCTTAAGCAGGGGGACACGTCTGGCACTGCAGGATCTGAGTCCCTGGCGGCGTAGTGTGTTACTGACGGTAGCCTTTGTTATGTTAGCCCCAGCTTTCTGCACATCATTCACTAGGTCCCCCCATGTGGTTCTGGGATTTTTGCTCACCATTCTTGTGATCATTTTGACTCCACGGGGTGAGGTTTTGTGTGGAGACCCTGATCGATGGAGATTATCAGTGGTCTTGTATGTCTTCCATTTCCTAATTATTGCTCCCACAGTTGATTTCTTCACACCAAGCTGCTTGCCTATTGCAGATTCAGTCTTCCCAGACTGTTGCAGGTCTACAATTTTGTTTCTGGCGTCCTTCCACAGCTCTTTGGTCTTCACCATAGTGGAGTTTGGAGTGTGACTGTTTGAGGTTGTGGACAGGTGTCTTTTATACTGATAACAATGTCAAACAGGTGCCATTACTACAGGTAATGAGTGGAGGACAGAGGAGCCTCTTAAAGAAGAAGTTACAGGTCTGTGAGAGCCAGAAATCTTGCTTGTTTGTAGGTGACCAAATACTTATTTTCCACCATAATTTGCAAATAAATTCTTTAAAAATCAGACAATGTGATTTTCTGGATTTGTTTTCTCATTTTGTCTCTCATAGTTGAAGTCTACCTATGATATCAATTACAGGCCTCTCTCATCTTTTTAAGTGGAAGAACTTGCATAATTGGTGGCTGACTAAATACTTTTTTTCCCCACTGTAGCAGCAGCCATTCAGCATAGGCAGAGCAGCAAGCAAGAGTGTTGTTTCTGCTTCATGGATAAAAAAAACTCTGAAAATACTAGCTTGCATATCATTTTTGAGACTGACACTTTAAAAGGTTTTCATTTGAAAACTACAATATCCTTGTATATTTTGCGACACCTTGTTACATTTATATCATCTTATGATTCTTATCTATAGGTCATTTTACGATCACAGAATTGGATATTGATAAAGATATATAGGGTCTGAAATATAAAAAGGCATCCTTTTTTTATATGCTGACTGATATTCCATTTTATCATCGCAGTGGGATTTGTGTTTTCAGGTTATCTATTGTAATTCTTGCTTCTCTTTTCTTTTTATTTTAGGCTGCTTGGTGAGATGATACAAATCAGATACAGAAATCTGCAAACTGGATGTTCTCTATGAAAACTCAACACTTCAGGCTCCCTGAAAAAGACACTAACCACCCGTTTACATGTGTAGGTCACTCCGTTACTGTGTTAGTCACTGTTTGCATGCAGCAATGACTCGACTGGAAGAGGCAAACAAAGAGGTCAACATGCATTCTTCAGTACGATATCTGGGATACTTAGCCAGGTTAAGCCTGCTAGTGGCCATATGTATGGGCCTTTATGTTAGGTGGGAACAGACAGCTGATGCGTTGATATTGGTGATCTTTATACTGGGGCTGTTCATCCTTGGGATTGCAAGTATCCTCTACTACTATTTTTCCATGGAGGCTGCCAGTCTCAGTCTTTCCAATCTTTGGTTTGGATTTTTACTTGGTCTCCTTTGTTTTATTGACAACTCAAAATTCAAGTATGACGTAAAAGAGGAGGCTACAAAGTACCTGCTTGTTTCTGCCATCAGCATAAGAGCAATGTGTGCTCTAGTGGAGAGAATCTGTGGATACATTCGCCATTGTCCTACATTGCTGACATCTGGGGAGTTTTTGGAATTAGTTGGATTCTCTATAGCTAGTACCATTATGCTGGTTCAGAAGTCCATCAGCATCATCTTACTGGTCACTGCATTTGCTTTGATTATTATTGACTTGCGAATGAAATCCTTCCTGGCACTTCCAAATCTGGGGACATTTGCAGTCCTTACACCCTTGTTGTTTTTCCCATCATTGAAGATCCCAGTCAATCCGTATGCACTGTCCTGCTTTTTCTGCTGCATCATCAGTGAGCCACTTCTTGATGTCTATTTCAGTGGTCTTTCAGTCATTGAACGGTGGAAGCCATATCTCTATCGGGGCAGACTGTGCAGAAGATTCTCTGTTATCTCTGTTGGATTGATTGAAGTGGTCTTTTTTGTACTTGCTGCCTTTAAACTAAGTGACTTGAATCTTTGGTATTTTGTCATTCCAGGTTTCTCTATCTTTGGTATTTTCTGGTTAATTTGCCATATTATTTTTGTAATTACTCTTTGGGGTTTTCATACAAAGCTAAGCGATTGCCATAAAGTGTATTACACACACAGGTCAGATAATAGCTTAGACAGAGTAATGGCATCCAAAGGAATGCGACATTTTTGCCTAATTTCTGAACGTTTAGTGTTCTTCAGCCTTCTAGCGACAGCGATTTTAGGTGCTGTTTCTTGGCAGGTGAGTTCCTTACAGATATATAAATTCTTATAAAACTTTCCTTTTTCTGTAACTTGCATGCAGTGTGAAATATCTAGATTGCTGCAGAATATTCACTCAGTGCATCTAGTAGATTCATCCAGTGTATGTTTTAGATGACTAATGGTATTGGCAGGTGAATATAACCTACATTAATAACTAGTCCGATAGATATGCCATAATAATCTGCAGAGGTACAATCCTGTAACTTCACAGAAAGCATAACTGATGTTGAGTTTGCCACAAAATAACACAACAAGGTATAGTATAATAGGGCTGGGCAATTCATTGAAAAACTGGAATCAAACATCAACCAGGATAACCAACGTGATTTTGTTCATGGTTATTTTGGGTCTGTTATTACAATAATTGCGAGTTTCTACCTTAAGTGTCATTCGGACCAAACCAAAGCTGCCATTATTTTCTGGGGTCTCTTCAGACCCCAAAGAATAATGGTCAGAGGCCAGTCACACATAACATGCAGTGTTACTCACCTCTCATAGGCTCTGGCACGACTCTTCTGGCTTCAGCGCTTCTGACTGATATCAGAGATAGGTGAAGCCTGTGATTGGGCCTTAGCTGGTCACGTGGTGTTGTGAGTCATAGACACAAGTGTCACAATGCTGCGTGATCCATGTGACTGCAGAGGCCCAATCACATGGCTCAGCAGTCCCTGACGTCAGTCAAAAGCGCTGAAAACAGGAGGGAGTTGCACTGGAGCCCAGGAGAGGTGAGTGACCTAAATAATCACCATTAATCGTAATTTTGGTAAAATGTCACAATTTTATTTAGGTAATAATCACCCAGCCCTAGTATAATGCAAGTAAATGGGGTAAAACAAGCCTGATTCACAAATCTGCAGCAGCTTTTGGCTATGCTATTGCTTCAGTGTACAGTGAAAGAGTGTATTAACATATCAGGTTTTTTGACTGAGAAGAAAGAGGTCAGTTAAAAAACTGACATGTTCTATGTTCAATTTGAAAGACACACAGACCCATTAGAAATTAATGTCCGTTTTTTACATCCATCTAAAACTGATTGTCACAGTTACATTCTATTAAAAACTATTCAGTGAGTTGGATCAAAAAAATAAGACTAAAAATAATACGTGATTTTTTTTTTTAAGAGTTCATGATATAACTTATCCAAAACGAATGATACTCAACCAGCACAAACAAAATGGATGCAGAACAGATGCATAATGGCCAATAAAACCAGATCGATTTGTCCATTTTTCACAGCTGAGAAATGGACATGGACATGGTCATGTGAATATAGTCTGCCCTGTGTAGCTAACTCAGGAAGGGTTTGTCACCACTGCAGCGATCTTCTTAAAGACATGGGATTAATATTGGGTATTAAATGGGTTGTCTAGTTTCAGCAAATATTACTTTTTGTATAACCAAAGTTGTACAATTATTCAATATGCTTTCTGTATCAATTCCTCATGGTTTTCTAGATCTCTGCTTGCTGTCATTCATTCTGCTTACTCCCAGTGCCATAAAAATCGGTCCATGGTCATGTGATATAAGGTCCATGGACATGCAATGAACACACAGGTGCACAGCTCCTTATAGTTACAGCACAGTAATCAGACATCTGTGTTATTACGAGACGTGCACTTGAGTGTTCATCACATGACCATGGACTTTTTTTTTTTATCCACTAGTAGTAAGCAGAATGAATGACAGCAAGCAGACATCTAGAAAACCGTGAGGAATTGATACAGAAAGTATAATAGAAAATTGTATAACTTTTAATTATACACACAACTGAAAATAAACAACCCCTTGATACTGCTATACTGATCCTGCTGTACTACTTGCACAATGTATCTCTTACCCATGCAGTGTGAGTTATATTCATCAAGGTCCATCCTGGTGTTATCTAATACTTTTCAGATTTTTTTTTTTTTTTTTGTCATTTTGTACCATCTACAGAACTTGGTACTGTTCAATTACATCCTGTAAAGAGGTTTCTCAGGTTTAGAATATTAATAGCTTGTGCTAAGGGTCGGCCATCAATAATAGATCTGTGGGAGTCAGACTTTCTGTTCCCTGCCACTTACCTGTTTGAAAGAGTAGCTTTTTAGAGAGCACTGAATTTTTTCTGTGTTTACATTGCACAATGTTGAATAATAATGGCTGTTCAGGGCATTCATTTAAATGTGACAAAGCTGCAGTATCATGCACAGCGGCTATTATGTAGGTGGTGTGCAATGTAAACAAAGCATGCACCCAAATGCCATGACCCCGTTAAACAACTGATCGGTGAGAGTACCTAGGGTTGGACCCCACCTGATCGGACATTGATGGCAATGTGGATAGACAATCAGTATTCTAAAACCAAAAAAACTCTTTAAAGCATAACTCCAGTTATAAACAACTTTTCATAAATGAATAATGCAGATTAATATAAGAAACTTTGTAATATATCTTAAGGAGATATGTTTCTTTCTCCACTTATTAAGTGTTCTCCTGCAGATTTTAGGTGCAACTCATCCAGCTGCTACCTACAGAAGTATTCTGACGACTCTGCAATAGTGGGTCTCATCACAGATAATGATGACAGGGAGTACAGAGAACTGAACCGGGATTTTGTGGACTGGTGCCACCGGAACCACCTGAAGATTAACGCGGGGAAGACCAAGGAGATGGTGGTGGACTTCCGCAAAGGCAGAAGCCCTCCTAAACCAGTGGACATCCTGGGGACGGGCATCGAGATTGTGAACACCTATAAGTACCTGGGTTTGCTCCTTAATAATAAGCTGGACTGGGCAGATCATATGGAGGCCCTGTACAGGAAGGGCCACAGCAGGCTCTACCTGCTTAGGAAGCTGAGAGCCTTTGGAATCCGGGGGGCACTTCTTAGAACTTTCTTCAACTCGGTAGTGGCATCAGCCATCTTCTTTGGAGTGGCCTGCTGGGGGAGCAGTATATCAACCAGGGACAGAAATAAACTTGACAAGCTGATTAGAAGGGCCAGCTCTGTCCTGGGGAGCCCACTGGACCCAGTGCAGGTGGTGGGTGACAGAAGGATACTGTCCGTGGTGAGCTCCATGCAGAAGAAGAAGTCCCATCCCATGCATGAGACTGTGATCGCGCTGAGCAGTACTGTCAGTGACCGACTGCTCCACCCTAGGTGTGAGAAGGAGCGCTATCGGAAGTCTTTCCTCCCCACCGCGGTTAGGCTGTACAACCAACACCGACCTAAGCGGAGATCATTACACACAGAGAACTGAAATATCTCTCTGCCTGTTAAATCCCCCCCCCCCCCTGCTACGCCCTATCTGTCTGTCTGCTATCAATGTAATGCCTCTCACCTTGGAATATTCCTGTACATGTTGTATTTGTATTTGTATCTGCTTATCTTTGCTGCTGTAACACACTGAATTTCCCCATTGTGGGACTATTAAAGGACTATTATTATTATTATTATTATTATTATTTTTATCTTTGACCTTACTGCTTGTTTACATTATTTCCGTCTCCATTTTCAGCCTCACACATATAGGTATGGAGCAGGGAGGGGCTGAACAGAATTCTCCTGCCAGCTGGTTAATTGATTAATTGCCTCATTCTGTGTATTATCAGCTTCTTATCTACAACTTAGCTATGTTAAAAAAGTAAAGGACAGCAGAGTGTAACAGCTGTAATTATTTGAGTATCTTTTCTAATTCCCCTTTCCTCTTCATAGACTAATATGGAGAACGTAATTGCCTGAAAAGTGGAGAATAAAACATATTTATTTAAGATATATTACATTAAGTTTCTTATTTACACCTGTACTATTCATTTATGAAAAGTTGTTTATAACTGGAGGTACATTTTAATGTTTTCATATATTTTTTTACTTGTCCGGTTCTTTTAGGTGACGAGAAGTTCTGTATGAAAGGAACAGAAACAAAATCTGTCCATATGGAGCTTTTTACAGTGTTGATGGGCCCTGTTGTCAGCTTTTAGGCTGAGGCCCCACATTGTGAAAAAGCAGTTGTTTTTGTTTGCAGATTTTGCTGCAATTTTTGAGCCGAACTCAAGAGTGGCTACAAAGGTATGGGAAATACAAACACTTATACTTCTTCTTTCTGCTCAATCCACACCTGGCTTTGGCTCAAAAAAACGCAGCAAAATCTGCCACGAAAAAAGCAGTTTTATCGCAACATGGAGCCTTAGCCTTAAAGGGTTTTTCCAGGATAAAAATATTGATGACTTCTACTAAGGAAATGTCATCAATACCAGGTTGTTGGGAGTCCAACCACTGACACACTGATCAGCTGTTACACTCAGTATCTGATACACAAAGAATGGAGCGGGAAGAAGACGGCTATGTTCTGGTTATGTAGTGGTCAGATCAGGTACTACAGATAAGTGGTGACTCAGTTAAGGCACTACACAGAGAAACAGAGCCGTCTGCTTCCTGTTCCATTCTCTGTGTATCAGCTGCTGAGAACAGCCAATGGATGGAGGTGGTGGCAGGTTTCAGACCCCTACAGATCTGATATTAGTGACCTATCTTCAGGATAGGTCATCAGTATTTTTTAGCCTGGACAGCCCCTTTAGGCTGAGGCCCCACATTGTGGAAAAGCTGCTTTTTTTTTTTGTCTTTCAGGTTTTGCTGTGGTTTTTAAAGCTAAACCTAGGAATGGCTGCCGAAGGAATGGCAAATATAAAGAAAGCATTTGCACTTTCTTCTGAATTCACAAAAAAATAAAAAAATGGACAACCCATTTAATTTTTAAATAGAACGGGGGAAGTGGGGGAAAAAAAACACTCATACTCTCTCTTCCACGGTGCTCTGGTGCCTCCCAGCGCGGTCCGGTCTTCTCGGTCCAGTCCCAGCCACACGTGACCACTGAGGCCAATCAGCAGCCTCAGCGAAAGGGCATGCAATGTCACAACATCACGGGTCTCTTCCTGAGGCCGCTGATTGGATGTTAACCTTTATAGTTAAATATTGTTCTGATTCTTCAGCTTGAGAATTGTATACAGCCTGATGTTCTGTTTGGAGCATTGTTGATGATTTTTGTTTTGTTTTTACATTTCTTTACTTGATTTTGTTACATTTTTTTACCTTTATCTTTATATTCTAGCCTTCCAATGGGATCTTTATGAGCATGTTTTTGATTGTGCTGCCCCTTGAGTCTATGGCACATGGACTATTCCATGAACTTGGCAGCTGTTTGGGAGGAACCTGTGTTGGTTATGCTGTTGTAATACCCACTAATTTTTGCAGGTATGTTGTTATTTATCAGAACTGATTTCTGTGCAAGAACATGAAACCTTTGGTAGTTTTTTTTTTTTTACATAGGCTCTCCTATAACTTTCAAAAAACACAATGGGGAAGATTTACTAAGATTTACATCAGCGTGTCACAAATTGCACAAGAAAAGGGAGTAATATGGCATGTACCATTTTGCACATTCATTTACCTCACAATGTAAATCTCCCTGGAAAAAAAAACAAGCAAACCTGTTGAGAACATACAAAGCTATGCTAAACACTGAGTTGCCTTGCTGGCATGATCTTTTCTATGAACGCCATTATAATGTGATTTTTGTTTTCTGTATATTGACATTGTCCTTTTGCTCTTTCTGTAAATCAGCCCAAATGGACAGCCCATGTTACTTCCACCTGAACATGTGCAGGAGCTAAACCTGAGATCAACTGGAATGCTAAATTCTATTCAAAGGTTCTTTTCCTCCCACATGATAGAGACTTATGGATGTGACTACTCTACAAGTGGGCTTACGCTTGACACCTTACACACAAAATTGAAGTCTTTTCTGGAGTTAAGAACAGCGGATGGACCCAGACATGATACCTACATAATCTACTATAGTGGACACTCCCACAGCACTGGAGAATGGGCCTTGGCAGGTAGGTTTAAAGAGTTATGTAATGAAAGAAATGTGTGTATAATGTGCTTGAGCATTTCCCTTTAGCTGTCAGTATCAAGCATGCATAAATGCTTCAGTTTTTAACATACAGGGTATAGATGCTAAGATATGTGTGCTTTAGAAAGCAAAATACAATTTTTTTTTGTGTAGCAGGTGGACACATATCACTCCAAATACTTAAAACACCAAAACTTTTGAACAACTTTGATTTTCTGTCAGTGCTTGTGACATTAATACATTTTGTAATATACATAATGGGTTTCTCATCTTTTAGTGAAGTACTGCGCTGAAATCAACTTTGTCCCTATTTATTTCTTGTATTTTCTTATTGCCAGCAGAAATCCTCTTACAGTTTCTCATGATATTATGGTTGGGTGTGTACATATGAAGGTTGAGATTCTCAACTGTCATATGCCACCAAGATCGCAGTTCTGTGTGTATTATTTTTGTAGATATTGGCAATTAAAAATACAGCTGTGTAATAAAAAGCAAAGCACATATGACATCAGAACTGTTCTAGGTTTTATAATGCGTGAGATATAACTGTTTGCGGTGACCACCCCCAGCCTCAGCTTACCTGAATTATACAGAGGTTTGCCTATCCATATTCTAGTGATAAGCAGTGAGAGGATTTCTGCTGGCAATCGAGAAATAAGGGGAAGAATAAATAAGGGACAGAAAGTGGATTTCAGTGCAGGATTTCAAGGAAAGGAGGCAAAAATCTGTTAATAAAGTATATTATGAAATGTATTAATGTCACTGATGTTAGCAGAGAATCAAACCTTGTTCAAAAGTTTGGAGTTTAAACCCTATTCCAAAAAAGTTGCAAAGCTGTGTAAAATATAAAGAAAACAAGAATGCACTGATTTGGATACCTCATAACCATATTTTATTCACAGTAGAACATGGGTTAAAATAAAAACAAATGGATCACTTTTTACTTTGTGCTATAGCAAAAAAAAAAGTGAAAAACAAAACAAAAAAAACAAACATCTCCCCCGCCCCTTTTTTTTTTTTTTTGCTATAGCACAAAGTGGTTCTAAACTTGTTAAAAGTTTTATTTGCATAATAAATTCGCTGTTCTATTTACAATGTAATGCCCTGATAGAAAGGAGATGAGGAGTCAGGGAAAGGAACACAAAATGGAAAATATTAAGCCTTAGAATGTTCTAATAAATTTCATTAGAATGCATGAGTGCTTGCCAAACAAAGAATGTTTATGGATGTGATTTGAAAAAAATTTTATAAAATTTATATTAAAAAGGTGGACTTTAAATTTCACTAAATCATAAAGGGTCTGACATGTTCACTAATTTCTTTATTTTGTAACACATATTCAGGTGGTGAGACTGTACGCTTTGAGACTCTCCTGGAGTGGTGGAGGGAGAAAAACAGCACCTACTGCTCTCGACTTATGATTGTGTTGGATACAGAATTCTCAAAGCCCTGGGTTAAGGAGGTGCGAAAAGTGAATGATCAATATATAGCCGTTCAAGGAGCAGAAATGGCAAGAATAGTAGACATTGAAGAGGCTGACCCCCCACAGCTAGGTGATTTTACCAAGGAATGGGTGGAGTTCAACTGCAACCCTGACCATAACATAAGCTGGTCTGAGAAGGGACGCACCATTAAAGCATTATATGGCGTGTCAAAACACTGGAGTGACTACACCTTGCATTTACCAACAGGGAATGATGTGACTAAGCACTGGATGATTTATTTTCCTCGTGTTACTTACCCTCTTGTCCATCTAGCTAACTGGTGCGGAGCACTCAATATGTTCTGGTTATGTAAAGCTTGTTTCAAGTGTTTAAAGAGATTAAAAATGAATTGGTTTCTCCCAGCAGTGCTTGACACAGGTCAAGGCTTCAAGCTGGTCAGATCCTAAACACCCTCCAGAACAAATCTTGTATTATTATTATAAATGTATTTACATATAAATATATATGTAAATAAATATATTTAGTTATATTAGTACCTGTATAGAGATATTTTTCACCTTTGCTGTTTCAGCAGTGCACTGCTTTGTTACATCTGTCTTAACAGATACAAGTATCTTCTCAATGCAGATTTTTTTATAAGTTGAACTTTGTTACTGAGGTATACAGTGTGTGTGTATTCTGTATCTGTGTTCAAACATGTATCCATAATGTATTTTGTATGTAGGGTTTGGGGTTTTTATTGTATCAGATGCTCTGAATTATTCTGAATTCACTCTAGCTGTACTATAAACAATGGTTTTGTAATATTCAGATGGGACAGTTTCCATTGAATGTGATTGATTTCGATTGTAAGTGACAAAAGGTCTGTTGTATATAGAAAACTAATTTATTCCAAAGGACAAAAACCATTCAGTCTGTCTTCTGTCAGGTTCTGAAAACATACAGTCATGGCCAAAAGTTTTGAGAATGACACAAATATTATATTTTCACATGATCTGCTGCCCTCTGGTTTTTATGTGAGTTTGTCAGATGTTTTTATCACATACAGAAATATAATTGCATTCATATTATGAGTAACAGAAGCTTATATTGACAATTAGAATGAGTTAATGCAGCAAGTCAATATTTGCAGTGTTGACCCTTCTTCTTCAGGACCTCTGCAATTCTCCCTGGCATGCTCTCAATCAACTTCTGGACCAAATCCTGACTGATAGCAGTCCATTCTTGCAGAATCAATGCTTTAATTTTGTCTGAATTTGTTGGTTTTTGTTTGTCCACCCGTCTCTTGATGATTGACCACAAGTTCTCAATGGGATTAAGATCTGGGGAGTTTCCAGGCCATGGACCCAAAATCTCTATGTTTTGTTCCCTGAGCCATTTAGTTATCAACTTTGCATTATGGCAAGGTGCTCCATCATGCTGGAAAAGGCATTGTTGAGCGCCAAACTGCTCTTGGACGGTTGGGAGAAGTTGCTCTTGGAGGACATTCTGGTACCATTCTTTATTCATGGCTGTGTTTTTAGGCAAGACTGTGAGAGAGCCGATTCCCTTGGCTGAGAAGCAACCCCACACATGAATGGTTTCAGGATGCTTTACAGTTGGCATGAGACAAGACTGGTGGTAGCGCTCACCTCTTCTTCTCCGAATAAGCTGTTTTCCAGATGTTCCAAACAATCGAAAAGGGGATTCATCAGAGAAAATGACTTTACCCCAGTCCTCAGCAGTCCACTCCCTGTACCTTTTGCAGAATATCAGTCTGTCCCTGATGTTTTTTCTGGAGAGAAGTGGCTTCTTTGCTGCCCTCCTTGAGACCAGGCCTTGCTCCAAGAGTCTCTGCCTCACAGTGCGTGCAGATGCACTCACACCTGCCTGCTGCCATTCCTCAGCAAGCTCTGCACTGCTGGTAGCCCGATCCCGCAGCTGAAACACTTTTAAGAGACGGTCCTGCCGCTTGCTGGTCTTTCTTGGGCGCCCTGGAGCCTTTTTGGCACCAATGGAACCTCTCTCCTTGAAGTTCTTGATGATGCGATAGATTGTTGACTGAGGTGCAATCTTTCTAGCTGCAATACTCTTCCCAGTTAGGCCATTTTTGTGCAGTGCAATGATGACTGCACGTGTTTCTTTAGAGATAACCATGGTTAACAGAAGAGAAACAATGATGTCAATCACCAGCCTCCTTTTAAAGTGTCCAGTGGTGTCATTCTTACTTAATCATGACAGATTGATCTCCAGCCCTGTCTTCATCAACACCCACACCTGTGTTAATGGAGCAATCACTGAAACGATGTTAGGTGGTCCTTTTAAGGCAGGGCTGCAATGATGTTGAAATGTGTTTTGGGGGATAAAGTTCATTTTCTAGGCAAATATTGACTTTGCAAGTAATTGCTGTTAAGCTGATCACTCTTTATAACATTCTGGAGTATATGCAAATTGCCATTAGAAAAACTGAAGCCGTAGACTTTGTAAATTAATATTTGTATCATTCTCAAAACTTTTGGCCATGACTGTAGACTGCAAGTATTGCTATGACTTGCATATGTTAGTCGGGCCCTTCACAGGGGCTGTATTAAGTTTTGCCAGTTGCCTGGTCGGTGGGGTCTGACCACTTATTTCATTTTCTGAATACAGTGTTCTGCTATTGTTTTTAGCAGTCTGATAGAGATGAATGGAGAGACAGCACAATACTTGGCTTACCCAATCAGGTATTTAGCACCTATCCTATACATGGGTGATGAGTTTAAAACTTTTGTACAACCCCCTTTAAACATTAGTACACATTTAAACATTTCTAACTCTCATGTACATAGGATATATAAATAGAATTTAAAAGTGGTTTTTTTTTTTGTTTTTGTTTTTTTTAACATTTTAAGCATCTAGAGCAGACTTGCAGACGACAACAAAACCCTCCATGTATCCTGCTCCTGATTTTTCACTAGCCCCCTGCTATCCGTAGGATGGGAATAATAAGGGGTACAGAGTGTGAAGTAAAGTGTGACTGTCCCAAAAACTTTAATTCATGGAAGCTCACTGCAACCATGTCAAAATGTATTTTGCATACCAATCCTTATTAAAAAACAACAATTGTTTACATGGAATTTCCTATAGTTATTTTGTAACACACAAACGCGTATAAGTAAGAAAAGGCTAAAACTTGATGGAAAAATAACACCGTGCATTATCTTTATTGTTTTTCTATAGAGCAGGTGGAAATGTTTTGTAAATGTCTTACTTATGATGATTGATTTAATGAATCAATACATGGTACTGTTTAACTTTCCTTTTTGTATGAGAAAAGTATTTCCAGAATGTATTTTTGACATTGTAATACAGTGGTTCCTCAAATTACAGTATTGTTTCTGGGATGACTATTGTAAACTGGAACCAATGTAATTTCAGACAGAAACATAATCCAGATAACTAGTAATTTGTTCCAAAGACCCCAAAATGTCACCAAAATTTCAACTTTAAAATGGAAGAAAAATTATCAGATAACTAATTGCAGTCCATCACTCACAAATGTCAGAAGGAGCAGCTGTAAGCTTTAAGTCACTTTCTATGTTTGGCAAGGTCCTGAAAAGTATTTACAGTACAGCAGAAAAATAACATGGAGCCGCTAGCGCCTTGTTTTCAAAGCATCAGTTCATCCTGGCACAGGTAAGGAGAAATACAAAACATGTAGTACTGCACTATACTGTAGAGAGGCACTACTAGCCAGCCAGTCAGTGCATGCACTTTCCCTAATGCAGGGGTCCATGCTGAACCTCCTGCCAAGCTTTGTACGTTGAGTCTGGTCTCAAGTTACAGTGTCCAGAAAAGATGAAAATATTGTATCCTGAGGCCATTGTAAATTGAAGAACCATTGTATATACATGCACTTTTGCTGTCACCAGATAGATTGCAGACCTTCTTTATGATAAAAGTTTTGTGATTCTAAAGTATGTAAAGCTCCACTGTACTACCTACACCTAAATTCTCACCAGAGGACATGCAGTGTGGCACACCTGCTAAACCAGCGCTCTACAGCCATCTGTGACCTGTACTAGGACAGCTGACCAGGAGAACAGATTAAACAGATTCTAAAAGAATATATGTCTTTGGTCTGCCTAGTAACAAATTAGGTATGGTTTGTATTATGCATGCAGTATCGCACTAGGTGCATACTCTAAGTGAAGTCTAGGGACTATTCATAATGTCTATTGCTTATTGAAGGGGAGCTTTGTATATTTGTAGTACATTTTGCAAATATGGTTCTCTGCCAAATATATCCTTGCTTAAAAAATGGTTAACATTTTGTTGTGCTACATGCCTAAATTTTTTTAATGATATTCTGTAAACTAAATGATCACTTTTTTAACTTTATAGATATATTTTGGCTACCTGCAGCCACCAGTGCTATTAGCTTAAATGCATGCAGTTTATACTTGGAACACTACGAGAGCGCAGTATGCATTAGGCTCCTAGTGACTGAAGGTAGTCAAAATGTTCTATTTTATTCTGTGTTCATGCATCAAAACTGGAAGTTTTGTGTCAAAAAAAAGTTTATTAAGAATAGCTTTTTGTGTGTTGGTCCCTTATGTGTGCTGATGCGAGATGCACCAGAATTAAGAGGCCCTGGACTCATGCAAGCGTATTGCAAGAGGTCCAGTGTCCAGAATTGAAACCTGTGTGAGTTGGGGGACTATCATAGGTTTCAAATATGTGCGCCGGTTTTCTAGCTGAGGTTTTAATTGTTTTTTCAGGCAGAGACGTCCCCATTCTGTCCTCCTTTATCTCCATTTATAAGTGGGCTCTCCTGCTACTTATTTCAAAGGTGGAGAGTGGTGACAAAATAAAAGTTGCTATTTTTGTGTAAAAATTGTAACTTTTTTTTATGCCATTGATGCGGATTTATTAAGACTGGAGTTTCGTGCATCAGTCTTAATAAATACCCTAACTAGCTGCAGCCTCATAATAAATCAGGCGGCACAGGTCCATGTGCAAGAATAGGAGTCTACGCCAGTCAGGAACTGTCGTAGAGTACCTGTATAACCCTCCCCAGATAACTGTCATTAGTTATAATAACTAAGTGTCTTGCAAAAGTATTCATACCCCTTGAACTTTTTCACATTTTGTCACCTTACAACCACAAACTTAAATGTATTTTGAGATTTTAAGTGATAGACCTACACAAAGTAGCAGATAATTGTAAAGTGGAACGGAAAAGATACATGGTTTTCAAAATTTTAATCTATTAAAAATCTGAAAAGTGTGACGTGCAAAAGTATTCAACCCCCCTATACTTTGTAGAGCCACCTTTTACTGCAAATGCAGTTGCAAGTCTTTTGGGGCATATGTCTACCAGCTTTGCGCATCTAGAGACTCAGATTTTTGCCCATTCTTCTTTGCAAAATGGTCTGGACTTTGACTGGGCCATTCTAACACATGAATATTCTTTGATCTAAATCGTTCCACTGTAGCTCTGGCTGTATGTTTAGGGTCATTGTCTTGCTGGAAGGTGAATCTCCTTCCCAGTCTCAAGTCTTTTGCAGCCTCCAACAGGTTTTCTTCCAGGATTGCCCTGTATTTAGCTCCATCCATCTTTCCATCAACTCTGAACATCTTCCCTGTCCCTGCTGAAGAAAAGCCTCCCCACAGCATGATGCTGCCACCACCATGTTTCACAGTGGGAATGTTGTACTCAGGGTGATGATCAGTGTTACTTTTCCGCCACACAAAGTGCTTTGCATTTAGGCCAAAAAGTTCAACTTTGGTCTCCTCTGACCAGAGCACCTTCTTCCACATGTTTGCTGTGTCCCCTATATGGTTTGTGGCAAACTGTAAAAGACACTTCTTATGTCTGTCTGTCTTTCAACAATGGTTTTCTTCTTGCCACTCTTTCATAAAGGCCAGATGTGCGGAGTTCACGACTTATAGTTGTCCTGTGGACAGATTCTCCCATCTGAGCTGTGGATTTCTGCAGATTTTCTAGAGTGACCATGGGCCTCTTGGCTGTTTCTCTGACCAGTGCTCTCCTTGCGCAATCTGTCAGTTTATGTGGACGACCATGTCTTGGTAGGTTTGCAGTTGTAGAGTACGTTTTCCATTTTTGGATGATATTTTGAACAGTGCTCCTTGGGAAGCTCAAAGCTTGGGATATGTTTTTATAACCTAACCCTGCTTTAAACTTCTCCACAACTTTATCTCTAACCTGTCTGGAGAGTTCCTTGGTCTTCATGATGCTGTTTGTTCACTAGTGTTGTCTAACAAACCACTGAGGCCTTCACAGAACTGGTGTATTTATACTGAGACTAAATTACACACAGCTGGACTCTATTAACTAAGTGACTTCTGAAGGTAATTGATTGCACTGGATTTTATTTAGGGGTATCAGAGTATAGGGGGCTGAATACTTTTCAGATTTTATTTCATGTATCATTTTCCTTCCACTTCACAATTATCTGCTACTTTGTGTTTGTCTATCACTTAAAATCTCAATAAAATACATTTAAGTTTGTGGTTGTAAGGTGACAACATGTGAGAGGTTCAAGGGGTATGAATGCATTTTGCAAGCCACTGTATGTTGGGCCAAAGCTTCCCTTCCCCACTCCACCCACATTCATGGTTCACCACAAAGTGGTGAGCAAGGTGCAAAATAGGGAATGTGGCGCATCTTTGGCACAAGAAAAGGTAGTAAACTGGCGTAGATGGGTTGATAAATTACCCTGAATCTGTCCAAGGGTGGACATTCACGTGAAAAACTGTTGGTTATGGGTGTGGCATACGTAAAAAGCTATCCTTCTTCTTTTTTTTTTTTGTTAAGTGCACAAGAGTGTGAAATGTAATAGCAGTCTCACATTGCACCATTTTCCTCTTTTTAATGCATATCTTGGCTGGCTAACACATTTTCTCAAAAGAAAAAATTAATTGCTCAAAGTAAGACCTTTTCTACATGCCACACATTTCTGTTCAATGTGTTCATATGAGTGTTTTACATTGAGAATCACTCTGATTAATCCCTGTGCAGATGCCGGCTAAGAACATGCAATGCACCAGAAAGATCTCAGGGAACTTGGTATTGAAATATATGGATTTTCTTAGCTTGCTTTTTGTATTTCTTATTTACTCCATATTTGTATCAAATCTATACAATGTATTAAAATTCATTGAAATTGTAAATGCTATTTTTTTTTCGTTGCTTTACAAATACAAGGCCTATTACTCCAGTTACACATTGGTGGCTGGTGAGTTACACATTGGTGGCTGCTTTTTTGTTTGCAGATTTTATATATAAATAACCTCATATTCAAATACATACAACTGGTTTAAGCCATTTTGTTTTTTGATTAAAAAGTTTTATTGATCTGTAAATAAATTATTTAAAAAAAAAAAAATGTAATTTTGTAATGTATTCTCTCATAGATTTGGCTACATCTGTACTGCTGAGAATATTGATACTTTTGTTAGAGAGATTCTCATTTTTGATCATGTTTCATATTAAATTTTGTACAAATTTTTTACAAATATTTTAACGCCAATCTTTGAAAATGTCACAAGATAATGCCCTGCATATATACCATATAAGCCATGAAGGGGTTGTCCAGGGAAGAAGAAGAAAAAAAAAAACGTTTTTCTTCTGGGGTCCGGGAAAGGTGAGAAATAAAAAAAAAAAACTCACCTGTCCCCGATGTTCTGGTGTCTCAGGCTGCTGTCTGGTCCCGCCGCTCCCCGGGGATTGTTCTAGCGGAAGTCCCTGCCACACATGACCACTCAGGCCAGTCAGCATCCTAAGGAAAGGACACATGATGTCACTTGCACACGTCACCTGTGACCTCCCCGTTCCTTTCCTTAGGCCACTGAGGCTGCTGATTGGCTTCAGCTGTCACGTGCGTGCAGACTTCTGGCGGAACAAGCCCCGCGGGACCAGATAGTGGCCTGGGACACCTGACCACCAGTGACGGGTGATTTGTACAGTCCCTGACAGACGTTCTGTCGCTTATCCATGTTGTGGAATCAAAAGCTTATAACCTGACTTTAAATTCATCCATTGGTTTTAGAAATGACTCATATGAAAGCTGAAACACTCCCAAATGATTTTTTGGTTAAGAAAATAAATTGGCTTCACTGCTGAAATATTCATCATTTAATGAACACAGAAAGGTCAGATTTTGGCAAGACAAAAGTTTTGTCGCCGTGTCATATAATGCACCCAATCCTAGTTTAAAGCCTCACCTGTGCTCACTAATTGATCGGTTAATTAGTGGGTGTGTATAAAAAGAACTCCAGCACCCCAGACCTTCACTTGAACTGCAACTTCACCTCTGACAACTTGCCCAAAATCAACCCTGAGACCAAAGCCTTGATTATCAAGAGGCTGAAGACCAGATACACTGGAGAGGTGGCTGGCACCTTTAATGTGTCTCTGCGTCAAGTACAAAGAATTAAAAAAAAGATTTGAACAGACTGGAGATGTTTTTGACAAGCCCAGGTCCGGCAGACCCCGCAAGACAACTGCTCAGGAGGAACGTTTGTTGGTTAGAAAATCAAAAGCCAGCCCCTCTTCCACTGCAGCAGAGCTCCAACAGGCCTGGTCACCTCAAGTTCCTGTGTCAACTAGAACAGTTTGTAGGATTCTGTCTCGAAATGGCCTCCATGGTCGAATCAGTGCCCAGAAGTCAGCACTAAACAAAAGGCAATTAAAAAAAGTGTGGCATTTGCCAAGGCCCACAGCCTGCTAAACGGATGGACGCTGGAAAAGTGGCAGAAGGTGGATTTCTCTGATGAATCTTCAGTTGAATTACACCATAGCCGCCGCAAATACTGCAGGAGACCTACTGGAGCCTGTATGGATCCAAGATACACACAGAAAACAGTAAAGTTTGGTGGTGGAAAGATCATGGTCTGGGGTTACATTCAGTATGGGGGTGTGCGAAACATTTTCAAGGTGGAAGGCAATATCAATAGCCTAAAATATCAAGAAGTATTAGCTTCCTCTTATATTCCCAATCATAAAAGGGGTCAAATTTTGCAGCAGGATGGTGCTCCATCTCATACATCCATCTCTACATTAAAGTTCCTCAAGGCAAAGAAGATCAAGGTGCTCCAGGACTGGCCAGTCCAGTCACCAGACATGAACATCATTGAGCATGTTTGGGGTAGGATGAAAGGGGAAGCTTGGCAGACAAAACCAAAGAATCTTGATGAACTCTGGGAGGCATGTAAGACTGCATTCTTTGCTATTCCTGATGACTTCATCAATAAATTGTATGAATCATTGTTGAAACGCATGGATGCAGTCCTTCAAGCTCATGGAAGTCACACAAAATATTAAATATGGCTCTAATAGCACCACAACTTCATTCACCAATGTTATGAAACATATCTGTTTTTGAACAGAATTATTGGTTTGATTTTCACATTACTTTATGTGTGCGACAAAACTTTTTGTCTTGCCAAAATCTGACCTTTCTGTGTTCATTAAATGATGAATATTTCAGCAGTGAAGCCAATTTATTTTCTTAACCAAAAAATCATTTGGGAGGGTTTCAGCTTTCATATGAGTCATTTCTAAAACCAATGGATGAATTTAAAGTCAGGTTATAAGCTTTTGATTCCACAACATGGATAAGCAACAGAACTTCTGTCAGAGACTGTATATGGGGGTTTTCTTTTTATTTTATTTTTCACCTTCCCTGGCTTCCAGAGTTTTTTTTTTTCCTAGACAACCCAAGAATATGTAGTCTTGAATAGGGAAGCAGGCTGTCGCATGGTGTGCACTGCTGGAGAATCTGTTTTTTGCCTCAGATTGTAGGTAGTGTCACTGAGCCGCACACATGCAGATTTGGGAACAGAGTGCAAAAGTCCCCATTTTGCGGAATTGCAGCTTTTTTTTTTTTTTTTTTTTTCAGATTTTGGTGTGTGGTGGTTTTTTTTGTTTTTTTTTTTGAGCCAAAACCAAGAATGGCTTCTAAAGGAATGGGAAATATATAGGAAGCTGTTATACTTCTACCTTCTGTTCAACCCACTCCTGGCTTTGGCTCAAAAAAAAAAATGCAGCAAAATCTGCTAAAAAAAAAACAAAAAAAAAAAAACTGTGTTTCCACAACGTGGGGCCTCAGCCTAGATGAGGGGTGCATTTTTTTTGTTACGTTTTCATAAATTGTTTTATTCAAAGTCAAATAACAATGTATGCTACAACAATGGATGTACTATGACCAGTACCACTACAAACATTCACAATTTTGCATAGAACATTATTACCAGGCATGAGACAAGAACCGTAAGATATATTTTAGGTTAACCCCAAATGCCATCTGAAAAACCGTCCAGGACATATTGTCTGTTGGTTACTTTCACAAAGGGACTTGACCAATAACTGGAAAAAAGTTTGACAATATTTTTCATATCTTTAATAGTTATTTAAATTATTTCTAAATATATAAACCAAACAAGTGGGTTAAGTTACTCATTATAAAGCAGGTGTTTATCAAAACTTGCATTTTTATGTACTCAATCAGGCTCTTTATTAAAGGGAGTTTACCATCCCCCAAGCATATTCAGTTGTCACCAGTGTGTTACAAAACACATTACAGTGATAAACATACTCTATATCACTTTTGTAGAAAACATCTTTGAAGAGTTATGCAAATGAAGCAGTTGGTGTACTGGGGTGAGCCTTCAGCTCTCTTGAGTACTTCCCTTGTCACTCAAACCCAACCCCTTAAATCTCTTGCCTGCACCACCCTATGCATTGAGACTTGATCCTCCTACTGTTATGACACCACTTATCCTACTTGAGCAGTAAAATCAGTGGACTATCCAACAGGACAAATTGAAATGGAGGACACACGACTATAAATAAGTGGAGTGATGTTTATGGCCAGTGCAAACATAGGAGGAAAAGTAGGCGAACAGACATGATGGGAGCATAAAGATTACCTGTGGTGTGAAAAAGAAAAAATACAGGATTTATGTGCTCTGTCTAATAAGCGGTAGGGTTCTAAGGGTATGTTCAGATGGCAGAAAATAAAGAGGAATTTGAGCTGAACAAGGGCCCTATGCTCACGACCAACCAAGTGTGCTAGCCAATATTCCGATGGAAACGTCTGATGGTGCATTTCGTTGCGATGAATATAGGGAAGGTCCTATCCTGCTCTGTGTCATTACAACAGAATGCATCAGAAGCTCCCATAAAGGGAAGTACATCACGGAATGCACTAAGATGTCACTCTGAGTGTCATCCAAGTACATTCCACTGCAAACTCTGCCCCACATCATAAAGCACACTCGGTCGTGTGCATGGGCCTTATTTTTTTCATGGCAAAATCTGATTATGATTTTAGGGTGTAATCCACCTCAAAATCAGCAGCGGATTCTGCTGTGTGAACAGCCACTATACAACATCTATATATCAGGGAGATTGTTTAACAAAATGCAACAAAATAATACTCAATTCATATTTATTAATTTGTAGCAAAAACACATACACAAGTGAGGTATTCTATTTCCTGTCTAATGTATGTACCTCATCTATGTATGTGTTTTGCTATAAATTAAAAGAGATATATTGTTACAGTCAGGAATTCTTCGACTAACCATTATTCCAGCATTTGTTCGGCTTTACCGATCTCCTCATTGGTTCCTATTAGTTTAATTTTCTAAATGAGAATTAAAAGCAGCTTCACAGTAAAGCTGGCCATAAACAGTGGATGACTGTTAGACAAACCGGTTAATCTTGACAGGACTAGCCAACAGCAAATGTGGGAGAGATGAGGATTGGGGTACTTAGGTTTCAATGTCTAATTTTATTGTACTCACGTAGATAAGCCTTAATCGTTGATTGTAATGTCAATCTGTATTCTCTTAGTCCAGACAGCAGCACAATATGGGGTATCTATGCCCCTGTGTGTTGTTTAGGATAGGTGGAACCTTTAATTAGCACCAAAAAGGTGCCTCCTACTAGCCCTATAAGAGGGCTAGTAGGAGGCACCTTTTGGTGCCTCCTACTAGCCCTATAAGAGGGCACAAGAGACCTCCCTCCACTGTGTAAATTATAAAGTAACAGGAAACAAGCTTATAGGGAGGGAAGCCTTGTGCTGCTGTCTGGACTAAGGGAATACAGATTGACATTACAATCAACGATTCCCCTTACGTCCGACAGCAGCACAATATGGGGAGATAGCAAGTAATTCCCCTAGGGAGGGTTTCCTCGCTTCACAACGTCAAGGACTGACTGACCAAAGGCAGTTGTCTGGAAACTGCGGATGTCCAATGATAATGTTTAACAAAAGGTCAACTGAGATGACTATGATGCAGCCGCACAAATCTGGTCCAATGGTAAGGACCGATACTCAGCCAAAGAAGTCGACAACCCAGGTCGAGTGGCCGTAGAAAGACTGGAGGGAATAACTCCAGTCCTGAATAAGAAAGGAAGACTTAATTGTCTCCTTGATCCATGTGGATAGAGTAGGCTTGGAAGCCTTGAGGCCTCTGTTTTTACACTGCATCTCAATTAGTAGGCTTTCGGCCTTCTTAAGCGGTTGAGTGTGGAATAGGTAAATCCACAGACACCTTACCACATCTAAGGTGTTGAGCTTTTCTTCCTCCTCAGAGGTTGGAGAGGGGAAAAACACAGGTAACGAAATTAGCTGATTGCTATTATAGTATGAGGGGACCTTAGGGATAAACCCAGGCAAACCTAAGGTGCACCCTATCTGCAAAAACAAAATGTACGTTTCTCTAGAAGAGAGGGCCTGGAGTACCCCTACTCTTTGGCAGATATAATAGCCAACAAAAAAGTGGTTTTGTAGGCTAAATATTTTATCCCCGTAGTCTCCAAGGGTCCAAATGGAGGACCGCACAGGCCTGTAATGACTACTGCAAGGTCCCACTGGGGATGATACTGAGGGCTTTAGCCTCATTGCCCCTTTAAGGAACCTTGCAACCAGAGGATCCTGAGACAGACGTCTGTTCAAATGAGTGGAGAGGGCCGCAATCTGCACTTTCAAAGTGGCAGGGGCAAGGCCCTTATCCAAACTGTCCTGAAGAAAATATCAGCCGTTGAAGGTTCTAGATTATTAATACCCTTCTTGGAGCACCACTCCATGAAAATCTTGGCTGTCCTCTGGTAGTTCTTATTGGTAGATTCTGCTCTTGCAGAAGAAAGGGTCTTCAGGACGGCCTCTGACAGTCCTCTATCCTGCTGTAGGGACTGCTCAACCTCCAGGCTGTCAGGTTGAATCTCCAGAGATCCTGGCACTTCAGAGATCCTTGGGAAACCAGGTTCTGGATGGGGGGAAGATTGTGTCTTAATCTGCGGTCTCTTGGCAATCTGGGCGATGGAAGAACGAATCTCCTTTAAGTGACTCCTCATATAGTCCTTTACCCAAGTAACAACCTCTTATAGAAGGTACTTCCGGCAGGGTCCGCAACACTGGTGACAGCGGGTAAAATCATAGCCGTCAGGTAAAGGGGTATTGCAATCCAAACACATTAGGTGTTTCAAGTTTAGAGGAATTTTTCCTCCTAAGCGCATCGCCATTACGTGCTGCAGAAGATGACATCTGAAACATCAAACAGCCACGTGACACTGAAACAGGGAAGCCAAGCATCGCATAAAAACCCAAGGGGTACCTCTTTTTTTTTTTTTTTTTTTTTTTTTTTGAATCGGTCACTTGAAGAGAGAAAAAAACCGTCAGAAAAAAACCAGCCACTGCAACCTGCAGCAGAGGAGCTAGAAACCACTCACTCAACAAATAAAGGACTGCATTCAGACCTTTTAAATGTAATCCAGCAGCGAGGGGAGGAAGCCAACAAAGAAACATTTATACAGCACCAAAACAAGTCAAACGCCATACTGGAACATAGAGGAGCATAAGCCTAAGCCAGAGGCTCAAAATACAAGCAGCAAAAATCAATTCTATATTTTGCCTTTAAATTTTAAATTTCCAAACTTACCGAACTTTTTCCGAGAAAACCGGAAGTAGGGCGCGGTGGTGCGCAAAGGCTTCCTTCCCCTGGGAACACGGGACCGGAGAAAAGTTCCAGCCGAGGAGGTTCCCCGCTTACTTCCGGGATCGCGCTGCCTGCAGATGGATGCCGGATAACGCTGCGCTGCGGTGCGAAGGCCCGAAGGACCGGAGGTTTTTTCTTTGGGACCGAGGTACCCCAAAAAGGTAAGCCAGGAGTAACTAAAACCCCTAGCAACGGGAGGTCACAAGAGACCTCCGTCCACCTGTTCCACACAGGACAGAAAAAAACACAGTGGAGGGAGGTCTCTTGTGCCCTCTTATAGGGCTAGTAGGAGGCACCTTTTTGGTGCTAATTAAAGGTTCCACCTGTCCTAAACAACACACAGGGGCAGAGATACCCCATATTGTGCTGCTGTCGGACGTAAGGGGAATAGAACATACTCCCCTTGCCCCCCACATAGGCACTCTCAGCTGAACCCAGGATGGGAAGAGATGGCTACAGCTATACACACACATATATATAATGGCCAGCCTAAAGCTTTGTTCACACATTGGGATTTGATTGCAGTTCCTGTATGCTTTGTAAAGCCAATAATAGAGTTGGATATGTACTGTAAATTTTTATCTTTGAATTTCCCTGGGTGTTCCATTCATTTACTTTCTTTTTTTACCTTGGTCTTTAATTGGAAATTTGTCTCCAATCCATGGCCTTTAAAAGAAAAAAAAGCAGAATTAGGTAGCATAAAATCAATATAAATATGCTATTATGAATAACCAGCTTACTAACTGCAGATGTCACATATTGCTAGTATTAAATTAATTAATAAAAATCAGTCCATGGTCATGTCATCAGACATCTACGTGGTAACAAGCTGTGCACCTGTGTGTCCATCACATGACCATGGACTGTATATCACATGACCATGGATTGATTTTTATCTACTGGAAGTAAGCAGAATGAATGACAGCAAGCAGACATCTAGAAAACCACGAGGAATTGATACAGAATGTATATTGGAAAAATGTATACATTTTTATTATACAAACAATAACATTTGTCTCTCAATACTGGTGTGAAAGTGAACAACCCCTTTAACTCTCCCTGAAACATATGCTAACCCTAAGGTATGGAAGCATCATGGATATTGTTGCTAATTGACATGGGCAGTGTCCCTAATTAATGACCATGTCAATTAGGGACACTATCCAAGACGCTCCCTAATGTTATGGTTAGGGATTGTTGTGTGGATAGTTAAAGTGGTTATCCAGCTTCCAAAATTATCTGCAAATACATCCACAGCAGTGCTATATATTCACTCTTCCCTTGTGCACCCCTTTGGTTGGCTTTATTTTACTTGTTGCTCCTTGTATCACTATTCCCTTACGTCCTACAGCAGCACAATATGGGGTATTCCTACCCCTGTGTGCTGGTAGGATAGGTTTAATTAACATAAAATATGCATGACTACGCTACCCTATAAGAGGGCAAAGAGACCTCCCCCCCCCTTGTGTTTTTTTTTCTGTCCTGTGTGGTGGGACAGATGGAGGGAGGTCTCTTTGGCCTTCCATAGAGTTAATTTTTTTTCTCTTCGTTACTTACTGTTTACTTTTCTTTTCTTCTCCCTCTGCTGAAGGGAGTTACAGTGGGGAAAAAAAAGTATTTAGTCAACCACCAATTGTGCAAGTTCTCCCACTTAAAAAGATGGCCTGTAATTGACATCATAGGTAGACCTCAACTATGAGAGACAAAATGAGAAAAAAACATATCTAGAAAATCACATTGTCTGATTTTTTTAAGAATTTATTTGCAAATTTTGGTGGAAAATAAGTATTTGGTCAATAACAAAAGTTCATCTCAATAACTTGTTATATATACTTTGTTGGCAATGACAGAGGTCAAACGTTTTCTGTAAGTCTTCACAAAGTTTGCACACACTGTTGCTGGTATGTTGGCCCATTCCTCCATGCAGATCTCCTCTAGAGCAGTGATGTTTTGGGGCTGTCGCTGGGCAACATGGACTTTCAACTCCCTCCAAGGGTTTTCTATGGAGTTGAGATCTGGAGACTGGCTAGGCCACTCCAGGACCTTGAAATGCTTCTTACGAAGCCACTTCGTTGACCTGGCGGTGTGCTTGGGATCATTGTCATACTGAAAGACCCAGACACGTTTCATCTTCAATGCCCTTGCTGATTTAAGGAGGTTTGCACTCAAAATCTCACAATACATGGCTCCATTCATTCTTTCATGTACACAGATCAGTCGTCCTGGTCCCTTTGCAGAGAAACAGCCCCAAAGCATGATGTTACCACCACCATGCTGCACAGTAGGTATGGTGTTCTTTGGATGCAACTCAGCATTCACTCTCATCCAAACACAACGAGTTGTGTTTCTACCAAACAGTTCTATTTTGGTTTCATCTGACCATATGACATTCTCCCAATACTCTTCTGGAACATCCAAATGCTCTCTAGCAAACTTCAGACGAGCCCGGATATGTCCTAGCTTAAGCAGGGGGACACGTCTGGCACTGCAGGATCTGAGTCCCTGGCGGCATAGTGTGTTACTGACGGTATCCTTTGTTATGTTAGTCCCAGCTTTCTGCAGGTCATTCACTAGGTCCCCCTGTGTGGTTCTGGGATTTTTCCTCACTGTTCTTGTGATCATTTTGACCCCACGGGGTGAGATCTTGCATGGAGCCCCTGATCGAGGGAGATTATCAGTGGTCTTGTATGTCTTCCATTTTCTAATTATTGCTCCCACAGTTGATTTCTTAACACCAAGCTGCTTGCCTATTGCAGATTCAGTCTTCCCAGCCTGGTGCAGGTCTACAATTTTGTTTCTGGTGTCCTTCCACAGCTCTTTGGTCTTCACCATAGTGGAGTTTGGAGTGTGACTGTTTGAGGTTGTGGACAGGTGTCTTTTATACTGATAACAATGTCAAACAGGTGCCATTACTACAGGTAATGAGTGGAGAACAGAGGAGCCTCTTAAAGAAGAAGTTACAGGTCTGTGAGAGCCAGAAATCTTGCTTGTTTGTAGGTGACCAAATACTTATTTTCCACCATAATTTGCAAATAAATTCTTTAAAAATCAGACAATGTGATTTTCTGGATTTGGTTTCTCATTTTGTCTCTCATAGTTGAGGTCTAGATATGATGTTAATTACAGGCCTCTCTCATCTTTTTAAGTGGGAGAACTTGAACAATTGGTGGCTGACTAAATACTTTTTTCTCCACTGTACTTCTTGGCAGCTCGGGTCCTTGCCCTGTTGTTCCACGCGCCCGGAGTTCCGTTGGTCGGTGGGCTTCATCGCGCTCTGCCGCGACCGGAAGTGACGTCGGTCATTTTTCTTCCCGGAACCTTTTTTTTGTTAGGGTTTTCCAGGGATGCAATTTCTGGCCGTACCTATGCTGCGGCCTACTTTCGGTAGTGCAAAAATATTGAAAATGTGTATTTTTTATATAGATTTTATTGCGTTCTTGTTGTGGTTCTCTCTTTATTGTTAGCTACTTTATTTCTGATAGTGGCTTTGCTGCAGAAATTTGAAGGGGAGGGTTTTTTGTGAGGCTTTCCATTGCTACTCGCCTTTTCCCCTCTATAAGCCCTATAGTTCTTTTGCAGTAGTGGGCTTGTCTCTCTTTGAGTCTGGCTCCTTATCCCTTGGGATTATTTGTCTGCTGCAAAGCGCTTACGTGTTTGTCTGAATCACTTGATTCTCCAAAGGTATGTTTTGCTATTATTTTAGCTGTGTTTTTCTGTCTGGTGACTTCTGCTTTTCCTTATAGATGTCCTCCTCAACCTCCGGTGCTGATGGTGACGACTGTAGATGGAAAAGGTCCTCCAAATGCAAGCATTTGTCTTGTTTAGACTGTAATACTCCCTTGCCGGATGGGTATGAGTTTTCCCGCTGCCGTCAGTGCCGTGGACCCCCCTCTGATGAGCCGTCTGTACGTGATATCGTTGTGTGGGTCAAGGAATATATGCAGGACTCCTTGCAGGAAATCCGGGACTCCATCTCGTGTGGAGAAGCAGACTCTGGTTCCTATTGAAGATTTCCAGGTGATTGACGAAACGCTTTCATCTGATGATACCTTGGAAGATTCCAGCAGACCTCCCTTTCCTCTTGAGAAGATAAATAGGCTGCTGAAGTCCATCCGTTCAAGGGAACGTGATGTTGACAGGAAAGCCTCCTGTTCCACCTCTAGGGGGCCTAGGGCCTTCCAAGTGGACACGTCACTGGAAAAACTCATGCTTGCGGAATGGAAACCTCCGGAAAGAGCTCCTATATATTCCAGGAGATGTAGAACCCTGTTCCCTACTGCGGAGTCCCAGCGGGATTGGTGGGGTCTCCCACCTAAAGTTGATATGGCAGTGGCCAAGTTGTCCTGTCGTACAGCGGTCCCGGTGGATGATGGATCTAACCTCCAGGACCCCATGGATAGACGCATAGAGAGTACTCTCAGGAAGGTTTATTCTGTGGCCTCCGGTCAGACTTCTGTGGCTATTGCTTCTAATGAAGTCTCAAGCAAGTTAAGTACTGATTTAGCCAGCTTGCAAGAGACATCGACTCTGGAGTCTCCAGTGATGATCTCCTAGCTTTTTTGAGCTCAGTTTCCTTGTCGGCAGATTAATAAGCCAAAGCCTACCAACATCATTTAAGGCTGGTGGCCAAATCTTTGGCCCTTTCTATGGAGCTAGAAAACCCTGGAAAGCGGATAATGCCTCCAAGTTCAACCTCTGTTCTCTACCCTTTGAGCCGGGTAAGCTTTTTGGCAGAGGCCTGGATGAGATTATGGAAGACCTTGCCGATAAAAAGCGTAAGACTCTGCCTCAGACCTTGAGAGGCAGGCCAAGACCTTCCAGCCGGGGTAGAGGTTATCAGCCTCAACCTAGACCTCAGTTCCAGAGATGTCCTAGATATCAGCCTAGGGATTCTGGACGAAGGTTCCCCAAGGATGAGGACAAAAAGGTCGACTTTTCCAGTTCTGCACTGTCTGGCAGGAAAAAATTCAAGACCCTTGGGTCTTGCAGGTTGTTCAGCGAGGTTATACGATCGAGTTTATTCATCTGCCTCAAGATCGATTCATCTTAACCCGCTCCCTTTCTGCGGCTCAGCAGGATATATTGGAGAGCTCCATTCACGATTACATCCACAAGGGGGCCTTGGAAGAGGTCCCCCCCTTGGAAGAAGGATTCGGTGTCTACTCCCCAGTTTTTCTGGTACCAAAACCATCAGGCAGCTGAAGAATGATTATAGATTTAAGATATCTGAATCGCTTCATAAAGAAAAAACATTTTCGTATGGAGACCATAAAATCCGTTACATCCTTTCTTCAACAGGGCGAAGTTTTCGTCACCTTAGATCTAAAGGATGCCTACCTGCATGTCTCAATATATCCTCCACACAGGTTTCTCAGAATCGCCATTTCAATTTCTGGCCACAGGAAGCATCTTCAGTTCGCAGACCTGCCCTTTGGCATGACTTCAGCTCCTCATACGTTCACCAAGGTTGTGGCTCTTATAGCCGCCTCTCTCAGGTTTCAGGGCCTTTTTGTAGTGCCATACCTGGACAACTGGCTAATAAAAGTTCAGTCAGAGTCTGTTCTGCTCCAGCAGTTACTGATAGCCGTATCCCTTCTCCAAAACTTGGGTTGGCTAATAAATTGAGAGAAGTCAGTAGTAGTTCCCTCTACCCGCAGGAAGTTCCTGGGGTATCTCCTGGACTCAGACTGCATTGAGGTTTCCTTAACACATGCCAGGAAGGAAAGATTGATCAAAGCAGCCCGGTTTCTCTTCAAGACACGTCTGGTATCCATTAGAACATCCATGAGAGTCCAAGGCCTGATGTCATTCTCAGCCATTGCAGTCCCTTGGGCTTTATGGCATTTGCGTCCTCTCCAGATGGAAGTACTAAAAGCCTGGAACCATACTCCTCTGGGTCTCGACAAGAAGATCAAACTATCTCCCAGTACCCGTCTTTCCCTCAGATGGTAGATACACCTGAAAGACGGAATGTCCATGGTTCAACCTCATTGGACCCGCTTGACTATCAATGCATCTCTCTCGGGATGGGAAGCCCACCTGTACGAGAAGACCATACAAGGAGTCTGAAGCAGTCTAGAAGAAAAGACATCTTCCAATTGGAAGGAGCTCAGAGGTGTGTACCTGGCACTACTTCATTTTTCTCCTCTCCTCAGAGGGAGAGCGGTCAAGGTTCGGTCAGACAGCATGACGAGTGTAATGTACCTGAACAGACAGGGAGGCACCAGATCGTTATCTCTTCTTAGAGAGACAGATCTGATTTTTACCTGGGCAGAAAAGAATCTGACCCACTTATCCGCAGTTCACATCAAAGGTTCCCTGAACATAGCAGCGGATCAGTTGAGTCGGGGTCTTGTCGTATCAGGAGAATGGTCTCTCAATCCAGATGTATTCCATCAGGTTACCCTGAAGTGGGGTCTCCCAGAAGTAGACCTCATGGCGACCAGACTCAACGCCAAGGTAGAGACGTTCTGTTCACTGTATCAGGAGGACTATCCCTTGGCAGTGAATGCCCTGTCCATCCCTTGGAGGTTCAGGCTGGCATACATCTTCCCTCCACTTTCTATGATACCAAAGGTATTGATGAAAGTCAGACAGGACCAAGTCTCTGTGATAGCCATCATACCATCCTGGCCAAAAAGGACTTGGTTTGCCCAGCTCATGTACATGAGTCGAGGGACATATTGGAGGCTTCCCCCCACCCAGAACCTGATTTCCCAAGGAACTCAGAAGTGCCAGGATCTGAGGAGATTCAACCTGACAGCCTGGAGGTTGACCACTCCCTACGGAGATTTAGTGGACTGTCAGAAGCTGTCCTGAAGACTCTTTCCTGTGCGAGAGCAGAGTCTACCAAGAAAAGTTACCATAGGATAGGGAACATCTTCAAGCAGTGGTGCTCCAGAAGAGAAGCTGATAGTTTGAAACCCTACTATGGCAGAAATTTTGGATTTTCTTCAAAGCGGCTTGGATACAGGCCTTTCTCCTGCTACACTGAGGGTACAGGTTTCAGCCTTATCCCCCTGTTTAGGCACATGATTGTCCCAGGATTCCCTTATTGTTGGATTCCTTAGGGCGCTACCAGACTTAGACTGATGGTCTCAGCTCCGATTCCCCAGTGGGATCACTCGACTGTTCTTTCAGGTCTTTGTGGTTCTCCTTTTGAGCCTTTGGAGGATGTAGATCTTAAATTTCTTGCCTTTAAAACCACCTTTCTATTAGCCATCACTTCAACCAAAAGGGTGAGTGAGCTCCAGGCTTTTTCTTCCAAAGAACCTTATATATAATTTTTTGCAGATTCTTCCCGGGTTTAACCCTAAGGTGCCTTCCCGCGCCAATATTAACCAGTTAGTCTCTTTAACCCATGTTTTTTCCAGCCCCTTCCTCTGAAGAGGAGAAAAAACTGCACGCACTAGATATTGTGAGAAATCTCCAGATTTACCTCTTACGTACACGTTCCTTTAGGAGAGCTGAGAATCTCCTTGTCAACATGTATGGTAGAGACAAAGGTCTCAGGGCTTCCAAGCCTACCTTGTCTAGGTGGATCAAGGAGGCAATCAAAGTCTCTTTTTTTGCTCAGGGCTCCACCCGAATTTTGTACAGCCCATTCAACCAGGGCTGTATCAACCTCTTGGGCTGAGAACCAGCCCTTACCGCTGGATCAGATCTGTGCAGCTGCTTCTTGGTCATCTCACCTAACTTTTGTAAAACATCGACTAGATGTTAGGAGTTCTGTGGCGACTGCCTTTGGTCAGTCAGTCCAAGGTGTTGTAGAGCAGGGAAACCCTCCCTAAGGGAATTATTTGCTATATCCCCATATTGTGCTGCTGTAGGACATAAGAGAATCGTTGATTATGATGTTAATCTGTTTTCCCTTAGTCCTAACAGCAGCACAAGCTTCCCTCCCTAAACTTAGAAATTTTCACTTTATAACTTACACAAGGGGGGGAGGACTCTTTGCCCTCTTATAGGGTAGCGTAGTTATGCTTTTTTATGTTAATTAAAAGAGTTCCGCCTGTCCTACCAGCACACAGGGGCAGGAATACCCCATATTGTGCTGCTGTTAGGACTAAGGGAAAACAGATTAACATCATAATCAACGATTATTTACATGTAGTTAATCTGTGGGCAAACTGCAGTTCCCATAATGCATCTCCCTGTTCTCACTCTGTGTACCCCTCCCTTCTCCACTCTCCCCTGCAATGAAATCACAGGTAATAAATCATTCCCACATCTGAAGTCACATGATGCTGTGATCTATTGTTTGCAATCTGACTTTTCCCTATGAGCAACAAACACAGAGAGTGGGAGCAGGGAGAGGAATCATGGGAGCTGTAGTTTGTTCACAGATTCACTGCATGTAAATAACAATGATACAAGGAGTCTCAAATTAAATAAAGACAAGAAAAGGGTGCACAAGGGAACAGTGAGTATTTAGCACTGCTGTGGAAGTATTTGCAGATAATTTTTGGAAGCTGGTTAACCCCTTTAATGTTATACTTAAAATTAAAGTATAATGTGGCAGCTATCTTTAAAATGTACCGCTCTTTAAAATGACTCTGAATTGCAGATAAATGTAGAGAGAGATTTTTATGTGTACATATCCTATAATCAAATGACATTCATATTTATCGTCATAGCATTATTGCCTTTAATACTAGGTAGCTCATCTGGTGCGGTTATTAAGAAAAAAAGAGTCAATTTTAAAAAGAGCTTATATTATGTTCTAAAATGTACTAAACCAAGCAATGGAAAGCAATATCATGAACACAATTTGCAGAGAGGCATTTTACTAGATGAGATTTAAATTTGTCTGAAAAGGGAAAAAAAGGTAATTGGCTGTTGTCTCTGATCAAGATGGCACCATGTCAGATAAGGCTACTAACACAGCGCTTTATCTCCTAATGCAAATGCGAGACAGAGAAGTGATGCCATCAGTAAGTGTCAATGATTAGGTACAGAATATCCACGAATAGCTCCAATCTGTTTAGTGAATACAAAGGTCTATAGTGCAGAAATACCAACACAACATGGTGTGTTTTATATAAAATTATAAGATAATCAGTTATTTTTTTATATCTTTATTAGAAAAGTGACTGCCAGTTGAGTAAAACTAACAATTCTGATGCTCATATTTTACTGCATATGTCAACATAAAATGATGTGAAGCAGAACATAGAGATTTAATGTGCTGGTTACTGTTTGAAATAATTTCAAGTTACTGTCCAGTTTAGATGACCAATTTCCATATATATTATTAGGGAAATATCAGCTAATAGGTGGGGGTCCTCTGAAAAACCATTGATTTAGATGGGCATCGTTTAATGTTTGATTTACCCTGTGGTAGTTATGTAGGAAAATTGAAGATTACAGACGATTGTGAGCCCTAGTTGGAACATTGAGTGATGACAATATCTATAAAGTGCTACTGAATATGTTGGTGCTATATAAGTAAGTAAAATAAATAAATAAAATAGCTGATCTCTCACGGTCCCAGCAGGGAAATACTTTCTGATTATCTTTTTTTAGAAAGGGACTCTTCTACAGAGCCCCTTTAACATTGTTATAAGCAATTTACAGGTTAGTCATACATTACATGTATGTTAATAACAAATTCCATTTCTTAAAGGGAATTTGTTAGGTCCAAAATATTTCCCAAATCAAGAATACTGCTGTGTAAGGGTCTTTAATAGGAGCAGAATCATACCATTGTGGCCACAACCTGAAGACGCAATTAGAAAAACATGGACATGCAAAGCAACATGCAAGTTGCCAGATTTACTTAAATACAACTGCAAGTGCTTCAGCTTTGTCTTGGAATTGCAGCCCAATGAAATCCGTGTAGCTGTGAATGACATTTTCAGCCTCTCTGTGCATCCCAGCTGTCTTTAGGCAAATCTCCAAAATTAGGCCCTGCTCCAGTGCACTTGTAGACTAATTTGCATATCTATGAAAAGATGATGATCTCTGCATTGCTTCATTGTTTTGTGGTCACAAAGGTATGCTTCTGCTCCTACTAAGGGACTCTGCACAGCACTATTATTGGTTTGGGAGACATTTTGGACTTGACAGACTCCCTTTAAGGACTAAAGGCAGTACATAGGCAGTAGATGTAGTCAACTAGATTTTTTATTTAAAAATTTATGATCCCCAAGTGGCTTCTGGTCAAAATAAAACTATAATCTGGAAGGCTATATTTGAACATATGCATTAGTTAACAATAGAGTAAGTTATTGATTGCCTGAAAAACCCTTGTATTCAAGGTGTTAATGACATCATGATATCCTTAAATGGTTTGTTCAACCCCAGTAATATATTAGCAGTTTGGTTTGACGTTGACTCTTGCAAGTCTGTTTGAACCTTACAAGAATAATAGCTCTAGACTCCAAACTACCACCTTGTTGAGGGTGTTGACCAATACCTCATGGTCTGCAAACTGTAAAGGGACTATGCTAAGACTATACTTCTCTACCCTCTACCTATACCCTTCCCTGTATTCCTGGCCCTTAGGGGATCCTTTATTTATATTTCCCTGGGCCATTAATAAACCCCTTTTAAAGTTCCAGTAGCTATTGTTTTCCATTTGCTATTAACTGGCACCCCAAAAGTCAGCAGATTTTATAGGAGGTCACTGCAGAAAATAAAGCAGTTATTCAGATTACAGCTAGAAACTGCATTTTTGGCTTTTTTTATTGAATAACATTGCACATGTCAATGTGCAGGCACTAATTCCCCATGATCCACCCAGTGTTACCCAGTGGAAGCCACAGCTGGATGGTTCTTGTCAAGTGCCCCTCCATCTGCGGCCATTTTGAAGACTGGAGAGCAGCGAAGACAAGTGAGCAGAATGTACTAAATAAGGGTGTGGTGTTTTTCCTAAGCTCTATAGTAGCTGTACACATACAGTACAGACCAAAAGTTTGGACACACCTTCGCATTCCAAGAGTTTTCTGTATTTTCATGACTATAAAAATTGTAGATTCACACTGAAGGCATCAAAACTATGAATTAACACATGTGGAATTATATACTTAACAAAAAAGTGTGAAACAACTGAAAATATGTCTTATATTCTAGATTCTTCAAAGTAGCCACCTTTTGCTTTGATTACTGCTTTGCACACTCTTGGCATTCTCTTGATGAGCTTCAAGAGGTAGTCACCTGAAATGGTCTTCCAACAGTCTTGAAGGAGTTCCCAGAGATGCTTAGCACTTGTTGGCCCTTTTGCCTTCACTCTGCGGTCCAGCTCACCCCAAACCATCTCGATTGGGTTCAGGTCTGGTGACTGTGGAGGCCAGGTCATCTGGCCTAGCACCCCATCACGCTCCTTCTTGGTCAAATAGCCCTTACACAGTCTGGAGGTGTGTTTGGGGTCATTGTCCTGTTGAAAAATAAATGATGGTCCAACTAAACACAAACCAGATGGAATAGCATGCCGCTGCAAGATGCTGTGGTAACCATGCTGGTTCAGTATTCCTTCAATTTTGAATAAATCCCCAACAGTGTCACCAGCAAAGCACCCCCACACCATCACACCTCCTCCTCCATGCTTCACGGTGGGAACCAGGCATGTAGAGTCCATAAGTTCACCTTTTCTGCGTCGCACAAAGACACGGTGGTTGGAACCAAAGATCTCAAATTTGGACTCATCAGACCAAAGCACAGATTTCCACAGGTCTAATGTCCATTCCTTGTGTTCTTTAGCCCAAACAAGTCTCTTCTGCTTGTTGCCTGTCCTTAGCAGTGGTTTCCTAGCAGCTATTTTACCATGAAGGCCTGCTGCACACAGTCTCCTCTTAACAGTTGTTGTAGAGATGTGCCTAGTGCTAGAACTCTGTGTGGCATTGACCTGGTCTCTAATCTGAGCTGCTGTTAACCTGCGATTTCTGAGGCTGGTGACTCGGATGAACTTATCCTCCGCAGCAGAGGTGACTCTTGGTCTTCCTTTCCTGGGGTGGTCCTCATGTGAGCCAGTTTCTTTGTAGCGCTTGATGGTTTTGGCCACTGCACTTGGGGACACTTTCAAAGTTTTCCCAATTTTTCAGACTGACTGACCTTCATTTCTTAAAGTAATGATGGCCACTCGTTTTTCTTTACTTAGCTGCTTTTTTCTTGCCATAATACAAATTCTAACACTCCATTCAGTAGGACTATCAGCTGTGTATCCACCTGACTTCTGAACAACACAACTGATGGTCCCAACCCCATTTATAAGGCAAGAAATCCCACTTACTAAACCTGACAGGGCACACCTGTGAAGTGAAAGCCATTTCAGGTGACTACCTCTTGAAGCTAATCAAGAGAATGCCAAGAGTGTGCAAAGCAGTAATCAAAGCAAAAGGTGGCTACTTTGAAGAACCTAGAATATAAGACATATTTTCAGTTGTTTCACACTTTTTTGTTAAGTATATAATTCCACATGTGTTAATTCATAGTTTTGATGCCTTCAGTGTGAATCTACAATTTTTATAGTCATGAAAATACAGAAAACTCTTGGAATGAGAAGGTGTGTCCAAACTTTTGGTCTGTACTGTATGTTAATAAATGGCTTAACGTTAACTATATGTTAAAGTGGACAGCCCCTTTACGAATATTTTTTAGACGTACATCATCATGACGATTCAGTATTGTTTTAATCCGTACAATTAATTCACCAAGACACTTCTGGATGTTGGTGAACTATAAAATATGAAATACTAAAACTATCTGTTTTAATATTTTCCCTAGATGATATAAAACATACATTTAGGTGTAATTTTTGTTTTTGTAATGTTTTGCTTAAAAAAGAGCTATCTCTGAAAACTTCATACAGGTATGTGATAAATGCTGTCAAGGGGGTTCAAAATAAGCCTGCTCCTTGTGGGAGAGGTGTTATTTTTATTGTTAAAGAGCATCTTTCATGTCATGTTGTATACCATTGTAAAGTTGACAGTGCATTGAATTCAGTGCACTTGCACTTTTTATGTATGTGCCATGTTTTCAGAGATAATAGTGCCTTTACTTTCAGCTACTGATATCACTGCACTGTCAGAGGGTCCGGCTTCACTGCATCATCACTGGGCGGTAAGGGACGCCCGCCTGACTGTACACTTATAAGTACTGTGAAGGGGGGTGTTCCTCACCTCCTAGTGATGAGACTGAGCTCTGAGGATGGCTCCTTTGACAATGCAAAGCTGAAAGTGTGCTGAATTCAGTGCATTGTTAGCTTTGCAATGGTATATAGCATGCCCTATCTTAGAGAACAAGAAAAGTCCTCTTTAACCACTTCTGGACTGCCCATTGGGTATATACATCCGGAAGGTGGTTGTCTAGTTCTGCAAGGATGTACCGGTACGTCGAAGCAGAACTCAGCAGCTGCACAAAATCGTTTAGCTGCTGAAACGGGGAGCTGGCTGTAACTTCAGCTGGAGCTCCCAGAGAGAAGACAGGGAAGGTTTATTACCTTCCCTGCCTTCCCGATCGCTGTGTATACAGCACTCAATGAGTGATCCACCGGGTGCAGCGTCTGTAAGAGCTGCTGGGTCCTACAGAACCCAGATCAGCTCTAAGTCCTATAGTTATGCACAGGAGGCTGTATTCCTCCTGCAACTGGGGCTAAATGTACCAGCCCCAGTGTGATGATTCCACTTAAATTCATACACAGCCCTGAGTGATCAAATAAACATGCATTGTTCAGCCTGGGCTGTTAGATCAGACATGGTTGATAACATTGTCATTTCACTTAATCCTATCTCCTTACAAAGGATCTGGACTTGAGTGCGTTAGTCAATCAGACTTGCTGTCGCCGGTGACCTCATTCTGGGTGCTATAATCAAGGGTATAAAAGATGAGGTAAGAGGTCAGTGGGAGGAGATTGGGCTGAGACTACAAAGAAAAGACTGTGCTGAGACTATGATGAGACCACTGTGAAACAGACTATTGGGATATACTGCGATGAGCATGCAGGCTGGAATGTGTTGATGCTGCTGCTAGAAGCCTCCACTGGTGATCTCCACATGCTATGTGTGAGTGTTGGACTATAGAGCCACATCAAGGAGATGTGTGGTAAAGTAATTATTTCACTTTTATTCCCTTTTATTTTATTGCACTGTATCTTGTAACTAGTAACTGTTAATGCTTTTATATATCTACATATCTGTTCTGAACTGCATGTGTTAGATGTTAATACCGACCCATTTAGGGTTAATAAATATATAAAATTTAGAAAGCTTGTCTTGTATTTATCCTGTGAACCCAACATTCACTGGCGGTGAGTGTGATTCTTAGGAAAGAAGTCTCAGGTGTGGGCCAACGCGGTGTTGGCGCACTGAGGATCTTTCACACCCAGTTACAGGGAAAATCAGCCTCCCCCACAAAAAAAAGTAATCAATCAGATGTCCCCAAAAGTCTATTATGACCTTATAGTGAAACAATGTAAAATTTTTTTTTTTTAAATTAATAGAAAAGTTTAAAAAAAATGTAAATAAAATAATTAAAAAATAAATAAAATAATACGCCAATAAAACGCCCTAATTACAGGTTATAGCCCCAAATAAAAATTACCGTAACAGAGAGGAAAAACTATTTTATAAAGTTTTTTAGTAGCACTTTGTGTCATTAAATAAAAAAAAAGATGAAAAGTGAAAAACAGACACGTTTTCCCTCCTGTTTTGTTTATATTTTCCTGGATATAAAAAAATGAAAACACATGCAAAAAAAAAAAAAAAAACAACATAAAAATTAAGCCTTATGTGTCACTGAATAAAGACGCACAAATTAGTTGAATAACGCAAATGATAATAGGAATTAGACCTACCGGTAATTGGGTTTCCGGGAGTCCTTCATGACAGCACCACAGGAGGTTGCCCTCTTGACCTCTGAGCGGGACAGGAAGTTAGACAGGTTAAAGGTCCCCAACCCACCTCCCCTCTCCAGTGTCTCTTCCAAATTACCACACCAGAGTTTCAGCCGAAATATACTAAGATATATATATAATTAAATCATCATAATGTGTGGATACCCACTAAATACATATTTTTTTTTTTTTTTGGTATATGTTACATCACATACACCTCATAAACATTTCTGCTAACCAGAAATAACACAAAGGGGAGGGAATATCAGGGTGCTGTCATGAAGGACTCTTGGAAACCCAATTACCGGTAGGTCTAATTCCTATTTTATAGGACGTCTCTCATGACAGCACCACAGGAGCAGTACCAAATTACTCCAATCAGGGGGGGGACTACTGCTTGAACTTTGCGTCCAAAGCCAGTACCCTGACTGGAAAGAATGTCCAGTCTATAATGTTTAATAAAAGTATGGAAACTAGACCATGTAGCAGCCTTACAAATCTGATCAATGGAAGCTTCCCCTCTCTCTGCCCAGGAAGAGGCTACTGCCCTAGTGGTGCTTTGATTCTCTCTGGTCGACGGAGATCTTGTGCAATATAGGCTTGTTGGATTAAAGTCCTTATCCATCTTGACAGGGTGCTTTTAGATGCCTTCTTACCCTTGTTTTGTCCCGAGAAGAGGATAAATAAGTTCTGATCTTTTCGGAATGGGAGCCGTTTCTTCCAAGTAATAAAGAACTATCCTCTTTACGTCTAGGCAATGGAACGCTTCCTCCTGAGGGTTTTTGGGAGCTGGCCAGAAAGAGGGAAGCAGAATCTCCTGATTTATGTGAAAGGTAGAAGCTACTTTCGGGATAAAGGATGGGTCTATTCTAAATATAATCCTGTCCTCCAGAATTCTTAAATGGCTGCCGTATAGACAAGGAGTGAATTTCTCCAATTCTCCTAGAGGATTTAATTGCTACCAAAAAAGCTGTTTTTAAGGTTAGAGTTTTAAGGTCTAGACAATTTATAGGTTCAAAGGGGGGAGAAACTAAAGCTCTAAGGACTAGGTTTAGGTCCCAGGATGCTATAGATCTCTTAATAGAAGGCCTCAGTCTAGAAATTGCCTGAAAGAATCTTTTTATCCATCTATGTTCAGCTAGACTAGCATCATAGAAGTGACTTAATGCAGAGATTTGTACTTTTAGGTTCCTGGGAGATAGGCCCTTATTAAATCCTGCCTGCAAGAAATCAAGGATATTTGCTATATTTGGATGGAATGGATCCGGGATATTTGGGAGCTGCCAGGAGTAGAACTTTTTCCAGATCTTTCTATAGATAGCCGAAGTTACATTTTTATGACTTTGTTTAAGATTGGAAATAACTTCATCTGATAAGCATCTCCTCCTCAGGATGACCATTTCAGGATCCAGGCCAAAAGTTTTAAAGTCTCTAGGTCTGGGTGTAGTAGTGACCCCTGAGATAACTGGTCCAGTCTCAAGGGAAGAGGAACTGGGTCCTCCAGGGCCAGTTGTTTTAGGATGGGAGACCAACTTCTCTTGGGCCAAGACGGGACCATCAGGATCAATTTTGTCTTTTCCCTTAATAATTTGTGTAGAACCAAGGGAATTAAAGAAACGGAGGGAAGGCATAAGCCAGTTCCATGTCCCAATCCTCAGACAGAGCATCAATTGCTGCTTCTTGTCCCTCTTTTTTGATGGAAAAGAAGCGCCTTACTTTAGTATTCTCTGAAGAAGCAAAGAGGTCTACCTCTGGGATTCCCCACTTGAGTGTTAATTGAGAGAAAACGCCCTGATTTAGGTACCAAGCCCCTGGATCTAACCTCTTGCAGCTGAGTAAGTCTGCAGACAGGTTCTCTGAGCCTTTTATGTGCACTGCCGTAAGGGAGGGAACATTCAGTTCTGCCCAAGAGAAAATTTCTGTGGCTAATGCCTGAAGGTGCGCATGCCTGGTTCCTCCTTGGTGGCGAAGAAAGGAAACCATCGTGACATTGTCTGACATCACCTTCAAGTGTGATCCGTGTAGAAGATCACCTGATTTCTTCAGAGTCTCCCAAACCGCCCTTAACTCTCTGTAATTTTAGGAGCGGCTCTGAATATGACCAGGCCAAAGACCTTGAAGGTAAGAGCCTTTTACAGATGCTCCCCAGCTGGTTCCACTGGCGTCCGTGACTATGATAGTCTGAGGACTTAGATACCACAGCACTCCTTTGACCAGGTTTGCTGGATCGAGCCACCATAGAAGGGAGGATTTTATTTGTTTGGGAATCTGAATCCTGCTGTTTAGAGAATCCTGATCTCTGTCCCAATTTGACAGCAGAAGATTTTGTAAGGGTCTTGAATGAAATTGGGCCCAAGGAACCGCTTGAATACAAGAGGTCATGAGACCTAAGACTCTCATCCCGTCCCTTATGGAACAGCTCTCCTTCCTAGAAAAACTCAGAATTTTTTGGAGGACGTTCTGTTTTTCCTTGGGGAGAAAAGATGTCTGACGCGTAGCATCTAACAGTATGCCTAAGAAGGTTACTTGAGCTGAAGGTAACAGGTGCGATTTTTCCCAATTTATGATCCATCCCAGAGACTGAACTAAAGATAGAACTGAATCCCTCTGATCGAACAGCTCCTCCCTGGAGTTGGAGATCAGGAGAAAGTCGTCGAGATAGGGAACAATCAGGATATTTTGCGATCTTAGGAAAGCCATAATCTCCACCACCCTCGGCCCTTACCTCCTTTTGGATAGCTCCAGCGACCAGTTTTCCCTTTCCCTTTATAGGAAGTGGAGGTGGTAGAGGGAAACTGGCGGTTCCTCCGAAAGGACTGCCTTTTAACTTTTTCCTCAGGAAAATTATTTTTCCTATCATCTGCCTTTTCAAGGATGTTATCCAGAACAGGACTAAACAGAAACCCCCAAGTAAAAGGGATATTACAAAGTTTGTTCTTAGAAGCCATGTCTCAAGACCACATTTTTAACCGTAAGGCCCTTCTGGTGGAGTTTGACATGGCTGCGTTTCTGGCTGCGCAACGGACTGTTTCAGCTCAGGCATCTGCCACAAAACCTGTTGCCTTTTTCAAGAGGGGGATGGAGCTCAAGATCTCTTCTCTAGAAGTTCCGTTCTTAAGATGCTCTTCTAATTGACCCAGCCAGAGAAACATGGATCTGGCTACGGAGATAGCCGCTATGTTAGTAGAAATGATGGCGGATGAGGACTTCCAGGATTTTTTAAGCAGACCGTCCACTTTTCTCTCCATAGGGTCCTTTAGCTGTGAAGAGTCTTCAAAGGGAATAGCCGTTTTCTTGGCTACTTTAGCTACTGGAATATCTTCTTTGGGTAGCTCATCCCATAATCTGGAATCTTCGGGATTAAAGAGCAGCTGATTTTTAAATTCCCTAGGGATAAACAACTGTTTCTCCGCGTCCTCCCATTCCGACAAAATTAGACGCTTAAGATAATCATTTACCGGAAAAATCGCCGACTTCCTTGGCACCAGACCTCCAAACATCTCATCCTGAATAGAACGAGGTTGTTCTTCATCAGGAATATTCATTGTGGCCCTTACTGCCTGAATTAAAGTTTCCACATTCTCGGAGGCAAAACAGAATCTTCTGTTTTCCTGGGAAACTGGGGAAGTGAATAAGCTCTCCTCTTCTTCTAATTCCCCCTCAGAGAGATAGAAGCACTCTTCCTCTGAATCAGACCCCTTAGTACTTATATGAGAGCTCAGGGGAGGATCAGAAACCAGCCGTGGTCTTTTGACGGGAGGTTCTTTCTCAGACACAGATTCCTGCAACTGGAGCAGGGAGGAAAAAGAGCTTTTTACTTCGTCCCTGATTAGTGTCCTTAACTCAGAAATAAAGGAAGGTGTTTCATCTTTAATCAGTTTAGTCAGACAGTCCTGACATATCTGTTTCTTATATGCATCAGACAGGAGCTTGGCACAATTAACACATTTCCTACGTTTTTTAGTGTCGGATTTCTGTGAATCTCTTTATCCTAAAAAACACAACAAAGCTAGTCTAAGAACACCATAATACAGTAAACCGTGCCAAGCCCCCTTGCATAACAGTACTTACATGCCCCTGGGCCAAGAGCCTCAAGGCGAGGTTTTTGGGTTCCCTCCTTTCTCTGCTCCATTACAACAAAGTTTAAACAGTTGTAACACACAATATCACGAAGGCCACATTGCTGTGGTGTCCTACTCACCATTTGAAGTCTTCAGGCAGGTGAGCAGTAGGAGGTACCACTGGTGCGCCGCCTCATCCTGTCGACGCCGCAGCCTCCGTGCTCCAACCTAACTATTCGGCGTCTGCCACCTCCAAGATGGTGGATGCAACACTTCCGGTCACGTGATGACGTCAGGCAGGACGAGAACCCCAGAGATGGGGAGCGGCTGCCACACACATGGGGGCCCAGAAAGCAGAGGAACTCCTGCAACTGCCCCCGGACCCCCTGGCTAGGGGACCCCTACCCCGAGGGGGTGCTGGCCATGAACCAGGGAGTTGGAAAGGAGGGCAGACAGAGACCCTTGATCCGCCTCCCTGCCCAGGTAAGATGAATCCTCTCCACGTCCTGCCTCTGAGAGGGACAGGAAGAACACTGGAGAGGGGAGGTGGGTTGGGGACCTTTAACCTCTCTAACTTCCTGTCCCGGTCAGAGGTCAAGAGGGCAACCTCCTGTAGTGCTGTCATGAGGGACGTCCTGGAAAAAAATGTTACAGCCCTCAAAACTGCACATACAAAAAAACCCGTAAATGAGTTTGGTCTGGAAGGGGGGTAAAGCATCTGTTATGGAAGTGGTTAAGATGATGGAGATTATTATTCCTCAGCAGAAATGGGGTTGGTACAAGAATCCTATCAATTCGAGGGAGATATCTAAAAAGTTAGGCTGATTAAGATTAGTATAATGCAAATGCTTGGCTGGAAAAGGCAACATATTGTGGAAAGATGGTAAGTTAGCATTTCTTTCAGCAGATTTTGGGGAAATTATTTTAATTTTCTTTGTAACTTTTGTGCTTTTCTTGAACAAACATCTGCACTGAAATGTTTGAGCATTATTTTTTCATCGAAATTAGCAATTGTAATTGAGTTATGGAAAATTGGATTTAGTATATAATTCCTTCTGTTATATCAACATGAGTCTTTGCAAATACATTGTCTCAGAATTGTCCTTCTGTCAAGTATACCTCATGCTTCTTCCTGCATTAATGCTATTGTCATAATACTTCATACCACTGATCATACTAATGAAACTTTTCTTGTAAGTGTCTTATTTTATGGGTATAAACAGCTGTGTTTATGTTGCTATGAATTTCCTATTTCATTATAAAGTTGTCACCATGCTGGGTGGAAGCTATGGGAAGTCCTGGGCACCACAGTTACCAGCTGACACTGAAACTCAGCTTAGTAATAAAGGTTTGAGCCTATTAACTTAAGAAAGCTATCTCCATTTCCTTGTGTATGATACCATAAATCTAATATTGTGGTATTGGGATCCAAAAACTCTATTATACAGTGCCTGAACATAACCATAACATTCTCAAGTAACATTCAGTGTTATTATGCACATATACTGCATAATAGTGCTAACGTGTAAGAAGGAGTCATTCTAAAATGAAATAACCCCACAAACACAGTTGTATACATATATACATACTCGTATTAAACTTCATGTAAATATATTCATTTACTCGCCATTCCATACAAAATTTAGTTTCTGCTTTTTCCTGGCAACTTACCATCTGGGGATCCTGGATAAATGAGGGAATTATGCATGGTGATAGACAGACCCTTATATCTAATATTTAGAGAGGACCTTTCACGTCCTCATGTATATGCGGTTTTACATACCGCTAGAAAGCTGACAGCGCGCTGAATTCAGCACATTGTCGACTTTCCTGTGCCCCAGGGCTGGAGATATCGGCGGTCGTAGTTTCACTGTTCACCGTCAGAAGGGCATTCCTGACAGTCTAGCTGGGCTGTGAGGAACGCCCTCCCTGACAGTACTCGTCCATAGCCCTGTGCTGGGGGGGCGTTCCTCCCAGCTCAGCGTCATCACTGGGCGCTAAGGAACACCCTCCCTGACTGTACTTGTCCCATAGCCCTGTACTCTCAGAGGGGGCATTCCTTACAGCCAAGCGATGATGCTAGGCTGTGAGGAAATTCCCCCCACAGTACAGGGCTATGGACGAGTACTGTCAGGGAGGGTGTTCCTCACAGCCCAGCTAGACTGTCAGGAATGCCCTTCTGACGGTGAATGGTGAAACTACGAACACCGATATCTCCAGCCCTAGGGCACATAACGGGAAAGCCGACAGTGCGCTGAATTCAGTGCGCTGTCGGCATTCTAGCTGTATATAAAACCGCATATACATGAGGATGTGAAAGGTCCTCTTTAAGGATTCACTAATAACTGGGTCTGTTCCACAGAATTGGCGCATAGCTAATGTGGTGCCAATATTCAAAAAGAGGTCTAAAAGTGAGCCTGGAAACTATAAGCCAGTAAGTTTGACCTCTGTGGTGGGTAAGATATTTGAAGGTTTTCTAAGAGATGCTATCCTGGAGTATCTCAATGTAAATATTCTTACAGCATAGGTTTATGAGGAATCAGTCCTGTCAGACTAATCTGATCAGCTTCTATGAAGATACTGTATCTGTTCTAGACTGGACATGGGTAATGCGGTAGATGTAGTATCTCTGGACTTTTCAAAGGCTTTTGATACTGTACCACATAAAAGGTTGGTATACAAAATGAGAATGTTGGGATTCAGGGAAAGCATTCAGCTCTCCATCATTCAGGTCCACATGGGGACCCGAAAGACGGAGAGCCTGTCCACTTAAAAAGTGGTTAACCGAGGACACCTGCGGACCCCATATACTATAATGGGGTCTGTTGGGCGTCTGTTGGGTTTCTGCCGTTTTCAGTATAATACCTTACAGGACTTTTCTCTCCGCCGATTTTAGATAAAATCTGCGGTGGAGTCTCCTATGGAGACTCCAATGCAGATGTGTACCTAGATTTAGTATGGTTGAAAAAAGACATATGTCCATCAAGTTCAACCAGGGATTATTAATGACCTGGTAAAGGGTTTACAGAGCAGGGTATCCATGTTTTCAGATGATTCTAAACTCTGTAAGGTAATCAAAAATGAGGAGGATAGTAGAATATTACAGGGGATCTAGGGAAGCTGGAAGCATGGGCGGAGACTTGGCAAATTAAGTTTAATGTTGACAAATGTAAGGTTATGCATTTTGGTCGACGAAATAAAATGTATGATTATGTACTTAATAGTAAATTACTGGGTAAGACTGCCACTGAAAAAGACTTGGAATTTTGGTGGACAGTAAGCTTACCTTTAGTGACCAGTGCCAGGCAGCTGCTACCAAGTCAAATAAAATTATGGCATGCATCAAAAGAGGTATAGATTCCCATGACAAGGACATAGTTATGCCTCTATACAAATCACTGGTATGGTCATACATAGACTATTGCGCACAATTTTGGGCCCTAATATACAAAAAGGACTTAATTGAACTCGAGAGAGTGTAGAGAAGGGCAACCAAGATTATTAGGGGAATGGGTGGATTGGAGTACAACGAGAGATTAATAAACTTTGGGTTATTCAGTTTAGAAAAAAGACATCCAGTGGGAGACCTAATAACAATGTACAAATACATGAATGGACAGCACAAAGAACTTTCTAATGATCTTTTTACTCCTAGGCCAGTGACAGTGACAAGGGGACATCCTCTACGTCTAGAGGAGGGAAAGTTTTACCAGAAGTATAGAAAGGGATTCTTTACTGTAAGAACAGCGAGGCAATAGTGGATTCGCTGTGCTGTTCTTGAGCACAAAATATTACGGGTTATAGGCATTAGATTTCGGTAAGGATAAGTTGATCTAGGGTTTTATACTGCCAGATTGGAGTCTGGAAGGAATTTTTTCCCCTGGCATGGGGCAATTGGCCTCATGGGGTTTTTTTGCCTTCCTCTGGATCAACACTGTAGGGTTATAGTTTGGACTTGATCAGTGCTGGACTGGGATGTCTAGGGCCCACCAGTGGAATTGTTTCTAGGGGCCCACCGCCAGGACCCCTGCAGATCAGCGATACCGAGACTGGGTGGCTAAAAGTAATAACATGTCGGGAGCCATGCTGCTCACCCACCATATGATGTGCCCCACTGCCCTACCTAAACCCACTGCTACACCCTGTTTGGCACGTGAACAGCGTGGCTCCTAGAATTGTTACCATTACCTGTAACCTCACTGTCCTGGAAAAGCTGATCTGCAGAGGCTGTCGTATCCCTGCAGATGTAAAATTGATGGCCTATCCTAAGGACAGGCCATCAATATTAGAAAGATGGATAAACCCTTTAAAGCGGTTGTCCAGAAATTGGAGCAACCCATGTGCTGGGCGGGGAGGTGTAAAATAAAAAATAAATAAAAAAATAAAAAACTATACTCACCTGTCCCCAGTGCTCCGTTGTCCGCTGCCAGTGTCCATTCAGTCTCGTACCGGTGCCTCCTTGCTGGGAGTCCTGCACCTCATGTAACCGCTAAGACAAATTAGGTACAGGATTTCCAGAAATGAGGTGCTGCCATGAGACCGAACAGACACAGGCAAGGGACAATAGGGTGCTGGGGACAGGTGAGTATGCTTTTTAAAAAAATATATATATATATTTTTACACCTCCCTGGCATCCACCACAGTAGTCACTCCAATTTATAGACAACCTCTTTTAAGGGGTTGTCTGGGCCAAATTTTTTTATGGCCACTTCACTGGTCCCCTCCATACAGTGGCCTCTTCACTGGTCCCACATACTGTATGAGGAACAGTGATGGGGCCATTATATTGTGTGGGAGCAGTGATGGAGGCTAACATTCTGTGGGGGGGACATTAAACTGTGTGATGCATATTAAAGGGGTTGTCCAGGGTTAATCTTTTTATGGCCTACGCTCAGGATAGGACATAAATACCTGATCGGTAGGGGACTGACACGGCCCCATCAGCTCTGCAGAGCCACTTATAGCGACTGTCCTGTACTTATATCTGTTCTGTAATATTTTACTCACAGGAACATCAGCCAACTATGTTATTCCCTATACTGATGATGTAGCTACATAGCAGTGACACATTTGTTACTGTTACCATTATATCATGCTTTAGCTAGCACAAAGTGCACAAACAAAAAAGTCATATGAATGATAAACACCCTATTAGTGCATGTTGGTTTAATAGAGGGGAATCACTTATCATTACTGTTGGCTTTGAATGACCACAAACATTTAATGAAAACTTGACTAAGCATGCTATACACAGTACACTCTCTTTGCAGGTAAGAAACTTGTCAAGTTTAATGACCACTGATTCTATTAGAGGTTTCTGACAGATTCTGCCTTCTTATATCTGAATTAACACTGGTGGATCATCCAACATTTATCTTTAGTGCTCTAAAGTATGTGCTCATTCCTTATATTCTTGTCGCCTATGTCAATTATTTACATAGCAACAAAAATAAAAAATAAACCAATATCTGCCAAAACATTATAACAATGTGGATAAGTTGCAAACCAGCAATTTAATACTTCTGTTGTCTTAGAATTATGAAGAAAAGTATTTAAAAATATTGATATTAATCTAAGAGATTTCTTTTCTTTTAGTAGTTATCGATAAATGTATTGATAATTTCTCTGAGTTTCAAAATTAGGAATTAAGTTTGTAGCTTACTTGCTGTACATTCTCGCCAATGTTCCAGGATGACTTATTTCATACACCTAGAAGAGTGAAGAATACATTATACTTACTGTATACTATTTAACCTATGCTCCTATTTATACAGTTACTCTTATTTTCATAGTTACAGTATATGTGTTTCAATCAGCCACACTTTTTTTTTCTAACTGAATACAAGGATACAAAGTAAAGGATGTATGTCCTTGTATCCATAGTGGTGTGGTGGTGCTTCTTAGTAGTTATCTTTTGTAAAGCACTTCAAGAAACCATGACCTTTAGAAATGTACCTGGATATTGCTTGTAAAGCTGTAAGCCATGATATATTTAATATTCAAATGTATCTTTAACCTATTTAAACAAACATCTCCTTTCCTCCATACTTTTAGTGAAAGTAATCTAACTCTTTCTGGAATTAGCAGATACCAATAGACTTGTATACGTCATTTTGGCCTTGGAAGAAAATGACATATTTTTGTTACTACAAGTGTATGCATTTACTATGAAAGTACTTTGCTATTGCTAACATAGTGCCCCTCTAGCAACATAAAGGTTAATGATGTTCTTCCCCATATGAGATCTACTAATGCGTAATGAACCATTCATGGTACATTGAATACATCATCCAGTAAATCAGCTGGAATACTCTTAGTCCTTTTCAAGTTAAAGAAGGCAGCTGTGATGAAAGGACATCTAGCCAGTAGTCGCCAATAGTTAAGTACTTGTACTTGTAATTAGAATCAAGAAGCCTTAATGTATTTAATGCTGCGCTTGTTGCAAAATGCAGACAATTCAGAGTTATTATTAAGAGTACATTAATGTGTACTTTAAATGTAACTGTGAATCTTTATCACCTAAAACACTTGCCACCATACAGTGCGTAGGTCAAGATCATTAGGGTCAAGTATCCAGTTACCCCAGCATGACAGCTGCTTTTTAACTGGTTATACAGATCCAGTATACAGACTAACAGGATTTTTTTTTTATTGTATAGCTGGATTTGCTGCATATAAAACATTGGATGTAGAAATAAGGATTTATATTCCAGCAGTTCAGCCTCCATTTACATATATTCAGCAAACACTGTGGAAACTTGGACAAGGCAAACTTTCCCTGATTCATTGTTCTCTACTTATTGTTATTATTATTATTATTATTATTATTATTATTATTATTATTATTTATATTATTATTAGACTCTTTTCACATTAAATTGCTTGTGCACATCTAACATAAAAAGGGTCTTGAAGCATATGTTATTTGGACCCATAAAATAGATGGCACTGAGTAGTGTCTATCACTCATAGGTGCCCTTCTTAATAAAACAAGTATACCACACTGTCTTATTTACTAGACACCTCTGCATGGAATAGCGCAGTCTGCTCAACTATCCCATGCAGTAAAAAAGTGGAAATGCTGAACAGGGGCCATCATTCTTTTACAGTAGAGCTCTTTGATATATAGGAGTCCATCAGTCCATTTAACTTTTGCAGTGGGACTTTACCTGGAACATATGCTAACCGTACACAATAAGAAAATAGCCTTAACAACATGTTGGACACTAAATTCAGATGTGCATTGCAGTTCAAATGGAAAGTACTAGAAAATAAAGAAACTTTGTGCTAAAAATATCTACAGTACAGAAGAATCCAGTTTGCAGGTTAGGAAGCACATCAAGAGGATGACAATTCTGTAATAAAGAGCCACTAAATCTAAAGTTGATGGGTTTTTAAACAAAAGAGCAGCTTTACTGTATATTCACAAATATGTGATTCTTATTCACATCAGTGATTCACATACAGTACTATTCAAAAAGTTTTAGGCAGATGTAGAAAAAATCCTGCATAGTAACAATGCTTTAAAAAATAGAAGTGCTAATATATTATTTTGTCAATTAACAATATTAAGTGAACAAAAGGGAAATCTAAATCAAATCAATATTTGGTGTGACCGCCCTTTGGAGGAGGAATCCTGGAAGTGATGATATGGCCCCCACAGAGCCCTGATCTCAACATCATCCAGTCTGAAGGATGAAAAATAGAGTCTGAGCAAAATCTATGGTTAGTTCTCCAAGATCTCTGGAAAAACATCCCTGCCAAGCACCTTCTAAAACTGTACAAGTGTGCTTAGAAGAATTAATGCTTGTTTGAAGGCAAAAGATAGTCACTCCAAATATTGATTTGATTTAGAGTTCAATTTTGTTAATTCACTTAATTTTGGTAATTGACAAAAAATAAACTATGAAAGTGTCCTTACTTTTCAGCATTTTTTCCATACCGGCTTAAACTTTTGCTGGGTACTGTACGTTTGCCGTCCCCATTCAGTGCGGATGGAACACATATCCATTGTATTTAAAGGAGTTGTCCAGTTTCAACTAATAAATGTACAATTTTCCGATACACTTTCTGTATAATTCCTCATGGTTTGCTAGATCTTTGCTTGCTGTCATTCTTTGTTTACTTCCACTGGATAAAAATAAATCCATGGTCATGTGATGGACAGTTCATGGTCATGTGATAGACACACATGTCCACGGCTCATTACAGGACAGAGATCTGATTATTGTACTATGACTGTAACGAGCCGTGGACTAATGGACTAATTTTCATCCAGTATTTTTTTCAGTATACAGACAACATTAATTTGCTGAAATTGGCAAACCTCTTTAATGCTTCCACCTCCCTGTTTTTTCATGGGCCATGAGTCAATAGAAATAAAATTTAGATATGATCTATTTTGGTCCTTTTTGCAAACTTCTTGCAAACCTCTACTCTGTACATCTGTGAAAATCACACACAGGACACAAATGCCATCTGCATGCTGTTGTTTTTCATGGCTCAAACTCAATACTAAGTAAAGCTTTTTTTTTCTAAAAATTGTTGACTGTTTTCATGGAAAAGCCCAATGTACAAGAATTACTGATGTGTGAATAAACCCTAAAGATTCTTTGTGAATTTTTAAAATGTGAAATAAAGTAGGAATCATTGGCAAAGGAAATTTCTGCACTTTCTGCAAGTTTACTTCACATAATAAACCTCTTCTCAGTCTTAAGTAGCTCAAATAATAATAATAATAGTCCTTTAATAGTCCCACAATGGGGAAATTTCAGTGTGTTACAGCAGTAAAGATAAGAATCTCTCACATTGAGGAGAGCACCAGTGAAGGTATGTAGAGATTGAATTGCCTTTTGCCCTCTACTTAGCATCTACATATCACAAGGCATTATGGGAAAGGAGCTGGGGAGCTCATACGCCCTCTGTTGGATGTAACAGATCCTCAATTTGCTTTTGACTCACCGAGTCTTGAGACAGCAAAAGGGATTTTAGCCAAGCCAGTTTCACTTATCTGCATAAGTGAAATTGGCTTGGCTAAAATCCCTTTTGTTGTCTCAAGACTCGGTGAGTCAAAAGCAAATTGAGGATCTGTTACATCCAACGGAGGGCGTATGAGCTCCCCAGCTCCTTTCCCATAATGCCTTGTGATAAGCAGTAAAGATAAGCAGATACAAATACAAATACAACATGTACAGGAATGTTCCAAGGTAAGAGGCATTACATTGATAGTAGATAGACAGATAAGAAGTAGCAGAAAAGGGGGAGGGATTTAAAAGGCAGAAAGATATTTCAGTTCTCTGTGTGTAATGATCTCCGCTTAGGTCGACGTTGGTTGTACAGCCTAACCGCGGTGGGGAGGAAATACTTCCGATAGCGCTTCTTCTCACACTTAGGGTGGAGCAGTCGGTCACTGACAGTACTGCCCAGCGCGATCACGGTCTCATGCATGGGATGGGACTTCTTCTTCCGCATGGAGCTCACCACGGACAGTATCCTTCTGTCGTCCACCACCTGCACTGGGTCTAGGGGGTTCCCCAGGACAGAGCTGGATTAGAAGTAATCAGCTTGTCAAGTTTATTTCTATCCCTTGTTGATATACTTCTCCCCCAGCAGACTACTCCGAAGAAGATGGCTGATGCCACTACCGAGTTGAAGAAAGTCCTAAGATGTGCCCCCCCCCCCCCCCGGATTCCAAAGGCTCTCAGCCTCCTAAGCAGGTAGAGCCTGCTGTGGCCCTTCCTGTACAGGACCTCCATGTGATCTGCCCAGTCCAGTTTATTATTAAGGAGCAAATCCAGGTACTTATAGGTGTTCACAATCTCAATGCCTGTCCCCAGGATGTCCACTGGTTTAGGAGGGCATCTGCATTTACGGAAGTCCACCACCATCTCCTTGGTTTTCCTCGTGTTAATCTTCAGGTGGTTCTGCTGGCACCAGTCCACAAAATCCCAGCTCAGTTCTCTGTATTTCCTGTCGTCTGTGATGAGACCTACTATTGCAGAGTCGCCAGAATACTTCTGTAGGTAGCAGTTAGATGAGTTGCACCTAAAATCTGCAGTGTACAGTGTGAAGAGGAAAGGGTCAAGAACTGTACCCTGAGGTGCCCCCATATTACAGATCATGATATCTGACACACAGTCCCGGGCTCTCACATACTGAGGTCAGTTTGTGAGGTAGTCTAGGATCCAGTTGGAGAGGTGTCGGTCCACTCCACCAAAGCCCTGCTTGTCTGTCAGTAACTCCGGCTGTATGGTGTTAAAAACACTGGAGAAATCAAAGAACATTATTCTCACCGTGTTCCCTAGTTTCTCCAGGTGAGAAAGAGCCCTGTGCAGAAGGTGGATGATGGCATCATCCACCCTAATGCCTGGCCAATACGCAAACTGGAGAGGATCCATAGCGGGGCTCACTAGAGGGCGGAGATGTGTGAGAACCAATCTCTCTATGATCTTCATCAAGTGAGATGTCACTACTACAGGTCTGTAGTCGTTGAGGTCCATAGGGTGAGGTTTCTTTGGAACTGGTACCACACAAGAAGATTTCCATAATTCAGGGACTATTTCCTGCCTCAGGCTCATATTAAAAATATATGTAATTATACTACACAGCTGATCCCCACAAGTCTTAAATAGCCTTGCTCTGATATCATCTGGCCCTGCAGCTTTCCTTGCCTTGATCTTTTTCATCTCCTTCCTCACCTGGGCCTGTGTGAAGGTCAGACTGTGGTCAGATAAAGATGGATTTCTGGATTTACTGGTCTGGTGAGAAGTAGCCGCATGGGGTGAAGTCATTGTGGTGGGGGGAACTGAAGGACATGCTGGGGTGGGAGGAGCTGGTGTGTGATCAAATCTATTGAAGAATAGGTTTAGTTCGTTAAGCCAATTAACCTCTGCCTCACTTTGGCAGACAGACTATGATCCGAAATTGACTTAAACCCCTCCCAGACCCCCCTTATGTCTTTTCTTTCCATTTGCTTTTCCATTTTTTGTATGTTGTATACAGATAATTCTTTGCTTAGTGTGCCCATAAAAAGTATTTTTCCACCAAAAGTGTTTTATGTCATGTTAATAAGGATATGTTGTTAAACACTGATCGATTAAAAAATACCTTTTTGGCTGCATGCACACAAACATGAGTGTGATAAAAGGAGTCCCACTTGTGTATATATCTTTACTGAATCATACTACTCATGTATGTATTATTAGTGAATATATTGATTATACATGTGTCATCAATAGATTACATTGGTATGTGTGCTATAAGGGTCTGGAACTGGTCAAGAGGATATTTCCTTCCAGTGAGCACAGGACCAGACTCTCTGCCATTTTATAACCGGTCTGGCAGCAAGCCCTTTGGAGTAATAAAGACCAGGCTGGATTTATGACTTAACAACTCTCTGTCACTGCCAGACTCATTCAGGCCTAAGAGAGGGGGGTTGTGACCAGAATTAACTTTAGAGGCCAACAGGGACCCAACTTTCCTGGGTGGAGACTGGGTCCTGAGGGGCAGTCTGACAGGAGGCATGGCTAAGCACAAGTCAGGAGCTTTGCCTTACAAAGGACTGGGAATATCTTGAAACTTTTGTCACATCTTGGAGTCAGCAAGCAAGCTGGTTGTGCCCAGTCCATCAGAGATCCTCCAAGCTCCATGGAGTCAAAAGGACTCTAGGTTATTAGTTATATTCTGTTTTTCTCCTTTTATTTTTATTTTTTAAACTGTTATGCTTTGTTGTCATCTTTCTTGTCAATTTTTTTTTTTATAGCTATAGCACTGAACCCTTTGGGTATTAAATTGTTAAATTTAATGGTACTTTGTCTGTGCTCTATGAACCCATTACTTTTTTGAAATATGTTTGTGTCTGACTGCTGGGAGCAGTAGTGTGTGTCTGAGATTCCTATTGATCCAGATTCTGAATACTATAGGTGGTGGTGGCTGCTGCATGTATTTGGGGTGTGTGGACTGTGTTGGTGTGCAATTTGCAGCCTGAGTGAAGGGTGAGTGCAACATTGAGTGGGTATAGTAAGTTGACCCTTCACAACCGCACACACATCACGTGATAGGACAGTCCGTAAGTGAGAATCAGCATGTGCTGGGACAGTGGTAAAATAGCACAGACAGCACATGACAGACTCAGTGATTTCCTTCACTAAGCCCAAGCCACAAAATGCACAGTTATAGGACTTGTCTTGAGTTTTGCCCTGGGCTCACAACCCCATGATAATACATGGGTGTGTGTGGGGCCATAAAAAATGATTGATCAGTGTTCTAGCCATGAAAAACACTTTTACAGTGAAAAGAGGAAGTACAGAAATATTGGTTGTCACCCCCCATTCAATACATATCTTTCCAAATTACAATTTTATAGTAATTTTTGATATTATATATTTAATATAGATTCACAGATATTATATTTAGAACAATGCATCTAAACCTAGTAATAAAATCAGACATATACTCACAGAGAAACCTGTTGTTTCATGTATTTTCTGATGGAAACATGTTTTCTGAAGAGAAGATCTATGAACAATACAGGTAAACAAGGTGTGATATGTACAAGGGTAATGTGTCAATTTTCTAGGGCACAGACAAGTAATTTAGCAAATCAAAATACATAGACATAAATATTTTAAAAGCCAATGCACTACTGTGCATACAATATATGGATAACATTTCACAGTGTAATGAGACCCAGGTGTTCAGGAAGGGAACTTGAAGAGGTGGATATGACTTGTGCTCTGTAATTCTGGCTCTATATATGGGTAAAAGGGAAGAAGTTTGGCAGTTTGGGGGCAACTGGCATTGTATACATGGCAGATGGTAATTGTAGCCTTTTTAGGTGCAGGCAGTATTGGACAGCACTTAAAGAAAACTTTAGTCATACATGTAGGGCGTTTTCTTCCATCAGAAAAGTAAAAAATATGACGGAAGAAATGTGCCATTTTTTTTTTTTTTTACATCTGAGTGAATGCAGATGAACACATGATAGATGGGGCTGCGTCTACATCTGTCTTTTAATGTCCATTGTTCTCATCCTGTGACAGATAAGGGCAACTGTAATGTGAACACACTTTAATAATATACATGTCTGTTGCAACATGAACCCTGCAGTTTAGTTTATATAGTGATATAGGGCATTGATCAACTATTTGTATGTTCCATGTACAAATGTTTCACTAATTTTATTGCATAGAGTTCTAAAGGTAATTCTGAATAATTAGTAAGGTCTGCTTTGCTTCTGTATAGCCTTACCTTGAACATACAGTAGACCTATCACAGAGCTGGACAATGTTTTCCAAAGCGTATCTCTTGTTTCCTTGAAAATATAATATATGGTATAGCAAAAGTGACTTTTTATCATTAACATATGGAATCATAATAACCAAAATATACATGTTTTGTAGAGTACATTAATTCAATAGCAATATTATAATATACTAGCAGAAGGACCCGGCTTCGCACGGGTATATTTCATTTTTTGTTTGTGTAGTGAACCCATAAGAATTGGCCAGTTTTGCACTTCACATCCAGTATGGCAGTCCAGTATAGGTACAGTTTATTTATGGCTGTGTTGCTATGGAAACCTGGTAAATGAAATGTGAACTTATATTGGCTGATATACGTCATATGACTGAATATTTAAAGACCTGCAAACTGCTATTGACTCATACAGGTCATAAATAGCTTGGTTGCTATGGAAACCTGGTGTAAAGCTGTGTGTATGTCAAGACTGAAGAACCTGTGATTTTTCATTGGTCCATAAGCGTCATGTGATCATGTGTATCTCAGTTTGGTTATCAGTGAAAGACCTGCGATCGGTTGTTATGGAAAACCTGGAGTAAAGCTGTGTGTATGTGACCTTGTGTAACAGTGTCATCCACAGCGCCCTGCCCCTTTAAAGCTGACCTACAGCAGTGAAGAAAAATGGCTGGGTTGTTATGGAAACATGGAGTGCGGCTGTGTGCATGTGGCTGACAATGCCTTGTCAGATTGGAGACGGGCTTGGGTCTGCTGGGTTGTTTCAGCAGCTCGCTGTTGTCTGTGACATATCTTGTCAGATTAGAGACAGGCTTGGGTCTGCTGAGAGTTTTCATTAGCTCGAGCAACAGCCATGCGTTTTGCTGCAGGGGACATGAGTAGTTTAAAAACATTTCAATTTATAAGAATGCTGAAATCCAGTATGGCTACAATCACTACAATCAAAAGATTCCTGTAACTGTCATTGAGACTTCTGCACCTCTCAACAGGTATTTTGGCCCACTCCTCATGAGCAAACTGCTCCAGTTGTCTCGGGTTTGAAGGGTACCTTTTCCAGACGGCATGTTTCAGCTCCTTCCAAAGATGCTCAATAGGATTTAGGTCAGGGCTCAAAGAAGGCCACTTCAGAACAGTCCAATGTTTTCCTCTTAGCCATCCTTGGGTGTTTTTAGCTGAGTGTTTTGGGTCATTATCCTGTTGCAATACCCATGACCTGCGACTGAGACCAAGCTTTCTGACACTGGGCAGAACATTTCTCTCTAGAATCCCTTGCTAGTCTTGATATTTCATTGTACCCTGCACAGATTCAAGACACCCTGTGCCAGATGCAGCAAAGCAGCCCCAGAACATAACAGAGCCTCCTCCATGTTTCACAATAGGGACAGTATTCTTTTCAACATATGCTTCATTTTTCTGTGAACATAGAGCTGATGTGCCTTGCCAAAAATTTTGATTTTTGTCTCATCTGTCCATGTAGTTTGGCAAACTCCAGTCTGACTTTTTTAAATTATTTCTGTTACTATTGTGGGTTTTTCTTTCATTAAACGAGGGGTACCAACAATTTTGTCCACGTGTTTAAGAGTATAGATCTTACACACGTGGCACACGTGTCAAGAATGGCACACGAGGCATATTTTGCTGGCACAGCAGCCTGAGTTCCTAAGGGGTTGTCACTTAGAGGAACTTGCCCAGCGGTTTAATTCAGACCAAACACGTCCGAAATTAAACTGCTATTATTATAGTCAGACCTCAGAGTATATCAAGAGGAGGCCCAGGAAAGGTGATCAAACATAAAAAATAATGATACTCACCTTCCCTGGACTCCTGTGCAGCCCCCTGTTCTCTTCTACGCTTCTGTCTGACGTCAGAGACTGCTGACAGGGCATCAGGGATTAAATCGGCGATGTGACCGCTGAGACCCAATCAGTGGTTGCTGACATCAGGCAGAAGCGCCAGAGAGAACAGAGAGCCACACAGGAGTCCAGGAAATGTGAGTAACATTGTTTTTTATGTTTGATCACCTCCCTGGGGCCTCCGATCATTGTACTTTGGGGTCTGAGTATAATAATAGCTTGTGAGTGGTGAACCCCAAATATTTCCAGTTCAGCTGAACCAGAAAATGTTGGAAAATTAGTTGGGGACACTATGGGATACTGTACTGTGTGGAGGAACCAATATGGAATATTATAATATGTGAAGGGGCCACTATGGGACATTATACTGTGTGGAGGGGCCACTATGGGACACTATACTGTGAGGAGGGGCCACTATGGGACATTATACCGTATGAAGAGGCCACTATTAGACATTATACCGTGTGGAGGGGCCACTATGGGGCATTATACTGTGTGAAGGGGCTGCTATGGGACATTATACTGTGTGGAGAGGTCACTGTGGAACCTTCTACTGTATGGAGGGTTCACTATGGGTCATTATACTGTGTGGAAGGGCCACTATAGGAAACTATACTGTGTGGAGGGGCCACTACGGGACATTATACCGTGGGGAGGGGCCACTATGGGACATTATACTGTGTGAAGGGGCTGCTATGGGATATTATACTGTGTGGAGAGGTCACTGTGGATTCTTCTACTGTGTGGAGGGGCCACTATGGGACATTATACTGTTCGAAGGGGCCACTGTTGGACATTATACCATGTGGAGGGGCCACTGTGGATCATTATTCTGTGTGGAGGAGCCACTATGGGACATTATTCTGTATGATGTTTTGTTCTTGCACAAAAATGCAGGCAGTTTTCCAATAAAAATGCCTGCATTTTTGTGCAAAAACGCACCATGTTAATGCAGCTTTACATCAAAGTGAAAGTACCAGTGGCCTAGGACTATAGCTGTAGCTGCTTCCTGGGAAACAGCAGTAAACGCATGGGTCCAGAAGCATCCTGTGGCAGCACTCCTGTGTTATGGTTTGTGGTATATGACTTTAATATAGGGGTCGTCAGCCTTACAATTACTGCCTGGCACTCCGAGGACCTCATATTTGATTTTTTAATTTAAATCGGTATGCCATGCAAAAAAAGTTGCCTACCCCTGGTATAGATAAAGACCAGTAAATGCATGTGCTATGGGAGAGGGGACTGTGAGACTAGGTTATTGATTATATTGATTGATTGAGATAGATCGTGCAGTAGACATATGTATAAGAAAAGAAATATAAAAATTGTTTTGGAATGCTAGAATGAGACCCAAAATTGCCAGGTTTTATGTGTATTGCTAGAGGTTGGGTTAAGATCAGCTATCAATTGTTCCATCCTGTGGATGTGCAGGATTTCCTGGAACCAGTCTGACCCAATATGAGTCTGAGAACTCTGGGAACAATAATTTTAGCAGCAATCAGCATATAAATGATAAACAAGCTGTGTATTTTCCTAATGTTATATGGGTGGGCGGGGTGTTTGCAAGGAGGGTACTAGTCAGTTTGATCACTATGGACCAGAAGTGATATAAGGGAGGGCATTCCCACTAAATGTGAAGCACTGAACCTTTTGCTTGGTCGCATCTCCAGCACATATCAGACAGGTGGGTAGATAGAATGTAGTACTTTTGGGACTTGGTACCAACATAAGAGGATCTTATAATTAGTTTCCTGTGCAGAGTTGGAAGGCAGAGTCCAATTTATCTGGTTGGAAGGAGGCACTAATCGTTGATTATGTAGATAATCTGTTTTCCCTTAGTCCAAACAGCAGCACAATATGGGGTATCTCTGCTCCTGTGTGCTGGTAGGACAGGTGGAATTTTTAATTTACATAATTAATTTAATGATACTCACCTATAAGATGCCAAGGAGACCTCCCCTCACTGTGTTAGTTATAAAGAATAAAAGAAAAAAACAAAAATCCTTCCTAAAGGGGGGAAAGCTTGTGCTGCTGTTCGGACTAAGGGAAAACAAATTATCTACATAATCAACGATTATGGGGACGTAGCAAGCAGATCCCCTAGGGAGGGTTCTTACTCACTACAGTACCATATGAATGTCCAAAGGCAGTAGTCTCTGAACTACGGCCATCTAACTGATAGTGTTTAACAAAGGTTAGTTGGTGGTGACCAAAAACGGCTGCACAAACTGCTCAAAAAGCAAGACCAACTCTCAGCCCAGGAGGCCGACACAGCCCTTTGATAAACTCGGGCGTTAACCTGAGCAAAAGAAATTTAAATTAAGAGGATTTTCCAATCTTCTGACTGACTATGTATGCAGAAGATAAATTTTGGAGACACCATACTATAATAATAATAATAATAATAATAATAATAGTCCTTTAATAGTCCCACAATGGGGAAATTCAGTGTGTTACAGCAGCAAAGATAAGCAGATACAAATACAAATACAACATGTACAGGGAATGTTCCAAGGTAAGAGGCATTACATTGATAGTAGACAGACAGATAGGAAGTAGCAGAGGGTGGGGGGGGGATTTAACAGGCAGAGAGATATTTCAGTTCTCTGTGTGTAATGATCTCCGCTTAGGTCGGTGTTGGTTGTACAGCCTGACCGCGGTGGGGAGGAAAGACTTCCGATAGCGCTCTCTCTCACACCTAGGGTGGAGCAGTCGGTCACTGACAGTACTGCCCAGCGCTATCACAGTCTCATGCATGGGATGGGACTTCTTCTCCCGCATGGAGCTCACCACGGACAGTATCCTTCTGTCACCCACCACCTGCACTGGGTCCAGTGGGCTCCCCAGGACAGAGCTGGCCCTTCTAATCAGCTTGTCAAGTTTATTTCTGTCCCTGGTTGATATACTGCTCCCCCAGCAGGCCACTCCAAAGAAGATGGCTAATGCCACTACCGAGTTGAAGAAAGTTCTAAGAAGTGCTCCCCGGATTCCAAAGGCTCTCAGCTTCCTAAGCAGGTAGAGCCTGCTGTGGCCCTTCCTGTACAGGGCCTCCATATGATCTGCCCAGTCCAGCTTATTATTAAGGAGCAAACCCAGGTACTTATAGGTGTTCACAATCTCGATGCCCGTCCCCAGGATGTCCACTGGTTTAGGAGGGCCTCTGCCTTTACGGAAGTCCACCACCATCTCCTTGGTCTTCCCCGTGTTAATCTTCAGGTGGTTCTGCTGGCACCAGTCCACAAAATCCCGGTTCAGTACTCTGTAATCCCTGTCATCATCGTCTGTGATGAGGCCTACTATTGCAGAGTCGTCAGAATACTTCTGTAGGTAGCAGTTAGATGAGTTGCACCTAAAATCTGCAGTGTACAGTGTGAAGAGGAAAGGGGCGAGAACCGTACCCTGAGGTGCCCCCGTATTACAGATCACGGTACCTGACACACAGTCTTGGGCTCTCACGTATTGAGGTCGATTTGTGAGGTAGCCTAGGATCCAGTTGGAGAGGTGGTGGTCCACTCCAGCAAGGCCCAGCTTGACCCTCAATAACCTGGGCTGTATGGTGTTAAAAGCACTGGAGAAATCAAAGAACATTATTCTCACCGTGTTCCCTGGTTTCTCCAGTTGAGACAGAGCCCTGTGCAGAAGATGGATGATGGCATCATCTACCCCAATGCCCGGCCGATAAGCAAACTGGAGGGGGTCCATAGCGGGGCTCACTAGAGGGCGGAGATGTGTGAGAACTAATCTCTCTAAGATCTTCATCAGGTGGGATGTCAGTGCTACAGGTCTGTAGTCGTTGAGGTCCATAGGGTGAGGTTTCTTTGGAACTGGTACCACACAAGAAGATTTCCATAATTTAGGGACTATTTCCTGCCTCAGGCTCATATTATACATATATGTAATTATACCACACAGCTGGTCCCAACAAGTCTTAATTAGCCTTGCACTGATGTCATCTGGCCCTGCGGCTTTCCTTGCCTTGATCTTTTTCATCTCCTTCCTCACCTGGGCCTGTGTGATGGTCAGACTGTGGTCAGATAAAGACGGATTTCTGGATTTACTGGTCTCTTGGGAAGTAGCCGCATGGGGTGAAGTCATTGTGGTGGGGGGAGCTGAAGGACATGCTGGGGTGGGAGGAGCTGGTGTGTGATCAAATCTGTTGAAGAATAGGTTTAGTTCATTAAGCCAATTAACATCTGCCTCAATCTGGCAGACAGACTGTTTATGACCCGAAATTGACTTAAGCCCCTCCCAGACCCCCCTTATGTCTTTTCTTTCCATTTGCTTTTCCATTTTTTCCTTATAACTGGCTTTTCCCTGCCTGATTTGATGCCTCAGCTCCTTTTGTACTTCCCTCAACCCCTCCTTATCTCTTGTCCTGAATGCCATCTTTTTCTCCTTAAGTAGTGTTTTTATATCAGAGTTAATCCATGGTTTGTTGTTGGAGAAGCACCTCACCACTTTTGTGGGTACTGTGTTGTCCACACAAAAATTAATGTAGTCCGTTATGCAGTGTGTGAGTCCTTCTATGTCTTCTCCATAAGAATCCTGCAGAACTTCCCATGCGGTTGTGTCAAAACAATCCCTCAGAGCCTCGTCACTCTCCTCGGACCATATCCTCACTGTGCGGGTGACAGCTGGTTCTCTACGTACAAGTGGCTTGTACACAGGTCGGAGATGCACTAGGTTGTGATCCGATCTTCCCAGGGGCGGTAGGGCTGATGAGTTATATGCCTCCCTCGCGTTGGCAAAGAACAAGTCCAGTGTTTTGTTGTCTCTCGTGTGGCAGGTTACATACTGTGTGAAACTGGGCAGTGTGGATGATGGAGAGGCATGGTTGAAATCGCCAGACACAAGAAGGAGGGCCTGGGGGTGTTGTGATTGTAAATGGCTCAGCGTGGTTTGTAGGACCTCGCAGGCAGCGTCAGCTTTCGCAGAGGGGGGGACATATGCAGCTATCACGATGACATGCGATAGTTCCCTTGGTAGATAGAAAGGTACTATATCCAGAGTATGGAGTTTTCCCCCTTCCTTGAAGGAAGGAGCTGGGAAAAAAAACTGGTAAGGAGACCACCTGGTTAATATTAGCCCGAAAGGGCACCTTAGGGTTAAACCTAGGAAGAAATCTGAGTTGGACCCTAATGAAAAAAATAGATGGCTCTTCAGAAAAAAAAGCCTGCAACTCTCGTATTCTTTTAGCTGAGCCAGAAATTTAAGATCCACCTTCTCAAATGGTTCCAATGTTGGGCCTGTAAGGGTTAAAACATAACTTGCACTATATTCTATACAGAAAGCACAAGAGGGTGGAATGTTCTGTAAACAAGACTGCATAGTTGATAAGGACAGACTTGGAGTCTGGGGGAGATATCAACAGTTCTGCCGATTTCAGCAGAACTGGTATTCTTGGGAGGACATTTAGATAAGGTGAAAAGGAAAACATCTGGGTGATGGGTAAATGAACAAATTTGTGTGATAACGGAACTGGAAAGACCATATATGTATATTGATCACATGACTGTTATGTAATTGAGCTTGCTTTTAAAACTGTATTGAACTACGTAATAAAGTAGAAACTGTTCATACACGGTACCTGTGTACGTCTTGTTTCCCGAGCGCTCGAAACTGGTTATCTATTTAATTAGGCTTACGGTGACATCCATCCCGGGGGAGATTAACCCCCCGACAGAAATTGGCGACCAATGATGTGGGGCCTCGAGATTGTCTGATGTGCAGCCGATAGAGTGCCGACCCACTCACCGATCGACTTGAGGACGGGACCAGAGGACCTCAGATAGATAAAAACAGTACTGTGAAGGTAAGCCTTTGATCTTGCCAATTAGTATATCTGAGGTTCCTGTTTGTCTATTCTCTGTATCGATGAGTGAGGTAAGCTGCTGCATGCTTATATGACATCTCGATGCCAATTGTATAGTACGGAAGAACCTAAAAGGGACATGTCACCTGTAAATGATATGGAAATTGTTTTCTTTGCTTTTTGTCTTGCCTGTCTATTGATGTTTGCATGTTACCTGTGTTATAAGATATATAAGGCTGCAAAGAATGGGGAACAGTTCTCTATTCTTAACCCCTAGAGTTGCGGACAAGGTTCGGAACTGAGAAGCACTGAGTGATTGAAAAGTCCTTGTTTTGGAACACTAGCCTCCAGCCGTGCCTGGACAGTCAAGGTCGAATGGGACCTGAGTAGTAGCACGAAGGACTTAGTAGAATCCGCGCGAAGTGCGTGTAGTGATTTGGGAGTGTTTTGGTAAGGGGACACAGGCAGAAAGTTGAACCTGTGGAAGCCAATTGAGGCATTGCCCTGAGCACTACTCCTGAACTTGCACAAGTAGAGTAGTTCATAGAAGACAGAAGAGTCTGTCTGGGAGTTCTCACTAAGTAGTCATAAGTGACCCTCTATTGTCTCAAAGGTTGCCCTAGAGGAGTGAGAGACTCATCGGCTGATTAGCTACCAGCCAAGATGGGGAAGGGACCATCTAAGATATGGTACACCCCATGTGAACTAATAGAGATAGGGGAAGGAAAGAAGTAGCCGCACAGGTAAAGAAAATCCTAAAAAGAGCAGGAATACACAAAACTGGGTTGGTAGACAGTAAGTTTTGGGATCAGTGGAGATTGGACTATGCAGGACTGATTCAAGAAAATAAGATGCAAGGAGGTATATATGCCCTGATCGAAGGAAGCAAGAAAATAGAGAATGGGGAATGGTCCCGAAAACAGGATAAACTAGGAAGGATGCTGTATATGCCTCCTTCAGAGGAATATAAAGGGAAGGGCCCCAACCAAACAGGACTCACCTCATCTCCTCCACCTTACAATCCGAAGGGGTGGACTTGTCAAACATCTAGTACCCAGCAACCGTGCTGGGGAGATCCATGCTCTGTATGTAATACCCCTCGTCCCAGGGGGGTCTGTGGCCCTAAAGTAATGCATGCAGATTTACCTTTACCACCTCCGCCACCCCCAACACAGAAATTGTACCCAGTTGTCACTAGGTCACAGACAAAGAGAACTGTTAGCCGTACCCCCGTTAGTGGGACAACCGGGAGTGTATCTGGGGAAGAAGTAGAAGAAACAAAAGAGGAAGGGACACCTAGAAGGGGACGGACGGGTGAGGATGATATGATTACAACTACTTCAGTAGAATGGAGACCTTGGTCTCCTGGGGATCAGCTGTCTATGGCACAACAACTACCAGACCCACAGTTAGAACCCAGTGCTTTTCTTAGGAAAATGAGGATGATTCAGATGAACTATAGAGCTAGCTGGAAGGAATTAATGGCCATAATTCAGGTGAAATTTTCAGAGGGGTTGTTGAGTACCATAAATATTATTTCTAGATTTGATCAAAATATTCCCCTGAACACAGAATCCACAGATAGTGGAAAGGACTTTTTAGATAAATTGGAGTTGTGGTGTGAAAAACAAGCAGAAACCCGCCGTACAGCATTAACTACATGTAAAAGGGAGAAAGGTGAGGCAATAGAAGCTTATTATGGAAGACTTCTCACTAAAGCAGTAGATGCCGGGTGGGAGGAGCATGCATCTCGAGCCCTGAGAAACACCATGCTTTCTGAAGCATTCATGCAGGGAATAGGGGGCACCCTGGCAGAAAAGATAAGAGCTTGTACCCCGGATTGGAGAAGTTCAAATCCTGATGATTTATTTGCTAAAGCAGTGGGGTTCTCCATAGATGAGAGGGAAAAGAAAGCAGCAGCACCAATTAAAGCTTATATAAACAATGGTGCAAGGTATCAGGGAAAGACAGGTCCCCGCCCTAGACAACAACAAGGACAGAGGGAGACCAGAAAATGCTTCAATTGTGGGAGACCAGGACACTTAGCCAGGGATTGTCGGTGTCCCAAACAAAGGGACAACGATGGGCCCAGGCAACATAAGGGTGGTCCGCCCATGTCTGAGACAGAGAGAGACGAAGTTTTTTATCAAGCACAGGATGATACACAATGAAAGACAGGCTCTCCCGCCCCAGTATCCCTTTTGTCCTCACAGGATAGGGGAATTCAAATTTTTCAACCTGTATTGATTAATGGAAAGGAGGTGCCATTCTTGATAGATACTGGGGCAACAAAATCATGTGTAAGCAAACATGTTGCTAGTACACTTAAACTCCCACTCTCAGGAGATAGCCAGGTGGTCCAAGGGGTATCAGGGCTACCAGTCACCCTGGATCAAACTGATCCTGTAGAAACTTCATTTCAGGGTAGCAGGATACTCACTAGGTATTTAGTCTCAGACACATCAGATAACATTCTTGGTACAGATGTGATGGGAGTATTAGGTTGTAACATCATGTTACATTCCTCAGGAGAAGCATTTGTAAAAGTTACACATACTAACCATGAGATTTTGTGTTTGTTATCTGCCGAGTTAAATACACCAAATTGTATTTTTGTCCTCACTGAAGAAGAAAATGTTCCGTTATCCCAAGTGCCAACAGCATTATGGGCAACTGGGAAAACAGACTTAGGTAAATTGGATGTACCCCCTGTTATGGTAACTCTGAAACCTGGTGCTCAGCCACCCAGGATTAAACAATATCCTCTGACCCATGCCCAAGAGGATGCCATAGCAGTAACAATAGTGGAATTAGTGAAAGCAGAGGCATTGAAGGAATGCACTTCTGTAGCAAACACTCCTCTTTTCCCAGTGAAGAAAAAGGGCAAAAAGGGAGAACCAGACACATACCGTATGGTCCATGATCTTAGGGAATTGAATAAAGTAACACTACTTGAAACCCCAGTGGTACCTAACCCACACACCCTGCTGTCAGCTGTCCCCACAGGTACCACCTGGTACAGTTGTATAGATCTTTCCAATGCATATTTTTCTGTGCCTTTACACCCCGATTGCCAGTATTTGTTTGCATTTACATTCAGGGGTAAACAGTACACTTGGACAGTACTACCACAAGGGGCGCAAAACAGTCCTAACCAATTCACAAGGTGTCTTACACTTATTATGAGTACTTGGTATTTTCCACATGATGATGTTGTTCTGTTACAATATGTTGACGATCTTCTTCTTTGTGCTCCAGACAAACCAACCTGTGAAGCAGCAACCATCAGCCTGTTGTGTTTCCTCTACCAGAACAGTTGCAAGGTCAACAAGGACAAGTTGCAATTTTGCAAACAAAAAGTGGTGTTCCTGGGACACTGTCTCGGCCAGGGTACCAAGCACCTGTCAGATGAGAGGACCAAGGTGGTGAGAGATATGCAGGTGCCGACCTCTCATGCTCAGCTACGTACCTTCTTGGGATTGGTATCCTACTGTAGGCCATGGATCAGATCTGCATCTCTGACCATGCAACCTCTGTACGATAGCCTCTCCTCAAAACCATTCAGCCTCACACCTTAGGCCTTGGATGCGTTTTACCAACTGAAGTTGCAGATAGTCAGTGCTCCGGCCCTAGGCCTACCTGACTATGAGAAACCTTTTCAGCTCTACGTGACTGAGATGATGGGACACGCAACTGCAGTCCTCACACAACAACACGGGGATAAGAAACGCCCCGTGGCCTATTACAGCTCAAGGTTAGATGCTGTGGCCAGGGGGACCCCCTCCTGTGTGCGTGTTGTCCTCTCAGTACAAGCGTTGCTTGAGAAAAGCTCAGACATTGTCCTAGATCATATACTGGTTGTGTATACACCTCATGACATCCATGCTATCCTCACACAGGTAGACAGACGTCACCTTTCTTTGGCACGGCAGTGCAAAATGGAATTTGCTCTGCAGTCCTCCTCAAACATCTCTTTTCAACGCTGTTTAACTTTGAATCCTGCAACTCTTCTTCCTGTAGGAGTTCATGATTCAAAAGGGGGAGTGGAAGATGAGTTATTTTTAAATTCCCTCTCTGAAGAAGAACTGTTTGACAGCCAGCATGAACATGATTGCGTGGCTCTTATGTCACAGGAAACAGTGGGATTTGACCATGTCACGGATGTGCCGTTACAAAATCCTGATTATGAGATGTTTGTGGACGGCTCAAGGTATCTGACAGATGAAGGCAAATTTGTTACAGGGTATGCTGTAGTCACTGAACATGACATCATAGTCCAGGAAGCTCTTCCACCACACATGTCAGCCCAAGAAGCTGAGCTTAAAGCCCTTATGGAGGCTTGTAAGATAGCCAAAGGTAGAACAGCTAACATATACACTGACTCCAGGTATGCTTTTGGCATTGCACATGATTATGGTCCAATATGGAGGGCAAGGAACTTCCTAACGGCCCAGGGCAAGCCAATTAAGAATGGAGATGTGGTAAGTCGACTGATGGAGGCCATACTGCTCCCAAAGCAGCTGGCAATTGTGAAAGTCAGAGCTCACGCAAAAGGAAGGGACCCTGAAAGCTGTGGAAATGAGAGAGCTGACATAGCAGCCAAGGCTGCAGCACTACTGGCCAGAAGGGGTCCCAACCAGGTGAGCAAAATGGACATTGACCTAGCAGACCCAAAAGGGCTGTACTCAAAGGTCACCAGTGTGGAAACTGAAAGATGGAAGAAAGCAGGTGCTACAGAAGATGATGGTATGTGGAAAATGGGGGATCGATTATGTCTGCCCGCAGCAGTCTACCCCCAGATGGCTGGCTTGGCCCACGGTAAGGTGCATGCCTCTCGAAATGCCATGGAGTCATTAGTGGGTAAATTATGGTTTGCCCCAGGTTTTGGAAGAGCTGCTAGTAACCACGTAAAAGCATGTCACATATGTGCTCTACACAACCCAGGACAGGTAGTTAAAACACCCACCAAGTGTACACCAAAATCCCTGTACCCATTTCAGAGAGTACAGATAGACTACATACAGTTGCCTAAGTCTGGAACATACGAGTATGTATTGGTCTGTGTGGATCTGTTTTCAGGATGGCCTGAGGCCTACCCTGTGAGCAAAGCAACCGCACAAGCAACTGCCAAGAAACTGATGTCTGAGCTTGTGTGCAGGTTTGGAGTGCCCGAGGTGATAGAGTCTGACAGAGGTACGCATTTCACAGGTGAGATAATGAAAGAAATAATGTCTGCACTAGGGATTGAGCAAGCTTTCCACACACCCTACCATCCTCAGAGTTCAGGCAAAGTGGAAAGGTTGAATGGCACACTCAAATTAAAGATCCAAAAAGCGATAGCAGAGACAGGGAAGCCCTGGCCTGAGTGTCTATCTTTAGCCCTTTACTCAGTAAGAACCACCCCTAACAGGAGGACAGGGTTGTCACCATTTGAAATATTGTTTGGAAGTGCGCCCAAAACAGGGTTATACTTCCCTCAGACGTTACAGCTTAACTATGACAGTATTTCTAGCTATGTGCAGAGTTTGTGCCAGAAATTGAGAGAAACACATAAACAAGTGTTCTCTTCTATTCCAGACCCTTCTGATTTTTCAGGAACGCATAGCTTGCAGCCTGGTGATTGGGTGGTCTTGAAAAGACACACTAGGAAGTCTCTTGAACCCAGGTATGACGGTCCCTTCCAAGTACTGCTGACAACTGCCACTTCAGTAAAATTGGAGGGAAAACCCACCTGGATACACGCTTCACATTGCAAGAAAGTTGAAGCACCATCAAAATGAAAACACAACACTTGCTGATGTTTTCTGGATGCCTTTTAATAATATGGACCTGGTTTGAACTTTACAGGAAAAAAGACAGCCCAAATCGGGGAGTAAGGGAGCTGGAGGAACACATATGGAGAACAAAAGAGAATATGTGGTTATATTTGGCCCGAGTATTAAACATGACAGAATTTTGTTTGAGAAATGCATATTCCAGTAATGTGTTAGAAACTTGTTTGATTGCAGTGCCGACTTCTGTTGCAGTATGGACTAAATTGTTGAAACTTCAGTTAAATGATACTCTTTTACAGGAAGCTGATCTCCATGTGCATGCAGATTGGATAAGTCCTTATTATGCTTGTGTAGCCCTATTTGGGGGGGGGGGGGGGGGGGTATGGAGTATTATCCCTCCCGCAACAGACTCTGGCGCTGACCTGTGTGTATAATGGGACCTGAAGCCTTCGCTGAAGGGAAGAGTGGGAACATATATGAAATATATCAGTGCCTCCACCCAGGATAGAGCCTCTGTATTACAGGGAGGATCTCTTCCTGGGACTTACCCATGAAGTACAGTTAGTAGCCTTAACAAGGATCACTGTACTAATCTCAGATCTGAAGAATACATACAGATACCACATAAGGTTATAACAGTAGCTTTATAAGAATCAACAGGGTAATAATACATACATAAAATATACTCAGAACACAGCAATACTACAACAACCAGCAAGTCCTCAACCGTCTTAGGTTATATACCCGGGTATATATATAAATATATAGCAAGAGTCCAGTGCACAATACCTCCAGGCAACAGAAGAGATGCAGGGGCCCCTGTGGATGACTGTGGATCCTCGGATTCTTCCAGGAGATGACAGACAGCCGATCAGGAGATGATGATGATGGTGAGATTCTTCACAGGCAGCAAACAGGGCGACGGTGACGGCAGTAGATGCAGGCCTGACTACCCTAACACTGAGTCCTTAACCTGCCAGCTAAACTACTAGTGCCACCGGGCCTCTAACTAGCTAGTTGGCCTTCGGAAGCCTAACCTATCACTGCCCTGAACTATATATATATATATGGATCCCTAACTACGGTTACTAGCTAGGTCCTGTGAGTATATAGGGGGGTAACACATACCTAACTATATACTGTGAAGTAAAGAGGAACAAGTGGCTCTTAGACTCCCCCAGACACAACATGTCTGTCTCAGCAGCTCTGCTCACATCTCTCCCCCCAGCAGCTCTGCCTCACATGTGTCTGACTCACTGTATTTACAAAACAAAACTTGCACTAAATGCCTGGGGTCTCTGAAGCCAAACTGCAGGGGCAAAGAAGCCAGATACATTATATACTAGTAGAAATGGCAGTTCCCTACACTTGTATGAACTGCACTGCCTACGCAGATTTACAGGAGAATATGATAAGGATATCGACTGGGGCAGTAGCAAGAGCAGAATTGTGTTTCAAATTTTCATGTAATAAAACAACAATACCTAATTGCAATCCTATAATGAATAAAGGGCAGTTTCCACAAATCTGCAATAGAACTGACAACGATTGTCAAACCCTGAGGGAAGGGAAAAGGATGCAATGTAACAGGACACTTATTGTCCCGTCACTAGATTTACATGTACCCTTGCCACCTGGGTGGGTTCTAGCGTGTGGTAATAGCAGCTACACCTATATACCTGCCAATATAACTGGAGGCATATGTGCCTTGTCTAGATTAGCATTGACTATGATACCCACACCATATGAACAGAGTTCACAGAAATCGCATGTACATATATTACACAAAAGAAGTACTATCCCACTGCCTGAGGATTGTAATTATGATGTGAAACTCTTATCGAAAGCAGAATACATAAGCCTAGCTGTGTCACTGGTAGGAGTACCAGGTTTGTCTGTATATAACGCTAAGATAATATCATGTATTGCTTGCTTTATGGTAAAGAATATAAACACTACTAGCGCTATCATTAAAGATGTTGTATTAGATTTGCAA